>JAQPZY010001629.1:3272500-4472500 GCA_029931535.1 Margaritifera margaritifera | reverse complement strand
AATTTCTGTTGAAATATTATTCAGAACAAGGTACTGAATGTCCCAAAGTCACCATGGACGGAGCCAAACTCATCTACAGAAAAGTGGGACAAGTACAGTTTAAAGATTCCTTGAGTTATTTAGCCATGCCTTTGAGTAAAATGCCTAAAATGTTTGGTATGACAGAAATGGCTAAAGGTTATTTTCCACATTTTTTCAGTACCGAAGCGAATCAACACGTGGTGCTCTCGCATTTGCCTGACGTTGACTATGACGACCCCGATAGCATGTACACAGAACAACGAGAAGCCTTCTACGTTTGGTACCACACTCACGCTACAAATCCGTTCGACTTTCAAGAATAAATGTTGAAATATTGCCGATCGGATGTGGACCTTTTTCGCCGTTGCTGTGGAAAGTTTCGACAATAATTTCTAGATCACGGAGGTATCGATCCTTTGAAGGAAGCTTGTACCCTCGTGGATTAGTCTACCGAAAGAAGTTCATGCCCTAGAACAAACTGGCCATCAAACCCCTTCAATCTTACCTGTCAATCAGCCGACGATATTCCGCAAAATCTTTACGTTGGCTGCATTACTTGTGTGCAAGTGAAGACAAATGGATACAACATGCTAGAAATGAGGGAGAAAAGAAAATTGGAAGCCTTTCTGTGCATGGTTGGGGTTTAGAAAACCCCCAGATCGTATACGAATTCCGAGGATGTCTATTTCATGGATGCCGTTCCTGTTTGCCTCAACGAAATCTGAATAGTTCTTTCTCAGAGTTTACCATGGAAGAGTTGTACGAGCAAACATACCAACAAAGTTTGAGATTAGAAAGACAAGGATACCAAGTGGTGGAAATGTGGGAGCACGAGTACGATCGACATTTCAAAACCGATCATGAATTTAGACGCATAGCCGAAGGATACGACGTGGTAGACATCGAACCTTTGAATCCACGCGACAGTTTGTTTGGAGGACGAACCAATGCGACAAGCTTGTTGTTCAAAGTAGACGAATCTCAAGAAGAAGAAAACAAATACGTCGATGTGTGTTCGTTGTATCCTTGGGTGTGCAAATATGCTCGATTCCCTGTCGGTGACCATGAAATTCTCACAGAACACATCGATGTGGAACACATTCGTCAGTACGACGGCTTGATCAAATGCAAAGTCTTACCTCCCACTCACTTGTACCATCCTGTCTTGCCCCATCATTTCCAAGGAAGACTGATGTTTCTTCTATGTCTTACGTGTGCTGAAACATGTAATCAAGACCAACCTTGCAACCACAACGAGGAAGAACGCGCTTTGACAGGAACGTGGGTGAGTGTCGACTTGTGTCATGATTTGGATCGTGGATACCGCTTGTTAAAAGTATACGAAATTTAGCACTTTCCTACCACAGAACAATACCAAAAGGACGACGACTCGATTCCAGGAATTTTCTCAGGCTACGTTAACGAATATCTCAAATTGAAACAAGAAGCGAGTGGCTATCCCTCTTCGTGTCAGACACCAGAAGACAAAGAGATATTCCAATTACGGTACCGCTCCTTAGAAGGTATTACTTTGGAAGACGTGGAAAAGAACGAAGGAAGACGATTGTTTGCCAAAGTCATGCCGAATTGTTTGTGGGGAAAATTGGCATAACGTCCAATATTGCCCAAGACGGAATACTTGGCAGATCCAAGTCGCTACTTTCAACTGGTGGACGACAAAGGAAAACTGGTGAAACACGTGGAAATTATTCCAGAAGATTTGATCTTGGTGAATTACGAAGAATCGACAGAGTTTACACCTCCCAACGAGTTTGGCAATGTCATCATTGCAGCATACGTGACAGCCAATTCCCGCTTAAAATTGTATAAGGATGCCTTAGCGCTTTTAGGAGATCGAGTCCTGTACTTTGACACCGACAGTTGTATGTACATCCATCGCCACCAATACCCAGACATCGAAGGGGATCGTTTAGGTGCATGGACCGACGAGTACCCAGAAGGCACTATGGTCAGTTTTGTTAGCGGTGGCCACAAAAATTACGGATACCAATACAGAGACCGACAGGGACAAATACATACCAAATGCAAAGTCAAAGGAATGACACTGAACTATCGAGCGAGTCAACGTGTCAACTTTGATGTTTTGAAAGAAGCTTTACAGTTCGGACAAGATCAAGACTTTCGAGTAAAAACATTGCATCCTCACAAAATTGTACATTTTCAAAATCAGCAAATCGTCAGTCGCCCTTTAGAAAAAGTCTGTCAAATGGTGTACCAGAAACGAGTGCGACTTCCAGACCACAACACTTTACCGTACGGACACGCAGAGATCCTCTGTAAAAAAGGGGCAGGTTCCAAGACCAATACTTCATTGTGAATACAAACGCCGACCGAGAAAGATGAATTTCACACAGAAAAAAATCCCATATACAACACCATCTACCTCTTCCTCCACAATACCATCAGAGCAAAGTTCGTCCAAGAAGGAAAATGCTTCAGTAGTCCCTAAAGATTATTTTCACATCCAAATCACTCACAAAGTGACTTCCAGAAAATTTAGAACCGCCGCTTATACGTACACAGTGAAATTTAAAGACTCTATGTATGAGATTCCAGCAGAGAAAGCAGCATGTTTCATTACGGACTTATTTGACTCATTGTTAGATGAACTGAAAGGGCAGTGTCAAGTCATAGATCAAGATCGTTTGAGTCTATCTTTGAAATCTCCTGTGTCTCTCGGGTTTAGTACACCTGCAGAATTAACTCCTTCCAAACTCTTGGACAAAATTCAAGACACTCAACCAATGAGAGAAGAGTTTGACGTCACCGATGGAAAAGCGACTATTCACATGACACACGTTTCACCTCCAAGTGAATAAAACAATCGTTGCACTTGATCTACTATTCATACTTACCAATATGTTTGTATAGCACCTTGGATAAGCCAACAGATTTATGACTGAAAAGATGTACGTGACTGGAAAAGTCTTGGATTCAACGCTTGGACACAAGAGGTAGCTGACCATGCCAAAAACATCGTGTGTGACGGATGAAAGAAAGACAAATACAGATAAACATGAACTGTGTTTATATATATATATATATATATATATATATATATATATATATATATATATATATATATATATATATATATATATATATATATATATTATGTACATTGATTGGACCATGAAAGAAAAAGCATGATTTTGTTTTTATGAAATGTAAATATGTTGTACATAAATAGTGTTTTTTTCAAAGGTGAATGGTTGTAGCATGAACTTGCAATTTTCAAAATGTACATTTCTCGTACAATGAACTGTGTTCTTATGATATGACAATACGTTGCACCAAAAACTGTATTTTTATATATATGAATTGGTTGTACTATGAAAGAAAGAAAACATGAGCTGTGTTTTATGACATGTCAGTATGTTGCAACATGAACTTTTTTATGACATGACAATATGTTGCACCATAAACTGTATTTTTTTAAATATGAATTGGTTGTAGCATGAAAGAAAGAAAACATGAGCTGTGTTTTATGACATGTCAAAATGTTGTAGAATGAATTTGTTGTTGCTATTTTTTTAAATATCAATTGGTTACACCGTGAATTGTGGGTTTTTAAATGTACATTTCTTGTAGCATGAACTGTATTTTTGTAAAATGTACATTGGTTACACCGTCACATAAAAAAGTATAATATGTATAAAATGTCTTGTGTCGTTGATGGTCATCTCAGAATTCTCAACACCACGGTTATGGCTGCATCCTCCTCCTCTTCCTCTGTTCTCAAAGTGATTGACGAAAAGTTAGATCGTCAAAGTTGGGAAACTTTGTATCTTCGTCATCCCTTGAACATGTTGATTGCTGGACCGAGTGGTTCAGGCAAAACCGAATTTGTCAAACGTTTGATGGAACACAAATCCCATTTGTTTGATCGTCCACCTTAACGTATCTTGTGGTGTTACAAAGAGTGGCAATCGGCTTACACATTACTCCAAGAAAGTCAAGGAAAATCCATTTCGTTTGTAGAAGGCATTCCTGGCAAAGACGATGAGATCGTGTCTGACTTGAGTCAAACACATCTGGTCATCTTCGAAGACGTTAGGAGAAGACGAAAAAGAAATTAAACTTTGGTGTGCACGAAAAAGAGATCATTATAATGCTAGTATTATTTACATTACTCAACATTTGTTTCAGCTAAGTAAAGCACATTGTACCAGCAGTCTCAATGCTAATTATGTGGTTTTGTTTAAAAGTATCAGAGACAAATCTCAAGTGCAAGTGTTAGCCAAACAGTTAGGAACCCCTTGTCTGAATTATGCGTACGAAGATGCTACTCAAACATCTCATGCGTATTTACTCATGGATTTAAAACCCACCACTCCCGATTATTTGAGATTTCGTACCAGGTTGTTTCACCATTGGTGTCAAGAAGGAGGTCCTGTCATTTACACGTCTCCTTTGGCGACTCTCTGAAGAAAAAACTATAAAAACATCCACCACGTCTGTTCTTTCCAGCATTATTCAGTGTGACTTCCTTTCAATCTCATCCTCCTGCCAAATTGATTCGTGCACTGTATGCCATCAGTCGCGAAAAAAATGTCCGTACCCATTTGTTAGAAGCCAGTCTCAAAAAAGTCTTTCTTACGATGGTTTACTTTGACAGCACGTCAATTACTTCAAGGCATCCTTCACATACCCCATCAAACCAAACGCTTTCATTAAAATCATAAAGGTCCGTTGTCACAACTGGCAGATCCAAGAATCGACACACAAACCAAAAAAACAAATCATTTTTGAACCTAGTGGAAGTGGTTCTTTTGGAGGTGTTATTCTTCGTTCTCTTTTCAAATGGGATCCTAATGAAAAAAAACAAGAAAAAAAAGATCCCCCCAAAAGACGGCCGCACACAACAGCAAAGAAGAAAAAGAAAAGCCCAAAGAAGAAAAGCTCCTCCAAGAAAAAAACATCTCCTGCCAGAAAGAGAGGTATTACTACTAGGAAGCGCACGTACTCCAGAAAACCACGCAGCGCGGTGACGGTGTCTCCTCCTGCCACTTCTTCTTCATCATCGCCCTTCATGATGATGCCTGCCAAATCTGATTTAAAATCCGTGTTTCCTAATTTGATGAAGAAATGGAAACCCATTTCGAAAGGCACTTCTCCGGTGGCGTCTACTTCTGCTGCTTTAGCCACTGCTGCTGCCGCTAAAAAAGTGGTCTCGCCTAAAACCAAAGTCCAAGACAGACCAGGAGTGTTACAAAGTTTACTGGATTTATCCAAACAAGAACTGACACGATTTATTCCATTGAAAACACCTCATCGTCGAGTGGTACCCACCACGAAGTTGATACGACGTGCTGACCATCAGTGGAGACGAGTTCCAATATAAAAAAGAAGTGTGTGATCAGATTGACATCAGTATTTTGTTTTTGCTCCTGACACGAAAGATGGCCGCAAGAAAGGCACACCAACCTAGTTGTCCCAAGAAAGGCAAAACATATAAGGGACTCCGACCTCGTTTAACTAAACATTGGGATGTTTTGTCAGTCCTGGCTAAATCCAATCCTCCGATGCGAAAATAACTCATTCAAACAGCCCCTAAAGAATCATCGATACCATGTGTGAATGTTGTTTGAATGTTTTGAAAGGAACGGTTCCTTTGTCCAAGATACAGAAACAACGATTAGAAAAACATCGAAACGTTCTTCGACATATGGTGAAAAAGAAAATACCCCCGAGTCAAAAGGAAAAATGCTAGTGCAATGAGGAGGATGTTTACCTATGCGGGACCGTTGTTAAAAGTGGTTGCTCTTTTATTAGGATCAATTGCTGGACCACTTTTATAAGGAGTCATGAGATAAGAAGGGGAAGAAAAAGAATATCAAAAGGACGCCCTTCTTTGGAAAGACAGCACACTTGTACCTTTGGATCTTATGGAAGGACGAAAACTGACATTAGTTCCCTACAAACGATGGATAGAACTCCATCGTTGGTACAAACAACTGATACCTCATATACCTCAAAATCCTAATCTCACTGAGATGTCACAATTACAACAAGAATTACAATCGTTAATCAATCGAAGTGATTTGTCAGAAGCAGAAAAATCGCAACGGTACGGTCAAGTATTGCGACGTCTTCAACCCTTCAACCAGAAAGCTTAAGATGAAACAGCTAAAAGGACTCTGAGAGATTTCAAATCGAACATGAAAAGCGGACCCAAAACCACTAAGACAGACATCGCCACGGGGATGACAGAGAAAGAAGAAGAGTTTCAAACTCCACCAGCCAAAAACATACACAAGTTAACAACACCAGGTTGGATGAAAAAGATGATACCTACACCCTTGCCATCAGAAGACAAAACGAAACCGATTACCCCTGTTCAGACATCCTCTTATACACCTGTTGCTCGTCGGACGTAAAGCACTGCAATCCCAAAAAATACCACACGAAGAAAAGAGCGTTGATAGTTGGCTGACTTATTGAGGAGCGACACGGTGAACCCCATCATGTAGACGCTTCTAGCTTGCATTTACTACAATCCTGCACATGGTGCTGATTACGGAGGAGTTCAAAAATTGTATCGGGCGGCTGCTAAAACCAAACTGAAAAGTGTACGTTTGCCAGAGGTATGACAATGGTTACAAGAACAATCGACGTACACGTTACAGAAACCCATTCGACGAAAATTTTCCAGAAGTCAAACCAAATTGACTGGCATCGAGCATCAATGGCAAGCAGATTTAGCAGATGTCTCTCATTTGGCAGCGTACAATCGTGGTTACAAATTTGTGTCATTGACGTGTTTTCCAAATCAGCTTGGGTAGTTCCTTTGACTTCTAAAACCAGTTCTGAATTAGTACAAGCGCTTTAAAACTGGTTATGAAACAAAGTGCTCGTCACCCTTTACGATGGCAGACAGAAAAAGGCACCGAATTTCTGAACCCAGCTTTTCAAAAAGAATTGAAACAACGACCCATTCATTTTTTTACAACTGAAAATCCTAAAACCAAAGCCAGTGTCAACACATCAACACACTCTCAAGTACATCGACGTGTTACCACGTCTGGTCAAAGCTTACAATCAATCGTAGCATCGTAGCATCGGATGTGCCCCCGAAGAAGTCACGCCTGAAAACGAAGTGATGGTGTTTGATCGATTGTTTGGAACGTCAAAGACTGGACAAAAGAAAGAAGTGGTGTCAAAGACGGGAGTTTGGGTTCGCACTAGAAAAACCAAACGCACTTTTGACAAAGGTTATTTACCTAACTGGACCACCAAATTGTTTCGTGTCATTAGACAAGTCCGTATGCGTGATCCTCCTGTTTATAAATTGGAAGACATACATGGAGAAGTGTTAAAAGAAACAATTTACTTGCCTGAGTTACAACTAGTGACCAAAAAAGAAGACGACGTGTACGCTATCGAAAGCATTCTCGATCGAAGAACACGTAAAGTGGGCAAACGTCGACTTGAAGAAGTCAAAGAGCGTTGGAAAGAATGTCCACCTAGTTTTGATTCTTGGATTGCCGCTTCTCAAGTCATCGACTATAAAAAGAAGAAGTAACCATCATGCCATTAAACACATCAGCTACCTCTCCTTCACAGAGTTCCTCTCTTCAAGAATGACAAAAACAACCTTTATGGGTGTGGTGTGGAGAACGTGAACCTAAAACTCAACTCGTCTTTTCTGCCAAATCTTTGTGGTGTATTGTGTCATCGGAGTAGCGATTACCAATTTGAGTTTGCAACAAGAAGACAACCCATTGTGAATCATTTTACTAAGCGGTTGTATTGGTTATCTTCTACCCAGTCTTTCCTTGAAATATACGACGGACAGTAACAACAACAACGGTAGCTTCACTGCCAACGCCAGTCGTCATTCTTCCAGTCACAACAACAGCAGCCCTCTTTTGGAACATTTAGAAAACCATTCTCTTTTGACATCGAGCGACTCATCGGACACCAGAATCATCGAACTATGAATAACCAATTTTATTTAACCTTACCGAGTAACAGTTCTATGGATGTATTTCCCAACAATACCTTATGTTGTTTCACAGCTACATTACCTCAAGCCATACAATTAGATCACGATGCTCATTGGGAAGAGGTTTTGGTAGTAATCATTCATCCTACTCAAGTTGGAATGTGACTGGAAATCAAACCACATTTGTCGTCGAAATCCTGAACGAACAAGTTCAAGAAGACTTGGATAAAAATGATCCTGGCATTTACGAGTCAAAAAAAAACAAAACAACCAGCACCAGCCAATTCTCAATTAAATGTCTATACCATGAGAATTCCTACAGGCTATTATTTTAGTGCTCAACATCTCGTCGAAACGATTGCAGCTATTTTCAACGATCAGTTTGGCAAAGCCGTGGAGAAAACTCGGCGAAGTGTACTGATCGAGTATCATGCCATTTCTCATCGTCTCAGATTGAAATATGCTGACGCCAAAACGCTATCCATCACTTTTTTCTCCCACTTGTTTGCTATTCTGGGTGGAAATACAAATATAGCTCCGCATTCAAAAGACATCAACAACAACGATCGATTCTACAAGTATTTTCGCTACCCTATTTATTGTTTGTGTACTCGGATGTGGTCGAGTACAACGTGGTGGGAAACACCCGCTCCGTTACTGAGAATCATTCCTTTCAAAGTGGATTCTGCCATCACTGCTTACGAGGAAGGTGGAAAAGCGTATCACGTTCATCGTGAATTTGTACATCCTCATTATCTTCTTGTCAGTAAATTGTATTTTGACGGTGTCAACATTAGTATAAAAGGAGATCTGGGGCAAAATATTCTATTCTCCAAAGGAAAAGTCACGGTGAAACTACATTTTCGAAAACGATTCTCCGGTGAATTGTAACACACGATGCATCATGTGTACCAAGGAGTAACTCGACAACGAGGACACGGTTTAGGAGATATGTTAAAATCCGCTTTTCGTACGGTAGCACCTATCCTGAAACCCATGATGACTCGAGGATTGCACGCATTAAAAGATCCCGCTTTGACACAGGGAAAAGAATTTCTTCAAAACGTTCTCATCGACCAACAAAATCCTAAAGAAGCCCTGATGAGAGCAGGAAAAATGTGTTGCTGCAAAATGAAAAAGATCTTTTGGGTCGCCGAGACACCCCTATAAACTCGCTTCACACTTCTGGCCCAGGCATTACTTCTTCCTCAACGCCACAGCAAGAACAAGGCAAAATGAGACGTCGAAATCCCTTCAGATCTCATAAGCACGTTGTTCGGAAAAAAATAGGAAAAGAAGAAGAACACGAGCAGTCAGAGAATTGGACGTGCTTGTTTACTAATTGAAATAAATTATGCACCGAGTTTCTTGCTAATGTTCCAAGTCAGAACTTGATCTGTTTGCCATGCCATCCACCATGATGACGATGTAAGAATTCCAATGAGTAGAATTTCATCCTGTGTCGTCTTTGACTACCTCAGCCCCTATCGAATTTGAAATCAAAGGACAAACCGAAGATTACATCGATCTGAATAGCAGTCACTTGTACCTGAGACTCAAAGTGCTCAAAATGGACAACACCAATCCAGGCGCAAATGCCTGAGTAGGTCCCGTCAACAATTGCATGCATTTGTTCTTCAGTGAAGTGGATTTATACTTGAATAACAAACTCGTCAGCAGCAGCATGGTTACTTAGCCTTACCGAGAGTACTTGGATAGTCTCTTGACGTACGGAAAAAAAGCTAAAAGCACACATCTGTATGCTTTCGTGGTATGGAAACCTGACACATTGAACAAGTTCAACGACACAGCTTTGATTGCAGACAACGATCCTCACAATGTTGGATTGAACGATCGCCAAAAGAAAATCAAACACGGACG
The DNA here is from genome assembly GCA_029931535.1 of Margaritifera margaritifera. Lineage (NCBI taxonomy): Eukaryota > Metazoa > Mollusca > Bivalvia > Unionida > Margaritiferidae > Margaritifera > Margaritifera margaritifera. The sequence goes on along the minus strand of JAQPZY010001629.1, from coordinate 4,462,629 downwards.
CAATTTAGAACTGATGGATCGTTTGCATTTGGATATGTGGTTGCAAGATAAATATTTGTTGAACGGAGTGGATGTACGCCTGAGACTGAATCGCAGTAGTACCGTATTCCATTTGATGGGGAATGCTAACGGGTACAACGTCATCATCCAAGAAGCCAGACTTTACGTGCGCCGTGATAGACGTCTTACCTAAAGTGGCAAACGACATCAGTAAAACTTTGAGCACAACGACAGCCAAGTATTCTGTTCGACGAGTGGAAGTGAAAACTTTTACCATTGCCTCTGGACTCCGATCCTAGATCAAAGATCACGTTTTCGAAGTACAGCTCCCCAAATGTTTGCTCATTGGCATCGTTAGCAGCCCTCAACGGAACCATCGATCAAAATCCTTTCAAGTTAAACACTTCAACGTATCCAAAATAGAAGTCACTCGAGATGTCCAGACGTTGTATACCAGACGTTTTGAACCTAATTTTGCTCTGAAAAATTGTTTGAGATCTTATTTGATCCTGTTTGAAGCCACAGGACAGTTAAGAACCAACATATTTCGCACGACGATTATGCAGAAGGATATGCTTTGTGGGGATTTGATTTCACTCCTGACCAAGGCAGTGACAAAGGACATTTTCAACCTATAAAATAAGGCCAACTTCGTGTGAAACTTCAGTTTGCCACAGCTCTGGTCAACATAGTGAACGTCATCTTGTATGTAGAATTTGACAATACTCTAGAAATCAACAGTTTGAGAGAAGTGATTCTAAACTATTAGAAGAAAAGATGGAACACAAAGAACCTATGGAGATAGGCGATGATGATGTTTTCATCCATCACAGCAGCAGTCACAAGCCACAAATGAAGAAGAATACAAAACTACAGTCATGATGTCAAGATGGCCAGAACAAGAACAACATTTAGTCTCCTGTTGTGCTAGGGACTTGACTGAAAGAATTACAGCCCTGACCAGAGTACGTTGTTATGGATGTCAAATTGATCATCCTGGTCACAAACAACACGACAAATGCATAATGATGAGTCAAGAGGAAAAGTTTTAAGAATATTTGGATTGTCTCTGATCTCTGAAGAGACAATTTTGAGAAAGTTGTATAAAGACTTGCGTGTGTATTCCTCACCTCCATTGACTTTTCTGGAGACCCAACGCATCGAAGCTCTCTTGTAACAGAGTACAGAGACTGTCCGTGGTTCAGTGGCTTACTTGATAGACATTTTCAAGGAAAAAGTCAGGTTTGAACTGATGACGTATCAATACCTGTGAGAAAAGAAAAATGGATACCTGGGAACTTCATTACCTATTGACTCGCAGTTCGTAGACCGCTTCTTCGAATCATGTGGTGTGTGCTAAAGATGAACTTACTCATCGAAAACCTAAAGATATTCAGGCCTATGCCATCAACACAGACGACATTCATCGAGCAGGAATCCATTGGGTAGCGGTCTACTTTCCTAACGATCACAGTGCGAAGTATTTTGATTATTATGGATTACTTCCTTTGGAAGATGACATCATTGACTTTATGAGAAGAAATGCTGTCTTCACTCGATTCAATAATGCGAGATTACAAGGACCAGATTCCATGGTGTGTAGACAATATTGTGTGTATTTTCTTCATCAACGCAGTCTTGCATTTCCTTTAGAACATTTAGTGACTTGTTCTGATAGTAAGTACTCTAGAAACGATGAAAAAATAGAAAGATGGTTTTGTGAACATTATGGCTATCTGTTGTCTTTAGCTCAGACACGTAGCGTGCATTGATGGCCAAATGACAGTGCCTTAGATCAGTGAAAGTCAGTTTTGACTCCACAACATTGTCAACCCAGTAAATATGTTCATGTTTAAAAATGTTCGCTTGTATTTGAATTAGAGAAGCTTCTTCTTATTAAAATACGTTGATTTTTTTAAAATGGTGTTGTCTAGTTTATTTCTTGAAAAACAAAACGGTATGCACATGCTCTTTCACATTTCTCTCTCTCTCTCTCTCTCTCTCTCTCTCTCTCTCTCTCTCTCTCTCTCTCTCTCTCTCTCTCTCTCTCTCCGTCGTAATGTCAGTTCTCTCTGTTTCACACACACACACACACTTAAGTTTCTAATAAAATGATTAAGATTGAAATCATAATGGTATCTGTTCCGTTTTAAGATACCTCTCAAAAAATGTTGGCAGTACTCACAATGATTAAGTGAAATGTTACTTCAGTTTTGTAATTTTTTTCAAAAACTTACACCACTAAAATTGTAGAACGATTTTGCTTCAGTGGGTAAAATTCATGGATTATATAAAATCTTGAGCTTAGTTGTGCTTGTGCATATCAGATATATTACCTTTGTGTATGGGTAGTCCTATTTTGGCACTGCAGTGTGTCACGAGAAACATTTCTAACATTAGATCAACCGTTTTTCGAAAAAGAAAACAAGCTCACAGATTTACAGTGTACGAATAACTTGAGTATGACCCGTCTTATTCTGCACTCTCATTCTAGAGCCAAAAGATGCGTTAAGTAAAAATGTAACAATGTATGCCCTATTTTCAGTCAGTCGATTTCAAACGGCCAATATAACAAGACGTGTTTTATTTTATTGTTCTGCCATCTATGGTTTAGGGAAATTTGTAACATTGTTTGTAGCCGCAAGGCGTGTGCAGCAAAACATGACATATATTAAATTTGGGGGGGGGGGGGGCATACAGCATAAATATAACACAACTTTTCGAAACTGATGAATAAAAACAAATTTGCCAATGAACATTTCTAACGAAGAATCAAAACCAGATACAGACTTATCAATTAAACACAAAGCACTATCATCCTAAATTTCCTTTCTCACCAAATATGGAATTAAAATATTCTTGAATCTCTAGCTTTGTCAAAGACGCTTTCGCCTCAGAAAGATCTTAATGTCTGGCAAGCTCAAGCAACTCGTCCTTTTTCTAACCCTACCTGGGTAGGACTTGAAACAAAGTTCTCAACCTTAGATGACATTGTGAATGCTTTCTGGTTTCATTAAAGATTTCTCAAATGGGTTAAATAACAAGCTTTACCAGAGACAATGAAAATTCCAAAACAAAGTCAATTTAAGTTGTAATTTAAAGAAATTCACACCTCAGACGAGTCCCCAATTTCTGTTACGACTCTAGGTCTTAAAAATATGTAACAGAGAGAAAGTGAAACCAACAATGTAAGTCAAATCAGCAAGCAATTTATTTCCAGACACTTGAAATGAAAATTCAAAAGGCACTTATAATTTGTGAGTTAAATTTCAAATAATCCTAAATGTCCTAATCACAAGTCCAAAATAATTGAATGTTCCGAATGAATTCAAAAAGCCTTGAATGTCCTGATGTACCACAAAGATGTAATCCAGAATGTATTTGAATGAGTTCACATAAATTCCACAATCATGTATTAATCCAAAAGTTGATAAGCACTTTAGCATTTCCAATGAATATTGTAAATAAATAATTCCTCTCAAATTATATCTGATTTCAACAACACAACTAAAATAGATTCCTTATAGGCTAATCTTTTAGAACCAAAATTCTAGAATAGGAATGAATTTGTTTACCAAAATCGGTATATAAATACACGTGCCTACATAACCTATATCACTTAAGTCTAATTGCGAAATGCCTATGAAAATACTGGCCTACCTGACACATGTCATAAAAGTCTAATTGCGAAATGCCTATGAAAATACTATGTAAACAACTGGACAAAAGTTAAGTATGTATTTTCAAATAACCATACAACTTACAATCATAGACATAACTTAAGTATATAAACATCATACATAACACCTGTAATTCTTCTATGAAATAGGATTCCGAGAGTTGATTCAAGTAAATGGTAGGTAGAAACTTACCTTATCATCTAACTCTGTTTTTAGATTTATGAAGGAATGTTCGTAAAGTCGCATATCTCTGTAAGTATCAAAAAATCGGACCGTAAGCGAACTTAACTTTCTCAGACCCGGTAAAACTTCGCGGAATTCTTGCGTTTTGGGCCCATAACTTCAGTTTGATTCGACGCGGTAAGTAAACGATGGTTTGATGAATAGAAAAATATGTAGGAGTAAAACGAGCCATAAATTATAGCTGACTGTCTTCATCGACGGGAATAGATGCCAGAGATCGATGTCAGGTGTGGAACGGAGTGTTTCTAAGTTACTAACCTTGTTGTCTCTTTTATTAGTATGATAGACAGGGTCCAGTATCACAACGGGTCATAGCAGTAACATGAGGAACTTTTAGCACTCTGTATGATTTTGTTTTCTTCAGGCTATTGCTTTTTTTTTTTTTTTTTCAACATTAACATTGCGTCAGCCACCAGTGGAAAGAATTGTAAAGCAGAATATTGATAAATTTGAAACGCTTGGTATTTTCACGTGATCCAACGTGCAGCAATGCTGGATCCTTACTGTTTGCTTAAAACCGTATGTCCAAGCTCTTGGCGTGATCTTGTTTTATTTGGAGGCACGTTTTTTACTAACCTTTGAATTGCCAATTACGTGTATATGTGCTTTTAAATGTGATATCTTTTAAGGTCCAATTTGTAACAAAGTTGTTGCCCTTTTTCCATCAATATTACATCTCCATTACAGAAGATCTTCGTAACCAGCATAGCTCGTGAACCATTCCACGTACACTGAAGAAATGTGATGTGTAAATTGTCTCATGTGCCTATTATACGTTTTGTCTCAACCCCATTTTGTATACAGTTATAACCTTTGAAAAGTAGCTTCACATTTTGACTTTGGATGCTGCTTCTGCAATCCTTAAAAAGGTGCTATTTGGTAGGCTAATTGCCTGTTACATATATATATATATATATATATATATATATATATATATATATATATATATATATATATATATATATATATATATATATATATATATATGCCATTTTAATGTTTAACCATTTCGTCATTAGCAGAGTTATCGCCCTTTTTAATCACTGGTATATCACCGCTACAGCAGATCCTTGTAACCAGCATAGCTCAGGAACCATTTAACGTATTCTGATGTAATTCGGTTTGTACATTTTCTGAAGACTTAGACGTGCTTTTATGCGTATCCTCGTAAAGTCCATTTTGGATAGAGTATGCACTTGACAATTAACTTTATATCTCACATGGGATGTTGCTTGTAACCAGCATAGCTCAAGAATTATTCAACATAAAATGTTGCAATTTGATATGGATAGAGTCTCGTAGACTTGCATGCGCGTTGTATGGGTCTCGTCTCGTTTAGACACTTGTGGTCCCAGATGATTGTCCTCCTGACTTTGGTTTCCGCAAGATAACTTCGCCAACATTTTGTGGACTTCAACCAAATTTGTCTCGTTACTCGAGATTGATGAGACCTAGAGTAAGCTTTATTTCCAGCGTTTCACAGCATCATTTACAGGAGTTATGGCCTCTGATTTCCCGACTTGCTGAATTTTGTTTTCGCAGCATAACTTTACCTAGCTTTGTTGTATAATACAACAAAGCTATTTCAAACATATTTATCATACAGCTTTACAATGACACCTATAATGAATTTAATTTCAAGTGTTCCCTGATTGCCCGAGCTCCTAACTTTGCTTTCCGCAGAATAACTTTACTAATGAATATGGCATTTCAGCCAATATTATCTACCTTTATCTTCATAAGACCTTGAGTGAGTTGGGTGTCCAGCATTCCACATCATCATTTAGAATGGTAATGGCCCCAGAATGCCCATCTTCTCCTAACTTTGATTTACAAACAAAAGTTTTTCTGATTAAGGCCTTTCTAGGCAAAATTTAGAGAGCGGGGACCTTTTTGATGCACTCATCGCTACTAGCTCCACAGTGATAGATTTGGACTAATCCGATTGTGGGAATCGAACCCGCACCCCTCTGGTCACGAGTCCAACGCCTTTGCCACTGATCCACAGTGGCTCCCTCACCTATTGGTTTCAAGTCTGATGAGAATTAGATTAATGAAACCTTAGTCATTAAGATTTTGATATCAGCTTCAATATGAAGCTGCAGTTATCAAAGGGCAGTTTACATTTCAATTTAAATAAAAATTGGCTCTGTACAAATCGGACTATTATGCAAACACAAATTTTATACTTTTTCCATAAACTGACCTGGACTTTTGAATTTTTGATGCCCTATCAGTAAAATAGAGTCGTGAGCGATGTTGAATGTCGCAAAACGTTTCGGTTAACAATCCCTTTTAATATTTGTATTCGTTGTTTTGGATGAAAACAAGTCCAATTTCTCACCAAACTAGAATTTTATATAAATCGATGCTATTTTTTTAAATGTTTATATTCTCCTCGCTGGCATAATCTCCCTGCTTTGGCTTGCCGGTCACTTTTTTTTCCTCCCGATCTGTCAGAAACGCAAAAACACATAAATAACACTAATAAATTTCATCCTTAAACTGGCCGTCATCTCCAAGAGCTAGTTGTCCTAGCCAATGATAGCGTGAAATGGTTGAATGCCACCAGAAAGAACAGTTAGTAATGGTTAGAATTCTGTTCGGCATGCAGCAGTCAAATTATGAAAAGAATTGTCTGAACATACAAGAATTACTGCATGTTTTGGTGATTGATTCATTTTTGTTTAGCCTGGCAATATTGGACTGTCTTTCTCGGCTTCAAACGGGACAAAGACTGACTATAATAGGAAAATGGTGTACTCGGCACGTACGATGTAAAGACAACAATGCACACGACAGCAATCTGTTTTTATCGATGATATCTTGTCCCTTTTCTTCGCTTCATGCGTAGTTAGGAGCGGGGGTGTGATCGACCAGTTCATGAAAAACAGCAGTTATGAAACAAAATGCGTGAGCCAACAACAAGAATATCATTGGTACATTTGAAAAGTAAACAGAGCGAGTGCAATTGCACGAAACAGAGTTCTTGCCGTGTTTCCCCGTTCATCAAATCAATCAAAAATAATGATTTTTCTCATTTTTCCACGCTTATAACTAATACAAATGTTAAGGTCTATGCTGAGAATGAACCATCAGGAAATTCTATAGTGTCTCGCCTGCTTCGCCGGTACAGCCCCCTTAGTAGGAAAGCTAGGTCATTACGACCACACATTCGCAGCTTCGAGGTCAATCCGACGGATCATACCTCGAATGTATCTCGATAACTGACGTTCAGACCACTTCCGCTATTTACGAAACAAGGATTGACCGAAAACTTACGAATAATCGAACTGTCTGTTTCATTCGTACCTTCTCGGTCAATCCTGCAGTCAAGCCAATAGTAGAAATAGCTGAGGAGATGATCTGAACAGATTGAGTTTCTTTTTGTGTGGAGAAATTTTCGGCAAACAAAATGTATAATTTTCTGTAAATTACTGCGCCGACATACATCCGAGGCATAATTTTGTCTCGCAGAAATAGCTGAGGTAGTTCCGAATGTACGACCATAATATACTTTCCATGGGTGCTAACATAAAAAATAAAGGTAAATGCACTCATAAAGTTTCATGACCATACATGCAACAGTGTCTAGGAAACTCAGGTACATGTGAATGCAAAAAATGAAAATATTCAATGGAGCATAAAAAGTACACGTATGTCACTTCTACCAAAATATACCTTCTGCCTGTGTTGATTTCAAATGTGAACATGCCTATCAAATTATATATATATATCTCCCAGGAGAACGTACTAATAGCAATAACTCTATGGGATCGGTTAGCGATCATTTTGAATTTCGCACATCCGATACAATTCAGTCCGATGTGTCTACGCACCTAAGAGTTTCTGGCACACTTTGCAAAAGCAAATATTATCGCTGCATAAATTTAACTACAGTACGTATACAAACTCTATTTTGCTCACGTGTTGTCCTTAATAATTTATCTGCTAAGATTAAAATTTCCTCAAATTGGTTTTTTAGTCGACTGTTATCCAGTTTCAAAGCAGAGAACCTTGAGATCACGCGCAACAAAGCACGCAGTTCGGCATAGAGGTTGAAAAGGCTGATTCTTGATTATTTACCACGGAAAAATGTCACCCTCATTCATCGTTGAAGATAGGGAATGGCGGTAGCAAAAGAAATTCACCGGCGAAGCCCATGTAGCAATTACATAAATTGCTTTGATTGATATATAGTATATGAAACTAAAACTGTACTGAACTGCTTAAAAAAAGTATCTGATACCTTTATAATGGCGCACCAAAACACATACCATTCACTTTATGAAAAGGTCTGATCGCTGCATGGGTTGATAATAATTCGCGCAGAAGAACCAAAGGAGGACCCTAGCGCCATTTTAGGGGAGCTACACAAACATGAACAATGGTAAAGAATAACCGAAGTGACAAATTAATTCCATTTAATAAGAAACAACCACTTACATATTAAAGAGGATAACTAAAATTAAAATATTAAAAGAAGTAAACAAAGGAACTGAGTTTCGGTTACAATTATTATGAAGAATACGGTAGTACTTTATGCCCACTCATTCAGAAAACATGGTGAGTACAAGTAAATAGTCATTCACAACAGACAGTGAACTTCGGTCGACATAACGCTGCCAGAGTAAATATACAAGTATCATTTCGAAATATATTTACACAGTAGATCTATGTAATTTTCGCAAAGTTACACATGATCGTAATCAACCGAGATCCCTCAATAAGTGCACAGATATATTTCAAAAATTGATTCTCCCGTTGTTAATTACAACAGAAAGCAACATTTCTGATAAAGCGGTGCTTTTCTGAAAAGATATCTTTATTTTCGGAACTTTTCAAAACATGCGAGTCATAAAAGCTTAACGCATGACAATTTGATTGACAAGCATTGATATCGGTGAAATTTTTGCATTCAAAAAAACGAAAAAATGTTTTTCTGTAAAACAGCGTACGTGCTCATAATATGTGCAATGCATTTCTTCGGGATATATTCTTCAAACTCTGAAAATGGACGTGTGTTGAAGAGGCTGATAACAAGTACCAACAGGACATCAACAAGAGGACCCACCTTCAATCCGCAGGACGCAACCTCCGGTGCACGATGTATTTTGAAGCCAGTGAATGCTACAGTCGTCGAATTGTTGAAAAGGTTACGAGAAGAAAAGGTGAAACTTATAAAGTTTAATTTTCGAGGAGTTGATTTCAACATTGCCAACAACTCGTACAAGATATTCCAAGGCCATTTGTTCAAACCATTCCAATGGATGAGGGCATTTGAAGTTTATGGCTTAAACCTGCTATTATTACGCAATAATTTTGACGTCATCTCTCTGTTTACACTCTCCATCGGCACAGAACAGCTGAATGTTGACCTAGTACAGGAACCTGATAACTGTGTAGTTGAGTGGACTGAAACGGAGTTTGAAGATTACATGCGTATTTTAGTTCTTAACAATCTTCAACTGGATGAATTTGAGAATAAATCTATGAAACAATCCGAGAATGACTACATTTGCAATATGTACATAAGAAATATAAATGGCTATGCCGACTTTTATTATAAATGTTGTCAGCTGCATTCTGAATGGAATTTTGTTTGCCATGAATTAACAGAAAATGAATGGATAAGGATTTTGTTTATAATAATTATCTGGGCCATAAGGGTCATCACCGTGCTGTGCATCCCTAGGCTTGTACCAGATACCTGGTATCGCCTGCGACATACGCCTTCCACGTATGTATATTCCATTGAAAAAGATCCTTTGAAACTGAAAGTGGCTAAGACTTCTACACCAGAAACGAATAGTAGTCTAGTTCCCAGTTTTACTTATAAAAACATCGCTAGAATGGACAAGTTTAAAACCACTTTGGAGACGATTCACGAAGAGGATAAAGTGTATACTCTGGTGCTGAAGACTCTGCATTGTAGAATGAAGCAGAGAAAATTGGTATCTGAGAACTCAGTTCCCATAGGATTCTTTAATGTTTTGTTTGATGTGTTTGTAGACTGTAAATTGCTAAAGAGAGATTCTAGGCAAGACTTTGGTCAAGGACAGCAAAACGATGAAAATACATGCAGAAAACCATCTGGTATAAAACAGTCCACAGTCCTGAACTGTTGTAAAAAATTAATGAAACTGGTCTTACATCTTCTTTTTATTCTTCCCTGGGTCTTTAGAGTTCTTTTCTTCTACATCTATGAGGAGGAGGAGATTAGCAATCGCAGGCTTACCGCAAACAGGGTTGGACTGATCATGGGATTCCATAGAGATTTAACCATGACCTTTACCCCTGTGCACGTTATATTTATAATTATTTACATTTGCCTGGGGTTGGAGTCTATCCTGTTCCATTTATTCTCTAAAAGTATTCAAAAGAAATTAAAATTTGAATTGAGGGAAGCTTTTCGTTGCATGCGCGATAAAAGCAAATGGAAAATTATCAAAACATTACTTTCAAACGTTTTTGAATCTCTTGAAATATTCAAAGGCTTTTGTGGCAAACTGCTAAAGATTTTTGTTTTCATTCTTTTAAGTCCATTTATTCTAATTATCTTTTTATTTTTAATATTTCCAACCTGTAGCATAACTTTGAGATTATTTGTAAAATTGCTTATATACCTGTTGCCGGCAAAATGGGGAAACAGTGCCTGTTGTAATAAACTTCGAACGGCAATCCAAGATGGTGAAGCTAACTCCAGTGCACCCACGAATGCCTCACAATTAGGAGAGGATTTTTCGTGTAAAAATCGTCTTTTACAGGTAACGGTGATTACGTTTTGCTTGGTGTCTATGTGCTCTATCATAGTGCTTCTCGCTGAGATACTATCATACGCAACAGAAATGTTTGTCTACACATTAATAGGAATCATTTTCAATGCCGGGAAAACCCTAACGTTCGTATCACTTGCTATCCTTCTAATATTGTACGCAAACAATTTATTCACGAGTGTGTCCCAAAAATATTCGAATTTCAATAAAGTCATTCATGAAGAGATATTGAAACGATGCGATGAAGAGGAAGTAAAAAGTGTTGCTCGCCTGGAGGAGAGTCAACAACAAAATACAGCTTTTCAAGTAAACTTAAAGGCAGAATCGAACGAGGTTCAAAAAATAAACAGAGGCATCCATGTTATTATTGAGCTATTATCGGGCTCAAGTATGGTTGACCATGTTAATACGGGCTCCAAAGTGAATTCTACAACAGAATTTGCATCAAATGAAGGTATGCAGAAGAACACAGGATCTGCATCAAACGTTAAGCTTGTGACAAGCAAAAGATGTCATCCTAAATGGGATTGTCACCGGGTTTTATTATTTCTTGATAATAAAGATTATCGATATATCCCGAGGAAATTCTATGAGGAAGCTGTCAAAGCACAACTTCCAGGAGGTCCCGGTGAGATACTACGCAATTATTTCAAGGCGATCGTGGAGCTAGCTATCATTTTTGCCTTCCTTACATTGGTGTTGGTAACTGTTCTTGCTTTCAGCGACGCCTACCACGTCTCTTCGATTAATTCTGTGTTGGCCACACTAGCTGGCGGAGCTGTTCCCTGGCTACTAAAGATCGTAGTTTTCAAATCTACAGTGGATGAAACTGTTAATACTTCTAGCATGAAGTTTGAAATTATGTTTGAAGACTTAATCAAAAATTACAGGCAGACATGGCCAATACATGATATAGAAGCCTTGATAAAAGATCCAGAAAACGATCAAATAACGAGAGGTAGCACAGAAGCCTATTCAAGTAAGACTTCCCCCAGTTATTCAAGGAAAGTCGCAAAAGATGAATATAACGTGGGCGGTAATAACAGTACAGAGAGGACACCAATGATCGATAAACATGAACATCCCTTCACCTTATCGGACGTAGATTTTGTCCTTATTACAGAAAATTGATAAAATCTCAGAACGCACAGTTGAAAAACAGCGAGGTTAACCCTCAATATACAGACAATACACCCCAAGTCAAAAACGACTGCTTATTATTACTTTAAACCGATGTTGACCTTTGTATTATGTTAAAAGTACTGTTTTCATTTATTTTGTATTGAAATACGATTTAGTTTGAGTGAATTTTCTTTTCTTTGTGTAATCTGCTTTTGACTTTGACTGATGCGATATAATGAATATTTTTTTCTTCCATACAATAAATCCCATTGATCTGGAAAGATGGCGATTTGTTTATTTAATTTTATTTTTGCAGGGAAATTTATATATATATATATATATATATATATATATATATATATACATATATATATATATATATATATATATATATATATAAAGATTCACAGGAGAGTGCTACAGCGTTTGATTATGGTTATATAATGAACAGTTTTTGTCACTTTTTTATGTTTGGATAAAAATCAATGACTGAGCTTGTACTTTCACCGATAAGTCACTTTATGGAAGTGTAGCATAACTTACATCCATCCTAACTCGCCTGCGCTATAGGTCGTTTCATGACATAAATCAGTATCTAAAATCAATTGATTTTAATTAATACATACATATATATATATATATATATATATATATATATATATATATATATATATATATATATATATATATATATATATATATATATATATATACACACACAAACATAATAAGCATTGTACAAACTTTATTCGAGAAGTTGCTTTGCTTGGATGTTCTTGTGTAGAGTTGTAGTCACTTATAGACAATGACTGGAAGAACTCACTGAAACTTGAATCAAATGTATGTGGATTATCCTTTTCTATTAGAAAATAATTATATGTTGCGTGTGTTTAGCGAGATTATAGAGTAAATATGAGAACGATGAAATTAACTTTGGCAAAACTCAATTAGCTGAAAAGAAAAATACTAATTTATGCAACAACTGATAACATGAGAATAAAAATGGGATATTTGGGCATACATATCGTTCTTGCTCACTAACTGTTGCATGACTGACTGTTCAATGTGCACCGTGCGCCTGAAAATGTTTGAAGAGTTTTTTTTTTTTTTTTTTTATGCTCTGGATAATGAAGGGGTATATGTAAGTCTTATGAAATGAGGTTTTCAGATTTGTTGATACTTCTGAAAAGATGAGCATAACCACTGGAATATTGGGAAAATAAGTTTCAAGAGGACAATTATGTCAAATATTATTATAAGTTGTCATTCAACAAAAAAAACAATTAGGTTATAGGGAATTTCGTTAGTAAACGAGCGCCCGCTTAGAGGAGAGAGAGAGAGAGAGAGAGAGAGAGAGAGAGAGAGAGAGAGAGAGAGAGAGAGAGATTTTTTTACATACTTCTGTTATTTCTTCGGTTACATACTTTGAATGTAGATAATTTCGGAAAGAAAAAAAAGCTATACAAAAATTTTTGAGTCTTATAATTCTTCTTTTAATATCATTACAAAGTATTGAAACATTTTAAAAAACATAATATACAGTTTGTTTTAAAATAAGAGATGATTAATAATGAGGTTATCTACATATAAATTTACCATGCTGAATGCAAGGACAGCCATGCTCGATGAAGTATGAGAGCGAAAACAAATTAGCAACAGCAATACAGTCATGTACTCTCAAAACACAGAAAAAAATAATAAATTTTCTGAACATTAAACAATGACACGTGAAGGACAATGGCTATATTTAACTTACCTTTGTGGGTAAACATTTAGCATGGAAACCATTGTTATTGGTTCTTAGTGTTGAACGGAGTTGCGACAAAAAAAAAAGTCTCCCCAGATTTATCTGTATTAATAATCTGTTGAGCATATGTTGACAAGGTCGTTACCGACTGTGTATTCATGCGAAAATAAATCATTGTTATTATATTAGTATCCGCTGTTTTTCATGTCTTGCAAATTTTACTTTTATTACGGACACATTCAAAATTATTTTTACACTTGACGCACCTTGGGTCTTTTCAAATCATTCAAGAAATTTAATTGTGTGGGAAGTGTAATGTGAAGATTGAGCAGGTATGACTTAATTCCTGTGGTTATATAAAGAATGCAACTACATTGTTTACACTTAAAACCATTAATACTTTTGACAAAATATAAAAAATGCATTAGAGGCAAACTAATGGGTGCACATACATGTACATAGAGCCTGATTTCTTTAATTAGGCATGGGGACCAAAAGAGCCCAAAGACACAACATAGTCTGTCCTCATGTGCTCAAAAAGAAAGAAGACATATTTACATAATAGAAGTAATATGGTGTGTAATATGGTGTTTCATATGTACCTGAAATGCATTTTTATGGCGCACGCTAAGTGCTGAGTAATTTGCACAAACTCTCTCTCTCTCTCTCTCTCACATACAATGCATTTCACCTAATATTGCTCAAGTCATAGATTGTCACGGTTCGAATTAATTCCTTTGCATTAATAATGACTGTATCTGCGTGAGAGAGAGAGAGAGAGAGAGAGAGAGAGAGAGAGAGGTGGCATTATTTTAGACTATTAGGTAGCAATCTACATGGTTCTTTAATAAATTTCAGTGTCTATGTCAGTATGTATTCGTTATCCTTTGAAGACAATTCAATCTTCCTGTTTAGTAAAGCATCAGCTTGAATAGAGATCGATCAGAAAAAAATCTTACTCAGGCGAGATTATATCTAGGACACTCTCCTAAAACAAAATCTGTTGCATTTTCACAACTGTTTCCACAAGAACATTTTTGATTGCTTGAGAGATTAACTCTATAAAGATCGGTTTAAAAACTGCATCGATACCCGAGTTTTGTCAAGAGAATATTGTTTTTTCTATCACCCGTACCCTAATATATTAGTGCGCAATTAACCTTAGATCTTTCGATATTTGAAGAAAAAAAAAAACTGAGAAAAACTAAAATCATCACCCTACTGTATTTTATTAACATGATAGTAATTTTAAACTAATTGTTTTGTATGTACTCTAATTGGTGTAAAATGTGTCTATGCATTTTATTTTGTAACACAATCCATGTTTGTTACTTTATGTATATCTTTACTTTGTATATATTTTAGTTTGTCTTATATAGCCGTGTTATTGTTCATATTTCTGATCTGTTTTAAATATGCCCTTTCAATGTGCCTGTCTGATTTAATAGAGTCATACTTGTTTTATGTTAATTTGGACAAGTAGATCGTCTAGAGCAGGAGAGTCAAACATACGGCCCGCCAGACTCATTATTTATTTTTATTATTTATTATTATTTATATAAACTCTGGCCCGCCATAGCAAATGAGTTTGATACCCCTGGTCTAGAGCTAGTGTTTTCTTTGGTTTTTTATTTTATCAAGACTACCGACGTTAAATAAAGGATCGTGTATCTTGAATGAAGCAAAGAATTTAGGTCCGGGTTTGTTGATTAGTAAGTTAAGGATAAACGTCACCAGTTATGAATCAATACTAAAAGGCAACCAGGGATTTAGATCATTAAAGATGTCACATGTTCAACACACTAGATTTGCTTGCACTAGACCTCATCTAATCGTCAACATGTATGAAGCTTACGTTTACTCTGTATAACATCAAAAAAATTCTCTTTAACTAAGAGCATATGTTGCATTTCATTCACAAACCTCAGAACTTAGTCCTAAGATCTCGGGCTTGTCCGTCATTTTTATCAGTTTATTTTGCTATTTTTTATCTCTATTGAAAAATGACTTTTATAAATTGCACCTTGAAAGATTAACTTGATTTTTGATAAAATTGCAAATGGATCATTCATTAGCTTTCGGTACCAATGACATGATCCCCAGCACAACAGTTGGGCCTCAGCTTCGATTATTCGAAATCTAGAAGCCAACTATTAAGCAATCTATTTGCAGTAATGACCTAGAACTGTTCCAATTCTTTCAGCCAATCGGCAATCTTCCTTTTTATGGCGCCCGTGTGTAGCTCTCTAGAATGGACGTTTGACCAAAATGGATCATTTAGTACGAAAGTTGGTGGAAACTGAGACGGTTGGAATTCTTCTTTTACATGCAAGTTATTGTCATTGGAAATTAAGAGGGTTGGAATTCTTTTTTTACATGCAAGTTATTGTCATTTTTCAGATTTTTTTATCAGATTAATATGTGCAAGATTTAATGCGGAATAAAAGAAGTTAATGTTCCAACTCCTTAAGTTTCTTAGTTATAGGTAAAATAGTATGGAAATTATCCCGGAATACAGCAGAAAAAGGAATTTGATGCAGTGTTGAATGAACAATTTAAAGTAGCTATCTGTAACCCAGTTCTAATGCTCGAAATATGTCCTCCTACGAAGTTTCATCCACGCTGCATAGATGGATGCGATCGGTAGCGGCATGCAATTTGCTGTAAGTTACCATTTAGGACAGGGGTGTCAAACATAGAGCCCGCGACCGCCATACCAAATGAGTTTGACACCCCTGACTTAGGACATGTTGAGGACGTTCAGAATCACACATGTATGCACCATATTAGAATGGATAAGTAAATTCTACATACATTTTTCCCTTGAATCAAGTATATGTTGAAAAATTTTAAACAAACGGTAGATTATTATAATTCAATCATTACACGCGATGAAACAAGATAAACAACAGGCTAAAGGTTGGTAGAAATTGTACAAATGATCTGAACTGGTTTTGTACCAACTTCTTGAAAAATGTCACGTCGACAAGTTTTATGTTCCAAATTTATTCGTCCCGAGAAGCAATGATATAAAATGGTACTAAGAGTTGTAAAATCAGCCATATAAATAAGTCACAAAATAATGTAGGAAAATGTTCAGCAATAGATTGATTGACAAGCGTCACAACATGATACGTCACACTGCCGGTTCGCATTAAAAACTATATGATTTCGAAGCATGCTTTTTACAAATTATGCTAGTATATTTCAGACTTTGGATGTTCCTTGTTGTTACACACTTTCTCACGATTACATAGCCATTTTAAATTGTACAAGAACCAACTTAGCGCATTTTTGTCTTTAACAGTGTAAAACAACAACAGAAACACCACCCTGCCGACAAATTTTATTTTATCTCTTTATCATCCCTACGGTTTTTATAAAAAGCGTCGGGGATATTGTGATATCCTCCGTCCGTCTGTCCGTAACCACTTCCCCTTCTAAACTGCCAAGTGGAAATTAACCAAACTTGGTACATAGGCCGCCCATAAGATGACCATCTGCGAAAGCGAAAAGAGTATGATTTTTGGGAGGTTCACATGGGTTCATTGTAATCTATTTATAAAGAACATAATGTCGAGACAACTGCTGATTGATTGCAATCTATTTGCAGTAATGACCTAGAACTGTTCCAATTCTATATATTATATATATAATCAAACTTTGTACATGCATTCGTAGAAGGAGGATACATACTATATGTAACGGGTTTTAGGTTATGACCCCTGACTCACGGCCCACTGGAGTGGGTGGGGTGCGTTGAATATCTGGGGTAGGGGTGGTGGGGTTGGGGCGGCAAACGTAATAAAAGCCTGAGGATTTGCCATGGTGAGTCATGGAAGTAGCCATACGGTTGCCCCTGTGGTTACCACCTGAAAAGTGGGGTTGGGTTGGGTGCTGGACGGATCACTGATGGTTGCAGCGCCTGGGATCTCTGGGAGGAGTAAAATATCAAATATACACACATTTTAATTACAATGACTTTTTCAAATATTTTCTTACCAAGTTCATGTGCACCCATAGCAAGCTGACACATCATGTATATGACGGATTTTGCATGATGACCTTTGGGTAACAGTCTGGTTGGTGGTAGTGACTTTGTTGTGGGGTGGGGGATATACAGTGAAACGCATGGATATTTGCGACGGTGAACCAGTGCAGTTTTTCTAGTTTTCTGTTTCTTTCATTTTTTAAAGAAATTCCAAGGAAATAGGTTTGGTTTTTGGGGATTTAACACAATTTTTCAGCACATGATAGGCCATACAGGGCGGCTAGTATATTTGGTGGAGGAAGACCCGTGGAGGAACCACCAACCCACGGGAAGCTACTGGCAAGCTTTATCACATACCTACTTTCGTCGAGCCGAGACTCGAACCCACGCGGACAGAGCTGCGACGAGATGTGATCTTGTAAGGCGAGCGCCTTAGACCACTCCGCTCCCCCCCCCCGCCCCTCACCCCAAAAAACTAGGGAAAAAAGAATCTAAAAGGAAGAAAAGGCAAAATATTGTATTGGAAAGGCTGAAGGGGAAGATGGAAGACAGGTATTTCACAAACTCTTAGAAATCCTTCTTGCACGTGTGTCGCTGTTAAAGCAAATAACTTTAAAGACGACACATTTTCGAAGCTGCATGTATATCCTCTTTTTCAAGCTTCGAATTCCAACCATTAGGTAGTAGAGCTGCATGTTATCCAAAATCTCCGGACATTATAAACGGCTTCTACCATTCGAAGGGGAATAACTTTCGGATATGTGGAGTTGTAATAACATAATCCGTTGATCTCCCTTAATAAAATGTTCTCTCTCTCTCTCTGAAACACACACACACACACACTCTCTCTCTCTCTCTCTCTCTCTCTCTCTCTCTCTCTCTCTCTCTCTCTCTCTCTCTATATATATATATATATATATATATATATATATATATATATATATATATATATATATATATCAGGACAAAGCATGGAAGATACCCACAAGTGGTTCCTGAAAAAATGAAATGCTCAATTATGCACATATTTTTGTGTGCGTATGCGTTTCTGTCAATGTGCGTGCGAGAGAGAATGTTTCCATTTTGAAAGACCAAAATCTTTGTCTGCTCTATGGTCGAGAACATAAAATGTACAAAACTCATTCTGACGTCAATGTTTTTAAAAACTCGATAATGTTTAAACCATCAATGAGAAGTAAATCATTTATATATTTTCAAAGATGGTTACCATGTGTATCATAAATCCATAATTACACAAGCATGTAATTCTTTGCAAAACTACATTTTTTTTTATATTGTCGAAAAAATTAAATTACTAAGAGGTTTCGTTTTTATTTTAAATCTGAAGGTTTACCTTTGATACTCATCTTACTATCGATCTATCTATCATAAGATATGATGTAACATTATTTCATTTATTTATTTTTATTCAATAATCCATCTATTTACTTGCATACATATATATATATATATATATATATATATATATATATATATATATATATATATATATATATATACTCTGTAACCTGATCTAATCTATTTTTGTGCGAATCTGTAGACCCTAGACGCAGTGAGACTTGGTAAACTAGCCATCGCCTAGCGATTTGTCATTTATTTATTCTGATAAATTATTATTTATATAGGTTTATAGTCGGATGATACAGGTGCATATCACCTGCCTAGGTTTTTATATACCCCGAGCCGCAGGAAAGGTATGTATAACCCAGGCAGTTTTTATGCATCCCTGTTACACACCTATCAACCTGTGTGACGAATCTGTCATGCTGAACAGCTTTGTTTCATGTCCGAGTGTACTGGTAACCGATTCTGTAACAAATCATGGCATAAGATCGAAAAATAATTTAAAAAGAAAAATATGTATCTGCTTGTTTAATATTTCCTTAACTATCGTTTTCAACTGAATTTTAACGTTGGAAAAACTGGAATACAGTATAACCAATAAATTACAAAAAAAAAAAATATTAAGTAAAAATAATTACTCATAACATTCATGGCTGAAACTATTAACACATTGCATAGGATATGCTTGGGAGTAACGATTGCAACGGTAATAACATGTTACTTTCTTTTAACTTCACGTAACGTAAATCAGAGGGTATACACGTCTCGTATGTACTATTAGATTTGGGATTTACGTTGTCATATGAACTTACTATTGACCATTCAGATTTGTCCAATTTTATTCTGTAGATATAACCTAGCCGCGACGCCACATACGCCCACCCCATGTTTAATAGTCTTCTATGTAGGCCCTAGCAGGTAATGGTTGACTCGGAGATGATGACCAACCTGTCTCATTAACCCTAACCTTTGAGTAAGCTATGCGGTTTGGAACTAAACTTATTGTGCAGAAACCGATATGTCTTTATTAGACTTACTATGACCGTTACTTCTGACATTTAGACCCCTGAATCTTTAGGTTTCTTTATTACCCTTCGTGCAAGCCATCCAGAAAGTTTGGCCAAGAAACTTAGTTTAGAACAAATGTTATTCTGCATAACCATTTTGTCTTTCAGCCATAATGACCCTCCTCAAAACAAAAACAAAAATGAAACTGACAGGACGAAAAAACCGTAACACCTTTCGAAGAGGAATCGCATTTCGACAAGTAGGTGTTACTCTAGGACTTCTCGTATATATTTTTGACATCCAGCTATCACAGCGCGATTTGTTTCCATACTATCATCTGTCACGAATAGATACTGGAATTGAAGTAAATATTTTCCAGAAGATTTCTCACGCCCCTACTATAGAAGTCGCTTTCCCCTCATATTTAGAACACTAACAAAAATTATTTTGAATCGAAAATGATAAACACTGTGCAAAGTGCTGGATATGTAAGAATGAGACTGTCAAAGCCAATTTGTCCCAAAAATAATAAAAATCTTCCGATATCCTTTAATTTCAATTTCCCCTTATATAATCATGATAAACTTGGAAGGATAGAAATAGATATTTAGCTATAAAAAAGGACCTTCCTTTTAAATTAATTTAAACGTAATTTTGGGAGCCATACGGTTTAAAGCCCCATCTCCATTGATATTAATGCTATTCATTTCTTTACAAAATTCTGAACCATCACTTTCTCACTGAATTTCATCTTCATAAGTTAGTTTAGTTTTCTTTAACACAGGGATACTGCCGAACCTCTCCACCAGACCCATGTTTTCCTAGTCTCCACCCCACCCCCCTCAAAATAAGAAATTAGCAAGATGAATGCGAACACTAGTTCTAGCAAAGAAGTACGTGAAGGAAATGAGATGCAAAGTAGGTGTGCTGCCGTTGTGTCATATAAATTATGACAATACATTCAAAGAGCCGCTTCCAAGTTTGCTCAAGACTACTGATATCTTGGGTTACAATAGATCGTATCTTCATTGAAATATCATCAGTATCAGCAGAGGTACAAAAAGGAAAACAGTTTGAAGAGGAATTCCCTTACCTTTATGTTAAACTCATTAGGGTTCAAAAGATCAGAAAAACTTCCTGCCCGAAACACATAAATGAACTGGTTTCCGCTGTTTTAAATAATAATAACATCTCCAGTGTTTCATTAAGATACTAAACAAATACTCTGATATACTTTCACTTAAATGTTTTCCCTGTACGTCCATGATATACGTGAAGATATAGAAACAGATGTTTTGGTCAGAATGCATTTTTCATAAAATGGCCTGTAAATAAACATTGGAATACATAGTCAAAAAAATATTTTTAATAGTTTATTTCTACGCGATTCACTGCTTAACATAATTCTAAGTTAAATGTGACTTTGTCATTTAACTGCAAACTTCTATGTAAGTACAGTTTTCTAATATATCTAGAGAACTCCCCCCCCCCCAAAAAAAAAAAAAACAAAAAAAAAAAACAAGATAATAATCTCTTACGGTAGATTAGATCATATCTTCATTTAAATATCATCGTATGTAGTGGATGAACAGCAAGGGAAGCAGTTTAAAGGTGAATTTTCTTTCTTTGGCTTAAACTGGTTACAGTCCCAAAGATAGGCGTGAATTTCAGAAAATCTTGTTCCCCGAAACGCTACAATAAGAATATCATCATGAATGAACGTTACGTGAACCGGTTTAACGTCCACGCCATATTCATATGTGTTTATGATAGGACTAGCCATATAGCTTCCTTCAGGAGAAAACGTTTGAACTCTGTAGTTATTTGCGTCAGCTATGTAAATATTGCCATTTTTGTCCGTGCAGACACCCATGGGATAGAATAATTTGCCGTCTGACGACCCCTGGTGGCCAAAGGACTGTACATATGTTCCATCAATTCTGTGGACTTTAATCCTATGGTTTCCACTGTCAGAAACTATAATATCATCTCTCATGTTGGTGGTTACGTAGTAAGGAGAGTTGAAGTGGTTCGGTCCACACCCATGCGAGCCAAACGTGATCGAAGGCTTTTTCTTGCCGGTCAGAACGTGCACACAATTCTTTTGTAGACTGGTTACAATGGACCTACCCGTCCTAGTTATGGCGATCCCGAAGGGGTTTTCGTACTTGTAGAAAGAGCCATGCGATGCTAAGAGACGTCCATCCATAGAGTATTCCCTTAAGAGGGCGGATCCTGCCCGGCTGACAGTGGCCAAAATAGTTCCCTCTGGTGTCACCTCGACGTCCCGTATTGAGCAATCACAGATGAAACTTGTGCGGAACTGACCGTTTAAGGAGAACACTGAAATTTTGTTCAAACTACAATCAGCAACTACAATTTCATCGGAATAGATGGATTTTGCTAGTCCAGATATATGAACAAATTGGTGCGGCTCCGTACCAAAAGAACCAAACCGCTGGAAAAGTCGTGCATATTTGTTTACCTCCGAAACGTCCCGTGTTTTATCATTCTGAAGTAAGGGTGTCCTCTCGGCGGACTTGTACATTGATGAGTCGGCATCTGCATGGCCCTGAAAGTGCGCAGATGTAACCGTATCTGAAAGTTTCGTAACCATGTAGTTGTCGATGAAACCTGCCACTCCATTTGCCGGAAGATTTATCTCCTGAAATTTAGAGGAAATCACCATATATACTCATGCATACGTCAGATCCAACTGCAAATAACACAGACCCTGATCTGCCGTCGATCTGCCGCCACATTATGCGACAGCAGATCCGGATCTATGCTGTTTGCAGTTGGATCTGACTTGTATGCGAGCATATATGGCAATTAATTTTGAACGAAAAATATCAGCAACAGTACAAATCTGGATATCGGTGCTTACGGCATCTTTCTGAGTGAATTTTAAAACATATACTTCAACTGTGAACCAAAAAGATATTTTAATATGTTGGAGATACAGACATTATATATATCATATTTTAATACGACCATTATTGTCGATTGAAATGCCTATTAACTAAAAACTTCTAAATATTACTAACTGGGCCCAAACAGGCATGTTTTGCTGACCTGACCTACTTTTTCAAGGCTATTTTTAGCCCAGTAAATAGGAACAGTTATCTCAGAAATTATTTTTTGGAAAGATTCAAACTTTCTTGATGATGTCAACTGAGGTCAAAATTAATATAGCTGTACTCAAGTTGAAAAAAGACCCATTACGGGGCCAAAAATCGTCCTTACAGTACGTCCCCTTTTATGTATGTATGTACGTATGTATGTATGTATGTATGTATGTATGTATGTATGTATGTATGTATGTATGTATGTATGCATGCATGCATGCATGCATGCATGCATGCATGCATGTATGTATGTATGTATGTATGTATGTATGTATGTATGTATGTATGTATGTACGTATGTATGTATGTATGTATGTATGTATGTATGTATGTATGTATGTATGTATGTATGTATGTATGTATTCCCAGTTTTTACTCGTGTCAAAAAGAAACATAGAAACGAACAAAAGGATAGCATTATTTCAGTAAACAAATGGCATTGTAAATTTAAGGAATTAATTGAAGGTAAATATGTCTTTACTATAGTGTATACTCATTTAGCATTTAAAACGATTTCTTATTTTCCATATTTCTTTAGTGATACACACGAAACATATAGGGTAGAACGCGTTTCAATCGAATGTACGTCTTCATACAAATCGTGGTAAATATGGAATTTAACAGTGTACTGATAAAGTAATTAACGTGTTTGCAATTGAAGAGAAAAGTCTATATTTGAATGAGATTAAAAATAAACCTTTTTAATTATTTGCAAAATGAAATGTGTTATTAATCTGAAAAATAATGCAGTATCCTTAAGTGTTCGCATTTATTCACTACACCCCCCCCCCAAAAAAAAAAAAAAAAAACAACAAAAAAAGCTCATGTAATGATTTAAAATTTAAAACCGTTTATCACATGTACAGGCACACTCGAATCATATCTACTGTACATTTTTTTAAATTTTCTACATGAAACGTTGAAGAAGAAATAACTTGACTTGACAGATTCACACGGACGAACAGGTGTCCTGGAACGGGTAGCATCGCATACTCCACCCTTTTCTTCTAATAACATTCAGATTAATAGCACACATGGTACAGCTTATTTTCATGTTTTTCAGTTACATCTGAGTGACCACTGAAGGTAATAGGTCTACAATTTAAAATAACGCAACCTCGACGTTTCGCCACCATTAATGCACTGACACACTTTTCATCTGCAGGTATTTGCTTTATTTCGAATGGCGCCATTTTGCATTTTGGTCCCTCCAGCTATCATCCTCTCTACAAAGAAAACAGCCAATGCACAAATGGACCTTTTCCCCACATGATATAGTGTATTTAGGAGAACGAAACAAACATAATACATCTCTTAAATATAGTTACCATATTGACAAGTACCCAATAGTAGGCCTTACACTGAAGAAAAAATCGTCATTTGAATTTCGCCAGATGGAATTATATTCACAAATTCTGTTTCGTATTTGATTCTTTGCAATATTTTTTCCCCCAAAACAATTCGCTAAATGCATAGTTTTTTGTTGGGTTTTTTTGGGTTTGTTTTTCTCCGACAGATTGAACTATACCCCTCAAAATGCAAAATTGGCGAACCCTGGTACAAGGCGATTTAGAACTTCATATGAGTTGCAAACAGACGGACGGTCAGATGAAGGGATTCACAATATCCAAGAAGCTTTGTAAAGAAAGGAAAGGAGGGGCAATACAATATCTGAACACGTCGGCTCGGATAGAGATACCGGTGCGTTTTAATGATTATATAATAACGACACCGCCCTTGGCCGAGAGAGTATGCCTCATGAACTGTGGACTTTAATACGACCGTGAGCCTTAAAAGTTGTAACTGCACTTAAGTTTACCGAAACGTTTCCTGTAGCAACTTTTCTGTATAGTTATAGATAGTTACATTTATGCCCTGGAAACGCTTAAAATGCTTCGACACTGGGCCCCCATTGGGGGTTCCGTCCCACCCACCCACCCAAAAAAAAACCCCAACATTTTTCTGGATCCGCCCTTGGTGTATGTGTGTGTGTATGTGTGTGTGTGTGTGTGAGAGAGAGAGAGAGAGAGAGAGAGAGAGAGAGAGAGAGAGAGAGAGAGAGAGAGAGAGAGAGAGAGAGAGAGAGAGAGAGAGAGAGAGATGGTGTGGGCGTAGAGAAGAATCATATAAAACACGATCCTAGCATCATGTCTATGGCAAATGAAATTAATTTTACCTGTCTACACATTGGACATGGAAAAACATGGCTGCCTTCAAACCGGCTGTGGATGTAATCACTCAAACAGACTTCACAAAATGTGTGTAAACAAGGCAGCGCTTTTGGACGGTTGTACGGCTGGTAGCAAATGGTACATGACAGAAAATTATCCTTTATCTGTTCCGCGAATTTTTCGGCGGCCATAACTGCTTTTGAACGTGGCTGCAATATATAGGAAGCTGGTTAAGCGTGTGTCGTCTGTTATCGACTTCATGTGACAGTTCAAGTACATGTTTTTGACAAATATGTGTCAAGATCACATGAGTGCTTTTTATAGATTCAAGAGCAGTAACTCTGAGATAAGAACTCCAATTCAATTCATATTTTATTGTGTTTGGGTGAACCCTCAACTGTTAGGCATGACAATTATTTACTGGCACCTTAAAAATAATCATTGAAACTGTAAAAGAGTCACATTAAAATTCTATAACATACTGCACTATCAATAGCATATTTATTATAGACTATTGTTGTTATCTATCTCTTATTATGTACAAAAGCCTCGTAAAAAAATTAGTCTTTAAACCACGAGTGCAATGTATAATATGTATTTTCAAGTGATGCTTGTGGCTTTTTTTTCTCTTCTTTTTCTTATTTGTTTATTGAACTATGAATGTACGCTAATGGTGCACTATATGATGAAAATACGCAATTTTATGTGTACTAAAACTGAATGCCTTTTATGTGATGAAATATTGTCAAGCACTTAAAATTATCACGGTGATATGACTGCCATCTCTTACGTGAAGTCTGTTCAAACCAGCTCCTTTCTTATGAAGTCTGTTCAAACCAGTTCCTTCCTCTGTGCTATTGCTTACCTGAAGTCTGCTTAAAACAGTTCCTTCCTCTATGCTATTGCTTATATGAATTCTGCTTAAAATAGCTCCTTCCTCATAAAATGAATAAATTCTGTGCGTAACATAACTGTTCTTGTCATGTTTTGTGACCCTATACAGAAATCTTATTGTCTACATTAGGCTTGGGATTCTTTAAAATATCACACTTCAGAATATACTGTGCGCTGAACATAGTTCTCACCTTCAAACTGTTCTCTCTCTCTCTCTCTCTCTCTCTCTCTCTCTCTCTCTCTCTCTCTCTCTCTCTCTCTCTCTCTCTCTCTCTCGTAACGGTAGATACAGTGAACTGTTATGCATATTGAATTTATAATATGTGTCCATGAGGTAAGTTGTGCTTTAGTCATTTTGTAAATAACATATTTACTACATTTTAGTTCAAGGTTAGTCTTGTTTACATAGCATTTAGTACTTAGATTGGAATTTTCCACTCTTGATATGAGAAAAGTCAGGTACACCAGTAAATTTCCATTAGAGTTACTCATATTCTAGAATATTCTGTCATATCTTATATCTATACAGGTTTGGTAAACAAGATTTCATTCTTATTTAAAACTTCATGTCATTAAGATCAGTCTATTAAGGAATTTATTTTAGTAATCAGATATTACAGTTGTGAAACTTCAGAGCAAATTCAGAGAGAGGATTTATTTATTTATTTGAAATATTCATTGGAGTTATCAAAAGTGCTCAGTCTTTTTTTGGATTAATACTTGACTTTGGGATTTATGGGATTTCATTCAAAGATATTCTGGATTACATCATTCAGGCATATCAGGGCAGTCAAGATTACTGACACATCAGAACATTCAAGACTACTGGAATTCATTCGGAACATTCTATATTTAGGAATTGTGATTAGGACTCTTAGGATTATTGGATTATTTGAACTTTAATTCACGTTACTGTAAGTGTCTTTTGAATTTTCACTTTAACTGTCTAGAAATAAATTACTTGTTGATTTTACTTACATTGTTGATTTCACTTTCTTTCTGTTCCGTTTTTTTTAAGAACTAGAGTCGTAACTTGACCCCAGACTGATTTAAAAGGTTCCTTGCGATCTTTTTATTTCACATTATTGTGATAGCTACATGATTGCAGACATTCAGAACTTAAATGCCAACAGCAAAATTCTCGATCATAGAAACCCTGCTTGTGTTTTCTTGAAAATCTCCTGCAGATTTGGGGATGTAGAATAAGCAAGAAGCACCCTCCTGAATGTAGTAAGAGGCGATTAATGGAGGCAACGTTCCAGCTGAGAAGGTCTTGGACTTTTTCAGAAAGTGCGGTTTACTAGAAAAGGAAAAAAAATCTGATCGTGTATGTTAAGAATTTTACACTCTTTGCCTTTATATTTGTTTTGCATGCTTTGTTGCCTATATGTTTGTTTTGCATGCCTTCTTTGGAGTTTTTGCTGTTGTGTTTGTTTTGCAGGCTTTGTTGGGAGTGTTTACCTTTATGTTTGTTTTGCATGGTTTGTTGGGAGTTTTTTTTTTTTTTGCCTTTATGTTTGTTTCGCAGGAATTGTTAGATGTTTTTGCCTTTATGTGTGTTTTTGTGTGTTTTGCAGGAATTGTTAGATGTTTTTGCCTTTATGTGTGTTTTGCAGGAATTGTTAGATGTTTTTGCCTTTATGTGTGTTTTGCAGGCCTTGTTGGGAGTTTTTGCCTTTATGTTTGTTTTGCAGGCCTTGTTGGGAGTTTTTGCTTTAATGTGTGTTTTGCAGGCCTTGTTAGATGTTTTTGCCTTTATGTTTGTTTTGCAGGCCTTGTTGGGAGTTTTTGCCTTTATGTTGGTTTTGCAGGCCTTTTTGGGAGTTTTTGCCTTTATGTTTGTTTTGCAGGCCTTGTGGGAGTTTTTGCTTTTATGTTTGTTTTGCATGCGTTGTTCGGTTTTTTTGCCTTTATGTTTGTTTTGCACGCGTTCTTGGGAGTTTTTGCCTTTATGTTTGTTTTGCACGCGATCTTGGGAGTTTTTGCCTTTATGTGTGTTTTGCAGGCCTTGTTGGGAGTTTTTGGTTTTATGTGTGTTTTGCAGGCCTTGTTGGGAGTTTTTGCCTTTATGTTTGTTTTGCAGGCCTTTCATGGGAGTTTTTCCCTTTATGTTGGTTTTGCATGCGTTGTTGGGAGTTGTTGCAACATCTTTACCTTTTATATTTTTATATTTTCTTTTTTTAATGTTGCATATCACATTTGTTGGAGAGGTTTATCTTCCTGGGGATTTTGATAAGGTTTTTGCCTTTCCTGTTTTTGCTACCTAGCTTAAGTGCCGTTTAACCACATACATACATACATACATACATACATACATACATACATACATACATACATACATACTTCGTGCAAGGATAACGGGTCCGCTCTGGCTGTGTATACATATTTTCCGTAACAACTCGGAAACCGACAGCGTGTGACGTCATATACTGAAATCTTTTTCGCACGAACTGCAGTGGAACAGAGTATAAGAGTGCATTATGCAAATTGCTAAGGGTTATTACCGAATTTGATTAATACAACATCTATATCTTAGAATAATATCCAATACCTCCTTGAAATGCTGCCATGTCACAAACATAATTTCACCTTAATCAGACCTCGACTTGTTGGCAGTCTAAATCACACAAGAACTCTCCTCCCTTCTTTTGACTTGCTTTTTTTCTAAAACAATCAATGCTTATATTCAATATTCATGCTGTGCACCCCCCCCAAAAAAAAAAAAAAAAAAAAAAAATAAAATAAAATAATAATAATAATAAAAAAAATAAACAAATACATATTTTTGTGCATGTATCCATACTTGGTGTTTCCAAATTCTTGAATTAACACTCTCTTATGTATGTTTCGTTTAATTTAACCTTATTATAAAGTTTCACCAATAACTTTCGTTATATTGATAAAATGTCGGTTGTCGATTCTTAGGAGTATTTTATGGTAAGGACTAATTGATTTTAATTAGAAACCCCTTTGGCCCTGTGTATCTCTAAGATAAGAAGAAAGGTTTTTAACAGAAATGTCACTATCCTACGTCACGACAAAGCGGTATACATTGATCTTTTTGGCAGTGGCCTTATGCATTAGCCAACCACGACATATGGTTGAAGTGTTTCAGGAAAATAGAGCCGCTCTGACATTACAACCAGCCGATGTAAATAGCTGCTTCTACGGTGTCTCTGGTGCGCTACATCGTTTTTGCAACAAACAACAACTATTGCTTATATAGTTGTATTACGCGAGAAAATCTTGCTTCGAATCGGACACCGCTATCTTTCTAAGCATACACTATTCAAGGTTATGTTTTGCCTCTGATTTGGATATAAGCAACGCTTTATGAAAACGATACAGCGCACCAAAGTGATTTGTTTTCTTTTATCTCAGGATTTTTTTCCCTCTCCAGCTAACATGATTGATAATATAATAGAGAGAATTAGTTCTTTTTTTATTCAAATCAAAGCATGATTTTTTTTCAACAAGCTATTTGTAGCTATTTGTTGTTTGTAGTAGCTATTTATCTCAGCTGGTTTTCTTGTTTGAGTGGCTCTGAGTTTTTCAAAACCCTTAGTAGTAGAGTGTGGCGATTGAGACTCAAACAGGAGTCCCATGTTAAATTGGGTCAAAAGATTATAGGGTCTAACGGGAAATTAACATGAGGCCGCCATGTTGAAAGGTATGTTT
The DNA here is from genome assembly GCA_029931535.1 of Margaritifera margaritifera. NCBI lineage: Eukaryota > Metazoa > Mollusca > Bivalvia > Unionida > Margaritiferidae > Margaritifera > Margaritifera margaritifera. The sequence continues at coordinate 4,432,826 of JAQPZY010001629.1, read as the reverse complement.
GGTAACAGTGTAGCATGAACTGACGGTGTACACTCAGTGGCGTACTAAGGGTAAATGGTGCCCGGGGCGACGATGATGGCCTAAAGGGCCAGAATACAAGGCCCGAATTTGTATAAGCTGTTTTGGCGCCCCAAGACCTCTGGCGCCAAGGGCAACCACCCTGTCCACCCCCCACCCCCGTTAGTACGCTACTGTCTACACTCTAACGTAAATACCATGTTACGTCATACGTTTCAACATGAGGAATCTGTTTGCCTGTCAACGCGGTGGCGTGTGTGTGTGTGTGTGAAACACAGAAAAAGAGAGAGTTAAAGAATTTTTAAAAAAGAAGTCAACACCATTTTTTGTCTTCATAATCAACATTTTTAATAAGCCACACTCACTTCAAATGACGAGGGAGGATTAGGGCATGTCCAGTCCTTTTTATGTACAAAAGATTAAACATGAACGTATTTACAAAGTTGACAACTTCTTTATCTCCCCTTAGAAGCCTAGGATCCCCCTAATAAAGTTAAAATCTCTACCCCATTCTATAATATCCCTATCCCTCCTTTACTCTCCTTTCTTCTATGAGTGCTTGAAAAAGTCACGAATTCCCATCCTAATATTACTGTTAAACACTTGTTTAGGTACAAGTCAGTGTGCATTTAACCACTGATGCATTACACTGCAAGAAAGAGACATCAAACACTCCACAGTTCATTATTATGCATTAAGGACAAGTGAGTGCTAATTCACTGGTCTACAATTTTTTCGAAATCGTCTGCTTCAGAGATAAAATGTGCTATTTATTAGGGATTTTGATGTGCTGAATTCAAATATGACAATTAAAACAACTGATTGGATAATGTTTCCAAGATATTTAAGTTTTTACATTTTACGTCTATGTATATTGTGTACATAGTAGACCTTTAATCATAAATTGTAAACCTAGGTCTTTTCATGTGTTTATGGTTGTTTTACATGATAATAGTTCACCTGTCCTGTTTATGTAACGCTTTAAAAAAACAGCAAAGGGTTATATAAATGAAAAATATATTGAAACAAAATTATAAAAAAAAAATATTATGTATATATAAGTACATAGTTTAGTCCTTATTCAGTGTCTACTCGGCGCTTCTTGGCTTGTCTCTTGTATTCATTTAATGGAGCATCTCTTGTCACTGTCCAGCAATAGTCTGCAAGCATTGATGGGCTCCATTTGCCCTGATAGCGTTTCTCCGTTGTTGCAATATCCTGTTGAAATCGCTCGCCGTGCTCGTCGCTCACTGCTCCGCAGTTCGGTGGAAAAAAATCTAGATGAGAGTGCAAAAAATGTATCTTTAGTGACATGTTGCAACCAAGGCTTTTGTATGACTTGAGGAGGTTTTTTCACCAACTCCCTGTAGTTGTCTGCCTTGTTTTTTCCGAGAAAATTTGTTGCCACTAACTGGAAGGCTTTTCATGCCGTCCTTTCCTTGCCGCGCAGTTCACGGTGAAATGCATCATCTCGAAGAAGTTCACGCATCTGATGACCAACAAAGACACCTTCCTTTATCTTAGCTTCACTTAACCTTGGAAATTTTCCACGGAGGTACTTGAAAGCTGCTTGTGTTTTGTTCATGGCCTTGACAAAGTTCTTCATCAGACCCAGCTTGATGTGCAAGGGTGGTAACAAAATCTTCCTTGATTCAACAAGTGGTGGATGTTGAACGCTTTGCATCCCAGGCTCCAATGACTCGGAGTGGCCAATCTCTCGATGTATTGGGAATCTCTCGCACGACTATCCCATTCGCAGAGAAAACAGCAGTACTTTGTGTATCCAGTCTGCAGACCAAGCAAGAGAGCAAGAACCTTGAAATCGCCACAAAGCTGCCACTGATCTTGGTCAGAGTTTATGCACCTCAAAAGTTGTTTCATGTTTTCATAGGTTTCCTTCATATGGACTGTATGACCAACTGGAATTGATTGCAAAACACTGCCATTATGCAGCAAAACAGCTTTAAGACTGGTCTTCGATGAATCAATGAACAGTCTCCACTCATCTGGATCATGAACGATGTTGAGGGCTGCCATCACACCATTGATGTTGTTGCAGGCTACAAGATCACCTTCCATGAAGAATGGGACAAGATCCTTTTGACGGTCATGGAACATGGAAACCCTAACATCACCTGCCAAGAGATTCCACTACTGTAGTCTGGAGCCCAACAGCTCTGCCTTACTCTTGGGTTGTTCCAAATCCCTGACAAGGTCATTCAATTCACCTTGTGTTATGAGGTGTGGTTCAGAGGAGGAGGATGGGAGAAAATATGGGTCATGTGACATTGATGGTTCAGGACTAGAAGTTTCATCCTCTTCCTCTTCCTCGTCTGACTCAAGTGAGAATGATTCTGGTGCATCAGGAACCGGCAGTCCTTCTCCGTGGGGTACTGGGCTTATAGCTGACGGAATGTTTGGATAAAGCACAGTCCACTTTTTCTTCTTTGACACACCTTTCCCAACTGGAGCCACCATGCAGAAGTAACAATTGCTGATATGATCTGTTGGCTCGCTCCAATCATTGGCACTGCAAAAGGCATAGATTTCCTTTTCCTGTTCAACCACTGGCAAAGTTTTGTTGCACAAGTGTTGCAGCATATGTGTGGGGCCCACCTCTTGTCCTGATCTCCAATTTTGCAGCCAAAATAAAGGTGATAGGCTTTCTTAACCATAGTGGTTATAATGCGCTTTTGTGATGCAAAAGTCACTTCACCACAAACATAGCAGAAGTTATCTGCATCGTTCACACAAGTACGAGGCATCTCTGCTCACTTTGGCTAAACAGAAATGTGTCCCTTTGCAAAATCAAACACTGACAAATAAGAGAGCACGACACTGTATGATTTGTAGATCTGACATAGGGCAATTTCTTCAGCAGAGTGATGTAAGCTTAGTTATGATTGCATCATCCATGACTTATAGGAATAACATGATGCAATTCATATCATGTATGATGCAATAGCAGCTTCAGATTGCATTATTCATTGTTTTGCCTAATAAGCAAGTACTGTCCAAACCCAGTCATAGATTTATTCACTGATCCATTCAAAGATGTATTTTAGTCATTTCTGGTTTAAATTGAGATCCCTTCCCTTTATAACTCACTTCTCCTCCGCCATTCCCAAGTCAAGGGTCGTATATACTGACCCAGTATAATATCTTTAAAACTAGAGCCAATCAACAATTTTAAGCATCATTTTCGTTCTCAGTGACCCAGAATTAGTAAAGTTTGACAACATTTATTGCGGAAGCATTTTGGCTGTAGACCAGTGATATAGGTAATGAGTGAAATAGTATTATTCCCTATACATGAGTCATGTGCTTTGCTCTGTACACAAAAAGTACGCTTTATATACAAATATGGAGACAATCTATAGAGTGGGGGACCTACAGATAGGCACCCAGCTCAAAGCTGAATATGAATCATTTTCTGTATCAGTGTCCAAGTTTTGGAGCACAGGGAACTCTTCCAAAGAGATACTTGCAATAAACATGTTCCTTTCCTTTAGAAACAATTATTTTTTTTATGTTTTTCTTCCAGTGGGCCTGAATTTATATTTTCAACAATTATATTTCTTAGAATATCATCTCTTTGTGCACTTTCCCGAGGAGAGAAAAAAAACAATTGGTGATACCAACATTTTATTCATTACATAAACAAAGCACAAGCATCTCTTTCTCTTGGAAAAACTTTCAAACAAATCACTTTTGCAGATCTAACTATACCCTCCATTATTTATTATGTTGCGTTCAGTTCAAGTATGTATCATCATGAACTTCTTTAAAACGTAACTGTAGTTAAACAAACTGTATCACAGGCTTCGCATTTCAATGGGTTTTTACCCCAGTATACAGCATTCTCATTAGGATTTCAAAATTAGTAGTCCAGGACTCCCAGCCAGGAAAAAGTCTGAGTTACAAATGAAAAAATTGGGAGTCCGAGTTAGAAAATAAGGATTACCATGAATTGTTATTTAGCTATCAAATGTTATAGTGGTACAAGCCTAAAGTATACTGCAAAAAACACAGACAATTGTCAGCATTCTTATTTAATCCAATTAATAAATAAACTGAAACTCATAAACAGGGGTCACAGTAACCAAGACCCAAATTTTTGAAAGGAGCTACCTTTTGAAAAATGAGCTTACTGTGAAACGTTTGCTACCAAAGTTAGAATTGACCTCCCCTTCCTATATATACTTGCTTATAAGTCGAGTCCAACTGCAAACAACACAGACCCTGATCTGCCATCACATAATGCACCAGAAGATTAGGGTCTATGTCATTTGTTCTACTAATTACTCCTAACAAACTTGCATAGACCCAGATCTGCCGGCACATTATGCAACAGCAGATATGGGTCTGTGCAGTTTGCAGTTGGACTCAACTTATAAGCGAGCACACATGTACATGTATATGGTATTTGTAGTGTAAAATGAAGCAGTATTTATAATGATGTTAAAAATGTTAAGTTTTTAGTCATTCCATTTTTCTCAATATGACTTATCACTTTCAGAATACAACAAGTGATATGTTACAATGAACATAAAATTAACTTGAAAGAATAAGCCAGAAGTGTTTTATTGTGATCTAGCAATAATATTTGTCAAATTTAAAACTAAAGACATTCTTTAATTGTTATATTATCCTATATTAAAATCATAAAGTAAACAAACAAGGTTTCAACTATTTTTGTTCTCATACCTTAGCATTCTTATCTAGGGTATTTTCTTAGTGTGGGAATATCTAGGTTGGTATTAGAATTTTTTAAGTGGTCACTACATTTTATCCCATGAAAATTATTTACATGTTTGATTATCATTGTCTTGCATGAAACATTTATTCTAGATTGCATTTTTGTCAGATTGAAACATTTTATTGTTTCTTGGACAATAAGTTATTGCAACATTTGGGTCATCTCCCTTACAGTTATTATGCACACAAAACATGAGCACAAATTCTAACTATTACAATAACAATATTAACATCTAACTAAGGCATGTAGTTCAGTGATGTTAAAAAAAAAGATAGGACAGAGATTATTTTTATGTTGATCATATACTGAATCTCCATGTTTGCCATTACAACGTCATATAAAGCTACCTTTAAATTAGGTCAAATACCAAAATATGTGTTGTTCTGGTTACATTGTAAAAAAATTGTAGGATAGGTAGGTCGGTACAAACTTTTTTTTTTGGGGGGGGGGGGGGGGTCAGGACTGATTTAAATTAAGCTTAAACTAGAAAACAAGCGTCACTTGCATCCTGAATTTAACTTCGATTGTAGTTAGATCCCTTTGTTAATTTTTAACTCCAATTTTATTTTTCTTTTATTTCTGAATATTTTTTTTTAATTTTAAAAAAATCTAAGGCTAGCAGGAAAAAAAATAGGTTGTGTTGGGTAACCAGAACCACACATAGTTTTTATTTGGCCTTATATTTATATCACACCTAAAAATCGAATACATGTATATTGAATATAACACAAGGTCAACTATAGTTAGAAAGTAGTTATGGTTTCCACTGTACCCAAATTAGCATGAAATTTTCTTTCCTATCTGATTTGATAGTAGCAGATTTTTTTAATGTATAATAATCTATAAAAAAAAAAAAAAAAAAGCTTACAACCATAAGAGCATTTACAATTAGGTATGTCTCTTTTCATCTTACAGGAGTATATCTAATACTAGTACTTGGTAAATAGAAAACTAAAATAAAAAAGTTGTTCATATATTTGCTCTACATCTGTATCTCCAAATAAAACCATGTTAGCACTGGGAGTAACTACTATTCTAAGTGTGTCTTGAATCCAGTTGGAAACATCACTCCATAATCTATTAACCACATTACGTTCCCAAAACGAATTTAGAATAACTTCTGGTGAGCCATTACAAAAAGTACCAGTAACAGTATCGGAAACATGTAATTTATGGAAAAATGGATTTGGTGGTAAAATTCTATGTATAGCATAATAATGCATCTGTAATTTGGAGTATTTTGTTACTTGCAACACTTCAGAATATATTTTTGGCCAATAGTCACAAGTTGAAACTTTCTTGCCATCTTTTTTCACAGGTTGGTGAAACATTTGACTTCAAGAGTAATTTGTAACAAATTTTTACAATCTTTTACTGATAAGGGACAAAAGGTCTGGCAATTGTGCATATACCTGTAGTCTAAACCATATTTATTCAGAAACTTTGTCAAATGTAATTACAAGCATAGGATTTCAGAGATTCAGTAGAAAAGCATGGCTTATTAGATCACTATCTCGCCAACAGTAATGAAAAATATAACAGCATAAATCTTGATGCTGGTACAAGTGGCTACAAAGAAAAAGCACAAACAAGAAATATATATATGTACAAGCATGTGGAATAGTTTTGATATGAGCATTTGTTACCAGCTGTATCAGGAATATAGACTGATATCTACATTTCATGACTTTATAGTCTGACACCTTGAAAGGCAATACAATTTTTATTAATACCATGCTTTGCTTTAAAAACTTCTCTTGTATGTAAGCACATCACTAATATCACTAATATATGTAACATTACATTTAACCTATTTTTTATATATTATGGGCATCTTGTTTGCTGTTACTAGTGAGTGCATATGTAAGTTTGTGTGCATAAAATCTTCTGTTGGCATACATTTCCTTCTGTTAAAATTGTCCAAGCCATGGTTTCATAATTTGGTTTAACAGAAAAAGGCAACGCCGTGGAACTTTCTGTTTCTGATCATCCTCTCATTTAACTTTAGTCTTAACTCATTTTAGTCTTTAGCCATCATTTACCAGAGTTTTAATTATTATTTTTATCTTTCTATTAATTATTTTTCTTTCAAAAGTAAAAATTCACTCAGTAATGATAAATTATTTATTTCTCAAAGTTTATTCCTTCAAAAATGGAGTCCATCATGTCATCAATCCAATCTCGTAAAATATATTACACTAGCCACCAACGGTGGCTTTGCAACCGAATTCAGAAGGTAACAGGAGTAACCTTGAACATTCCTATTCACAATTGCAAAATATGTTGTGTAAAACTGAAATAAATTGCCAACTGAAACAGTTGATCCCATTTTGGAGATTTTGGTGCTCTCTTGAACAACATAAAATATGTATCATATGCTATGTCGAAATTAGGAGTCCTGGAACTTTATTTTGATGTTTCATTTTCATACAGATTTATGATATACTTTTTTATATATAATATGTACTGTGTTATTACATAGTAAATAAATCCTTTTAGATATTTGTTACAATCTTTTTGTATGAAATTAAATTGGAAATTGGTTACTATTCTTTGAGAAAGTAAATAGGTGATGTAGTGTATTTTTGAAAAATTTTAAGCATCCCCAGGACTTGAGTTTTGTGTTTTCTATGTGTTCTCACATACTAATAAGCATTTTTTAAACTCCAATTCTGGAGTAATGGAGAACCAGGGTATATATTTTGGCTTAATTTTTGTTCTGTGACACTTTCTCTTTTTGGATACCTAATGTAATGTATAGCCAGAATTGTACTGATGTGCTATTAAACCCTTTACATACATACATATCCTCATGTACTCTTTGAGATTCTGGGCTTGAAATTAATGGTTGCATTCTTGCAAAATGCAATGCAAGCTGAGATTCCAAACTCTTGCATCTTTTTGTGAGTACTGAATTTTCCAATAACAATCATTAGTAAAACTCCTTAAAGTACCTAATTTCAGAAAAATACACATGCATAATTCTGAAATGTAAACAAAGCTTGTTTTATCCCTTAAAATGATATGTGAAAATCAAGGCCGGTTTAAGGAGTATGAGGCCCTGGAGCAATTTCAAAAAGTGCCCTCTCCCAAAAATACCATTTCACTGTGTTGTGGGGTCCTCCGTCAGGTGGGGGCCCTGGAGCAACTGCTCCATTTGCTCTGCCTTCCATCCAGACTTTGTGAAAATATACGAATGAAAAAAATATGAACAATAGTTTGCCAATAATTTTCTATATTTCACTCTTAAGTATATAATTAATATGTATCTGTTTTCACTAGAATGTATTCTCATGTGCTTCTTAAAATTCCCAGTCTCTTATGAGGTCTTTTCTCTAGTATGTGTCTTCATGTGCACATTTAACTTTGCCCTATATTTAAACATGTCATCACATACTTCACATTTAAATGTTTTTTCTCCGGCATGTATCTTCCTCATATGTACCTTCAGATTTCCGCTCTGTTTAAACATTTTATCACATACTTCACACTTAAATGGCTTTTCTCCAGTGTGTATCCTCATGTGAACTGTTAGATTTCCTTTGTGGCTAAACAGTTCATCACATGCTTCACACTTAAATGGTTTTTCTCCAGTATGTATCCTCATGTGCACCATCAGGCTTCCACTGTGACTAAACCTTTCACCACATACTTCACACTTAAATGGTTTTTCTCCAGTATGTATCCTCATATGCACCTTCAAATGTCCACTCTGGCTAAACATTTCATCACATACTTCACACTTAAATGGTTTTTCTCCAGTATGTACCCTCATGTGTACCTTTAAGTTTGCCCTATATTTAAACATTTCATCACATACTTCACATTTAAATGGTGTTTCTCCAGTATGTATCCTCATGTGTCCCTTCAGATTTCCACTCCTATTAAACATTTCATGACATACTTCACATTTAAATGGTTTTTCTCCAGTATGTATTCTCATGTGTCCCTTTAGACTTCCACTATGCTTAAACATTTCGTCACATACTTTACACATAAATGGTTTTTCTCCAGTATGTACCCTCATGTGTACCTTCAGCTGTCCATTTTGACAAAACATTTCGTCGCATACTTTACACTTAAATGGTTTTTCTCCAGTATGTATCCTTGTGTGAACCTTCAGCTGTCCACTTTGACAAAACACAGCATCACATACTTTACATTTAAATGGTTTTTCTCCAGTATGTACCCTCATATGCACCGTTAGATGTCCACTCTGACTAAACATTTCATCGCATACTTCACACTTATATGGTTTTTCTCCAGTATGTATCCTCGTGTGCACCTTCAGATGACCACTCTGACTGAACATTTCATCACAAACTTCACATTTGAATGGTTTATCACCAGCATGCATCCTCCCGTGCACCTTTTGGGTTTTACTTCGACTAAACATTTTGACACTAACTTCACTTATCAATGGCTTTTGTCAATGATGTATTCTCATGTGCTCCTTCTGATTTTCACTTTGACTAAACATTTGATGATATTTCAAACTTGTATGGTTTTTCTCAGCACCTATCCTCAAGCGCATTTTCCGAACACCTTGAAGAACATTATATCACAAACTTTATATTTGCATGGCTTCTCTACTGAGTATATTCTGTGCTTAAGGCTGGCTCTACCGCTAAATATTTTATCATAAATTTCACATTTCATGAGTTATTTCTCTAGTATGGATCACGATGTGCACCTTGTTTCAGAGAAAACCTTTAAATCACACACTTCACATTTCATTTCTTTTCCCCCAGTACTGTACCCTACTGTGGAGTCGTCGATTTTCGCGCACTTATCACTTTAAGACTGTTTTCAGTACATTATAGAAATTAAAGGAAAAGAATCACTTGGTGGTAATTACCTTTACTGATATATTTCTTTGTTGATGTATAAATCATGACGCCAACTTAGGGACCGACCATTTGATTTTCTTAAGCCTTAGCTTTTCTTTCTGGCTGGAATATTTTTTTTTTTTTCTTTTACCTCAATATAATTTTTTTTTCATCTAATATAAAGTTTTTCTTTTTTATACAAATAAAAGCAAGATTCTTTTTTCTTGACTATTTGAGGGCTCGACATAGAAAAAAAGTAAAGAATTTACCAAACTCAATTGTCGGTCCCTTATCCAGTGACAAAAATCGAATCTACACTTTTAAAAAACACTGAAAAATGATGCATGGAGCTTTACGTAATCTATTATCGCGCACTGTACCAGTCCATGGAATCTACGATGTCCCAACGTAGCCAAATATTCAAAATTATATCAATGGACTTATTGATGTTCAACGGTAAGATAAATACATATCTTTTGGTAAATACATGTGTATCCATTTTGTCAGTTTAAAGCAAATATTTTCGCCGATTTAAAATACTGTAACAAGCTTATCTACAAATATTCATTCATTTATTTGTCATTGTCAATGTCTTTAATTATTCTCCCTGGCACGGCCAATCATGACATAGACATTAAAATGTGTCCCTAGACCTGAACCTGGGTACTGCACAGCAACATTTTATGCGTGTCCAACGAGTACAACATTCAAACATGTACCGTTCCCATTTGGTATAGTATATGGAGTCAGGTTTCTCTAATTTAACAGACTGGAAAAGGCGACAAATTAAATTTCGAATTCATCATCATTTTCATCTTCAAACGAATAAATCTAAACTGGTCTCACATTTCTGGGGTTTATATCTGATGGGCCTGGCAGAGTTGATGAAGGAGCAGGAGTTGCTTGTGTTGTCTTCTTATTCTGCACTGTATGTGTAATGTTCCCTTTTGTAGAACTTGCCACCAACTTTTTCTCTTTACACTTGTTCTTCTTTCTTAACAATAACTCTTGATATTCAACATTTTTTTAGTCAATATTATCCTCTGTAATCGCTTTTCCTAACACCACTGAATTGAGGCGCTTTCTCTATGCTGACACGTTTTTTCCTCTGACTTTTGCTTTCTTCTGTTCTCTTAAAGAAACTGTCATCTATGAATTTATCACCACATTTATCACCATCAGTTTTCTCCGCTGTTTGCTCCTCTTGACATGTTGTTGATATTTCAAACTTTTTCAGTACTTTAGCAGGGATAAACGCTGATTTACGAACGATGGCTCAAAAGGATAAATTCCAGCCTTTCTAAAGAAACTGTGAAGGTTTTTGCTGACAAAACTTTATGTACGTGGCATTCACAGATGGGGTATTTATCTATACCATTGCAGCATTCTTAGGCATACACTTATGGCATTCAACATTGCAAATACGTTGAAATGACCCAAAGCATCCAAGATCTAAAGATTGCAAAACCAGGCTGGTGTGAACAGGAAGAATGAAGAGCAAGATATGTTCCTTGGCCTAGTAGATCGGGGGAAGCAAAAGGTGTGATTTATGACCATCATATAGAACCAAGATGGCTTTCCCTTCATTCCTTCCTTATACATATTTTATGAAATGGTTAATCAGATTCAGTGACTGTGCCATCTGATCCAGGTGTAGAACTTTTAAGGAGCTTCTGTCTCATTCTTGACGGGGGAAAATAATGTTGTTCAAGAGCACTAATGTTAGATTCTTTCTCAGATATAACAGCAGAGGGAGCTGAGGAATATTTTGTAACAATACACGGTGGTGAATGATTTAGACCTGTTTCATCAGGGTTATATATCCTCTTTGGAGAATTTTTCAGGCCAGATATGGTCATTATCTTCTCAAGTTCATAAAAGTGGGATGCAACTGTTTCCTCTGAAGTATCTTTGGGTCTCTAGAGTTCTAGGCTTCTTTGTTTCCTAACTTTTGCCTCATATCATCTTCTCATAAAGTTGTGGAACTACATCAAAATCAAGGGTTGATCATCATTTCTCTTCCACAAACTGGCAGCATATGTATTTGCCATGTCTACCGAGGGCCGACGGTAACCAAATCCAAAGCTGGACACACCCTTTAGATGTCTCACTAAATGAGCCTCCTCCTCATGTGTAAATAAGGAAGCCTTTCCTTATTTGTTTAATTAGGCCCAGTGCTGCCAGTAACTCTGTCTCTCTTCTAGCTGATCACCTGATAGACTCTCCATCCCCACATCCCCAGCAACAACAGAGTAGGCATTTGTTATGGCTGTTGGTGAGCATGACGATCTGTATATTGATCCAAGCCTACAGATTCCAAACTCTAATATATATATATATATATATATATATATATATATATATATATATATATATATATATATATATATATATATATATATATGGGTGGAAACACACGAGTATACTCTAAGTCTACAGTAAGCTAGTAAGTAACATAATTGCATGCATAATTACAGAATTTGCAAAGTATTTTTCCTTAGCTTGAAAGCAAAATGTTTAAACTGTGCTGTTTTTCTCATTACCTCGTTAAATTTAATACAAAGTAAATTGCAAAATATTTCATAAGATGGGTATTCGTAATAGCACTTTCGAAGACACCTAAGTTTCAATTCTTAGTATTTTGGCACTGTATTAAAAAAGTGGAATTCAACTTCAATTTCACCACTGTCACATAAATAACATAATCTACGTGCCCTATAGACATTGTTTTGTCTGCCTGTAAATATATTAATAGGAAGTTTTAATCTAAAGAGAGTGTACAGCCGTCTTATTTCGTTGTTTTCAACAACATATAAGTATTTTTCACATTCTATAAGATTTTTTAATCCCTATAATTCTTTAAAGGGCTCGATCCATTTACTTCTTCATGCGACTCTTGCAAGTTACAGTCCATTAACAGTTGTCTAAATTGCACAATAAATAAATCAGCATCGCCAATACCATGTGATATTCACACAAAACCAAACCCATATTTACAAAGTAGTTGTCTGATACAAGTTGCCCAAGTTATTCTTTCACTATCATCTAGTGTCTTTAACATTAGGTAACATTTCTGGGATATCTATAGCTAGGCATATGCAACAATTTGCACCAATATTTTATACATCTAATATAATAGTCAGTATACATATTATACATATTATAACGTCCACATTCACTATGAGCTCCCATGTTTGAAGACTGTCTTCCAGCGACATATAAAATGTACAGAACTGTTGATGGAATTTCTCTACAGATTTTCTATCCTTGTATCCCCAAACTGCAGATGAATGGAGGAGAATGGGATTGATACAAGCATCAAATAATTTGAACACAATGCTTGGTGACGGAGGGTTTTCATATTGATTTTTTTAATGGGATTAAAGCTTTATAACCTTGTATAACAGGTTTTTCGGTTACTTTTGACCAGTTCAATCAACTAGAATACACTAATTTCATATAATTGTGATAAGTTCAAATTTTGATATTTTCATATAAGTCCTCTTTTCATACTTTTTAAGTCTATCACCGTTTTTAAAAACAATGATATTGCATTATCCATGTTAACAGTAAGACCCCATTTTACACAAAAGAGCTCCAGTGTGTCAATCTTTCTTTGTAATTCTAACCTATGAGCATTTTTAACTTTACATTTCGCATTAGAGGCCATAGAGACCCATAATGTTAAACATGAGAACATTTTTCACACTACATTCCCCTTTTGACCCTATACAGACCCGCACATGTTAAACCTATGGTCTTTTGTAACATTACATTTTCTGTTTGACCCTATTAAAAAACACACATGTTAAACCTACGGCGTAATGTTAATTCCCCGTTAGACCCCATACAGATCCATTTGATAATGACGTAATGTTAAATTCCCGTTAGACTCATAAAATGGCGTAATGTTAATTCCCTGTTAGACCCCATACAGGCCCATTTGATACTGACGTAATGTTATATTCCCGTAAGACCCATAAAACAGCGTAATGTTAATTCCCGTTTGTGGAAGATTATATCATAACCTTTATAAGAAGAAATGCCGTATCCACTCAATTCAATAATGTCAGTTTACATGGGTCAGGTTCAATAGTGTGTGGACAATATTGTGTATATTTGCTTCATCAACGTTGTCTTGGATTCCCATAAGAACATGTACTGACTTGTTTTGAACGTGATTTATCAAGAAACATTACCAAAAATAGGCATGTGGTTTTGAGAACATAATGGCTATCTATTTTCTTTAGCACAGACACTTAGTGTGTATCGATGGTAAAATGACACGCCACTAAATTATTGGAAATCTAGTTTTACTCCACAACGTTGTCAACCTTGTAAATAAGTTGATTTTTAATGTTTGGTATTTGTACATGAAGAGGAAGGGACTAGCCCTAATCTATTTCTTGATTTGTTGATTATTAAAAGAAAATGTTGAATTAGAAAAAATCGTGTTAACTGGTTTTGTGCAAACATTCTGTAACATTTTTTATTCTCTCTCTCTCTCTCTCTCTCTCTCTCTCTCTCTCTCTCTCTCTCTCTCTCTCTCTCTCAGCATCCTTACAAGAAATCGTAACTTTGTGACACACTGACTATTGAAAAAACAAAAGTACCTCATAAAAAGCATTAGCATTACAACACAATTTCTGCCAATATGTTTTCAAGCAAACAAATAGGACATCTGATTTAGTGGAAGAACTAATATCTACGACTGCCAAGAAACAAATAAAGTACACTCAGTGACCTTTTTAAAGTGCGATTTTTTGGTCTACAATACAAACGATTAATTCTTTTGGGGTTGCAATAATCGGTCAGTACCCTAAATCTACGTTTGGCAAAAATTTTGACAAACTGACTGAATGATATAGCCAAAATCTGTGTCACCTGACATTGAATAATTTTTGTAACAAAATTTTCTGCCAGTGATTTGGTAAAATCGAAACTCGCTCTCGCCAAACAGCACCAATTTAACTCATTTATGAAATGTAGGACGACCAATGTAACGTAAACCGAGGCCAGTTAGTGCTCGGGCTGGCACATTTTTAACATTTGTCACTCAAACTGAAGAAAAAAAATCTGGCTGAAGAAAATGTTACAACATTACACGAAAAATCTTTAACTTCAGCAGGCAACATTCTGCATGAAGTTTAAAAATGTAGCAAAATACATCTGGTCTCAATAGCAATAACATATGTGGCATTTTTTTTATTTATTGAGAACCTTAAATTTAGGATAGCCAAAAATTCTAAAACTCCCTCCTCTTGGGCTTCATACAGGATTTATAGAAGATAAACCTATGGACATTTATAACATAGGATTTCCCCTTGTTGCTATAAACCCACAAAAATGGCAACCTAATGTTAATTTCCCGTTTGACCATGTAATCTACAGACCTTTTTCTTTTTAACATAGGTTTCCCCGTTTTCGCCAAAGTGCCGCATAACGTTAAACCTATGGACATTTTTAAAATTAGATTTCCCCTTGTCCCTATAAACCCACAAAGATGGAGGCTTTATGTTGATTTCCCGTTTGGTCGTATAATACTCAGACCCTTTTTATGATAGTATCCCCCACTGCCGCCAATGTGCCGCATAATGTTAAACCTATGGACATTTTTTAGCATCGAATTTCCCATCTTGACACTCTAAACCAACAGGATGGCAGCCTAAAGTTTATTTCCAATTGTCCTTATAATCGCCACTCGTGTTAAATCTATGGATATTTTTAACATTACATTTCCCTTGTCCCTATAAACCCACAAAGATGACGGCCTAATGTTGATTTCACGTTTGACCCTATAATCCACAAACCCTTTTTAGCATAGGATTCCCCATTGTCGCTATAGCGCCACGCTATACAACTGCTACACTACCACGGTCATTAGTATCTCTTTGGTTTACTACACACGTATAGTCAGTGAAAAAAGAAGTGATCATATTTGAATCACATTTCGTTACTTCAGTAAAACAAATTATTTCACAGCATTTTTTAATGGAAATGAAATAAAAGTTATTCAACTTTCTTTTTATGCCCTGTATATTCCAAGATAGCAGGTTGATACATATATTGAACTTACGTTGGGAATTAGTATTGTCTGAGCATGATTGATCAAATTTGTTAATCGTATTTATGAAATCAAATGAATTCCTATTATCAACAATATTAGTTTGAAAACTGCTTTTATGTTTATTGTCGGATTTCTAATGACAACTGTCAATTCTGGGCTGGCCATGCCCCTAATAAAGATCGTAGCTGTACACTTTGTCTTTAACATAGACTTTGTCGAATCTCAGCCTTCCTGTGATACCGTCCCACCCCTCTCCATTTTTGTTGAAAAATTTCAAGCAATTGACTTAATATCCTACTTAAAGGATTCATTTACCATCAGACAATTCTTGTGAAATATGTGTTTTATTAATACATTTCTTCATGTTTTCCGTTATGTCCATTTTTCATGTGGTATATCTACAAGGAATTATTCACATTCCTAATCAGAGACAACTTTGGTTGTTTTTTTTTTTTTTTTTTTTTTTTGAAGACATAAAGTACGTTGACACAATGTCTAGTGTAGACAACTACTTTAGACACAGTTCTTGGTAAGTATGAAAAGAAGAAGATAAAGTGCGACGATTTACTTCTTTACACGAAGATAGAGAAGTAGTATTATTCACTAACTGTAGCACTTTTAAAAGGATGAGTTTCTAGTGCACAGACAGAAGTTGGGTCGTCATGTCTTAGCATGAAATGGTGATTAATTTACCAAAGGGAATCTGCCGGCAAACGAAATCCAAGAAATTCAGTCACTATCACACACACGACATACACGTTGTCCTAAATTCAAAGTAATCGTATCATCTGGTAGAATCGCTTCTCTTAAAAGCACTTGGTAAGTCTGTAAGTTTTGAACCGTGTCATTGACTTCCTCCCATGGCATTTGGCGTAACACTGACTGTATAAGCCATGGCATGGCGAGTTTTACAACGTGCTGAGAGTAGAGGTTATCACGTGTTGAGAGTAGAGGGTTATCACGTGTTGAGAGTAGAGGGTTATCACGTGTTGAGAGTAGAGGGTTATCACGTGTTGAGAGAAGAGGGTTATCACGTGTTGGCACAAAAGATCTTTTTCAGGCTAAGCTGCAACCTCCTTCAATCAGTCTCTGGATAGCATTCTGATACCAATGATTATTTATTTTATACCACTGATGATGTAATTGGGTTTTTTTTTTTTTTTTTTTTGTTCGTTTCACTTGAATTTGTACAAAGTAGTGATAAATGCACTCACGTAGCTCAGCAGGTAAACTACGAACAATCTCCTCTTCTAGAGTATCCACGAGAATACTAATCTGGACCAATCAAAGGAAGGTAGTGCCAGCATGGAGACCATCTGGCATGGTCAGGGTAACCTGTATCTTTATACTCCGATTATTGGAGTTTTACACCACATATGAAACACTGTAATTTGTCTTCTTGACCTAAGTAGATAAATCCTGCTCTCGCTAAAGATTTGGGAGTGGGTCCTTCCAAATATTAGGACCTTTTCCCTATGAACGTCTGGAATCGACATACAAACTCATAATAGCCAGGCAGAGCCACTGGGAACGTGTATAATTCTTTGATTCGTGATTCTCGATGAGCTTGTGATATCCAGAGTGGTTTGTGAGTGCATGGACCACATTCATAGATGGGTACACGGATGGCATCGCTTTCGACAGTTGAACAAGATCCTGCTGCGTCACTCTTTATGTTGGCACAACATCACTCTTATCGCAGGGCACAGCATCGCACTCGACTTCAATGAACTTGGAGTAACTGGATCCATCCCATGGTTTCTGTGTAGAATTCATCTTTGCGTCTTTGCTCACAATGATTCTTTTTTTTTTTTAGTGGTGGTGCTGGGGGGGGGGGGGGGGGGGGGGGTAACTTTTCTATACTGAAAGACGGTACGCATACGGTATCGTGTTGTGATTGGGAAGTCGCACTCATTTCTCGTGGAGGATCTGATACACTTTTTCCAAGGGTCTAGTGACGATTTGATGATCAGTCAAATGTACAGTCTTGTGAGGGTCGACAATTTTGACACGAAAGTCTTGATCTTTTAACAAGTCAAAATTGACCACTTGACTCGAACGAGAGGTCAGTGCCAGTCTTTTCACTGTACATTTGGTATGAAGTTGTAATTCTTATCTCGGTACCGGTAGTCGTAATTTTTAGGTACACTGCTGGCAAAACTCAGAATAGTCTCTTCGGGGTGTTCGTTGGTCCACGCTCATAATCGTTCGTCTTCAATGTGAGGGCTATAGCCTCCAGGGCGATCGATGTACATGCAACTATTGATGTCAAAGTAAAGGACGCGGTCTCCTAAAGGTTCCAAACACGGAATACAATTTTAAACGGGCATTGGCTGTCACGTAAGCAGCAACGATGGCATTGCCAAACTCGTCAGGTAGAACAAACTCCATGACCAAGATCAAATCTTCACGTACAATTTCCACGTGTTTGATGAGTTTTCGTTTATCGTCGACGAGCTGAAAGTATTGACTTGGATCCACAAAGTATATACAGAGGAGCCTCGTTAATCCGGACACCTTCGTTCCCAGTGAATATTTCCGGATTAACGAGTTGTCCGGATAATTGAATCATGCACATCTTTATTTTACGATGTCATCATACCGTATATATATGTACATGTACATGTATTTGCTAGCTGTAAATGTACTGTATATGCAATAATGGTTTAAATAAATTAATGAATACATCTACTGACTTGTGTTTATTTCACTTTATTATAACATGCACTTGTACGGCCTGCACTTTGTTCATGTCGGCACTATCTGCTTCTCCCTCATACAATTTTCGTTTGATGCCCCGCCGATCCTTGAAGCGTTGTAGCCAACCACGAGAATAGGCAAAGTCAGTGATGCCGAGTTGCTCTCCGAGTATCTTTGCCTTGGCAATGAGCATTTCATCATTGACGGCGGCGTGGTGGGCCGACATGTCTCAGAACCACATGAATACAGCATCATCGACTTGTTGATATTTGGCGTGCCGAGCGCGGGTTAGGTCTGCTGAGTCGGCAGGTACGGACAACCATTTGTCCTTGTTTTTTATGATGTCCGCAATTGTCGACTTGCCAATGTCTAAGGATGAGTAAGCTATAATATGCTGGCGGATATCTTGAATGGTAGCTTTTGGGTGATCTTCTTTGTGCTGGCAAATCTTTTTTTTTATGCTGGCCGATATCTCTACTCTCTACGTTTACTTGATGGTGTCACCATAATAATATAAAAAGTACAACGAATACAAACTGATATATCGCAGTTAAATGCGTTATGGTAAACTTATAAAATGCAGTCATTTCTAAAAGTCGTATTTTGCAACTGTTATAGCTGCTAATGAGCCGATAATTGACGTCCCCTTTTATTCTGAAATGAAGCCCTATACTGTCCACAGCTTTAGTCAATCCACTTATTTGTTCAGCCATCAACAAACTGTGATTGTTACATACAATTGGTAAACAACAAAGAGACTTAATGACACATTTAATTTATTAACCATATGTTACGTCAAAGAGTGTGGACGATTTGATCCCAGTGTGTTTATTTAATTATTAACACCCCCGTCGGCGACTAGCTAAAACAGACATTGTTTATACAATCGCTGTTCACAATACGGTCGCGCTACTTGAAGTTTTTCCACACACATGATCACGTGATCAATTTATAACTTTAACGTGCACTAGAATTTGACCAATCAGAGATTGATACATTGACACACCTCCAAATTTGTGTAGGTGAATCGGTGTTATCCGACTGACTGTATTTTCATATACGATTTTTCGAATTTTCCTATTGTTGGACAGTTTATTTCCGGATTATCGAGGCAAGTTTTATAGTAATTTTACACTTTGGTCCCCGATTTTGATTTCCGGATCCGGAACGCGGATTTCTTGATTAACGGAGCAAAATAACGTTTAGGAAATCCGTTCCCATTGAACATCGGACATTGAGCCAGTTTTTCCCACAAACAATTCATCATGACTTTAGCAAACGTTCGTCTTCCTTCGTTTTGTTCTACGTGTTCCAAATCGATGCCTTCTATGGATCGGTACCATTGCTTGAATTGGCCTTTTTCTTCTGACGTGTGCCACCAGGAAGGATAGCCACTCGCTTCTTGTTTCAATTTCAGAAACTCGTTGACGTAGCCTGAAAAAAATCATTGGCCGGGTATTGTTAATAACTCTTTTTACGAAGGCCTGTAGGTATTGTCTATTAAAATAAATGCCGGTTGGTGGTGGGATATTTTCTGTAATATTTGGGGTGGGGTGTGGGTACGGTATTGTTTGTAAAATAAATTTGTTTGGTGGTGGTGGCTGAGAAGAAAACTATTTTATGCTACTAAAAGTGTGGGCACAACATTTCTAAACAATTACAAAGTTCCATCAAATACTTTTCCGACACTACTTTTGTCGTCCTTTCCGTTTTTAATCGTGTGCACAACAATTTTCAACTAACCACGTTTTCTTTTCGCCAACATTTTTTAGTCACTGCATTTCCATCATGTACTACAATATCAATCCGCTACATTTTTTTGTTGTTGCTCCTCTACATTTACCAATTTCTACATGTATTGGTCCAGTACATTTTTAGTCACTATATTATCTTTTCAAATATATTTACAGCTCACTACATTTCCTTGTCTGATGGAATTTCTTGTCACCATATTTTTCATACGCATCACTTTTTATTGCCACTTAATTTTTAATTTATTACATATTCTTTTCAACTACAATTATTATACCCAGAGTATTGTTCCACTACATTTTCTAGGAACAAGACTATTACAGCCCTTCCGTCATTATGTTGGTGTTCTGGTTTTTAAAAAAAAATCCTTATAAACGTATTCTAGTAACTCCCCTTGGTTACTCTTAAAAGAAGCATAACCGTCTTAATTAAAAACAAATGTCAAAATGTTTGTAATATTGCTATGGATTTTTGTTAACAACTTAAATAATGTTATTTAAATTATTTCCTTTACAATTAATTTAACGTCGACCACAGCTGCTATGTTGTTGTCTGTTGCTAGGCTTTTCCCTACCTAATTAAAGTGGCCCCGGATGGCCGAGTGTTTACAGATTACTCACATCTCACCTCTGATCGCGTGGGTTCGAGTCTCGGCTCGGCCAACGTGGGTATGTGAGAAAGCTTGCCAGTAGCTTCCCGTGGGTCGGTGGTTCTTTCCCGGGTGATCCCAGGTTCTTCATTCACCAGTTACACTGGCCGCCATGTATTACCTATCATGTGCTGAAACATGGCGTTAAACCCACAAAACCAAACCCGATCTATTTAAAACACCGATGTAATTCGCCGCCATTCAGAACTCTATTCGTAACTACTTTTGTTCACATGACACAATATAGCGGTCAAAGGAGATAGTCACAATTAGAATATTATCGCCTTTTCTTTCATAACATATGTGGTATACTCCGCCTGGGGGGTGAACATCAGACCCATACTATTTATGTGTATTCCTACAACTACATGCGAGGGTATTTCTCGACTTCACGGAAATGGCCGAGCGATGTTCCGATTGACAGCTTATGTTTCTCAACAATTTTCAACTCGCTCATATGTCGTCCGCGTGATGTTAAATCTCTGAGTTATAATTGCCGAATACTGTGACCTTTTCATCTCTTACGAAAAAAAAAAAAAATTCTCTATCTGTACAGTTTATGGTTTAATCCTATTTTTAAATCAGAATCATTCCGCGCCCGTTTAAAGCAGCTTGTGAACTAGCAAAAATGCTTTAAAAAATAGCCGAAATTCGGTAATTTTGCCCAGTTTATGTTGTGACAAACGAATTTCCTTTCGACTACACTCGTGTGGAGATTAAAGTGAATGCGTGTTCCTTTCTCCAGATAAAATTTGTAGAAAATCTTTAATTTTATCTCAGACATTTGATACAACATTTTTGCTTTTTAAAACTGGGTTTTTAATTCTGAGCGCAAAGTAACGCATTGGAACCCTTTCTTTATCATACTGAGATAGATACCAATAGCATCTGGTACATATTGAATACTTAGGCAAAACAGACTCGCACCATTAAAGGCATTCCTGGATTCTACTTTAAATAACTCCTGATCTCAATGTTCAAATTGTCAGGATTCACTTTTTATTTAGAAATTGAAAATACATGCAAAATACGAAACTCTGGAGTGCAACTTTAGTCTCGTTCAAACAGAACTCTCGCGGTGCTTCGTTAGCTAGATACGCTGGTGCCGGGATTAAATTGGCAAGCAAATATCATAGGCCCGTAACTAGTAAAATCTGTGTCTCCAGATTAGTTAGTCACGTAGCGGAGTGCATAGCATAAAGGAGGGAAACAGACTAATGGGCGCGGTGCATCCTGGAAAAAAAAGTACAGAGATTCAGAACTTTGAATAAAACGGAGGATGCTAGTTCAAACTTCATTCCTTAGCGGTGACTGATGGTGCAGAGTGGATGTTAGTTCTCTGCACGCTCAAGAGCACTGGAAGTGTGACGCTGTTGTCAGCGAATTGAGGTAGATGTCTCGGTCTCTCAGTACCGCGAGAGCCTGGTTGAAGGAGACTTGACACAGCTGCTTGGATCTGGTGGTTTAGCTTGGTACCCTGGCATCCCATGATGCGCCATGTTACAGGTGCTTCAGTATATTTGTGATCGATTATTATATAACAGGGACGAAAACCATTCAAACTTGGGCTGCGCATTATCAACTCAGTATCTAAACACAACGAAACGGAATCTCAGTATCAAAGATAAAACGTTGTTAATCACAAAAGTGAATCATCGAAATGGAGGTGAAATTGATCAAAATTGAATCTAAATAATCGAAACGAAGTAGCACAAACACCTAAACGGTGCCTGAATCACTGAAACGGAGTTAGAAATCACCGAAACGGAGTTGCAATTCGACAGAATTGAATCGAAATAACCGAAGCGGACTTATAGAAAACAAATAAGGAGTGTGATCTGCCGAAACAGACGCCGAAATAAGCTAATTGAAGCTGCATATTGCAGAAACTGAATCTGAAATCGCCGAAACTAGATCTTAAATTACCGAAAAAGACTAGGTGTTGGGACCGGTAGTCAATACTGGACAGTACTGGATAACCCTGAAATACTTAATGTTATGTTTTAAATAAATCATATATACATGCACACCATCTGACACCGTTGGTTAATTTTACCTTTCAAATACAGATTGATAAATATGTCGCACGTACACAGTTCTATTTAAATTTCACCTACTTCATGAATATACATTTCAGTCAACAATACACATCCTACAACCATCAGAGTTAACAAATACACAAGGAAATTTGCATTAAAACAATTACACTTCCATCACATTCTTTGTTTCCAGCTACCTCTATTGTACTACACTCCTTACCCCCCATCCCTGCTGTCTGCGTCGGCGTCCACATAGATACAATCATACACGTATATACAGTCAAGGAACAGTTCGAAGTGGGTTTCATAGCACCTACCGCCTGGGGAGGGGGATAAAAGGACTAACTTTGTGCATACATTTACATTAGCTGTACATTCTTGGTTAAGTTTCTGCATTCAGCTCAGTTGTCTTGCATCATGTATGCATACTGTAATACCTGGAATCAATGAACTTGGTGTAGAGATGCATCTTCATCCCAAAAGGAGGTCATTGTGTTATAATCATCAAACCAAATGATTGTATGCATCTCTATTAGTACCACACTGGTACAACAAATGAAGGTCACTGTGACCTCCATTTCACATTTCACTGCCTGAGGTTAAGCTTTTGCGTTTAGCTCATGACCACATAGGTTTTTCGTAATCTGTATAAATGATGTTACAGAAATCAATAATCTTCGTTAATGGATGCATCTTCATGAGTACTGCACCCACAACATAAGCTTCACTGATTTGGGTTCAGTATTGTGTTTAAGTTTATTTCTCAATCAATGGTCATGCTAGAATTATCAAACTAGATGAATTCATGAAACTTGATAATTGGATGCATCTTTATACTACACCTTGCAGCCAAAGAAGGTCACTGTGACTTACATTTTATGCTTTACTAGCACAGGTTAAGTATTTGCTTTTAGCTGATGACCACATAGAATTTTCTATGCAATATGCATTCTATCCTGCACAGAAGACTCTTTCTAATCAGTGCAGTTGGAAGTACTAATAAATATGTGTATTCAGTGGTAAACTTTCTATAACAATGACTATGCATTGTATATTGTGATAGGTTACCCTCAACAGGTTAACTGTGTATTATGTGAATGAATATAGGAATTAGATGAGTGGACCGATTGCTTTCCATGTGATGCATCAGATGTAGTGGCTAATCAAGGTAATTGCTGATGCATGAGCCTTGCTTCTAAATCTGGCTATCACTCCAAAGTTACGCAAAACCTGTGACTTTCACCCAGTAAATTCTGGCTACTTTAGCGGTGGATAATGATAATAGCTTCTGAAGAAGATTTTATAATCAATATTATATATATATATATATATATATATATATATATATATATATATATATATATATATATATATATATATATATATATATATATATATATATATATAAATATAAAATCTCTGGTTTTATGAACTCAATTTTATATATATATTGTTTTGTGTATTTTATTTCCCGTCAAAATATGTGTGTATATCTACTTATATTTATAGTTTAAGGGCAAGTCAGTACAATACTGGCTATATAGTATCGATTTAAAGTTTAGTTCTAAAAATTTAAAGATAAAGAAATTCCCAGAAAAAGGAACTTTATTTAGAAAATGGGTCCACATTTCGCTGTCAAGATCACTTTAGTATGAATTTATTTTCTGCATAATTAATAATGTTTGCAATGGCTACTGAGAGCTTCGTAGAGGCGAGGTATCTAATAGTTGATTATTTTCTCGTTTATTTTATTTTTTACATTATTAAAACTTCTTTACTTCAAAAGGTTGTTTAAAAGCAACAACAGCAACAACACAAAATTCATCACGCGTCCCATTTTCATATATAAAAATTGGACTTAATATTAAGCAATACAGTCTTATTTATATGAACATAGGAAAAGTAAAGACATTTTTTTTTCTTGTAACATATATATTGCAATGTATCATATATTTTCAAAATAGAATGTTTCACCACATTGAACTTGTTAAAAGCTGCACTAAAAAATTACTTGGTAAATGTCGGCGGGCAATATCTTCTAACAGGCGCAGATATTACTGCACTGAGAGCTTGAATGTACACTATTTCGGAATAGCCACCAAGTTTACTAACATCCTTTATGGGTTCTCACTGACAACTATTCTGTTAACATTTAAAGGATCCTGAAGTATACATATTGACAGTGGGCGAATGAATGCACGGAGAAGTCCTGATTCCAGGATTGTCACTGTCTATACTACTCTAAAAAGTTCTAGACCAGTCAGGTATTATTTCATAAATTTAATTTCAAACAATTATTAGACCAGGTACGGAATGGAGACAATTAGCGAAAAGAAAAGAAAATAATAACTTAAATTTTTTGTACACATCTTAAATAGCGGCACAAAATAAAATTATGGTATTGAATTAAACAGTTTTCAAAATAGGTGATAGAACTTTTTCACTAGTCAAACATGAAAGCTACAATGTCGGTATCAAAAGATAATTCCTATTTGTTTATAAGTTTGGACGGAAAGTGTGGCCAAAACTAGTTGCGTCCAAGTATAACATTCAAGAGAATAAATGTGTTAATTTGTTGATTTAAAACATCAAGATAGACATATAACACTGCTTTTGAAAAGATGCATATTTACAGATTAAATTCAATGATGGTAACATGAAATAAGCAACATCATTAATAATAATAATAATAATAATAATAATAATAATAATAATGAGGACTTTGTATAGCGCCTAATCTTTAGAAGCTCTAAGCGCTTTACAACATTATATAACACCTAAAAACATATATAATGATATGATTACGAAAAACAAACACCATGAAATTAGAAAACAAAAACATGCTGAAAAATAGTTAAGGTAACGAAACATTATTAAGTCTCTAGGTCTATTCTTGCAGTCGAAATAGGTGAGTTTTAAGAGCACTCTTGAATGAGATCACTGTGTCTTTGTGTCTAAGTTCAGTGGGCAATTCATTCCACGTTGTTGGGCCCTGGTATGCAAAAGAACGTTGTCCGTATGACTTCATTCTGATAGTGGGAATAATGAGGATACGAGTGTCGGAAGAGGAGCGTAAGTATCTTGCTGGTGTGTACACATGGGTGAGGTGAGATAGGTATGTTGGACTGGAGCCAGTCAATGAAACGTAGCATAGAGAACAAATTTTGTGTTTGATTTTGGATCGAATTGGTAGCCAGTGTAGGGTACAGAGCAGGGGGGAGGTGTGCTCTGTTCGTGGTACTCTAAGAATGATCCGAGCAGCTGTGTTTTGAACTTTTTGAAGTTTCTGGAGTAGATACTGAGACGAACCAGATAGAATTGAGTTACAATAGTCCAGTCTTGAAAGTGCTAAGGAACACACAAGTTGTTTTAGTGGCATCAACTGAAAGATAATTGCGAATGGAGCTGATGCGTCTCAGCTCAAGATATGCAGCCTTGCATATGTACATGACATGTTGGTGCAATGAGAGACTACTGTCTAGAGTAACACATAGGTTTCGTACTGACTGTGTGAATTTAATGTTGGTGTTGCTGATATTTATTGTTTGAGGTAAAGGATGTGAATGAGAAAGTTCCCGAAAGCAAGATGGTTAAAACCGTACAGAACGAGGAAGGAAGGAATTGTGTATTTGATGTTAGTAAATACACAAATTTGTGTTCACCTAAATATATAGTACATATTGTTGATCTAGTGAACTTTGCAAGATTACCTACAACCATTAAAAAAACTCAGAATGTATGGATTTAAAACAAAACAGTGTACGAAGTAGATGTAGCAAATTCAATCATAGGAATGGCAAAATTTAATATCAATGTAATATAATTCATATGTTTTAAAGGATTTAAAAAGTGTTCCAAATTGTTGAAATTAAAAGTACCTGTTTCGGAGAAAGGCAAATTAAGGTACTTAAATTTCCATACGAGTATATATGTGGGAAAGTTTTTGTCTTAGAACCGAGACGGTAAAAATGCCTAATTTCGTCAATTTTTTTTAAGCATGTGTGCTAGTTGACAAGCTGGATTTAAACGGGTGCAGAATAAGTCTGACTTAATGATACTATCAAATCATCAGCTACACTGACAGATAATCTTTATTTTGGATTGTATAGAATGAGAAAAGTCCCAGTGTTTGAAAATGTTCACGGCAAGACTTGAACATCAAGGAGACGACATACATATCAGAAAGTGAAATGTTGCGAAAACAGTGGAGTATACCTGGCTCGCGTTTTTGTGCTGTGACCAGACAATTGGTTCATCTTTAATTTGCTGTTCAGGTGTGTTGATAATGATTATGAGTAGAGAAAAGAGATTTATGTTCAGAATTCAGCTGAACCAAAGTCACAAAACATCTGAATGATGATCAAAGTCAAACTGTATTTACGGTCACAAGCGCCAAAACGACCACCCTTATGTTGTCCGGTGTGCTGTAAGTCACCCGGTCCGCTTTAGCTTTCATCGCAATGTTAAGGAAAGCCAAACTCGTGCTCCAAAATGCACTCCAGTGACGTATATAAACAACGCCACTGCCTGCACAGGCCGTGTGTTCTCGGGATCAGTCTCCTTTTGAGTTGTCGTTTCAGCAACTTTTTGCATTGAATTTTGGCAAAAAATAAAACTAGATGAAAAGTTAACAAATACAGTGCTACTGAGTAGAGTGCTGGGCAAGGCTTATAAGTTTATATTTTCCGATACTTTTGGCGAATCCCATGAAATATGAAGTAAAAACAAGAGCAGGCTTTTCTGTCAGAAAGTTGCAGATACCAGTTTGTGGTGGCATTATCGTCTCAAGAGAGGCAAGATCAGTTTGACCAGAACCTGTGGGCGAAATAAAAGACGAATTGAAACGTAAACAAACCGTTCAAAATTTTAGGGCGCTTGACGTCGCTTTGAGCAATGACAAAGGAAAATTTAATTTAATAAGGAAAACAAAGCAAGCCATTTTACGTCTTCAAGGTAAACAAAACTAAAGTTCATGTCAGTCAGGAAGAATGCTGTAAGATCAATTTCGTTGTTTATTTTCACAACGTCATTTTTGACAGCATGCATAATGTCAATACTTACTCAAGGGAAGAAATCGAAACATATCCGCTTTACGTAAATAATCTACAAGACGGAGCAGTTCTTACCGCTTTTTCCCCCAGATATGTATATGCAAATACTCTATGGTGATACAGTCTGGGCACTCAGAATGCTAGAAAAAACTTCCGATGTAAATAGTGGCCATTTTTTACTTCTCTTATGCCCGTTATCACTAATAGCAACGTAAGCACTACTTTGACGCTATGGAGAGTGAACGATATCTCCATATTTTAATTCAAACTTTCCAGGAATTACATAAAAAATGTAAAGTGTATTTCATTGATGGATGAAACGTCGTAAATGTTGTTTTCAATGTCTATCTTTTACTTTCAGAATCTGTTTTTCGTATGTAGCTTGATGTTCGTCTGCCAAAAACTTACAAATTTGAGAAGTATCAGAGCAATTAATTTAGTCTAACTTCTAGCCTGGTTCCCGGACCGTCTGTAGCTACTGCTCACGCGGTAACTTTAACCAAAAAATGATGTCTCGTTTCATTCGCAACTTCTCGGTCAATCCTACGGATCATACTTTGAATGTATGGCGGTAGCTGCCATTCGAACCATCTCCGTTACTTACGAAACAAGGATTGACGAAGTAGTTGCGAATGCAATGAACAATTTTTTCATTCGCAACTTCTCTGTCAATCCTACGGACAATCCAATAGTGGAAATAGCCAAGGTGGTCAGTACAAATTGGGATTTCTTTTTCGGGCGAACAAAATGTATCATTTACAGTGGCGTACTAAGGGTAAATGGCGCCCGGGGCGACGATGATGGCCCAAAAGGACAGAATACGAGGCCCGAATTTTTATCAGCTGTTTTGGCGCCCCAAGACCTCTGGCGTCCGGGGCAACGGCCCCGTCCGCCCCCCCCCCCGTACCTCTGGCGTCCGGGCCAACGGCCCCGTCCGCCCCCCCCCCCCCCCCCGTTAGTACGCTACTGATTATTTATCCGCAAATTACTGGGCCGACATACATCCGAGGTTTGTTTATGTTTCGCAGAAATAGCCGAGGTGGTCCGAATGCCTCTTTATAAGAGTCGAATTTATTTGACTCGCATCGGAAATAGACGAAGTGTTCTGAATGAAATGTGCGCAGGCCTTGTCTCGACCTGCACAGACTGTATCTGCATATAGAATTTACTAATATAAGTCTGGGAAATTATGCCCAAAACTACGCCTCTTGCGGATTGTTCACTTGAAGCGGATACACTATAACTTCATCCCGTCAGAAAACGGTTACGTCATAAAGATATGACGTCATAATTTACACATCATAAATGACGCTAGGCTGTATGCAGCAAAATTTATGTTGTAATATTCATTCTGTTTAATAAGACTTCAGTTTTGGTTACCTGAAAGGTGGTCGTTAAGCAAGGAACTTTACTCTAATTGCCTTGGCACTAAATAACCTACTTGTGTTGCTGTGCAAAGAACATGTTCTTATAAAATTATAGGTGTTCCAAATAACAGTGGACGATTTCAACAATCAACGAAAAACCTGCACTTTTAATTTTGAATGTTATATCTGCAGCTTTATAAAAAAAAATAATAAGAAATCATTCAGTTTTAATAGAATGAAACTATTGCTTACGTTGCTGCTAGTGATGATACATCAAGTCCTTATGACGTCATGAAATTAATAAGCCGTAATGACAACCACGGACTTGAGGGCAGTTCAAATGGTCTTTATTTACATCTGAGGTTTTTTCTAGCATACTATGGGAAAGACCGAAGATATTCCGATTTTGTACATGAGTTATGTCCCTTGACTTACTGACCTTCGCATAAGCTGACAACGTATGTTAAGACGTTCGCGCTCGAGAAGTATTGGAAAAAGATAAGAGACAAGTTATTGTACGGAACTCATAAGTCTTGTGCCCAATAATGGATGTTAAGGAAACTTTGATTGACTGTAACTTTTTGTCTCAGTCTTCTTCAGTTTCGGCTTTGGGAGCGCAATCGGCAAGGAAGCTGCTTGCGTTTGTAGATGTGGCCTTTGCAAGTAACGCGTTTGGTAAGGACCCGTGGTCGGAGCATTCTTACGCCGTGAATGAAGATGTTCAGCACGAAACTTTTCCTAATTACGATCACAGTTACGTGTCCAGGACAAGGGAAAATGACCACAGCTATTCAACTGTGGGCAAAACACAAAGAAACAAAGCAGCGGGTTTTAAAGGGAAGGAAAAGACGGAAATACCCTTTCTTCAACGCAGAGCTTCGACAGGCTCAGAAAGTCACTTGTTCGCGGAAGAAAATATTGAAATTCCGACTTCTTCCCAGGTTTTAACGCAAAGCAACCCACGTTTTGACGATTCTTGCTTTGCTTTGAATTCAAGACACTGCTTTTCTTTGGAAATGATTAACAACATTGATATAGCCTGTAAAAAGAAAGACCCAACATTGGGCATTTCAGATCCAGACATTTCCAGAATTGCATTGGATGGACAACCAACAAAATCAGCAGCCTTGCCTCAACAGATGGACACACATTCAGCATATGACCATTCATATGCTGTCACAAATCACACTAGTTCTTGCATGTCACTTAACCCCCGAAGTGTAGTGAATGTTATTGAGACAAAGTTGCCTGATGAAGGAAGTCCTGGTGGTCAGATTTGGAGCAATACTGAAATCTCTCCAAATGCATTTTTGAAATCACCATTTCTTGACCATTCATATCAATTAGTGGAGCGGAAGAAGTTGAAAATGAAAAATTCATTTGCACAATCACCGTTTTTGGATCATAGTTATCAATCAGTGAACATGCAGAAGCTGAGAAATTTTCAGAATGCTGGAACAAAAAGAGACGGGAGTGAGAATGAAGCAAATGTTCCCATTAGATCACCATATTTTGATCATTCATATGATAGGTTGCAAACGTTTGTTCCAAATTTGCCTGATGTAGGTAAAAATGAACAGTTTACAGAGCCTCTATATCTTGATCATTCTTATGAGACAAAAAACACGGAGTTTGTAGGTATCTCCAAAGGAAATTTTGGACTTCAACCCTCTATTGCATGTAAAACAGATCACAGTTATTTCATCTCAGACAGCCCGACAGACTCGGGAACTGGATCCAATTTGGAAGATGAGGATGACATTGAAATGAACTTGCTACAATTTCACAAAGATCATACATACACAACTAGGGATACCCTATAATAATTTGTAGCAAGATGTATGGTTAGTGTAAAATTACTCTTTTTCATCATTTGTTAAGAAGACAAAGCTTTAATATACACACCCTTTTTTAATTGACAGTATCAACACAAGCTTTCTGTAGCAATTTGAACATGAAAGTCCAGATCCAGTCTACATTTCTCTGGATAGAAGCTGAGAGTCCAGTGTGTAGAACTGTTTGCCTAATCATGACAATTTTGAATCCAGGGCCATTTTTTTTGGAGGGAGAGGGGCTCTAGGAAACTAGGACTTTTCAATGCAAATGATATTAGGCTGTAATATAATTTCTTTTTCAGTTTAAATTTTAAAAAAAATGTATTGTTATTTTTGTGGAATGTAAGTTTTTATAACATATAAAATGTACTCACAATGGTCTATATGTTGTGCAGTGGTTATTGAGGTGCAAGAAGCTGCAGAATATACATGAAACCTCTGACTTTGGATGGGTGACTCTGCTTGCATGTGCAGGGACAGGGGATTAATTTTGTGACTTGAGAGGTTGAACTGTGTTACTATTGCAGAAGTTGATGATATTTCTAATAATAATTAATTTTACATGCCTGCCACAATGCAGAGTGTATGATGTTATGATGTTGTCAGGATTCTCCATAGGATTTTGACAGTTGCAGTCCAGAACTCCTTCCTAAAAATAGGAGTCCCAATAACACATTTTTTTTTCTTCCATTGCAATAATTCAGAATATTATGCATGTATTGTTGGGTCACCAATATATGTTTTGTCGGGTTGCTAATGCTCATTTATTGTGAAATATTTAGTATTATAGTAAAAGAATGAAAAACTAAGGCTATTGAGAACGGTAACAATTGTGATTGTACATGATGTAATAGTAAGAACTTCAAAATAAAAATGCTGCATTTCATCAGCGGGCTCAATGTTTCTTTCAGGCAAATTTGATAACACATTTTTGTTTTTTTTGCATAGACCCGATGTGCAACTAACTTAGAATATGATAGAGGCCCAATCTAGATTTAGAGGGGCCCCGGGCATTGGTCTATTAGATTTTTTTTTAGCTCTGACCATGACCTACTTAATGCTTCAGATATTCTTTTGCTTTTGGGCATTTGGTCAGTGTGTCATATAACTTTGAGTGTACAGTCATATGGCTTTGTCAGTGGATCAGTTGTGTTGAATCAAGTAAAAGTAAGACACTATGACCTACATTTTGAGCTATGTTTTTTAGTTAGTTTCTCAAGCAGTCATACAGTAATGTTTGTAGGGATATGTAC
Source organism: Margaritifera margaritifera (assembly GCA_029931535.1). Classification (NCBI taxonomy): domain Eukaryota; kingdom Metazoa; phylum Mollusca; class Bivalvia; order Unionida; family Margaritiferidae; genus Margaritifera; species Margaritifera margaritifera. Next base: position 4,400,507 of record JAQPZY010001629.1, on the reverse strand, counting down.
CTTTTTGTGGATACTGTGGTACATATGACATAATTCCAAAAGTAGGACTGTGTTTACGGCAGGACAAATATGCCAACAGAGTTGGACTAAGTGAGTAAAATTAAATGGTTTTGTTTAGTTTGAATGCATTAAAAGAATGCCTTTATGTATTTTTTGTCAATTTATTTACATAAAATACACAAATACACAGCTTATGTAGAACTCACTGCACCATGCAGATAGCAACTCTTGAAAGTGTTAAAATAAATACGAATAAATTTTTTTTATTTTGGAATATTTGGATGAAATATGTCAAAATATCCATTACATTGACCTGTTTATGAAACATTATTTCCAGTTGATCAATTGTTGACTCTGTCTGTCCACCTGTCACTCTGACATAATGTATATCCCCAATGTACCATTGTCTTTGACCAATACTCTCAGTGGAAAGGTGTGAGCGATAACGAAATTGGAATCGGTATTTACACCTTGAGATTAGTATAGCTTGGGATGTAATTGATATACACTTCGATGTTTGTAAAGCACAACATGAACAAATTTGAAAAGTCACTACTTCAACTTTTCTCATCATAATTTCATGACATTTTTAGTAACATTTACATTTGGATAGGGTGGCTGTCAAAAAATAAAATGTTTAAATTGATATGCTGACGAGTAGGTGGAGCTGTTGCCACTCTTGAAATATAATAATTGGTACGATGTTAAATACAAGGGAATAGATGTGGATATTGCCATGTATATAGATTTCAGGGACTGTTGACTCCTGTGTCAATTTTGTATTACTAAATATGTTGAAACTTTTTTAAATAGTTTTTGATATTTTTTCTGTATTTATAGCTTGATACAAAAACTGTAGCATGATACAAAAAGTGTAGCATGATCAAAATGACCTGGTGATTTTATTAGCTGAAGCTGAAATGAATAAGTGAACATTCAAATCAGAATACCATTTTGTGAATATTCCTATTGAAAATTGGTATTTGAATACGTGTTTGTTTACTTATTGAGTTTGGCAGCATTTAATGTAATTTAATTTAACTGACTTCATTGTGTTTTCAATGTGGCATGGCAGGGAGTAGGGGTGGGTGGGTCAATAAATACCAAAGTAAACAAAGAAAAGAGGGTGGATTTGATACCTTTATTAACTTCAACCATTAAACCAATCCTAACCAAATACATTCAACAAATATTAAAATTGGAATTTTTTTTATTTGTTTCAGTTCTAGTGTCCATACATTTACAGATATATTGTGATAGGTTATATCTGACTGTCCGTCAGTGAGGTTGCTTCCATCTGCCCATCACTGTGATTCATCTACACCATTTGAAGGAAGTTGGTCATGTCTGGTATGATATTTCAGTGGGATACATAGATGACAACAAAGGTTATAGATCCTGGATGCAGCCAGGTTGGGGTGGTGTCATTTCCATAGCTAACTTTAGCTTCATCTACTCGGATTGAGGAAGGGTGATCATATTCAGTATGTGATGTTTCAGGAGGGTAAATAAATGACAGTGAAGGTTTTGGATCTTGGATTCAGCCCACAGGGGAGGAGGGGAAGTGGATCAGAGGTCACATGATTTTATTAGGTAATATGGCATCTACCTTGTAACCTGATTAATCTACACTGATTGATGGAGGGAGATTATTTCTGGTATTTATGTTCCAGCAGGGTGGGTAGATGACAAGAAAAGTTTAGAATCCTGAAAGCAGCCCCATGGGTGAGGGGGTGTAGTGTTCAGCAATGGGGTGGGGTTGGGGCAGTCACAACATCTTGAACCTCTCTGCCAATGCCTCTCCCCGCCACTTTGAATATAATTCATTTATTGCCATGTTGGAACTACTTGAATCACATGACTAAAAGATGGCTGTACCCCAATCAGAACATGCTCGGGCCTTTCCACAAATGATCAAACAAACATCTTAGAAAAATATTCAGTAGCCACCATTGCATATACATTGTTTACAAAATGATATAATGTGCATCACACCATCATAGTGTTCATTACAAGAACTCGATTGAGATAATTTATTCTCTGGCTAAAACATTCTCCAAGTTTCTTATTTCAAGCATAAACTCGTAGATATTTTTTGATTATTGCACTTGTACTGATAATTTCATAAAGGTATCACTATGCTTTTGGCATGGTTCTGTTTTTGCCTAACATACTTTAGTTTGTGACTGAGTTCTCGGCTATTTTCCACAGAATTCCCCCGTTTTATGCTGTATCACTCCATCAAGGTACTTTCAAAATGGTAATTTGGTAGAAAAGCCACAATGCATTCAGATTGGGCTTCACCCTATGTACAGATGTCATTTAGTTCATATCGGTTAGTGAGGAAAGTCCAAGATACATGTATTATGAATATTGTTATCTGTGTATATGACCTGATTTCTGGTGAAGAAACAAAATTTGAAGATATTACCATATATACTCCTGTATAATCCTATACCAACTGCAAACTGCATAGACCCAGATCTGCCGTTGCATAATGCAACGGCAGATTTGAGTCTATGCAGTTTGTAAGGACTAATAAGTAGAACAAAAAACATAGACCCTGATCTGCTGGCGCATTATGCGACAGCAGATCAGGGTCTATGTTGTTTGCATTTGGACCAAGATTATACACGAGTATATACGGTAATCCACTGTATTACATTTTTTTTATTGTGGAAATGTCCGAGATGTTGGGATTGGGGTTGGGAAGGGGGTTTCAGAAGATTAAAAAATGCAGATATTTGTATAGCTTCCATCTCTAGTTTGACCTTTTATTAGATAATTCATCAGAACTCTGTCCACTTGAAAATAGGTGTAGCAACAAGTACATTTTCTGCAGGTTGGTATCGACAAGTTGTCATCCATACAAAACATGCATAGTGTATGCATACCAGTCATTACCTGTTTATCAAGTGAAAATTACTCTTAGACTAATAACATCAAGACTAGAAATGGAAACCATTGTAAATATCCTCACTTGTTTACTTTTGTCATGCACTTACCAATTACTCCTCCTTCATCATCACCTCCCAAGTGCTGAATCCAGGATTCAAAACTTTTGTTGTCTACTTATCCTAGTGAAACATCATACCAAATACAAACATCCCCTCTCACTTGGTGTAGAAGTTCTGTTTACAAAAAGGGTCCATATTACATGTACCTATGAAAATATGACCTTTGACCCCTCCTCCTTGTCTGGGGCAAATGCATTCTGAATCTGAAACTTTTGTTGTCATCTAGTCATCTTTGTGAAATGTCATGCCAAATATGATCACCCTTCCTATATTAGTATAGATGGAGTTGGAAGGTAAATGGCGATGGATGAATGCACAAATGGCTGGATACCACTTGTTTATTTGTTATTCCCTGCCATTTCAAAGAAAGTGGGGAAGGCATTTCCATCCGTCTGTCCCACTTTCATTTGCATTCTATAACTTTAAAGCCTTTTGAAATTATGGGATGAAACTTAGTATACTTATACATCATCACTCTTGTATTTTGTGTATGTTTGTAAGAGAAAACAAAACACAACTTTCTGGTTCTACATACATGTACTATTACTGACTGACCCTCATTTTGATACCAAGCATACATTTGTAATAGCCTGGCGTATGTGAAACCGATACTGTTTAGATCAGAGTCAGAGTTGGTATGCAGTTGAAAGACATAAAACCTTAAGGTCCACTAGATAAAACCAGCTGAGAATTTTTTGCTGAAACAGTTAATTGTTTAGATTTAGGTCAGTTATTCTGGACACTACATTCACTAGAAGGTGTGTTATGTACCAAATTGGGGCTCCTATCTTCAGTGTCCAGGTTACAGTTAAATACATGTACTTTAGGTTTGTCACATTTGCCCTTCTGCTTTCTAACTTAACAGCTGATTACGATAAATGGATGCTTGGTATATTTATATATTGTCACTAGAAAATGTATTAAATTGCACATTTGAGGTCTTATCCTCAAGACCAAGGTCATGTGAATATTTTAAGGTTTCTTTTGTTTCTGCTTTATATCATAAAAGCTGTGTGAGGTAGAGTGTTTGAACCATTGTACACTCATGCTTCTCAGTTAGATGGCATCTCATCCATCACAGTCAAGGTTGATCTTCATGGTTCAGGTCACTGATCAATTTTGTGTATCCCTTTGCTGCACTTTTCCTCTGATGCCCTTTAAGAGGGGTCAGTGAAACTTTACTATTTTCCATGTCTGCTCAGTAACTTTACAGCTCTGTCTTAAAGGTCATAGATTTTATTATTGTGAATTTGTGTGACTTCACCATGGTAGGCAGTGAACAAAAATTCACAGAATTTTCTTATTTGTTTTAATACCAACAGTATATATTGTACTGAGAAATATATATTATGATATGTTTATGAAAGATGAGGAACAATGGACATTTTTTTGTTAGGATTTAATTTACAGCAGCAGCAGAGACATCTTTAGCTTTGTATGTCTTTGACTAATATAATGACTCTTTCTGATGCTATAGCAATAAATGCAAAAAATTACTTATGGTTTGTTTCTTTTACTTCCCAGAGCTCATATTTTATCCCTTTATAATGAAGAATACTCAATAAAACTTTACACAATCCAGTAAAATTTGGAAACATCTGAGAAATGTGAAAGCATTAAAGTTCAAGAAAAAAAAAATCATTCGTTAAACATGCATAGTGAAAAACATTAGTCCCTATTTATCCCTGAAACTATCTCAGTATGTATGGATCATCAAAGCGCTGTTGATTATCTACTGTTAGATGCAGTTCCATGCTTTATAGATAGATTAATGTGAAAGCAGTTACCATGTCCGATTCAAACTAGTTATTTCTTGCATAAATAAAGTTTTCACTGCATTTTGATTCTCTTGATCACCAGTATACCGTAATGACAGCAAGTCTTGGGACACCCTTAGTTATTTTGAAAGCTGATTTTGTTATGACCTATTAAAGTTGGGACATGAAATTGTAGCAATTTTTTCATGTACGTGTACCAGTATTATAAGTCTTTTGACACTTTAGACATTTTTTTTCTTCTACTGATCGCTCTGCCTATTTTATTGACATTTTTCTTCTTCTACTGATCGCTCTGCCTATTTTATCGATCGTAACGTTATTTTTGAAAAAGAAAAAGACTTTGTGGTTGTTAAGGAACTATCATTATGAATTATTAGATAGCAATGTTATAAATTAATATAATTTCTTTGAAAAATAAATAAAAGAATGTGATCCTCAAAATGGCACCCAACCAACACACCCATCCCAGGCGGTCACATATATCACCTGCTCCATACATCAGCCCTGTGCATGCAGTTTGCACAATGGTATGATGTCATTTTCCTTTAAATGAAACCACAACCTCACCCTGCTATGTGTTTTGACAACATCAGAGAGTGCCACTGCCTTCTGTTCACACTGGCTATTTCACAGAAAGTCACATACAGAGATCACATGGTATCAGAATCCAATCAACAGACGGAGGACTCCTTAGGATCAGACTGACCCACAATGATAGGAGATTTTACTTCTCCCACTCTTTAACCACTGTGTCAGTGACATTGTGATAGTTGTTTGAAAATCAACTTCGACAGAACTGTTTATATATTGAAAAGATAGAAGGCTTTGCTTTAAAAAAAACTTGGTTTGCTGTCTTAGGCTTTTCTATTTTGCCTAATCCCTAATTGTCAAGAGCTTTATGTTTTGATAGCGGTCTTTAAAAACACTAAGAAATCTACCGTATACTTGCGTATTAGCATATACCAACTGCAAACTGCATAGACCCAGATCTGCCATTGCATAATGCGCTGGCAGATCTGGGTCTATGCAGCTTGTAAGGACTAATCAGTAGAACAAACTACATAGACCCAGATCTGCCAGCGCATTATACGACAGCAGATCAGGGTCTATGTTGTTTGCATTTGGACCTGGTCTATACATGAGTATATACGGTAATTGCAATCTTAATTACAGCAGAGGAATTAAGCTTGTTTGCTTTTACATATGTGCAAAAGGATGTTGGCATCTTCTTTGATTCTGCATTATGCTATGTGTTAGTAATTAATAACTTACCTAATTAACCTAATTACTGCAGCAAGTATTAAGCCTCTTTGCTTAGAAATGCATGGAAGTGAATAATGGTACAAATTGTTGTCAAGATATATTCATCATCACTCAATATTTTATGGTAGGTTTTTAAAAAATGAGAAATCCATCAAATTGAGTACCCACGGATATGCATTTTTGAAACAGTGCACACAATTTGATACCCATGAATTTAAAGTGATTCATAGTATACAGTAGCTACATAAGTGTGCAAATAATGAAATTACAGGCAATTTCTTGAAATGTGTATGAAATTCATGCAGTCCATTATTGGTTAAATGTAAAAGTTTTCCTCTGTATAATGTGGGTATCTTCATTTCCAGTCACAAATTTCTGAATTTAAAAGACTGCCATCTTGTGGTTTATATGTATAAATTTGTGGCAATGAAATCTGCGATAAAACTGCCATTGTGACAAAAACAGGAAAATAGAACTTAACATTGGTATATTTGGTCAATTTCTGTACTGGTTTTTTGGCTCAGAGGGATTTCAATCCTTCCATGCTTATAGCATAGTGTCCATTCTGTGTTACCAAATACAGTTTGTATTACTAAAAATAGAAGAAAAAAACTGTATAGACTTAATAAAATTGGTAAAAAAATATATATTCACTGGCCTTTCATGTAAATTTTGTCATGGGAAGCAACTCAAATTTAGGTAAATGATTAGACCTGATATTAGTTATATCCCTTGGATATTCCACTGTTTACTGATCATAGTACTTGAAACTATAGTAGATAATGATTTAAAAGGAAATGACAATAATTTCTCCAATGATGTTTCAAAAATTAATTTATATTGTCTAGTGACAAAAAGATATGAAAATTTTGAAAAATATAAAGGTTAATTGGAGCAGTATGTATACAATAGTAAAGGAACCAAGAGTAGCAATATCTCATATTCTTCCATATGATCTTATGTAAATTAGGGTCATTTCAATCCTGTAAATTAGGGTCATTTCAATCCTTTAAGCCAACAGTATTCTCAATGTTTCCACACTTGGGTTCCACTGCATAGTTTTGTATTTTGCAAATGGGCGAATTTCTAAATAAAAAGTCAGTTTGTGTTATTTAAGGTAGAATCCAGGAATGCTTATGTTGGCACAAATAAGTTTTGTTTGAGCATTCAATATGTACCAGATGCTGTGGGTATCTAGCTCAATATGATTACCAGAGGGTTTGAATGTGCTTAGAGTGAATGAGTGGTTTTAAAAAGCAAATATGTGTTATCAAATATTTGAGTTGAAATTATAAGTTTTGCTGGTCAGATTTTCTTCACATTTTTTCTAGAGAAAGGCAAATTCAGGTACATGTACTTACATTTTCATATGAGTGGGGTTTTTTTGTAGGAAAATTCGTTTGTCAAAACGGACAGGGCTAAAATACCAAATTCTGGCTATTGTTGAAGCTTTTTTGCTACTTCACAAGCTGGATTTAAATGGCTGCAGAAAAATTATGACTTAAAAACATGATAAAACCATAAGCTAGACAAAGAATTTTATTTAGGATTGTAAGAGATGAAAAAGGTCCCAGTATTAGGCAGTTATAACATTATTAGGCATTATTAGGCAGTTATCACAGCAAAGATTGAACCTCATGCAGATGACATACATGTGAGGAAGTGAAATTCTATGAAAACTGTGGAATTTAACCTTATCAAATTAATACATAGAGCCGAGCATAATAGTAAGAAATATGAATGGACCATTATGTCACAATGGATGAAATTTCAAAAACCATGTACATTGTAACATCAAACAATAATGTAGATAGTGTGCATAAATAAGCTCCTCCCAATATTCTAGGAGCTGTGACGGCCTTAATGTGATTGATATTTCACTAGTGAATTTTTTTCACTAATTCACCTAGTGAAAGTTAGTAATAAATGGAAGAAATTTTCCTACATAATGTATAACAAATTTCTTTAAAATAAGTTTTAGCAAATTAATTCCCTATTTGATGACACTTGTATCAAGTGACTAAAAATGTTGGTCAGATTGGTGCTGCAGGAAATTGTTGATTTGGTACTTGTCCTGCAGCACTAGAGACTACCGGTATACTATTACTATAATTCTTTATTGGGGGGGGGGGGTGTTTAAAGTTGCTTATCCTTACCCAACCACCACAACTTCAGAGAAGTGGACAATGGATTTTTTTTAGCACTGTTTGACAATGCTCATTTAATTATTAATTTCACAGATGTTTTGACTGAAATAAATCTTATGGTATATTACCTGGCATTCCATTTGATAGACTCTTGATTTCTAAACAATTTTTTTTTAGCTTACTTGGCCAAAGGCGATGTGAGCTTATGGCATAGCCTGGTGTCCATCATCCATCCATCCACATTTGCTATTTTTAACTTCTCAAAAACTGTTCAGCCAATCTGGATAAAACTTGGCAGGAATGTTCCTTGAGACATGTTTTACCAAAATTGTGTTCTCTGTGGCTCCCCTGGCAATGGTGTGGCTTCCACTGCCACAATACAGATAACCTGTTTTCAGCTTATTGTTTGCACTCAATTAGGCAAGTTTCCTAATGCAATTTTTAATCAGATTTTGTAAGATATGAGGCACTTTAGTTATGGCAGCAAAATATTTATTTAATTGGGAGGGTCAAAAGGTTATAGATCATGATTGCTGGACCTAATTTAATATACACAATTCTTTTTTGGGGTGCAATGATTCCAAGTTCTAGCACACATTTCTTAGTCAAGCTTCATTTGTATAATGCACATGAGTTGGGCTAGCTCTCTCAGAATTTGGAGGTCAAGTCAATGTCACTTGAGTTTGCCTTGTGACTTTTAGTTTTAACAAAATAAATAAAGCTTCTTGCAACACTATTTCTTACAACTTTCAAGCTTGACTGCACTAGAGTTGAATACTTGAGTTAGCTGCGATGGGTGCATTGCAAAGGGCCCCCTATCTACAATTTGCTTGGCAGGGCCTGAAACAAAAGAATTTATGTTCATAAAAAAAAGTTTGGAGAAGGTGGACATTCAGGGGCCATAACTCTTCTAAATGATGGTATGGAATGCTAGAAATCCTACCCATTCAAGGTTTCATTAATCTCTCTATTTATATATACATGCGTGTGTGTGTGTGTGTGTGTACAATAACTTGAGCTGAGATGCAATATTCCTTATTGAAGTTATGCTGCAGAAAGCAACTCTTCTAAGCATCTAAATGATAACATGGAGCACTTGAAATTTAACTGATTCTAGGTCTCATCAGTGTAAAGTTGCATGTCAAATGTGGTTAAAATGCAACAAAGCTTAGTAAAGTTATGCTGCAGAAACCAAAGTCAGGAGGATAGGCAATCAGGGGCATAAATCCTCTAAATTATTTAATGGAACTCTGGAAATCAAAATTACTCAAGGTCTCATCAATCTGAAACCACATGCCAAATTTGGTTGAAATCTAAAAAAAAATTGGTAAAGTAATTTTGCAGAAACCAAATCAGGAGGACTAGCAATCAGGGGAGTATAACTCTTCTACATTAGACTAAATCCATAAAAAGCACATGTAGGTCTATACGACAATGTTCATACCAAATTGCATCCAAAATATGTTGAATGGTTCTTGAGCTATGCCAGTTACAAGTAATATCCCATGTGAAGATATGTAGTTAATAATCAAGGGCCATAACTCCATTTAAAATGGAATTGACGAAACAAAACCCATCAAAGCTACTTCTAGATATTGAGAAAATATATACACCAAATTCTATCAGAATATGTTGAATGTTTCTTGTTTTTTTCTGGTTACAAGTATCTGCTGTAGTGGAAATTAAATATTGATGGAAAAAGGGCAATAACTCCATCAAAGTTGGACCTGAAAAGACGAAACCTATAAAAGTCACATCTACACGTAATAGGCAATTCACCTACGAAAATGAGGAAGCCATTGTAGCTCAGAAGGATAAGCATCAGACTTGTAATCCAAGGGTCGCTAGTTCAATACCCATCCAGACAAGCCCGGTTAAGCTGCCTAAGTGTGTCCACGGGGAAAGGCACTTAACTCCTATTTCCTTGGCATGATAAAGCTGATAATGTATTCAGAGTCATGTCAAAATACCCCACTCCCCAAAGCAACTTCCCATGTGAAGATATGAATTGTCAAGGGCCATAATCTATTCAAAATGGAATTGAGGAAACAAAAGACACAAACTAGGGCTACAAGATAATGTACACACCAAATTGCATCATAATCTGTTGAATGGTTTTGATGTTATTCTGATTACAAGGATCTGCAGTAGTGGAGATGTAATATTGATTGGAAAAGGTCAACAACTCCATCAAAATAAGACCTGAAAAGATGAAACTTTCAAACGGCACATCTACTGTATATACTCGCATATAAGCAGATACCAACTCAACTGTATAGACCCAGATCTGCCGTCGCATAATGCGCCAGCAGATCTGGGTCTATGCAGTTTGTAAAGACTAATGAGTAGAACAAACATAGACCCTGATCTGCTGGCGCATACTGCAACAGCAGATCAGGGTCTATGTTGTTTGCATTTGGACCCGGATTATACGCGAGTATATATGGTAAGAGTTTCAGATCTACATGTATGCTGCTTACAATAAGTGTAAACAGAAGGACAGAAAGATGGCCAGATGGAAATGGTGCTTACTATAGGGCTTCCACATCAATATGTTGGGCCCTAATAAAGCTGTTAGCTGCTTGTTAATTTTTATGTCAATGGCCAAGGTCACACAAGTGAGAACTGCATTTTTATTTTTGTTTGACAACTATGGTGTCCTAAAGCCATTTCACCTCAAACATAACAGGGGTTGTATCGATGTGTCAGGACAGGTCCAGTAACTGATTTGGGAGTTCCTGTTCATTTGGGGATCAAGAGGTGAGAGCCAAAGGAATTCAAGTATAAATGGACCCAAATTGTGATTTTTGTTATCAATGATTAGGAGCAAAACTTTTACATGGACTGCATTGGAATAGAGGCATCTTCCTACTGATTTTCAGATCAATATGTATTTACATTCCACAGCACCCCAGCACAATAATGGCTATATTGTACAAACTGAAAGTAGAGTTCTAAAAATGAAAAAATGAAGAACTGCACAAAAAAGATAAACTCTTTCAAATAAAGGTAAACATGAATTACAACAAGATAAAATTTAAAATAAAGATGTTACAATTCTGTATAAGATATATAAAAAAAAAACATAAAGGTAAAACATGTAAAATCTTTAAAACATAGAGTCAACATTTTTTATATAAACTGTATTCCCTCAAAAAGTCCAAGATTTTCTCAAGTGGTACAGCATCATAAAGTTTCTTCATTGAGTTCACATAAAAATACTTTAGTCTCATAGGGTGGAGGTCAACACACTCGACAAGAATGTGTTCCACTGTCACTTGACTCTGGCAGGGTATGCACACTGGTCAAGGTTGACCCTTCAGGAGGTATGCACAAGTCGGGTATGCGTGTCCAATACACAATCGGCACAATACCACCTCCTCTAAGTATTGAACAAGATACGAAAATTATTATAACAGGTTACCTAAATACTGACTTCTTGAAAACCGCTCCACTAAAGTTCCTACAATGCTCTGAACTTTACGATTTGCAACAATTTTTAATTTGTACATCTCGAGTCACTCCTGAATCTGAGATGCTAATAGACCACTTTTATACCAACCCACAAGAAAATATATGTGAAATAAAAGTACCAAATTTTGCAGTTGGTGATCATTACCCTGTATGTATCACTAGACAGGCACCATAATTACCCTCTATGTATCACTAGACAGGCACCAGAATTACCAAAAAAGGCAGATCATGTTGAAATAACATATAGGAACTTCAAAAACTTTAATGACAAGAATTTTCTTAATGATCTACTTCATGAACCTTTCAATAAATTGATAAGGAAACCGACTAATTCTGCTCTTGAAAAAGGATACAACCTTTTCCTTGAAGTTCAAAATACTCATGCACTACTAAAAAAATAAATTTGTCAAACAGCAATGTAGGTCTAGTTGGCTTACCCCTTAGATAAATGATGCCAGATATTAGAGAGAAGTTTCATAAGCGGAAAGATAAATGAATATCCAGACCTATTTAAATGTGCTAAAGTAGCACCCATTTATATGAGTGGAGTAAAGGATGATAATCTTGTGTCCTCATGCCTGCATGATAATCTTTCCCACAATGAGCAGTCTGGTTTTAGGAATTCCCATTCCTGTCAAACAGCTCTCACATGTTTAATGAAACAAATAAATGAAATATGACAGGTGTTGATTACCTTGACTTTAAAAAGACATCTGATTTAGTAGATCACAGTATTCTTATCTCTAAATTACAATTTTGATGACAAATGCTTTGAATACATTGTGAAATAAGAAATAAGTATTGTTTTTCAACTTGTGTTGAATAATCTATATATTGTACACAAGTATATTGTAGAAAAGGCCTCAACAGAGAATAATTTTATACTAATTGAGTTACCGGTACCTTATATAAATAAAGCACTACTATTATTATTATTATTTCTGCAATTTGTTTTATATAAGGGATGCCACCCTCCAATAGTGGGTTTGGTGTTTTGAAGCTTGTTTGTGGAGTTTGCATTCCACATATTTGTCACGTATGAAGAACATGCTGATTTATACAATATTTTAAGTCAGTATATGGAATCTTCCATTCAGAAATGTAGTGATTGCAGGGCAGCTTTATCTGCTCTTTCTTTACCCTTAATACCAATGTATCTATGCAGCCAACAGTACGGAATATTTTTCCAGATTGTATGCTCGTCATGTTTCTATAAGATCTGGGATATTAATAGGTTTCTGAATGATCAGTCAAGTTCTCTGTAGCAAATTTTTTTTATTTTTAAACTTTAACATTTTTTTATTAACCGTAGTTGGGTACAAGCATCACCCGAGTTATTGTGGAAGAGGAAAGTGAGTCTAAAGTTCAAAGGTAAATGTTGCTAGTCTTGACTTTTGATTTGTTGCTTTTTTTAACATCTCCTTTTCTGGAACCCAATTCTCATAAACTTTACTAAGTAGGTTGTCCATTAGTAGGAACAGCTCCCTATAAATCTGGAGGTCAAATGGTCCAAGTTCAAGGTCATGGGAGTTGATACTGTGATTTATACCACCCCACCCCAACAAATTCAAAGATACCACAAATATACTCGTGGCAATGAAAGTTCAAACATTACGAGGGATATTTTAAAAGTTCTGAATATTTTTTTATAACTTTTTTGTTTCTTTAAACCTGTCTATGAATTGAAGACTGATTGATGGACGAAATAACATTCTATAAAATGATCTACAGCTGCATGTACAGCACACCGGACAGCAGCAGATATATACATATAATGTAACATAGGTGACAGTGACCTAAAAATATCAGTGAAAGAGAACAATTCTGCTCCTGAGCAAAGAGCATACTGTAAAATCTGGGCATTTCAGAGTACTCTCTGACTGATATTAAGGCCAACTTGGATAAAGTTTAATAATGTAATTCTTTGTCATATCCTAAAATTTTGAAGTGGTTTCATTATTTTAAAAATGGTCGTGAATCCATGGAAGATAACCCATGTTCTGGAAGACCACTGTCTGTGACTGGTGAGTGGGAATTGAATTATATGTTCACACTAAAGTCAAACTGCTTTTGTTTGTTATGCAAGGAATATTAGGGGACTGTTATCATATTGTTCTGATTTGTTAATGAAAAGCCAAGTGACTAAAAACAAAAAGTTCACTGGTTGCACCACCTGCACTAGATCTAGCCAAAGACAACTTGACGGAAATGTGCAGGCCAGTCAGTAAGTTATAATGTCACCTTCACTAGATTTGAAATTGCCATAGTCATAAGCTTTATTGACACGATATGCGACTTTGAAGATTGAGTAGTAATAGGAAATTTATGTATGAAGCAATGTCCTACATCAATGGTATTGTCATTGTAATGTTAGAGGTTTCATTACTATGGATTTAGTGCTCAATTACAATTTTAGGTGCAAAGAACTACATGCTACAATCCAGTACCTTAAGGAGTTAATTGCACAGTGATATAAAAGGATGGATCTCATCTACACTAACATTTGCACTGACATCTATTTCTTGAACATATATTCATTGGTGAATTCATTCATCATGATAAATACTACTCAATGCTAGCAAAGGCAGTTCACAATGACCTATATTTTAGACTCCAATGATTATGTCAAATGTTTTGCATCTGGTTTAATTTTCAGATATATTTACAAACTTCAAACTTTATTACTAAAATCATTTTGAGAAGAAGTACTTACATCTACCAAGAGTAGGTCACAGTGACCTACTTTTGACACACCAGTGACTACATGTTCTGGAGTATCTCCTTTGATAATCATCAAATTTGTGCAAGTATTATGCTAAAAATTGTCTTTCATGAAATTCCAAAGTACAAAATCATACCAATTAGGTCAATATGACCTGCTTTTGTTTCTCTAGTGATTATTTGATGTCTTTCTTAATTCATGCAACAATGGCATTTTATGAAAATTGTTGTTTTCATTTCTACCACAAATCACTCATTTAAACACAAAAGTTACTGACAATTAAAGAATACGTCTTGTATTTGAGGACTTGTGGAAATTAATGGTTGTTTTACTGTATAAATTTTAGTTTTACTAGTGATACAGCGGAGCCAATAAAACAGATATTTGCTAAAGTAAAACCACCATTAATGTCTTTTAATCCCCAAATACAAGAAAATATAATTCTGTAGTGGCACATTTGAAGAAGCTATCATGACAATACAATACAGGGCTGAGCAAATCCCATAGCTTGACATCCCGGACTATTCATTTTTGAAGTCGGGCAAGTAAAATTTTCCAAGTTGCTAGTCCGGGACAAGTGCTTTTTAAAAAAATTCGGGCAAGTCCTTATTTTCGTGCTTTAATCACTATATCTACCTTTATTTGGCCAATCATGCCCTCCGGGCGTACTGAATACTTGATTCTACCCCTCTTCATGTATACATTTACATTCTGTATAACACATAAATGTGGTCAGTGATAATTTTCGCACATGTGCACGTTCTGTTACCACTTGACTGCATATTGAGCTAAAGCGACCAAATTATCGGCAAATCAAAACACGTCAAACGAAATAAAGCCAGTATGATCAATTAGCAGTGTTTTAAGCGACTTTGTTGCATTGTGTTTACTCAAGCCAGATCCTCTATGATTTTAATCCAGTGAGTCCGTGTAATTAAATTAATGAAAGGTACTTTACCGACATCAGTATTGGTTTCCTTTATGAACTGATTAAATGACAGTAATGATTCTTTAATTTTTAATTGATTATACAGATGATTAACTTCCACGTGCGATATTGCGTTTAAAGTGAAACAATTACGCTAATTAATGAGCTGTCTCTGTTCGTATTTAAAAGAGAAAATGTATGTTATGATCACTTAAGAAGTAGTTGTCAAGCAAGCTGATAGTTACTCTGTGGATAAAATGAGTTTGCTAAATTATTTTCGCAAGGAAGGTAATAAGGGTGATTCGGTGAAGGAAAATTTGTGTGAAAGTGGAGGGATAAAACGTAAGACTGCTACTGAATGTGCGGTAGCTATTTCTCCAAAGAAACATAAGCAGAACCTTTGAGATGCTTTAGAGCATTTGACTACAGGCACTTTCCTCATGAGAGGGCAGCTCTGTTGAAATATGGGAGGTTCTTCTTAATCATCTTCAGGGCTGAGCAAATCCAATAGCCCGACGTCCCGGACTATTCATTTTTGAAGTCGGGCAAGTAAAATTTTCCAAGTCGCTAGTCCGGGACTAGTGGATGAAAAAAAAATGTGCTCAGCCCTGCAATAGTTCCCAAGTTTACAACAGTATATCCTGGATTTTACTGCTGATAATTGTGAAGTCAGACCAATCAGAACACATCTTAGATATGTTAGAAATATTACAAGACATATTAGCATCAACTAGCTGTTGTTGAAGTTCTCGTTATCATCATGTCAATGACCAACCTGTCAATGTCCAAGTTTCGTTTCCTTTCAGATCCCCAGTACCAAATACTGTACAGTTGACACAAAATTTAGCAAGGACATTAATGGTGGTTTCATTCTCTGCTTCACTGACACATCACTAGTAAAAATCAAATCATGACAGTCAAACCAACATTAATTTCCACAAATCCTCAGATACAAGACTTTTATTCTGATTATTGATTAAAGTCTTGTACTTGAGGATTTAAGGAAATTAATACATGTAGTGCAAGACACAGTGGCAGAGTGGTCAATTTGCCCTGTATTTGAGGATTTAAGGACATTATTGGTGGCTGACACATCACCAATAAAACTAATTGCAACAGTAAAACCACCATTAATTTCCACAAATCCTCAGATGCACAACTTTTATTTTTCTAATTAACAGTGAAGTCTTGTATTTGGTGATTTGTGGAAATTAATAGAGGAGTTCAGCAGTAGCAGGTTTGAATCCTACCCAAACTAATTGGGGGTGGGTAGGGCTGCCTCTACCCAAATATAACTGAAGTAAATGATTTGATGAGAAATTTGAAGCAAAACCTCAAATAAAAGACTTTTATTCTCTAATTATCAGGAAAGTCTTGTATTTGAAGATTTAAGGAAATTAATACATGTAGTCGGAGACACTGTGGCAGAGTGGTTAATTTGCTTTGTATTTGAGGATTTATGGTAGTTTGACTTTTGGCTCTGCCAACACATCACCAAAAAAAACAAACTGCAACAGTAAAACTATTATTAATTTCCACAAATTCTCAAATACATGACTTTTATTTTTTAATTATCAGTGAAAGTCTTGTATTTGAGGATTTGTGGATATTAATAATGAGGTCCCACAGTAGCAGGTTTGAATCCTAACCAAATTAATTTTTTTGCAGGGGGGGGGGGGGGGCTGCCTCTATCCAAATGTAACCCATGTAAACGGTTTGATGAGAAATTTCAAGGAAATCCTTTATTATTGCAAAAAGGTGCTAGTAACAGCAAAATACCTGCTAATCATCTGATAAGAAAATTCAGAATTTGGGCTCCATTTGTGCTTAATTACCTTCCACTCCATTTTAAAACCTACATTAACCTTGTACAAACTAATGTCCCAAATGAATTTTCCACTTTTGAATGTAATATTTTGACACTGCTTATAAAAATATCACAGGTGCATCAAAAATATAAAATATTGAATCAGTGTATAGAATTTGAGATGAAAGTTATTTTTTTTTAAAAATAAAATTTACTCTTTTTATTGGGCTTTATGAAATTAACCAAAAAAGAAGACTGAAATTTGCAAGTAAATTTGTAGGAAATCCTTTATATCATAAAAAGATGTCTTTGTGCTACAAGTGTTACAAATAAAGAGTAAGTGAACATACATAAGATAATCACATATACTGTTAATCTACTATTAGTGAAAAACTACCTTTCAAACTACAGCATATAAAAACAAAATGTGTGAAAAAGTTTCCATTCCATACTATCAGTCAGAACTTCATATACAAGTGATTGTTTCACCAACCATATTTTTCAGTGGACATGCAGCTAAATAAAAATACTAAAGGTATCTATGTAACAAGAAGAAGGCTAGGGCATGCATGTTGAGTCCACAATTGAAGCATTGCCGTAAAATGAGTCACCTTGACCCCCATGGTGAAAAAATGGAGTGAGCATTTCACAAAATTGTCTTAATTCCACAATGACGCATGCTAAGTATTAAAAAAATCAAGGGGTTTACGAAATTTAAGCAAATGATAGAACTTTAACCAAAGCCTTAAGACAAATCTTCTATGCCTGTGACCTTGACCTCAAGGTGAAATGGCCAAGCAAATGTGATGCAGAATGAATTGACTTAGCTTCATGATTCATCCCAAATAAAAACAAAATCTATCATGGGGTTTATAAAATATAAGCAAATTAAAAAAACTTGAACCAAAACCTCAACACAAATTTTTATGATATACCTAATAAAGAAATTCCTCACAGCATATAGCTTGTCTTAGTCTTTTCTTTCAAAAAAGATTTAATTTTTTTTTATTGAAACCTTAGCCGATTTTTAAAGAAAAAATACTTTTCATATGGTCCCATTATTTGTTATGTATAAGAATCCATTTAATCTAGAAATACACGTATGAATCAAATGTATTAACATCAGACAATGACTTACAACTCAAAGTATTCCGAATACTGATGGTCTGGAAAGCTGAAGATGATAATCATTTACATAAAATCATATGGAAGATCATAACCCACGAGATATTGCTATTCATTGTCCTTTAACTAGAGTAAACATACTACTCAAAATAATCTTTATATATCTCTAGAGAATTTATATAAAAATTGTAAACATTATCTGAGAAATTTTAATTTCCTTTTAAAAACATTTGCTCATACAGTTTCAAGTATTATCATCAGTGGAGTACCCAAGGGAAATAACTATTAAAAGGTATAATTATTTACCTAAATTTGAGTTGTCTCCCTTGACCTATAAACTTTATTTGAATGGCCAGTTGAATTCTACTTTGTCAAAAAATTTAGTATAACCATAAAGTTTGTACTATTTATAGTAATACAAACTATATTAGGTAAAAGAAAATGGACACTGTGCCATACACATGGAGAAACTGAAATCCCTTCAACCCAAAAATAAAGATCAAAATCACTTGTGTAAGAACTGAATGATTTGCTCCAATATGATTACAACAAGACCTAACCAATCATTCCAATCTTTGAAACACATTTAATTTGTTCACTTCTTTAAAGTGATAAACCTCAGAGAGATAAAGCCTATTTGTATGTTCTCAATCTCTAATTCAAATACTGAATAAATTAGTTTATAAAATAAAATATTTTCAGAAAATCTGTTGAGAATGCAATGTCTTGCAAGGGTGAAAGCTTACTTGGTATCTACATTTCTAAGAGACTATTTTTTGCTTTGGTTCGCTTGTATGATCTAAAGCAGTCTCCAAAGTATGAACTGATAACAAGTACTACTGAAATGATTACAAAAATAGCATCAATAACTAATGGGAACAGTTGGTTTGGTTTGGCGGGGTTTAACACTGTTTTTCAGCACATGATAGGCATGGCAGCCAGACTATTTTGGGGGAGAAAGAACCCAGAAAGAACCATTGACCCATGGAAAGCTACTGGCAATCTTTCTCACATACCCATGTTACCAAGACTCAAACTCATGTGGACAGAGGTGAAATGTGTGAGTGATCTGTAAAGGCAATTGGCTTAGACCACTCAGCCACCCTGGGTCCAAGGAACAGTCGATATTCAATCTTTATAGACTTGCATGAACCATGCTTCTATAACCATTATATGCATGTAGCTGATGCAAAATACTGCAGCACATATGTCATCTATAGCAGCTTATAAGTCCAACTGCAAACAACACAGACTCTAATCTGCAGTTGCATAATGCACCAGCAGATCAGGGTCTATTTTTTTGTTCTATTGATTACTCCTAACAAACTGCATAGACCCAGATCTGCCAGCATTTTATGTGACAGCAGATATGGGTCTGTGCAGTTTGCAGTTGGACTTGACTTATAAGTGAGTATAGACGGTACATGCATAATTTGGCTGTGGTTTGGGCAAGTCCTTTTTGTCATGTTATAAACAGAATCTTATATTTATGTTCATTTTAGATACAATTTCGGAAATTCACTTTTCAGAGGATATCTTTCCAAAACTTACTAAATTATGTTAAAATTTCATTTTTAAATTTTCAATATTTGATTGGCTGGCCATGGGAAAAGAAAAGTATAAATGATTCTTTGTGTAGTGAATGGATAAAATAAAGAGGTTATAAAAAGAAATGCAAGAAAGAAAAGACAACTAGGAAAAAGAAAACATTTGAGGTTACATATTTATTTGCTGCTGCCAACTACAGCATAATTCTGAACTCCCGAGATACATATTAGTACATGTGAATTGATGTTGTATATGGGACAATTTCTGCATTTTTAAATTTATGCAAATTTACTTTTGGAAAACTTCATAATGAATTTTCATGATTTTGTCATTTTGGTGGCATGAGTTGTTAAACTCCATAAATTTTGTGAACATAAATTTTTGCCATTTTCAACCTGACCATAAAAGTTGAAGAAATAAAACCACAGGTAAATTTTCCATATACATTATAACTTGAAATAGTTATACAGGCATTCCTCACATAAATCCAGCTGTCAACAGATATATACAATACACATAATAATGCATTAATCATATGTAAAATCAATCTATCACTTTGCAATACTCGATATTTTTTTTTTGCATAATCGTGAACAATCTTACAACTACAAACACTGACAAAAATTAAAAGAGCTAAATGAACATGAAATTGCTGATTCCCAGTAAAGAAAATTTTTTTAATCTGTTCCTTATCGCTATAGTTTCAAATCAACACTATTTTGAATATCAAGTATGAGGTATGAGTCCATTATTCTTTCATTTTAAAAAAAATAATAATTTCAACTAACTTGGAGGTAATCTTATATTTCATAAGAACATTAGGCTCACTTGCATCCTCATCTCTAAAAATTCTCTTTGTCAATCATTTTCTAAACTTTTTGGAGCAAGAAACATAATCTCATGCTAAAAACCCAAACAAGACTCCTTTTTTTGACAAACCAACCTTTGTTTTAGCTAGAAAGCAAAAATTTGCACTGAACTTAATCTCCTTTCATATATGTCACATACACTCTTCTCATGATACAAATGCGAACTAATTTTCATGAAGATATCTCAAATGATCAGGATATATTCATTGTTGACCAGTGTGATGGATGGATGGACACAATGTTTAATAAAACTAAAACAGTAATAATCTGACAAAGTTTAATCTTTATATGAGACACACAATTGTCATGATACAAATGCATATCAATTTTCATGAAGATATCTCAGATGGTTCAGGAGATATTAACTGAAGAAGAGTGTGACAAATGAATGAATGGATGGATAGAATCTGTAATAAAAATGGGACCCGACAGACTTGATTTTCTACACGATACAATGTCTGGTCATGATACAAAACCATACAAAGTTTCATAAAGATATATGAAAGGGTTCAGGAGATATTAAGTAAATTAAAGTGTGAAAGATGAACAGATGAACCAGCTGACTCTAGTATCCCACCCCTCTCCCTTTCATTTTGGTGGGTATGGGGTCTACAAACTTCAACAATGACTTTAATCTAGGGTGTGGATGGATGTACAAATACTGTATATACTCGTGTATAAACCGATACCAACTGCAAACTGCACTGACCCAGATATACCATTGCATAATGCACCAGCAGATCTGGGTCTATGCAGTTTGTAAGGACTAATCAGCAGAACAAACAACATAGACCCTGATCTGCCGGTGCATTATGCAATAGCAGATCAGGGTCTATGTTGTTTGCATTTGGACTAGGCATATTTGCAAGTATAGACGGTAACAGATTATTGATGATTGTATGGACAGACATGCATACAGATACCAAAGTGATTGTTATGTAAAGCTTCTGCCCAGGTGGACTCAACAAAAATAAAAAATGATACTTGGAATACATCTATGTAATCATGCTGGCTTGGAATACATCTATGTAATCATGCTGGCTTGGAATACATCTTTGTAATCATGCTGGCTTGGAATATATCTATGTAATCATGCTGGCAGAGAAATCAAAGTTAGGAAGATAATGAAAGTTCAGCAAGACCAAATTCATTCTAATAAAAGTTAAAATGTCAAAAGTTTTCGGACTTAACATCAGAGCTTGAGTTTCCTAGTTTTTGAGAACATGGGGCTTGAAACTGAAAATTCTTGCACATCAACATAAAATTATGCTTAAGAACTAAAGCACTTTACATATGAGTCAAAGGTCAGGTAAACTAAACTGGAAGATAAGTATAGATACCAAATTTGTTACATGCATTTTATGCTTTTTATGCACAAGTACATATATTTAAAATGACTGACTGACAAACAAAATGACAACCATCTAACAAACTTATCTTACACTATACATTTTTAACAAACAGATTTAAAAAAAATTCCTATGGAAAACTTAAATTTATAATGTAAAACAAAAACTTAGACATGTCTTTAAGGGAAACAGTAACCATTAATTGAAACCTCAATACAAAAGTCAAAGCTACACAAAATTCAAAACTCCAGCAAAATCTTTGTTTGTGGACCAACACTCATTCATTTATGGCACAGATAAACCATCTTCATATCTTCACCTAGCCTCTATGACACAACCATCCATTCACACCTGGTGCAAAGGAGTACATTTCTGTTAGCTGTAATGATAGAAAAAGACACTTTATTATACACATAAATTAATTTTTCATATTATCATTGATGTCTATTAGCTACAGTCATCCCTCAGTATAACACAATCCCTAATATAAAATGGGTATGGTTATGGATTTTATTATACTGGGTGAAATTTTATTTTTGAAATCACTACTTTACTGATTTCAACTACATTTTGTTCTTGGCTTATAACTAATCAATATATGATTTTTCATCAAAAAAATACCCTAGCACCAAACATACCCATTTTAAACTTAATTATAAAGTACAAGATGGTCTCAACATGTATACTATACATCTTTATGGCTCCTCAGATTAACAATATAGGGAGTGTGCCCACTGTTTTTATAATGCAGCATGGTCATATGCTGGGCCATGCAGACTTGGGATCAGATTAATAATATAGGGAGGGTGCCCACTGTGTGATGATGCAGCATGGTCATATGCTGGACCATGCAGACTTGGGATCAGAAGGTCCTGGGTTTGTGTCCCACCCTAGATATGCAATTATAGCCCTAAGCAAGACACTTAAAGGCTGAGTTCCACAAAGAGAAATATGATCAGTCAAGCAGGTGGAGATTTCTTACGTACCCATGTCAAACAAGTTGTGAAAAATCTAACATCTATTGGCTGATATTACAGACTAATTAGCCCCCTCCCCTCCTCTACCCGAACTGATAGGTAATCAATCAGGTATCAAGCTTGACCCGTCAATCACAGTGTCAGGTATTATCTTAAAGCAAACAGTCAATTACATTCATTGGGAGGAATTTTCCACAACATCAGTCAAGTCTGAAGTGACCCTTGGTGATATTTGCAACCTTTTATAGTGGGATCTTGGCCTTTAACTACATATGCTTCAGCTGACCAAGCTGTACACGAATACCAGAATCCACTGGTTGATTAACCTGCATGACATGGAAATAAAACAAACTCAAAGGCTTCATGAGCCATTTGTTAGCATAAAGAAGACATTCGACTTGATCAGCTATCATCATAATTTCCTTAATAATAATATGTCTGTCTGACTGATTGATTGACTGGAGTAAAGTGTCCTGCCCAGGGACAAACACACTAATCACTGAGCCACAATGCTAAAACACCCAATACTTCAAGAAACATATCACTGAGCCACTATGCTAAAACACCCAATGCTTGAAGAAACATATCACTGAGCCACTATACTCAAACACCCAATGCTTCAAGAAACATATCACTGAGCCACTATGCTAAAACACCCAATGCTTCAAGAAACATATCACTGAGCCACTATGCTAAAACACCCAATGCTTCAAGAAACATATCACTGAGCCACTATGCTCAAACACCCAATGCTTCAAGAAACATATCACTGAGCCACTATGCTAAAACACCCAATGCTTGAAGAAACATATCACTGAGCCACTATGCTCAAACACCCAACACTTCAAGAAACATATCACTGAGCCACTATACTCAAACACCCAATACTCCAAGAAACATATCACTGAGCCACTGTACTCAAACACCCAATACTTCAAGAAGTACAGTTTATAAATGATAAAAAAAACAACAGAACTATGGACTGTCTCAATTATTATTTTTGCATTATTACCATTTCCCCAAAACAAATCTAGGACTGCTGAATCCAAGAGTATCACAGTTAGATATTGCTCATGTCAGTAGTTGATATAGGCTGCTAGGTGAAGAAAAAAAACTATGCATGAAGAATGCCCACCCATATCATTAGGTTATTATGGCCCAAGACAAGAAGGGCTAAATTGAGTTCTAACTTGGAAGCACAAAAAAAAAAACTGATGCAGCAATAATAAAAGGCAGTCCAGATATTTAATTACCAGTATACCTGTTTTCTTTTTCCTTTTGTCTAATTCATTTGAGGCCTCTTTCAAGAAAGGGTCTGTTAAAATCAAAACCATAAGTAACAAGTGGTCCAAGTGGGCTTGATATTGCTCATATGGCTTAAATAACTTAACAATTAACCATTTCACTAAGCAGACTTATGTAGTTAGTCAGAACACAATCTGGGTAAACTATCTCCCAAACTCTGTACCTATTTTACAATAGTTTGATAAAAATTCTTTCTAAAGATAAAGGCATAATTAATATGCAGAGTCTCGTGCTCATAATCAAAATCATCCAAATTCTTCATGATATAAACCCTTTTACCAAGTTTTAGCGAAACTGGATGATAAATATAGTCTCTAGATCTGGAACAAACTCAGCCAATCAGAAGCAAGATAATTCATTTATATGCTCAAATCTCACTTATTATACAACCTGTCTAAACAATGATAATACAGGCCTAGAATTTAACATAGATTTCTTTGTAGCCAGAAGGACTAGTTGATTGACAAATTTACTAGTCCTGATTGACAAATTTACTAGTCCTGCTAATTCTTTACTAGTCCTTCCTAGAAATGCTGTGAGCTAAAAATAAATCAGCTATGAGTGTATATCATAAGTGTTTAATCTTTGTAGAACATCATTACCATTCCTTAGCATGGATGTAGAAAGATTTAAAGTTTTTACTGAATGTGGTGAACAATGTGATGATGACAAAGTTCCCTGCTTATGTTAGCAAGGCAGGAAATCCTGAGACAGTAAAGTTGTTTCAAGAAAAGTGATACCTATATCTTACCTTGCTTATAAAGGTGAGACAGTAAAGTTGTTACATGTGAAAAGTGATGCCTATGTCTTACCTTGCTTATAAAGGTGAGAGAGTAAAGTTGTTACAAGTGAAACGTGATGCCCATGTCTTAACTTGCTTATAAAGGTGAGACAGTAAAGTTTTTACAAGAAAAGTGATACCTATGTCTTACCTTGGTTATGAAGGTGAGACAGTAAAGTTGTTACAAGTAAAAAGTTATGCCTATGTCTTACCTTGCTTATACAGGTGAGACAGTAAAGTTGTTACAAGAAAAGTGACACCTATGTCTTACCTTGCTTATACAGGTGAGACAGTAAAGTTGTTACAAGTGAAAAGTGATGCCTATGTCTTACCTTGCTTATAAAGGTAAGACAGTAAAGTTTTTACAAGAAAAGTGATACCTATGTCTTACCTTGGTTATGAAGGTGAGACAGTAAAGTTGTTACAAGTAAAAAGTGATGCCTATGTCTTACCTTGCTTATACAGGTGAGACAGTAAAGTTGTTACAAGTGAAACGTGATGCCTATGTCTTACCTTGCTTATACAGGTGAGACAGTAAAGTTTTTACACGAAAAGTGATACCTATGTCTTACCTTGCTTATACAGGTGAGACAGTAAAGTTGTTACAAGCAAAAAGTGATGCCTATGTCTTACCATGCTTATATAGGTAAGACAATTAAGTTGTTACGAGAAAGTGATACCTTTGTTTCACCAAGCTTATTGGGGGTGATTATTGACAGAATTTTAGTATTGGAATCTACTGCAATACAAGAAAGTGTTTTGTGATACATATTGCATCATATTGGGAAAATCTGTTGAAATGTGCAAAATAATATTAAAAAGTGAATAAGAACTCAAAAGTTTCATATAATTTTCATTTCTTTTTAATCTCCTGAGTTAACAATTATTAGAAAATATGTTTTTCATACCTGCCAACCTCACTCCCAGACAGTGTTAGGGGGTTTTGAGACTCAAAAAGAGTGTTTTGAAGTCCCAGTGGGGGTACCAGCATGCACAACCTCCCAAAAAGTAACATCATACAATTGAGAACAAGTTTTCTACTCACATATGCTTATAAAAAAATGACTGGAAATTCACTTTGAATAAAAGAAAATAGCATGTTTTCTTGAAAGCATTTAATACACTTACAAACAAAATATAGTCTGCAGACTTAGCATTGTAAAATATCATCACCACACACTTGCCCACACTCATGTAAACACAACCACAGAGACATTAAAAACAAAATACACCAAGTTTCTGTCTGTAAAATGCACTGGACAGTGGAATACAGTCTTAATAAATGCAGTCTTTGTTGCTCTCATTAGTTCTGTATTGGTTTGATGGTAATACAAGAGTCATTTGTGTTCATCTTTGCACTGATTAGAGACTGGACGGTATTGTTGTTCAAACTTTCCCGAAGATCTTGTCGTATTTTTTCTCAGTATAGAAAATGATCTTTCTGCATTGCTGTGAGAGTGTTGAACATGCAAGTCTGAAACTGCAAATGGCAGATTATGCTCTGCAACAAAATTGCAGAAAAGTAGTTTAGCTTTTGTGATATGGTCTGTCAGTGATTGTTGAAACATGCTACTGTTTGGATTTAGCTCTGCATTCGTGCATTTGTCCCAATGCTGGGTGGGGTTGCTATGTCGATGGATGTCGTGCACTCCAGAATGACTAATGTCGATATGGTGTCTGCAGTATATGCAAAGAATAAAATGCTCCCCCTTGTTGTTGTGCTTCACAAAGTCAAACTCCATCCACCAGAAGTTCTGAAATTTAATTTTGCTAGGCTTTGCTCGCTTTGCAGATGATTCATCATTCCCTGAAATCCCTGCTGCATTTTGATATTTTACCTTAAGAAATGAATCACACTTGTACACTATTCGGACTACTGAAATAATACGGTTTTGCATTTTATATATGGTGCAAAATCAAACTTCAGAGAAAAGCTAATGATGATCATGAACTTGCCAATGATCTTTAATAAAGATGGCTTAAACATTCCCATTCAAGGCAATGATGTGTAATAATTTTTGTTCTTCAACATGCATCTCTTTGATTTATCTGACTTCAAACAAATAAAGTTGTTCCACTTAGTGCACTTTACCCATGCAAATTAGCCTAATGGGTTCTCCCACAGCAGTGCTCAATGGACTTAACATGACATCACCCTGGCTATTGCCAGCCAATTAAGTAATCTGTGAAATGGTTGTTTTTCTCCTCTAACACCCTTACCTTTTAATTGCCTCGTTGACAATCAAATTTATTGCCACACGGTTAGTTTTACATAAGCATTAAGCAGGACTGTTTATACCAGCTACAGGTTATTGGCATATCTCATGGAGGTAAAGAAAGGTCTCCCTTTATCTCACTGGTTTTCTTTGTTGCTAAGGTTACTGAAATCATATTTTTGTAAACACATGACGGTGTCCGTTGCTTTGGTCATGTGACTCAACTTGAGCATCCCTGGATTTTGTCAACAGAATCTTTCAAATGAGTTGTGCTGGACTGGTTGCTGTATCTGAAGGAATGGCAGTATGTAGCCATGAACTTAGAAATTACCACAGGTGGTAGGGTTGTGTTATTCCACATTGATTTACAAACTGTCAAATACAGGATTAGATCCGGAAATATTCTGCACATATCGCCGAAATGACCCTTCAGCCAACCATAACTCAAGAGCCATGAGAAATACCAGTAAGTGTCTAAAATGTACATTGATGTGTTGCTGACACATTTGTCTGCATCAATTGTGTCATTTAATGAATA
The DNA here is from genome assembly GCA_029931535.1 of Margaritifera margaritifera. NCBI lineage: Eukaryota > Metazoa > Mollusca > Bivalvia > Unionida > Margaritiferidae > Margaritifera > Margaritifera margaritifera. Next base: position 4,372,663 of record JAQPZY010001629.1, on the reverse strand, counting down.
GGTGAGATGATCCCCAAAAACAGTCCAATTATTATCAGGACAGGTTTGAGGGGCAAGATTTATTGTCCTCCTCCACATTAAATTCCCAACAAATGGCAAGGTTATCTATTGATTTTACATCTTTCTTGGAGGATTTTCTTTCAAAAATGCTCCCAGACAATTGATTTTACCTTTTTATTCAGCACCAGATTGTACAACACTTCAGGCTCTGCCAGGTATTTTATAATGTGCAGTTGAACCAATTTTTTGGTGGATACATCTTTTGACAAATATTTTTGGGGTTTTAGAACAAAAGGCATTGAAAGAAACAAAACAAAACTGAAACAAAACAAATTATGGCTGAATTAGAAACTTGAGCTGTATAGTATTTATAGAAATACTTAAAAAACCAGTTCATTGGCAATGGTACATGTACTGACAGAATCTGTACCACAATACACCGAAACAATGTTGACCTCCTCCCCCCATCCCAATGCTTATACTGGTGAGACAGTAAAGTTGTTACAAGAAAAGTGATACCTCTGTCTCACCATGATTATACAGGTGAGACAGTAATGCTGTTACAATAAAGTGATACCTATGTCTCACCATACTTTTACAGGTGAGATAGTTAAGTTATTGCTAAGAAAGTGACTCAAGTCTCGCTACACTTATACTGGTGAGACAGTCAAGTTATTACAAGAAAAGTAATACCTATGTCTCACCATGATTATACAGGTGAGACAGTAAAGTTGTTACAAGAAAGTGATACCCATGTCTCACCATACTTATACAGGTGAGACAGAAAAGTTACTGCAAGAAAATGGATACCTATGTCTCACCATGATTATACAGGTGAGACAGTAAAGTTGTTATAAGAAAGTGATACCCATGTCTCACCATACTTATACAGGTGAGACAGAAAAGTTATTGCAAGAAAATAGATACCTATGTCTCGCCAGGCTTATACAGGCCAGAGAATAAAGATGTCACATAAGAGAGAAAACAGAAGAAAAACATAAATTTAAGTTAAAGGATGATAACCTGTGAGGTTTAATTAAAAAGTAGGACTACTCATACATGAACAGTACAGCTCACGCAATTTTTCGTTTCTCCATGTGTTGCAGTGGGAGAGTTAATTCCCTCCATGCTCGCTCTGCGATGAAGCTCCTACGGTGGTGGTGGTGGTGGTGGTGGTGGGGGGGGGGGTAAATACCTACAAACCATCATCGCGACTCAGCAAGCACATCTTGGACTTTCTCCACCACAGAGGGGTTGGTCGACATTATCGATTTGACATTTGAACAGTCAATGCATGAAGACAACTCATGGAAAGACCAAGACATGAGAGTGATTTACAATTGGATACCATTTGAAAAATGAATTGTCTTTCTGTCGATTATATATCTGACAATAAAAAAAAAAAATTTCAAAAGTCTTGTATATTCAAAACATGGTTTAGGAAAGGTTGACCGGCTTCACTGCAATAATTACTTCTATTTACAGTTATTGCCAATGTCAAAAATTTACATACATACCAAATTCAGTTTAAACAATGGAGCCCAAATAAGCTTACAACATGATCCATGGAAAGCAGATCTCGGACACTATTATGAATTTTATGTTTTTTACTTTATTCAAAGAAATCAGAACAAACTTGACAACGACTTGATGAGAGGCACACCATAACAGCTTCCCTTGAACAGCATCGATTTATCCTACCGTTACAAAGGAAAAGTAATCCTCTGAGATATGGACAGTTAAATTCCAAATGACAACCACTGCTATTTAAAAACACTGAAATGCAAACCACATGCTTGGACCTTAAGCAGTAATGGCAGAACATACTGTCAACTGACACAATATGGCTAAATGCACGTGTATGGTAAGGGACCGACCATTTAATTTGCGGGGTGTGCATGTGTAGGGAATTGGATTTTCCTTCCAAGTGGATTTTATTTTTCTTTCATTACAAGATAATGTGGTGTGCAGAATTATTCTCCACAAAAAGCCATGGCAACTCCCTTGGGACACATGGGGATGGGTGGAGGGACTTTTTCTTAATCCTCTCCACGCTCTCTCCACCCTCACCGCGATGCATGGAGAAACGAACTGTAAAAGCAAACCATTCATACATACCGATGATGACTGCTCAATGGGAAGCGGATTTCCTTCTTCTTACATGCTATCTGTGCCAGGACTGCCACCAAACTTCTTGGACATCTTTTCAATCAGGTTTTGTATTTTGGGATTGTTCTGGTACTTGGAAATGTTGGCTGGATTCTGGCTAACATCTTTGAATGCTGCAGATACCTCAGGGTCCTGACAAGAAAAATAGATTTTTAATTTTACACCCAGGTTTAAAAGCAGTAATTTCACAGCAATGATATCATAAACAATATCCCCCTCATATTTATATACATACTATAAGAGTTAGCTCACTTTGTCAACATTGGGAGTTCTCTGCTTTGGAGGTGCATTTCCTTTCTCCAAATATGGTCATGCCATATAACATATGCAAGATCCATTTTGTGTCTGATTTTAGACACAAAGTAGTAACAAGACACGAAGCAAGCATGGTAGTTAGTTTCAAGAAAATTGTTACGTTTTAACCAGATTTTAGCGGCCGCTTCAGTCCTATGAGGAATGCTCAAAATTAGACACATGCAGTTAGTAATGGATTTGATGTGACTTTTAAACATCCCCCAATAAAGAAGATTGTTCATTACATTTTTATACATATCTATAATCTGGCATTACAGGGATAAATAAAGCCAGCTTATAATGAAGAGGAGGTAGGTTTCCTGAACCAATATTTAATCAAAGAAATACTGAACAGAGAATTCATATATATGCTTACATCCTGACTTCGGGGTTAGTACACAGTACTGATTCAATGGTAAAATCCATACACTCAGTACTGTATGTAAAGGTCCAGACAGGGAAACACCAATTATATGATAATTAGTACAAAACCAGCATGTATGCATTGTATATATCATATATAACAACAAAGCATCATGAACAGTCAAAGGCATTGTGAAAATTTAAGGGTGACACAATTGTATTGAATAACATACACTATAAAGAACCAATAAAAACATGAAACTGAGGTAAATGCAAACGATGGCGAATTTTCCCCCAGTATTCAAAATTAACCAAAATGGCAAGCCACCACCTGTGATATACAAATAGATTTTAAACATAAGGTGGAAATTGCTGGCGATATACCATATGAATACTGGTGAACAGCACAGCTGATATATCAAAACTGGATATATAATAGTAACAGCATGCATCTGCTTGCAATGTATTTAATTTTAAAATGATTATGCAAGGTGAAGACAGAGTGGAGACTGCTTGTCATATACAAAGAGTATTCTGTAACAGCCTAATACTGCTTGCAATATATACAAGTCTATATTGGTAACAGCTACTGTAGGTGAAGATAGGGAGTGGACACTGCCCAAGGTATACAAAGTGTATACTGGAAATAGCAAATGGCTGCCTAAGGTATACAGTATAGCATACTGCAGGCATGGGAATCATCAGGGAATTCACTGATTTCAACACATTTTACTTGCGATGAACATCTTAAAAAAAGTTCAATGTTTGGTCCACAATGATTACAAATGAAAGAATTTCTGATGGGGGCACACATTAACAGTGTGAACTGTTGACATGTAAAAGATTGTTTAAATCTGTCATTCTCATGCCTGATACTGGTAACAGCAAGATGAAGCAAGATAGTGGATACTGCCTGCAGTATACAAATTGTATACTGGTAATAAAAAGGTGAAGCTAGGGAGTGAATACTGCCTGCAGTATACAAAGTATATACTGATAACAGCAATGTAAAGCAAGGTAGCGGATACTGCCTGCAGTATACAAAGTGTATACTAGTAACAGCAACATGAAGCCAGGAAGTGGAGACTGCCACTGGTAACAGCAAGGTTAAACCAAGAAGTGGCAACTGCCCACATTATACAAAATGTGTACTGGTAACAGCAAGGTGAAGCAAGGTAGTGGATACTACCTGAAGTATACAAAGTGTTTACTGGTAACAGCAAGGTGAAGCCAGGCTTTGGATATTGCCCACAGTATACAAAGTGTATACTGGTAACAGCAAGGTGAAGCTAGGAATTGGATACTGCCCGTAGTATACAAAGTATATATTGATAACAGCAAGGTGAAGCTAGGGATTGGATACTGCCTGCAGTATACAAAATGTGTACTGGTAATAGCAAGGTGAAGCCAGGGAGTGAATACTGCCCACAGTATACAAAGTGTATACTAGTAACAGCAACATGAAGCCAGGGAGTGGAGACTGCCACAGGTAAGATCAAGATTAAACCATGGAGTGGCAATTGCCCACATTATACAAAATTTATACTGGCAACAGCAAGTGGCAGCCTATGGTATACAGACATGTACACTGGTAACAGCAAGGTGAAGCCAGGTAATGGATACTGCCTGCAGTATTCAAAGTGTATACTGGTAACAGCAAGGTGAAGCCAGGTAATGGATACTGCCTGCAGTATTCAAAGTGTATACTGGTAACAGCAAGGTGAAGCCAGGTAATGGATACTGCCTGCAGTATTCAAAGTGTATACTGGTAACAGCAAGGTGAAGCCAGGGGTGGAGACTGCCATTGGTAACAGCAAGATTAAACCAAGAAGTGGAGACTACCTGCTGCATATAGTGTATACTGATAACAGCAATCGGTAACAGCGAGGTGAAACCAGGAAGTGGAGACTGCCTGTAGTATCAACAACTGTATACTGGTAACAATGAAGTGAAGCCAGAAAGTGGAGACTGCCTGCAGTGCAGTATACAGAATTGTTTACTGGTTACATGGCAGTGAAGCCAGGGAGTGCAGACTGCTTGTGGTATACAAAGTTTATGCTGGTAACAGAAAGTGGCTGCCAGCAGTATGCAGAATTATATACTGATAACAGTGAGGTGAATACAGTGAGTGCAGACTGCCCATGGTATAAAAAGCGTATATTGGTAACAGCAAGTGGCTGCCTGTGGTATACAGAACTGGTGACAACAAAGTGAAGTAAGCAACTAGCAAAATAGAGTGGATTGATTAAACCAATTATCTATGCAGTTGAGCTTGTGAGAATCATTTGTGTGATATAGTGTATGATAAAGCCCACTAAAGAAATTCTATGTGAGAATTACTGGCAACAAATCATCATAACTGTCATAATGCTTCATGTTTTGTTTTGTTTTTAGGTGAAAAAAGTATAAAGTACTAAGCTAAGATCATACAGCAGAATTATTTAATAGGTGTTAATACTTTGATATGATGAATGGGAAAAAAAAACATGATATTATGCATTGTTCAACCGAATTAAAACCCTTATCAATGTAATATATCAATGAGTTTCATATGACAGTACAGTAACTGACATTTTTTAAAAATCTAGTATATATCGACATTATATCCATATCAGATATAGATTGATACATGTGCAAGCAAATAACTGTAGACCTGCATCAGATCTTTAAGTAGGTGGTTGGGGAGGAAGTAGAATAAGAAATTTCTGTAGATTTATTGCAAAGACAAGCACAAATTGTCAAACTGTCAAAATGCAAACAAAACTGAAATAAGACTGGTCGTAACATACACATAAGCAATGAATATTTAATGATGTCATTGTTCTATACAGTAAAACCTACGAACAGAGACCAATCAGAGGACCATCTAAAACTGGTCTTTATGAGCAGGTGGTTTTTATATATAGGTTAAATACAGTGATTTATATATGGGGCAAATGGAAACTTCACCTTCTTCGCCATCACTTTCTTTTTAATCTACACCGAGTGACAGTAGTTTATGGCTTTTGAGATGCTCCCTCAATCCGGTCAAGTAGTTGTTAAGCCCCAGGCGAAATGGATTGCATTTTGCCTTGGCAGGTGTTCATATGAATTGCGTCAACAAAACAAACTCTTGCACATTCACAGGCATGTGTTTTAATAGCTGACTGACCAATTAACTCTTTCCCCCCTGCAAGATATTGCTGCCTGATTTCCTCAAGTTATCATATGATGGTGAAAACTTAACTTGTGTTTCGAAACTAAATCATCTATATGTATGCCTAAATAACAATTTGTGTTTTGAGAACAGAATTGGTGAAAGCAATGTCTAAATGTGTATTTTGAAGATTTTAACTGCCATGCTTGAATTATTTTCTTCATAAAATCAGTTTGAAACCATAAGTGAACCTGCAGGTAATAATGGCAGACATCGCTGTGTCTTGGATGTGTGTCTTCATTAGACTGTCTGTTTTCGTAATTCACTGGGCACATAAATTAAAAGAAATTATACAGTTCGTAGAAAGCAAAGTGTAACTATTATGTGATAAAAGATTTAGCCTAAAAATAAAAATTTGTGGAATTGATAAGCGCTGTAACTTAAGGTCAAGGATGTTTTCTTACATCACTCATTTTTGTGAAAATACGAGAAAAATTAGCAAAGAAAAAAAATATCCAACCTATACATGACGTTATTATGAGTACGTAGACAAATATTAAAACCATACATTTTCAATCCTATATTAGGGATTGTTGTAATGAAGGTAGAAAGTTAGTAGTCATATGAAGAAAATCCCTATTTCTAAAAATAGATGCATCTACTTATAAAAACTTCACCAAAAAATGAGTCAAGAGATTCACATTTAATTTAGAATCAGCTCCCTCAAAATGCAGTTGTAAAGTTGAGATTACTCATCAGTCACCATTGTCGTTTGAATGGATGAACACTGTGATATTGAAGACACATGTACATGTGCTCTCATGTGTGTGTTATAGCCTAATATTGGGGTAGAAATGTTTTCGACTGCCATTTTCTAGTGAAGAAACTAACAAAAAATAAAATTTGTTCTTTATGAGGCAGTTGCTTAAGTATTTTTTACCTATTTGTAATTACAATACTGTAATCAAGGTAATTACATTGTAATTAAGTTTCATCTAAACATACATACTTTCAAGTATGAATACACTGCATGTGAGTATGATACATTCATACACTTACAAAATGTGTTTATAATATACATACAACAGAGAATTTTCTACTTGAACCTAAAGTATTGCATAAAACCAATGTTAAATGCAAATGTGCATAATGAGAAATACAGGACACAGTTCAAACAAGAGAACCAGAGCACACACACACCACAATATATATATATATATATATATATATATATATATATATATATCATTTCTTGCTATGCTGCCACTTCTCCCTGTTTTGCTCTCACTTCTCCCTATTCTGTCCAAAAGGAGAAGTCACTTCTCACTAAAATTCAACTCTAGCTTGACTCTGATATATGTATATATATATATATATATATATATATACCTTCCTGATTTGGGGACTAGTACACATTACTAGTTAACAGTAAAATGCAGTCAGTACTGTGTGTAAAGGCCCAAATGAGGCAAATGAAAAATGAATCAAGTTGGTTTATGACTCAAGCTGAGAATGTACTTTAAGGAGTGCAGCTGAGTGACCTCCAAGAAGGATTATTATTATCCCTTACATGCATCAATGTAGGATAGGAAAGTTCCACCCAAGGTCAGAATTTTGTGCCAGACATGTACATAAAATATGACTTTATCTTGTGATAACGAGTTGTAAGTGTCTTTTGCCTCAGGAATGGTGTCATCCTCTACATGAGTGTATTTAACATAACAGAACTCCAACGGACAAAGTCTTGATCAAATGATCCTTTGCTGCTGTAGTGCATTTCAAATGTGGAAAGAAAAACCGTGGTATGGATCAGCATCAGGGTATTCGGTAAAATTGGAAGTAGTTGTAAAGATTTTAAAGAACTGGGGCTTGGGGTTGCTCTCCCAATTGAGGTGTAATGGGAAGCAAAGAGTAGACAGTTCCTCTGGCCAATTTAGTCAGGTAAATTACCTGGCTACCGGCACTTAGGTAATGCCCTGAACATGCAGACTGACAGTCATAAGAAGTCTATGTAAGTAATCTAAGAAACAGTACGTGTTAAAGCTGCACTATAGGATGCAGGATTCACATATGAGCCATGCCAAAGGCACTATTAGCTCGACTAGGCAGAAGTCAGAATTAGTTGCAAACACTTTAATCACTATTCCATGGTGAAAAGGGTCAGTTTTATAAGATTTTAACAACACTGTGTATATAATGAATAATTCTGTATGAATGTAACATTGTTATGACACACATTTTGTGTCTATATCAAAACTGCCTTGTATAGTAAGTAAATTCTCCACAAAAAAGAAATCCATTGAAATCCAATGTACACATAGCTTTCAACAGCGTATCTGTGTAAAAGCCAAACATACTTTAGTACACATCTTGTTTATGATATATCCAGTGATTGGTAAACAAAGTTTGACAAATATCACTCAAGCATGAAAATTTGGTCACAGTGATTAAGTTTGGTATAGATGAATCACTCTCCTCGAGATACATCCACATATAAATTTTGATGTGTAGGTAAAATAGTTTTCAATAAATTGAGGGGTAAATAACAAACAGCTGAAAATGCACCTCACTCAAGTGTGAAAATTAGGTCATAGTGGCCCAGTTTGGGTATGGGTGAGTTACATCCACATACTAATTTTTATGCGTGAAGGTGAAATAGGGTAAAAGACAACTGAGGGCATGATGAATGAATAGCTGAAAATACAGAAGTCAAAAAAGCATAAACATTAGGTTACAGTGATCTACTTTCCATATGGCTGAGTTACTCTTCTTGAAATGCATCCACATACAAATTGAGGGTATAATGAACAAATACCTGAAAATACAAAGTTACTCAAAGTGTGCAAAGTAGGTCACAGTGATCTAGTTTTGGTATGGTCAATTTATTCTCTCTGAAATGTGCCTACATACACCGCTCCCTCGATAACTCGCGCCCGGATAACTCGTGAACCCACTTATAACGTGGGGTCAGGCGTGGATCACATTTTTTAAAACTAGAAAATACACACACACACCCCCCCCCCAAAAAAATGGCCCCTATTTGTTGAAGGTGAAAAAAATCGTGATCAAAATTACTAAATTAAACCTTGATATATTGCTCGTTTTATTTTCAAAAACAGTGGTTAGAACCCGGAAATTTGAATCAACATCATGAAATTTTCAACTTTTAATAAGAAGTCATATATTTTGTTCAATTTTCTTTCCAAACAACATTCTCAGTACACTATGAATAACAATATTCGACGAAATTTCGATCAATGAAAATGTCACTAATACCTACTGGTGGCAACACTTTAAAAATAAATACCAGTTAAAAAAGTGTTGTCAAGTGAAATTTGTGTTTTAGTTCTATCTTTTAATTCAGTTTCAGTGTAATCATCATAAGTACAATAAGCCCTCTTGTATTCAAATGTGAAAAATATAATTCAACCTACCCAGCTATCGCCGCAAGCATTTCCGTGAGAATCTAAGTGCCGACCGTTTTTTAAATATTTTTTATCTCCAACTTGCGGAAGCATTTGTTGTGTTTTTACACTCAATTATTAGCAGACTTGCTTTGTATTATCACGTTAATTACATCAGTCACGGCCGTGTGTCTGGTCAACTCATTTCAATTGATCAATCGAACGCTGTTATAAATATTATTATGTTTGTAATATAATTAAACTACCTTAAATTATCCTACTCATTCACAAATGTAATAAAAGATAGTAAGGCAACCAAGCCAAATGAGTACTTGGTGAATAAAAAGCTTTGTTTTACAGATGCGGTTCATTACGGAGAAGCGAGTTCCAGAGTTTGTATTGAACTTAAAATTTCTAACTTGCTACTCAGGGATTTCCTCAAGGATGAGAAGAAGTTTCACTGTTACTTGATATGAAATCATGGCATCCATATTTTATTAATAGAACAATAAATAAATCGAGTTTCAACGTTGACGGTTGTTTCATAAAATAAATGTCCCTAGTTTTTGAAAAAAGGAATCTTGTTTAGTTGTGAATACACAACAAAAAAAAGCAGTGACGTAATACACAATGTTTTCGCGTACATGTGTTGTTGAAACCGCTTGGACTAATGTTGTTAATGAGCTTTCAGAGGTTTGGTATCTTGAAAATAAAGGTAATTTATACAGAAAAGCAAACAACTAGATTAGAAAACAGCTCTTTATTGATAATTATTCCCAATGTAATTATAAAACGAGTATTCAGCCATTAAACAGCACCATTACCCCATCCTTGCGGTTTCCTTGATGTCCAGCAGGGATGGCATGCCCTTAATTTTTTTAGGTCCCTCGGCAACTTGCGCCCTCGCTTATAGTGCGGTCTATGTTTTTGGACCCCGTTGTGCACGAGTTATCGAGGGAGAGGTGTATCAATTTTTGTGATTGTAGGTGAAACAGGGTTCAAGATATTAAAGACATAATGAATGAATGGCTAAAAATACATGTAACTCAAAGTGTGTGAATTAGGTAACAGAAATCTAGTACAGATTATTTTTCATATTGACCTAGTTTTGGTATGGCTGATTTACTCTCCCCAAGATACACCCACATACCAATTTTCATGTGTAGGTGTAGCTTTGCTATGGTTTAGTTACTTTTGAGATGCATCCATATACACTTCTTGTCAGACAACTCACTAGTGACAGGGTCCATAAATATCAAATGCAGCATAGGCGAGGGCACAAGATCGTCAGGTGGCTTAAATTTTGCTTAACAGTTGGGGGAAGTTGAGGGGGGGGGGGGCTTACAACTTTTGTTGATACATAAAACTTACTGTCTAAATTTTCCTTCACAAATATTCATATAATGGACTTTATTATTTATGGTTATTAGATCTCAAGACATAAATTAAAGTCAAGAATAACAGATTTTTAACATAGATCAAGCTGACATAGGGTACTCACAAATTCAAGTAACAGTAAAGTTAGAGTTGCTTCCCTTTTAAGGTCAGACCACATGTATCCATTGCAAAGAAACATCAACAACTAAAGCTTCATAGCTAGAATTACACTCATAAACTTCCAGAGACAAACCCATCAGTATGTTTGCACTGGTCAATTCCTAAAGAGAGCAGTTTTAAATGTCACTTTGTTGAAAGCACACGACTGTGTAGAACCCTCTATCATTTGTAATAATAAAAAAACACATGGCACACAGCAATTGCACATTCCTGGAAAACTACATTCAGATTGAGAAAAAAAACTGACAGGAAAGAAAAAAAGAGAAAACAATCTGTGCATTTTATTAGAACTTGCAAGTTTTTTTTCCAAAGTTTCACAGCAAATTTTGAGGAACAATCCACAGATAAGGCAAAAGCATCAACTTACAAGTTGTCTATATCATGCAATTTCAGGACGAAATTAGGCTGACCCTATACACAGATGTTACTGTGATGTGGGCACCTTTCATGTATTGTATTGGCTGAGAAAGATTTAATCTATTAATAAGCTTGTGTTATCATGCCAAAGGACCATTAACTTTCCAACAGCTGTCAAAATAAATCTAGTTTAGCCACTGAATAAGCACTTAATTAGGTTCTCATGGAGCACTCGCAGGCATTGCCATGACAGTCAACTGACTCTTTTCATATTCTAATAGAAGAGGGTATGTTATATTTATAATGATTACAATGATACAAAATTAAAAAATAAAATGAAAATGATGAATTTTACTTGACAAGACTTCTTCAACTTGTATTTACTTCTTACGGTGTTGACACCTGTAGGCATTTCCCAACATTTTCAATGATTCTGTCATTTATTGTTATTTATTGAGAAAATATTTTTGTTAAAGACAATCTTACAAAATATGATTTCTCATTCAAATCTGTGAATTTCATAATGTCAATTCCAAATTAATGCACACTAACATATGTCACCCAAGTGTAAAAAGTAGGTCACAGTGGCCAAGGTTTTGTACAGTTGAGTTATTCTTGTTCAGATACATAAACATACCAATTTTCATGAGAGTAGGTGAATAGGGTCAAGGATATTGAGTGTGTAACAAATGAATGTCTGAAAATAAAAAAGTCACCGAAGTGTGAAAATTACATGACAATGACCTAGTTTTTATATGGCGGATTTAGTCTTCCTGAGATACATACACATAACAATTTTTATGAGTGTAGGTGTATTAGGTTCCAAAATAATTAGAGGGCATAATTAATGAAAGAATGAAAAAATACCAAGAACATGTATGACAGAACACACACACAAATAAGCAAAACATTATATCCCCTCACAATCTCACAGGTCAGGGAATAATTAGCAAATAGGTTCTGTGGAAAACAAACTGTCAATTGTGAACCGTGTTATGATGCACACTACCTGTATGACTTTTCAACATTATAAATACAAAAATTGAATAATATTACTGACCTTGAATGCTTCGAGGATGTCTGGATCACTCAGCAGACTGCTGAGATCAGGAAAACCTCCCTGCGCACCAGCTCCTCCAGCACCTGACATATAAAAAGCATTTTTTTTTTTTTTTGAAAGAGAGCAAGGACTTCATAGAATGCAATGTTTCACCTGTGAACAGCATTGTAATGTAGTAGCTTTCTGCTTACACAGACAACACAGAAAACCCTAGCAATCTATATACAAACTTTTGGCATATAGTAATATCATATCAAAGTTTCAGCTGAAGATAGCAACTAATATAGAAAATATATGACTTTCAAAAATTACAACATAAAATCTTTAACCTGTTAACAACAATGATACTGTCATCATCACTATCATAAAAGTGATACCTATGCCTCACCATTCACAAGTGATACAAAGCAAATGCAAACCACACAATTTCATCAATATATTAGGTGTGACTTTTTATCGTTACATCCAATCCAACCCATCAAACAGTATAATGGGACTCAAATGTCTTTTCTAGGTCTAAGCATTGGGAGACAGAAGTAGATCACAATGTATTGCAATACAACAAAGTCATGTCTTAATATGTAAATATACTCTTGGATTGCAATGAAATATTAATTCTTGTTTTGGTTGTGATTGGTCATATTAGTATGGCACAAGTATTTTGTTGTTTCTGAAAGAAGATTTGTCTCATATAGATTATTGTTTAGTTTCTGCAAACCTATTTGTAATAACAGTCAGAACTTCAAAGTATTAGGTGAACTTTGGCAATAATGTAACTGATCTCATTTTTTAATCAGAGCAATATAATCAACTTTAACTTATTTTATTTCAGTCTTTTTCCTCATTTTTATTAAGCTATTATAAAAGGTGAAAAACTTTCTGTAGTTTTGAACAACATGACAAGGAAAAAGGTAAGTCTTAGTCCATGAGAAGCTTGCACAAATAATTAATCAGTCTTGTGAAGCACTTTGTATGATAACTAGAAGGCAATAGTTTTTCTGTTTGGTTTGGTTTGGTTTGGTGTTTGTTTTATGGCACAGCAATACAAGCAGATTATTTAGTGCCAAGGCAATTGGAGTAAAGTGCCTTGCCCAAGGACAACACCACAGTAGCCAACCCGAGCTGATCCAATGGTAGAATTCGAACCTGCACCCTTTTGGGCACAAGTCTGGCATGTTAACCACTGAGCCACTGTGAATTCTGCCTCTGTTAGTTACCTCTTATCACTTGGGGTATTGGGACTATTCTACATACCTGAGCCCTCAAGGGTTTGTGACAATAAAAACTGGGTTAAGGTCACCGAAACCTAATTTGGGGTTTAGAACCTCCTAAGGTATCTACATATACATGTAAAATTGGTCCACTTTGTCACTGGGTATTGGGAGATATCTTACTTACAAACTAACATCCTTTTCTAAGCTCAAAGTGTCACCTTTGGACCTTATAAAACAGGTCAAGGTCACAGAACCTAATGTGGTCTTGCAACCTTCTCCAGTTCGATCTACCGTAATGACGTTAAGTCTTGGGACACCCTTAATTATTTTCAAAACTAATTTTTTCATGACCTATAAAAGTTGGGACATGAAATTATAGCAATTTTTTCATCATGTACTATAATTCTTGGGACACCTTAGAGATTATTTTTTTCTCTATTGATCAGTGTGTATTTTACCAATCATAACTTCATTAAAAAAATATATAAAAAATTGCAGTTGTTAAGGGACTATCATTATGTATTATTAGAGATTTTGTTTTCTCTATTGATCACTCGGTGTATTTTATCAATTGTAACATTATTTTAAAAAAAAAAAAAAGACTGCGGTTGTTAAGGGACTATCATTATGTATTATTATATGGCAATGTTATGATATAATATAATTTGTTTGAAAAATAAAAAAATATATATTTAATTTTCCTCAGTTCTTTTTATCATTTCTACCTATTTCAAATATGTTTAATTTCATCTGACGATGACAAGCATTAAGCATTAGCACAATGTTGTAACTGCATTGAAGTAACTTCTCCTGATTTTGCTCTACAGGTAGTTTACTATTGTCAGTTTATGCATTATTGCATTAAAATTGTCAAAAGTCACCAGTAATTACATTTTCTGACTTGAAAATTTAAAGACCTGATCCATTAAAATGTGGTACCAGTATTACAACAACGAAAACAGTTTAGGTTAATCGCTCGCAGTTATAGTGATTTTGTTTACATCATGGCATCACCACATGTACGTTGGAGATTTTAACTTGTTTTGAAAGAAGTACCTCTCTTGGTTTAGAATCATAGGCACCACTACACTAAACTTCAATAATGTCTCAAAAATACAATAAAGAAGTGCAATAATAATGCAGTGGTAGTTTGCTTTTATGTAAGCGAACTGAAAATAAGTACATGTTTACTCAGCTATGGTAATCATGCTAATGTTATGTAGTAAAAGGCCATAAAAGGATTAATGTTGTAGAATAAAGGGGTAGAGTCATTGAATTCTGACAAAATTCCCTCTTTACCCAAGCCATTTTGAGGATTTAAACAATTAACTGGCCTGGATTTCTGTCGGAAAACAAAAGACAAATCCACCAATTATAATCAAAAGGAACCTCCGAAACAAACACCAGCATGCCAAAATCAAAAGTAGAATGAAAACACAAAACTAACATGGATCGATGATGATTTAGTCAGTCTATATTCAGAACTTGAACATATATTATGGTCATTCTTTAATGACTATATGACAGTTATGTGAATATATGCTGGGTATGTATCTAATATATTTATAAATATTCGTTAAACATATGTCTTTTCATATAGATTACATCACTTTGTAGGGTCTCATATCAATTTAAACGGTAAATGTTGCACACGTGAATCAAAGTAAATAAAACAGCAATGGACCTAAAGCTAAAATGTGACCTGAAAGAATGAGATTTGGTGAAAAAGAACGAATAAAGCGAAATCTGCACCTAATATTTTTAGGAATAAACAAGGATATGTGACACTTAGCACAATATGGACTTTGTAAGTAGGCCTACTGTACACTATAATACCAGTCTCCTGGAAAGTTCTAAGTGGCCCATGAATTATAAAGTCTTTATTTACCTTTATTTTATTTTATGTTGGAGAAATCAGAAAATATGCACATGCAAAATAAATAACCTAACAACAATCATAGTAGTTTATAACAGTTTATTGACATGGTAATTGAACAAGAGCTGGTCACTGTTGTATGATGTATGGCGATCTTGCCAATTTTGTCTTTACATTTGTGTGTCTATAAGTGTTGGGACACTGAAAATGTTATATTTTTTATGTGCATACAAGTCTTGGGACACAAAAAATAATAATTATTTTTTCCTGTCCCAAGACTTGCCATCATTACGGTATATCTTGTTTACAAGCACAGTGTTACTGACAGACAATTGATGAATGGTATGAAACCATCATCTCTCCTGGAGGGGAGAAGAGGAGAGCAGGACAAAATAAATAGATACATGCACAGCTATGAAAAAGCTACAAATGTGCTTTTGAATTTAATGACAATTCAGGACAGCTTCTCTTGAGCAAGATTCCTGCATGTTTCCTAAGTTGTATGCCTGTTGTAATTAGCATTTACTGTGCTTAATGTGCAGAAATAAAATATTCTCATACCAATGGTACAAAACTGTATTCATGGTTTTGTGTTTTATTTAGAAAAACTCTGATGAAGGCAACAATGGCACAAATCTATAAGTATCAATAAATATTTCACAAACCAGGAAATCTTGGACCCCCTGGAAATCCCCCAGCACCTGGGAATCCTCCTGGAAATCCCCCTGCTCCTGGAAATCCCCCAGCACCTGGGAATCCTCCTGGAAATCCTCCTGTAGAGCTTCCACTTGAATGACTCTGCTTAAAAGGAAAATATATAAGTATCTGATAAGAGTACTAATTTGGTATGCAAGTTATGTTTATTGTATGGTTTCCATAAGGTAGCGAGATTTAACATACAAGGTGACATAGTCACACACCCCACCCCCGAGTATATTAAATCTTGTTATGAGTCAACCATATAATAAATAATTTGTATCTTGTCTCTGCCCTCCAAATGATTTATACTTAGATCTGGGGAACTCGGTCTATAAATGATGTCCCACATGATCTCAGTAGTTCATGGCATGTCTCATCTGTGAAGATTAAGGTTCAACAGCAGTACAAGATGGCTGAGTGACTTTTTAAATGTTGACCAGAATGGGTTGTATTAGCTTCATAATGATTCATCCCAAGTAAAAAGAAAATCCAACAAGGCATTTAGGAAATATACGCAAATGAAAAAACCTGAACCAAAACCTTAATGCAAATTTTCTTTGTGTCCTTGACCTGAAGGTCAAATGGATGAGCGAGCATGTCACAGATGAATTGCCCAGGCTTCGTAATGATTTGTCCATAGTATGAAGCAAATGAAGAAAACTTTAACCAAAATCTGAATGCAAATTTTGTATGATTGTGACCATGACCCCAAAGCAAAAGGGGCAAGCAAGCATGTCACAGAATGAATTGTCTTAGCTTATAAGTCATACCAAGTACAATGAGAATTAGACATGGGCTTGCATTTGAGAATCTGGCCCCATATTTTGTAAACCTTTTAAGCACAAAACACAAGTTCGAGCTCAATGTCCAGAAATTTGACACCAGTAACATTTGTTTTATTGGAACTGTTAGAATCATGGTACATTTAGTATCTTCTTAACTTGGGTACCTCTAGCAGCAGACTTTATTATAATGAATTGATGTACCCCAAGTATAAAATCTAATTTTGGAATTTTATGTTTGAGCTAAAGGTAAATGTTTGGAATACATGGTCTACTGTTCAGTTCATTACCTTTTTCTGTTGTTCTTGTTCTTCTTTAGCTTTCTTAACTTTTTCCTGCCTTGCTTTTAATTCTTTCTCTTCTCGCTTCCTGTCATACTTCCTATTGTGTTCAAGAATTTTCAGTGCCTGAATGTAGGACAAAAGAAATGAGGTTAAAACAAGTATTTTGATATAAGAATTGTATAAGAAGACTGTGGTACAGCACTTTTCTGTTTTTATCCATGTGAACCATACAACTGTAAACTGCATAGACCCAGATCTACCATCAGAAGATGCACCATCAGATCTGAGTTAATGTCCTTCTCTTAAAATCATCAGATAAAAAAAAAATTAATCTGGCCATGGCCGGCATGTCAAACCTGCCTCAGAGCTATTCTGATTGCAGTTTCAACACATTATTGGTTATATTATACCAAGAAAATGAAGCCAAGTACCCTTCCCAGGGAAAAATCACAGCACCTGACTTGGACTGGCCTGGGTGGGTATCAAACCCATGACTTTTGGATTAAGAGTCTAATGCTCTACCAACTGAGCTACCGTAGCTCTACCAAGAGTTATATTCCAAACCTGAAGAGGGTGGGATAAAATGGTATTGAAATAAAAGGAAAGTAAAAGACTTTAACACTGAGGTTAATCTTGGGTGTGGATGGATGTTTGGACATGCACATGGATGCCAATGTGATTGCTATGTTGAGCCTACATAAAGGCAATCTGACAAAAAATGTACATATTTATCGGCTGGCACATTCTGAGCTGGCACAGCCTGATATAGGCTTTCATGCAGTTCGGTACTCATTATACACAATTCTAACATGAACCCGTTTCAATTCACTTTACAACACCTGAATAAAAAGAGATATTTCTCTTGCACAATTGGTGCCTCATTTAAAGGTAGATCACCAACAGTAACACTTATTACAACATTACACTGTGATGTCATCATGGAAGTACGCAGCTAATGGTGAAGCAAGACATTTGTGTGCTGTAGTGTTAAATCAACTGGGTGCAATGGTGTCAACAAGCCAAATTTTTTTTTTTTCCACCTTAGAATCAAAATAATAACTTGAAAAGAGTTACCTATTTCAAAAGATAAATACCTGATTTTAATGTTGCAATATTTTCCTTATTTCCTTCAAGCAAGCACACTCGGGGATTATTTAAACTTGCAACAAAAAAAGCGGGTATTTATCTATTGAAGTATATACCTCTTTTCAAGTGATTATTTCTTAAGCAAATTACGGAAACAAACTGACATAACAGGCCAATGCAAAACGTAATTTTGTGTGATCATCATCACAACTCTTCGGAAAAAAAGTGATTCGGGTTATGTCTTGCCTTCCTTTGAAAGTAACAACAAGAAAAGGAAAACAAAAATGGCCGTGGTTATAACCGATCTACTAAACATCTTAGGACAAGCTGAGTTCAATTTATGGGAGAACTGTCTAGTGTTTGAGATTTTGAGGACATTAATGATGGTTTAACATATTTTGCCAAATTGCATAGCTTTAGTCATCTGACCATGAGATCATAGCTTTCAAGAATGAAACTCCAAATTTACTTGAAACTTCATGATCAAATACAGTAAAATATGGATCATAAGCAGATATGTGAAAATAATCACATGAACAAAATACATGAACATGGACCTTCCAGTATTTATGCAGTAAAAACAAATCAACATTCGTGAATAAGCAACACAAAATCTAGGACATAAAATTTGCTTTACTGATAACTGTTCTGTTTCTAACTGATAAGCATGTATATTAGTAATAGTTGGATTTCCCCCTCCTTGTATTTTATTGAAAGAAAAAAAAAACAGAACATTGCAATATACCATATTGTATCACACTTTCATGTAACATTTTTCATATCAATTATGTGAGGCTTGCAAGTGTGGGAAAAAGGACCCATTGCAAGAAACATTATGTAACATTTACTCACACATACATTTTAACTAAGGGGTCATATGTTTCATCATTGCATTGTAGCGTATTGTAGGACTTCAAAAGTAATGTAACTTTAGTATGCTGTTCAGTTTTTCAGACAATGTGTTGTACATGAAGCAAATAAGCACCAAATAAATTTGATTCAACTAAATAAATTAAATTCAACCAAAATAAATTCACAGTGTCTCCAAAGAGAATATGTAATTTGTAGACCTAAACTGTATCCTCCATGAAATAGGATGCAACTGGAGAAATTCTTAAAATAAATACAAGACACATTTCTTCAGACTAATGCCTCAAAATATATCACACATGTAAAATAAATGTTCAAACTAAAGGCTTCGCAAGTGAAAGAAAATTCAAAAATATAAATATGTGTGTGTGTATGTGTGTGCAGGTTAAGCACTGCTATTAGGACTGAGGGAAATAGTTCTTGCAAGACACATCTGAAAATAATATTGAATTTTCTTCCTTGAAACATAATTGCTGCATTCAAATGATCAGATTTTTTTACAAACTGTTTATTTGCGAGATTTACAAGGAGGAAAATGCCCATAGTCATTAAAGTATACTGCATCAATTCCAAATAACCCAGTCATTATATAAACTGTTGTTTTTATTTCTTCTGTTATTCACTTTTTTAGGTCTCACATTGATACATGTTTATTCATCTGTTGCATGCAAGTCATTCTGAACTACCATTATGAGACTTAATATCACTGGAACGACCCCATGAAATCTTGTGTGACAAACTTTTAACATTCCATATATTCCTAAAGAATATTATTTGCCAACCTAACATTTTTAAGAAAAAAAATAACTGGCCCCTTTTATGAACACTCAGTGTGGAAAAATCTCAAAACATTTTGTACAATCTCACAGTATCACTCCTTGAGTGTGATTCTCATAAAATAATAAATTTCATATGCTAAAAGTTTTCCTTGTGATATTTTGTATATTTATGTTAAATTAATTGACTTATGATGCAAAAATGTATCAGAATCAAAAGATCATACCAAGCAAATTGTAGCTGGAATAAACTTGTAGATGAATGTAATTTGAGTAACTTCAATCACTGCAGAGTGCATATACAACACAAACTATAAGTTACTAACTAGTAGTAAAAGTGAACCCAAATGTCTTTTTTTCTCTCTCCATTTTGCACTATTTAATGCATATAATAAAAAACAAAATGTCATCACAGAATTCATTGATTGGTAAATCATTAATTACTCACATTTGGTTTAACTTCCTTCAGTAAGGCATTAGACTCTTCATCATAGTCCAGCTTGCATGCTTTGCTAACATCAGAGTACGCAAGCTCCCAGTTCCCTAGCATCCTGAACAGAATAGAGATGTCATATCAATTTTACCCTGGCAAAATACATCATGTATGACTGATGGGTTAAATTTATGGATTGCTGTACTTGAAAACTGTGAAAGCATACGTAACTTGTGACCTTTCAACCAGTGCTGTAATTAAACTAGTCAAACATGTGTATAGGAACTGCACTGTGGCCAATCTATAAGTGATCTTTAACAGCAGGCAGTTTTATACACAGGTCAATTCGGACTGATTGATGTAACAATGAGACCTATGGGGTGATCTTTATGTGCCTGTGGTTGCTGTGGTAGGTTTGACTACTAATTTCTCATCAAATTCTTCATTGTAACTTTCAAATCCTTTGTTCTCTTATGTGTTCACTTAAAGCCAGCATGATAATGAGTTTGAGTGTGAACTATAGTTGACAACATTCATAAATATAGTGAAAACCTGTCTATAAAGAACATTCAATACAGTGAAAATTAGTTTATAAATGGCACTCAGCATCACAATATTCCATCTATAAAGGGCATTCAATATAGTGAAAGACCATCTATAATGGACACTCAATACACTGAAAATCCATACTCAATAGTGAAAACCTGCATATAAAGGACACATGACATAGTGAAAAGCCATATATATGGATCGAAATGAGCAACAATTTCAAATATTGTTTAAATTCACCAATAACATCCATCCCACAATTAAATTACATCGGATTCATCAAACAGGTTCAATGTCTTTCTTGGATACTCAATCTACCCTTCTGGAGGGAACACAAAAACTGATCTGTATTGCAAACCAACTTACTCTCACCAATATCTGCTCCCAACCAGCTGCCACCCGAAGCACATAATAAAAAATCTTCCTTGCAACCTGTACATTGGGACCAAACACACGTGCTCACATCTCGCTACCTCTGAAGAGAGACTCAGAGAGCTCAAGGGGCACCTTAGAAGGCGAGGATACAGAAGGAGGTACACTGACAAGGCCATTAACAAAACTAGAAGGAGTAGAAATAACAGTATTTGCAACAATGGCTACCATAGTGGTCATATTGATAGACAAGCCCTCCTTTAATATAAAACCAATAAAACTAACAAGTGCATTCCCTTCATGGTTACTTTCCGTCGCAATGCCCCAATCTTACAACAGATCATTTGGAAACACTGGCACCAGATCAAATCTTCCAAATGTCAGAAGGGCATATTTCAAGAAGTTCCAATGGTTTTGTACCATAGACCTAAAAATCTTAAGGATCATATGGTACGTACCCAAGTAACTTTGAACATGACCATAGATTCTGGTATATACTGTTGCAAAGACAAGTGCTGCCAAATCTGCACACATATGCCCAAGACCAAATTGTTCTGTAGTTTAACTACAGGAGTTGGCCTTATTATAAATTACAAAAACCGGTCGCAATAAAATCAACACGAAACTTGCCAACCACACTACAACCTAACTGGGCATTCAGTGGAGTCCCTCAAGATGCTACTGACCATGTCCAACCCTGCGTAGACCACTACACAACACAGACAAAGGAACGATACAGGATACTGCAATTGAAAACTCATGGTGAATTTTACCTAAATTAAAAAATCTAACCTTCCTTATGCAATCTTATCAAAATTTCAGTCAGGTATCAGTTTATACCAAATTCTTGCGTTAATATTTCGCCCAAGTAAATATTCTTACCAAAGTAAATATTCCGCAACTCTTTACATGAATTATTATAATTATTATTACAATATATCTTGTTCAGTAACCTCTATAGCATTCTCATGACACATTTCCTTCAGTACCTCAATGCATAACTTTACCAGGATATAATTTCTTTTGTATATTTTGTAGGTGGCTTTGATTTTCACCATGCATGGTTTCCATCATTTGCCCCTGCATGGAAGTAGGTCAAAATAATTTGGTTCTCTGTATGATAAACACAATCACCCCATGTTTGATTTTTGTTTATGTTAATCTGACAGCAACACAAAATAGACAATTAGTTGACCCATTTTAAGACTGTTTTTTTACCATTTCATTTTTTTCCCTTCCATTATTTAACTTTTGTTTGTAGATTCCGTCATTCAAACTTGTAGTAGTCCAGGTTTTTTTCTTGGCTTGTGTGCTTTTTGTTTGCTCTGGGGATGTAATTTGTTTCCTTCTTGACAAAAAGCTTGATTAGCTTGAAACGATGGGAAACTGTTTTGTATTTGTACTGTTACGAATTTTTTTCAATATTGGGTTTTGTGTTTGTTTTATGGGATGCAAGTTGTTTTTCATGACAAAGAGCTTGATTAGCTTGAAAATTTGGGAAACTGTTTTGTACTTGCACTGTTACCAATCTGTATGTGAATATATATATATATATATATATATATATATATATATATAGATATATATATATATAGATATATATAGATATATATATATATATATATATATATATATATATATATATATATATATATATATATATATATATATATATAATAAAAACCTGTCTATAAAGAACAATATAGTGAAAAGCCATATGTACAACACTCAATATGAGGAAAACCTGTCTATAAAGGACATTTGATATGGTGAAAAGCCATATATATACATAGGACACCAAATATCGTGTAAACCTGACTATAAAGGACACCTGATATAGTGAAAGGTCAAATATGACACATAAAATGAAGTGAAAACATGTTATAAAGGACACTTGACATAGTGAAAAACCACATATGACACTCAATCTAGTGAAAACATGTCTATCAAGGATACCAGATATAATGAACAAGAGTCCCTCAAAGAAACTGATGCACTACTGGGCAAAAAGAATTTTCAGGAATTCAAGATAAGACCATTTCTTCCGTTTAACTGCTGAGTGTGGTGGACATATTGGATGTCAGATTGGCACCATTTTCATTTAGGACCAAGTAGATATCATTAGAAGTCTTTTAGTGAAAACCCCATGTCAATATGACCATCCATTCAGGGGGAGTAGTGACAACAAGATTTTCAAGACAGCCATCATGGCAGTCATACTGGATGTACAATTGGTACCATTTTCATTTAGGACCCACTAGGTATCATAAGAAGTCTGTTGGTGAGTTCATATAACCATCTGTTTGGAAGGAGTAGAGATAACAGTATTTGCAATAATGGCCACCATGGTGACCATATTGAGGGTCAACTTGCATCATTTTCATTTACGACTAACCATACACCATAAGAGCGCTTCTGATGAAAACCCCATGTCAAAATGACTTTCCATTTAAGAGGAGTAACAATAACAAGATTTTAAAGATGGCCACCATGATGGTCATATTGGATGTCAGATCAGCACCATTTCAATTTAGGACCAATTAAGTCTTCTAGTGAAAACCCCATGCTGATATGACTTTCCATTCTGGAGTAACAATAACAAGATTTTCAAGATGGCTCCCATGGTGGCCATATTGGATATCAGATGCTCACCATTTCCATTCAGGACCAACTAGACATCATAAGTCTTCTGGTGCAAGTGCAATGTCGATATGAAAAACCGTCTATGAGAAGAAGCCATAATAAGAATTTCCAGATGGCTACATTTAGGACCAATGATACATCAGAAGAAGTCTTCCAGTGAAAACCCCATACTGATATGATCATCTATTCAGAAGGAGTAGCAATAACAGATTTTCAAGATGGCCACTGTGGTGGCCATATTAGACATCAGACCTGCACCATTTTAATTCAGAATCACCTAGACAACATACGAAGTCTTCTGTTGAAAACCCCATGTCAATATGACTTTCTGTTCAGGTAGACAACCCAGGCTGATCCAATGGTAGGATTGAATCTGCTCCATTTGATCACAAGTCCGGCATGCTAACCAGTGTAACACTGTAACTCTGTCTAGATTTTGCATTATCTTGCTTATGATATATCTGGCAATACTGTGACTTTGTCTAGAATTTACATTATCTTGCTTATGATATATCTGGCAATACTGTGACTTTGTCTAGATTTTGCATTATCTTGCTTATGATATATCTGGCAATACTGTGACTTTGTCTAGATTTTACATCATCTTCCTTATGATATATCTGGCAATACTGTGACTTTGTCTAGATTTTGCATTATCTTGCTTATGATATATCTGGCAATACTGTGACTTTGTCTAGATTTTACATTATCTTGCTTATGATATATCTGGCAATACTGTGACTGTCTAGATTTTACATTATCTTGCTTATGATATATCTGGCAATACTGTGACTTTGTCTAGAAATTACATTATCTTGCTTATGATATATCTGGCAATACTGTGACTTTGTCTGGATTTTACATTATCTTGCTTATGATATATCTGGCAATACTGTGACTTTGTCTAGATTTTGCATTATCTTGCTTATGATATATCTGGCAATACTGTGACTTTGTCTAGATTTTACATTATCTTGCTTATGATATATCTGGCAATACTGTGACTTTGTCTAGATTTTGCATTATCTTGCTTATGATATATCTGGCAATACTGTGACTTTGTCTAGATTTTACATTATCTTGCTTATGATATATCTGGCAATACTGTGACTGTCTAGATTTTACATTATCTTGCTTATGATATATCTGGCAATACTGTGACTTTGTCTAGAAATTACATTATCTTGCTTATGATATATCTGGCAATACTGTGACTTTGTCTGGATTTTACATTATCTTGCTTATGATATATCTGGCAATACTGTGACTTTGTCTAGATTTTGCATTATCTTGCTTATGATATATCTGGCAATACTGTGACTTTGTCTAGATTTTACATTATCTTGCTTATGATATATCTGGCAATACTGTGACTTTGTCTAGATTTTACATTATCTTGCTTATGATATATCTGGCAATACTGTGACTTTGTCTAGATTTTACATTATCTTGCTTATGATATATCTGGGAATACTGGGACTGTTGTCTTAGGAAGAGTAGTGATAGCAAACTTGTGCTAATGGACACTGGATACCAAATGCTGGATGAAAGGACATCATATAAGCTCTTTTGGTCTATGCCTAGTAGAGCAAAAAATGTTGCTAAAGATTTAAATTTTGCAACTGGATGTCTTTTTATTCTGGTGAGAAAAAAATTGAAAAATTCCTCAAACTGGAGTAAATCTTCAAGTGTTCCTTAAAGACAAAACAACACTCACTTCAAATTAATTCAAAGTATTAAGACTATTTTATTCTTCGATGTCTGCTGAATGTTTCTTGAAAAATTAATTGTTGGCAAAAAAGCACTATAAATGATATTTACAATTTCAATTTGAGAAAGAAGATTAGAGATGTTTAGATAAATTGGTGCAGGAATCAAATTAAAAAATAAAAAAAAGAAGTGCAAAGCAAGCACATTATGAACTAGAATTAAGTGAAATGAGTACAAACAAGTAGGAATTTCAAAAATAAAATTCATCGAGTATATTGGGATCGATGAGCATTCCCTTGTTTACAAGAGACTGTGTTATACTGAGGTACCTACCTGTTAGCCTTTCCTCTCCACTTGTAGGGCTGGGCTGAGTCTGGATTGAATTCAATGGCTTTGTCACAGTCGTGAATTGCTGCCTTTGGCTTACTCATCTTTATATACACACTGTTAAGGAAGAAAATTACAAGTCACATATTAGATAAAAAATTATTACTGCAATCACATCATTTTTACTAGCATAAAATGTTTCCAAATTAAGTTAGACAATTAAATACATGCACATTTTATTTTCATGTAAAAAGCAACATGGTTATATAATACAAATACTGCATATATGAAAATTGCAAAATTAAAAAACAATTACCGTATATACTCACGTATAAGATAGGTCCAAATGCAAACAACATAGACCCTGATCTGCCGTCACATAATGCGCAGGCAGATCAGGGTCTATATTGTTTGTTCTACTGATTAGTCCTTGCGAACTGCATAGACCCAGATCTGCCGGCACATTATGCGACAGCAGATCTGGGTCTATGCAATTTGCAGTTGGTATAGGATAATACGTGAGTATATATGGTATGTTTCTAATTTAATGTACATGTATATACATGTTATGTTCTGAGTTAGCAGAAAGAATCAGTTTGATTTGGCATAGGAATACATCTATGTAAATCATGTCAAATGAGTTCTTTCCCTCAACTAGGAACAAAACACAAATTTGGTTTTGTATTTATTACATACCCCCTCATTCGTAAATGTTTTTAACTTTAACAGTGTGAAAGAAATTCAAAACAAAAATATTGATACGCAGATGTCAGTGAAAACACCTAAATAGTTCCAGTCTGTATGTGTGATATGGAAATACAGAATGAACATCTGTATCAAATGCCAGATCAACCATATAAGATTAAATGGGTATGTAATAAATACATTGTCAACATATTTTAGGAATGATATGCACATTTGATGCTAAACTTATGAATAATTTATTGATAATTCAGCAATAAAGCAAATTTTTAAGATTTTCTGAAAGTTGATGAGTATAGGTCGACAAGAATGACCTGTCTGTTTGACCTTTCAGGGGCATATTCATGAGGACCTTGTCCACACCCAAAATAAATATGATGTGCATGCATACTAAATACATGATCTTGAGGAATTATCTTGTGAGCATCAGATCTGTACCAATCATGCATACCACAATACCTTTCTCTCCAGAGGACTTTACCCTGATGTCCATGATAATGAAAGGTCCGACAGGTCATTATTGAGCTACACAGTCCAGAAAATCTGCCTTTAAAAAGTAAGTCTACCTTATGTTGTAAACAATCCATTTAATTTGACTGAAATCAAATATTTCTTGTATCTGAACAATAGCCTGATTTCTCTGCAAGAAACTGACCTACATAATCTATGTCAAACCAAGAGTCCTTTGAAGAGACTGATGCTCTACTGATATCCATAGAAAGTCACTACAAAAATTGCAAGCCATGACCTTCAACTTGACCCAAGGTCAATTGGGTTTGGTGATAAAAACTCCGTCACAAAAGTATGAATATGATAGTGGTCAGATCTGCACCATTTTCATTCAGAAGCAAATCATTGATAAGAAGATTTTTTAGATGGACACTACGATGCCAAATTGGAGGTCAGATAAGCACCATTTTCATTCAGTACCAGCTACATGCTGCTATAGTATTTTAGTGAAAACCTCACGCTGAAGCAGCCATCCATTCAGAAGCAGTCATATAAATATTATCAGGATGGCCATCAAGGCAGCCATACGAAAGATTGGGTCGGCATCATTTTAATATATGAACCTCTATCTGTATAAGAAATACTTTTTTTTAAATGTTAGTATGGCCATTCGTTCTTGAGTAGCAGTGGTCAAGAAATTTGTCAAATTTTGGAAGGTCACATTGGCATCATTTTCATTTTGGCCTAACTACATATAGTGAGAAGTCTTTTAGTAAAAAACCCATGTCAATAACACCCTCCTTTAAAGAAGAGTAGTGATAAAATTTTCAAGATGGTTACCAAAGTCATTATGTTGGATATTCAATCAGTACCATTTTTCTTTTAGGACCAACTAGACATCATTAGTCTTCATATAAAAAATCCATGCCTATATGACCATCTGTTTGGAAGAAGTAGCTATAACAAATTTTAAAGATGGCTCCCATAGCAGCCATATTGGAGGTCCGATGAGCACTATTTTCATTTATGACCAACTACATATCATAATAAGACATTTAATACAACCCCATGTTGCTATGACTATCCATTCAGGAGAAGTAGCTGTAACAAGATTTTTAGAATGGCTGTCATGACCATCAAATTGGAGGTCTGATCAGCACCATTTTCATTTAGGACCAACAAGATATCATTAGAAGTCTGTTATTGGCAACTATCCAATCAGTAGAAGTAATGAAACTAAGGTTTTTATTATGTCCACCATAATGGCCATATTGGAGGTCTAACTGTCACCATTTTCATTTTGGACCAACTACATACCGTAAGAAGTCTTTCAGTGAAAACCCCATGTCACTATGGTTATCCATTTGGGGAAAGTAGCTATAATAAGACTTTTTCAAATGGCAGCTATGCCAGCCATATTGGATAATAGATCAGCACCATTTCATTTAGGACCAACCAGACATAACAGGGTTCAACAATTACGCTAGTCCGGTCACTTGTTGCTTGCAAAACTGTTGCTAGGACCAGAGGAATTTGCATTGAACTAGTAATACAAAAGCCCAAAAAAAAGAAAAAAAAAAGAAAAAAAACATAAGAAAGAAATAGATATAATGTAGTTCATTCAGTTGTGGCAAGAAAGTATACAAATAACAAAATTCATAATGAAATTCCAACTCGCACTGCAGGATATAAGCAACTATGTCAACCAGACGTTTGACTTTTCTTCATAAACATGATGACCATGCATTTTAATAATCAGAACTAGATTGCATAAGATGTGATTGGCTACTGAATAATGAAAATGCCAGCCCTAACAAGATACTACATGTTTTGTGCCTTCTGACTGTGATCACAGAGACCAGACATTCAATCGATATAATCAGCCTAAAATTAAAATTTACCTTAATAAAAGTCCAAAGCCCATGGTATTTATTGGAGTAATTTTTAATGACAGACTCACCTGAAAGACAAAATGTCAGATTCCTGCCACAATGGAGATGTATATGAACAGAACATACCACAAATTTCAAGGTACTAGCTTTTTAGAGACAACTAAAATCTCAAGGGGACTAGTAACTTTTGAACCTACTCTGGTCCTCATGGGCTAGTTAACAAACTTGGCAGGCATCAATCCCTGCAAGACAAGAAGTCTTTCAATGAAAACTCCATGTTGCTATAGTCATCCGTTAAGATAACAATAACTGGTGGCCATATTGCAGGTCAGATCAGCACCATTTTCATTCTGGACCAACTAGACATCATAATAAGTCTTTCTGTGAAAACCCATGTCAATATGACCATCTGTTCAAGGGGAGTAGAGAAATCAAGATGGAAGTTCCATGTTGGAAGTTACAACAGCACCATTTTTATTTGGGACCAACTAGATATTATAAGAAGTCTTTTAGTGAAAACTCTATGTCGATATGACCATTCATTCAGGAAGAGTATCGATAACAATATTTTCAAGATGACCACTGTCATGGATGTCAGATCGGTACTACCAATATTTTCCTTTATAGACACAGATATCATATGATAAGAAGTCTTCTAGTGAAAATCCCATCTGATATGACCATCATTTCAGGAGGAGTGGTTATAATATTTTTAAGGTGACCATATCGGATATCTGATGGGACTTTGGACAGGCACCATTTTTATTTAGGATCAACCCAACTTCATAGTAAGTCTGTTACTGAAACCCTATGTCGATACGACCAACTGTTATAGAGTAGCAATAACAATATTTTATGCTGGCCATCATGGTGGCCATATTGGTTGTCAGATTGGCACCATTTTCTTTTGGGACCAACTACACATTATAAAAAGTCTTTAATGAAGACCCTATGTCGATATGACCATCTGTTCTGGAGGAGTAGCAACAAGATTTTCAAGATGGTCACCATGGCAACCATACTGAATGTCAAATCATCACCATTTTAATTCAGAACTGACTCTACATCATAAGGTTTTTGAGTGAAACCCCCACATTGATATGACCTTCAATTTATCAGGAGTAGTAGTAAGATTTTCAAGATGACTACCATGGTGGCCACAATCGATGTCCGAGGAGCACCATTTTCATGTTTGACCATGTACACCTTGAGATGAATGTGTGTCTAAAGTATCATGGCAATCTTCACAGCAGGATAGAAGAAGCACAACTGACCATCACATATGCTTTTCTGGTTTATCATCAGTTGTGCTAAAGAGGCTGCTAGAGCAACATATTTTCGAGGCTGAATTAATGACAAAAAGAAAAGGAATCAATTCTCAGTTTCAAAAGAAGAATATTTTAAAAACTAGAAATACTGACATAAATGCAAAATCTAAGCAAAGTAATATGGACAGACACACAAAGGTAACACTAAGCACCCCTACCACTGCTGTGGTAAGGCATAAAAAGGCTATTATTAAAAAAAGCACTTGTAGATAGTATGTGAACACTTCAATGAGAGCAAGAGCACAAGTTCCACAGGGCAGCCATTATCAGGTAAACCAAAGAACTGCACACATCTTCATTTAAACGGAGCCAAATCTGGTGACTACTTGAACATGAGATCACTCACCTGCTTGACATCTGCTTAAAAGGCCAAATACAAGAACTGATGGCCAAGAAATCTGATCAGTAGGAAGCTTTCTGTCTAATTTCTACCAATGCTGCTGATTGCATATGTTATGCAATTTTTTGTATCTTCATATATGATGGCCAATCAGCATCATATGTCCAATATTGAAAGACTATTACACAAGGATGCTGTCTGTCAAAGGTGGACAAATTCTGCTCTAATTTCTAAATAAAGTTGTTTAAATGTTCTTCTATTTCTAGTAATGGTGGCCATATTTAATGACAGATCTGTATCAATTTTATTGATCTGAAAGTTTTTCAAGCTAGAATGCTTTCTGTCAAATTTGGTCAAATTCTGCTAAGTTGTTTTTGTGAAGTTTATAAAGGTTTTCTTTTTTAGTAACAGCAGCCATAGTGTCAATCAGTTTAAATGTAAGGGTATCAAATTTCATGGTTTGGTTAAAAAATACACATTCAAGTTTGCGAATTTGTCGTTTAAAATTTGTTTTTTTAAAAACATATTGAGCAATGAAATTTATACCTCTGTAAACGATTATACCAAATTCATTTCCATGCATTTTTTAGCAAACAGGTTTAATCCCTACTGCAGTAATTAAGCTGATTAAGTTCTTAATTGCTAACACTTAGCATAAATGCCAAGATCTTGATCAAAGATGCTGTCATCTTTTTCCATGCATGTATGAGCTAAATGAGCTTAATTATACAGCTATAATTGGGAAGTAAAAAGTAAATTTTCAGGAAACTTTTATAAGATCTCTGTCCCTCTCTTTCTCCATGAAAATAATGGTTTAAAGCTGTTGTTTCTAGTGTTCCTAAAAATGTAAAAGTAAGACTAACCTTGCTCTCTTGGCATAAAGCAATGCTGAAGTCGGATTGGTTTTGATTGCCTCTGTAAATAGGGAGATGGCTTGCTCAAAGTTTCCTGTGAAATATAAGATATTATAAAAGCCATGTATATACATGTATCTCTTTACAAATCTTGTATACATAAAAAAAAAATCATCTTGAAGTCAAGTTTACGAAAATGATATTCCTGTGGTTTTCATAAGACACAAATAGTGGGGCTCATCTCCCACCCCGAAGACACCCAAATCTAAATGTCCTCCCCTCTGCCTTCAGTGCCCTTCTAGCCACCCTCCTCTGCCCTTCTATAGCCCCAACCCACCTCCTCTGCCTCGGTCCAGATCTCTTGAACACTTCCTTTAAACTATCATTTTCTACATAATGCACTTATTTTTCTGTTTATTTAATGTGTGATAAATATATCAATGTGCTTTTATCTGTTTCTACTTCCAAAAAAGATGAAATTCTAAATTGTATCAGCTGTATCAAGTCCTTTTATCGAAAAATGTGCCCCTTTGTTCCAAAATGTGTCCCTTCCTTCAACAATAGTGCCCCTATTGCTACATGTGGCCTTCCCATCTGTAAGAAACTCCTAGCCTGAGCTCTGTTTTTAAGCCATTATAATGTCCTTTTAAAAACAAATCTGCACCTAAAATAAAATCAAACAATTTGTCAAATTTTCTCCACGTCTGTCAACTGAAAAAAATGTTGTAACTTATTATTCTGTTTCTTACCAAAGTGCTTTAGCTCATATACTGAACTTGTTTGAAATTTCTGCCATTTACTGAAATCGAAATACTGTGTTATTAAGTCCTGAACAGTATTTGTCATCTGAGCAGGCCAAATTAACACTCAAGCATATTCAAATTGGTTAGAATGAAAAATGGTTTGCAAGTATTCTACTTGAAATGTGATCCATTACAGATACAGTCAGTAAACTTGTCATGGCAACGATAAATGTTGTAAACATTATTTCTTAAAAGTGAACTGCATAATAAGTTCAACAACTTGTGCAACTCACTCTCAATTGCTTATATGTGGTGTATCAGTTTTAAAAGGTGGAGGAAACTGGAGAAAATGGAGGAACCACCTACCTTTGATGGGCAACCACATACTCTGGCATATACTGAAATTCACATTTTGTGAGACTATGAATGCCATGTTGGTGCTAGCACTTGCTAAAATTGCCAAAGGCAATTAAAAGTCTTCAGAATATAGTTCATTGTGGTTCAAGTTCTTGAGGCTTGTTCTGTTTTGATCTTATTTTTGAAATGCTAAGGAAATGCCTGCCACTAGTGTAACATATTTTATGGTTGTACTATTGATAAACGAACAAAATTTCTTATAAAAACAAGTTACAAAGATACATAAATTAAAAATCAATTATTAAGAAGTAAAGTCCAGCTGATGACCCCTGCTTTTCATTGGCCTTATCAATATCAAGCTACAGGGCTCAGGAAAACCACTTGTCCTCTCGTAATGACTGGATAAAAATTGCTGTGCTGAGGAAAACTTTACTACTTACTCAGCCCTGAGCCGAGTTGATGCAGATTCGCTCCCTGAGAACAAATCTGTGTGCATTTGAGTCCCTTGACAAGTGCCAAAGTTCAACATTGCATAACATCGAGCATGAATCAATTATTGATTACTTTTGCCTATTCTACCTATTTGTTGTCAGTCCAGAACATGTTGCAAAGGCAGCTGACTGCTTTTACACAGGTAACCATCACAAACTTAATACCAAAATAAGACCAAATCATGAAAATATTGTTACAAGTGAAGACGGAGGGTTTAAAATCCTTCTTATGCATGGTCCCTTAAATATAGAAGACACAAGGTTTGTATACTACATCAAGAAATCACAGTTTTACAACAAGCCTCGATTTCTTGATGATATTTGCGTTGACAGTGACACTTTTAGGTAATCAAGGCATTATTTTAATGTGGAGAAATATTCCTTTTCAATGATCTATCTCACATCTTCATGAGTTAGACCTATGATATTTTAAGAACCAGAGAATGTCACAATTTTGTGATATTTCGTCTCGTCAGACAGTGTTACACACATCCCAGGTCACCGGAATTTTCAAGACTACAGCTTTGCTGATACAATGTCGCAGCAAAGTGAAGACACCAGCAAATATTTCTATAAGGATGTGATTAATTTTCACAAGAAAAATGGTGCTAACTTACATTAGAAAGAAGCATTTTAAGTGTCTCTGCCGATTTGCACCAAGTTTCACACAAATGCATGCCCCTGTAACTTGTTTAGAAAGCATATATTGTTGAGACAACAGATAGTTGGTCTTAATTTAAGTGGGGCCATGGCATAATAACCATCAAACACTTTCTGCCAATCAGGAATCTTAAGTTTGATAAGTGCTCTTGAGTATTCTCTAGAAATTGAGGTTTAACTCAAATTGATTACTGAGTACAAAAGTTGGTGAAAATTGCAGAGACGCTTGAAATTCTTCTTTCAACTGTAAGTTAGTGACATTTTTCATTTGAAAAACAATTGAATACTTACAGAAATATCTGCTGGCATCTCTGATTTGGCGTGATAATTTATCAATAAAGCTGTGCAGAACATAACACCAAGTGATAAGATGAAAATTCACACAATTTTGACATTTTCTGGCTCTTAACTTCCCACATATGTACCCCCATATTATAAGATGTGTGAGAACTTGCTGAAAAGCAAACCCTTTGCACATTAAAATGACACCTACATTACCAAAAAGTGTTAAAGAACATTAGGAAATCTTGGTTTGGATGTAAAACTACAATTTCTCGAATTACAAACCTTGTCTCAATTATATATTTATCTATGGGAACATGTATCAGAAGGGTTTTATACTATCTGTCTTCACTCAGAACATAATATTTTCATGGTTTGGGCCCATTTTAGTATCAAGCTATCATCCCTTCATCTCACAAGGCTCTAAATTTAGAGTGGGAAGGAAAATGTAAAAAAAAAATTCAAAATATAACACCATAATAGTGACCTTGAAGATAACACCCCCAATGTGGTATGTGACACACCTTTTAGTGATGATATACAGTTACACCATATTTCATCCCTTCATCTCAAATAGCTCTAAAATTATAGTTTGAAAAGAAATTTTAACAGAAAAATTCAAAATATAATATTATAACACTAACATTGAAGACATGACCCCAATGTGGTACACAACACACTTGCTAATGATGACATATATGTATACATTGCTGCATCATTTAATCTCAAGCAGCACTAAAGTTATAGAATGGAAAAGAAAGTGTGATGGAAAACATGAAATACTTAGCCATGACATTGACCTTAAAGACAGGACCCTCAATGTGGTACATGTAAGTTTCATCCCTTAGTCTCAAACAGCATTAAAGTTGTAGAGCATAAGGAAAAGTGTGATGGAAAGAAAATATTAAGTCATGACCTTGATCTCAAATGTGCAGTACAACAAATCTTTTAGCGACAATATATAAGTATACCAAGCTTCATCCATTGATCTTAAAAAGCTGTGAAGCTAGAAAGAAAAAGAGCCAATAAGAATAAAACCTTAACTACTGACCTGTGACCTTAAAGATAGCAACCACGATGTGGTATCTGATACACCTTCTAATGATGGATGTACAAGTATACCAAGTTTCATCCCTTAATCTAACAAAGCTTTAACATTATAGAGCAAAAGGGAAAGTATGATGGAAATTGTACAATATTGAGCCATGACCTTGACCATGAAGATGGCACCCTTCCCCCAAATGTGGTACATAACACACCTTCTAGTAATGATGTACAAGTATACCAAGTTTCATCCCTTAATTTCAAACAATTTTCAAGTTATAGAGTGGAAGGGAAGGTGTGATGGATGAATGGACAGACAGATGGATGAAAGCACTGATACTGTATCTCCCGCTTTTCTTTTAAAAGGCGGGGAACAATTAAGTGAGTTGTTGTTCGAAAAGAAAAAAGGGTCAGTCAGATAATCAAGGGCTATAACTCTGCTAAACAATGATGCAGTAGACTGACAAATGAACTTAGCCAAGGTGTCAGGCCCAACCTAATGTTCCCTTTTTTAACAAAAGATGGGGGACAATTAGCTTTAACAGAAAAATTTCAGAGAAATAAGGGAATATTGAAGGAAATACTAGTAGATAATGGGCAAAAACCATAGTGAAATGATAGCAAAGGCCAAATGGAAAAATGAACTGAACAACACTTTTCTGGTACGTAGAACAACTGAATATTCTAGGATAAAATTTGAAAACTACCGTACTTCTTAAATTTTTAGTGCCAACTTAGTAAATGTCCTTGTATACATTAACAATTCTGATCCAGATGTATTTTACTAGTGAAGGTCAGAAAAAATAAACTTTACCTTCACCCACTGCAGACATGGCTTCTGACCTCTTCTGATCTGACTGCTCTAACATGTCATCTGTGATCTCAACATTTTCCTCCACATATTCTGGCATTAAATCATCTGTGTCTTCTATCACACCAGTGTTGTCCAACTCTGCAATGGAAATTTGTTGCCATTTTATAGACAAATCCATTTAAGAGCATCACTCTTTAAGAATGTTAAAAATGAAAATCCAACATTACATTTCTCCCAAACCTGGCAGTCCATTATATTGAAAACTGTAGAATCAATTTTAATTAGAGACCCAAGTGGACTTGATATTACTAACCTGATTTACATGTATTTACTGCTACTTACCAAGCATGTGCATTTGGCCCTCTTTTATAGTTTTCCAGGCTTATCCAATTTTATCTACTGTAGTATCATTTATTTTTGTGGGTCTCAATTTTCGTGGTTTTGAAAAAAAATACATATTTTTGTGGGTACTTAAAATTTTGGTTTTGCCTGTTAAAGTTTACATAATTGTAGGAATTTAATTTTGTGGATTAACCTCTACAAATACACCAAATAAAGAATACAAAAGAACAAAACTGTGCTGACAACAAACGGCGGTCATTTAAATGATTAAAACAATACTACCTCCTGAGTGAGCAAAAATCAAACATCTGTCAAGATCAATCACTAACACGCAACATCAAATGGAGCCGACGCAGCCAACAGCACTAAGCTAATCGGTTATTAAAGTACATGTGTATGATCTCCTTCTTAAAACATTGTCCATAAAGTTGCACCATCAATTACTTTCTGACGACCATGGCATTAACACAGTGGCTAAATTCAACTTAGACCCCTGTCGGTTCGGATGTCATCATTCCACATGCAAACCAAACACATGACCAGCTGCCCCTCGTTCAATGAAGTTAGGAAGCAATGTCAACATTTAACTTGTTCATCAAAGGTAGCCGATACAGCCAACAACACTTAGCTCATTGGTTACTAAAGTACATGTGTATGAACTCTTCCGTACAACACTGTCCATAAAGTTGTACCATCATTTGCTTTCTGATGACAAAAGGTATTAACACAGTGGTTCAAGAGTGGTAAAATTTAACTTATAGATCCCCACTCACTGGATGTCATTATTCCTCATGGAAATGAAACACGTGACCAGCTGCCCCGTGCTCAATGCAGTTACCAAACAGTGTCAACATTTGATGTATTCAGAGCCCATCAAAGTGCAAAGATGCTAACTAAATTGAAAAACAATGGAATCACTCCTTTGTTTGTGCCTGCCCTATGTACAAACCAACTTCAACCACTAGACTTACCTTAAAACTTCATCAATCAAGCCAATACATGCTGAATGGATAACTGCAGCTCACACGAAAATGTGTGAAAGATCGAACCTAATTATCCTTGGCTTTGGGAATGCTAGACTTCTTTAATTCAACAATTTCAGGATTATTTACCTGACAAACATTTGTGTGTACCAGCAGACTTTGACACGATATTGCTTCAGTGGTTTTGTCCGAAAAGCAGTGAAGTGTGAGCTTCAATACTATGAAGTAATTTAGTGTATATAAATAGTGTTTCATTAGTAATTGTGCTTCATGCAACAGTTCTAGT
Source organism: Margaritifera margaritifera (assembly GCA_029931535.1). Lineage (NCBI taxonomy): Eukaryota > Metazoa > Mollusca > Bivalvia > Unionida > Margaritiferidae > Margaritifera > Margaritifera margaritifera. Next base: position 4,335,134 of record JAQPZY010001629.1, on the reverse strand, counting down.
ATTTTACAGCCATAGTGTTGTTCATTGGGATTAAACATGCATGGATAAAATGAGACATGCTTTCACAAGGATTAAAATTGTTGACAAGTTTCACAGGAATGAAGAATTGATTTGAATAAGTATTAAATCTAATTTTTTTCATATACTAGTGTCTTTTATTATTCTTGCTTTCATTTTCAGTAATACTAGTGTTTCAATACTTTATGCTTTTTTTTCGTTTCTCTCTATCCTTAAGTCACAAAATATTGATTTAAAGCAGTAAGTAGAAATTACAGCTACCTGATACCATACAGATATGTGTGCATTGAAACAATTTAAAATGCATTATAATTCTTTTTCTTTTAAGGCATAAAATAAAACAAACACATATAAAAGCTAATATATTTTTACCAGATTACAGAAATGACTGATTTATCAAACAGCTTTGTTGATCTCTAGGCTTGAAATGCAGTAAGAAATGGGGGGAGGGGGGGCTTCTTTGTCATGTTTTGCTAATTTTTCGTTGGGTCTTTAAATTCGTGGTTCGGGGCAACAACCAAATCCACAAAAAATTGGTACCCCAAGAATTTTTTTTATACTACAGTAATTAATATGCATTGTCTCTAGCTCTTAATCAAACTCGTTCCTGATCTTGATGATATAAACCTATTTACCAAGCTTTATCACACTTGAACGAGAAATATAGTCTCTAGATCTAGAGAGGTAACAAGCTCAGCCAACAGGATGCAAGATCATCTCATTAATATCTGCAGATCTCACTTATTATAGAATCTAAGACAATGACGATATATGCTTATTTACCAAATTGGATCAAAATCTGATAGAAATTCTGTCTCCAGAATTGTAACAAGACCAGCCAATCAGATACAAGGTTACATCACACATATGTATAGATCTTGCTCATGATCAAACAAATTCAACATCTTGATGAAACAAAACCATATAACAAATTTGATCAAAAACTCAGCCAATCTGATGCAAGATGACATCATTAATATGCATGGATCTCACTCCTGTTCATATTCAACTGCAATCTTGATCATATAAGCCAATTTACCAATTTAATCAAAGTCCTATAAAATATACAGTCTTTAGAGTGGTAAAAAGCTCAGCCAATTAGATGCAAGATCACCTCATTAATATGTCAAAGTTTTGTTCATAATAAAACTCTACGAATATGTTGATGATATTAGCCATTTACCACATTTAACTAAAATCGAGTTAAAAATACTCTCTCTCAAGTGGTAAACTGCTCTGTCAATCGGATGCAAAGACCTTACATAGAATAAAACTCGTTGAATATCTTGATATAAACCTATTTTAAGAAATCTGATAAAAAAATTGATCAGAAATAAAGTCACTAAAGTTTTGACAAGATCAGCCAATCAGATGCAAGACTGCCTCATTAATATGTGTGGATCTGCCTCACAATTGTACCCATCCAATATCTTGATGATTTGAATATATTTACCAAGTCTGATCAAAATCTTATCAGAAATAGACTTTAGAGTGGTAACAAGCTCAGTCAATCAGATATAAGAGCACCAGATTAATATGTATGGATCTTGCTCATTATCGAACTCGTGCGATATTTTGATCATATAAGCTATGTTAAAATTTGATCAAAACTGAATCAGAAATATGGCCTCCAGAGTAGTAACAAACTCAGGAAATTTGATGCAAGATCATATTATTAGTATGCATGTTTCTCACTCACTATCAGCCTCATCTGAGATCTCGACAACACAAGCCCCTATTCCAAGTTTTATCAAAAGCAGATCAGAAACATGGCCTCCATAGTGGAAACAAGCTCAGCCAAACAGATGAAAGATCAACTCATTAATATGCAAAGATCTTGTTCATTATCGAACTTTTCCAAGACCTTGATAATATAAAATATAAGAATGTTTTCCAATTTTGATAAAACCCAGATCAGAAAATATGACCTCCAGAGCGTTAACAAGCAAATGTTGATGCATGATGGACAAAGGGCCATACCATAAGCTCAGGTCTAAATTAAAGTTGTTCATTTGCCAACTGACCCGTCAAAAACGCCACAACTCAAATAAATTTATCATGTGGTCTGACATCAGTTTTTCTTCCCCCAAAACTAGATACGACTTTTAGTCTGTACCTTATCTCAATCATCTGGGTGCTTTATATTTATTTATAAATATTTTCAATGCTGACTCGTGCATTTAAAAAGGCACATGCTGTGTGCAAATGACACACTGACAAGCACAGGATTTGACAAGATTTGGGATGGGGTGCTCTTCTAGAGCCAGAGGGTGTAGTTCTTCAGGGATTTTGGTCCCTTTATAGAAACAACTTGGAAATGCGGGCAGTGTTCCCAGCCATACGGGGGGGGGGGGGGGAGGTGTCAACCTTGTTACGTTATGATTACCTCATACAACATGTCAGTAGTAGCATACCTCAGGCATCATGGAGGTACATGTGCTCCATGTCTCTGCGTGGAAGTCTGGAACCTCCTATGATTGGCAGCCACAGAGGAGATCACTCTTCAAGTCGGGGGAGGGGAGACCTTGGACTTGTGCGCTAAGAGACTGAACAACAAGCTCTCATTTCATGTCTCTCTTTATGTCTCTCCAGTCCCAGATCAGAGGGCCTGGACAGTGGACACTTTAAGTATAAAGTGGGATCGCCTGTATGCATATGCCTTCCCACCTTTCAAAATAATTCAACAGGTGCTCCGGCAAATCATGATCTCCACTTCTCTCATTCTGGTAGCCTCCCTGTTGCCCCACAAGTTGTGGTTCAATGATCTACTCAACTTGTTGGTAGATGAACCTAGGAAACCACAGAGGATGGACCTGCTATCGCAGCAGAGGGTTCTCTCCACCACAAGAAAATGGGTCGGAAACTAGTCTTTCTGATCTCATCATGTATTTTGAACTTCACAGACAAGTATCTCACTCACAAATGCCTAGATGGAATCTGTCTTCTTTGGGCATTGTCAAAACCCCCTTATGAAGCTCTGAGTGAAGTTTCCTTCGAGAATCTTACCCTTAAGACCATTTTCCTGCTCTCCTTAACATCAGTGAAGAGAATGGAATTCCATATTCGCTTTCTTTAGCACATGTTTAAAATGAAAAATGTTGGGGTTTTTTTTTAGACAATTGCCAGTAATTTTTTTTAACAGGATGCATTTCCACCATATAGTCAATGTCACATAAAAGTACAATTGAAATTACGAATCTCCATAAACACATCCAGTACAGACTGAATATCATCTGTGATGTGCTAGCATTACTATCATTAATGTCTACATCTATCATTCAAATTCGTTAACATAACAAAAGGGCATGGATCAGGATCAACTGGTGCACTATATTATGTTAGTCCTACAATGTAAAATGTTGACCCTGAGATGTATCATGCTGAAGTCGAGGTCTTACTGCCATAACAATTAGTGCTGTGTAGCTCTGTTCTGACAGCGTTGATAGGTACTGGAGGCCAAATTTTCAAGAATCTCTCATAATTAGCAACCCATCTTGAAACCATTGCACAGCTTTGAGTCAAATTGCTTTATTTGTACTATAATTACTCAGATGCCTTTTTCCTTATCAAAGTAAATACAGGTACAATCAAGTTGTGCATTTTTCAAACTCTGCTGACTGCCATTTCAGTTGCTTGAAGAAAAATGATAGCTGAGGAGTGCCAGGTCAGTTGAACCAGGGATGCATTTTCTTTAACCAAAGGAATATGTCTTATCAAATTCAGCTGAATGTGATTAGACATATTAGTTTCGTTTAAGAAACTTTTGCATTAGTTCAACCAAATTCAGCATTCTCGGCTACCATTGCTCTTCAACCAACTGAAATGGAGTCCACAATAGCAAAATATGGTATTTTTACATTTCTTGGAAATAAAGTGTGCATGATTCATACATTTGCACCCAATTCTATTGTTTTGCACGATTATACCAACAAAAATTAAAATATTTTGCGCAAAATTAAATTGTAGCAGGATTTTCACAATCGTGCATCCTAGATGCAACCCTGTAGTTGTGAATGTAGCTGATTTATGTGAAAGATTATTTCTACATATTAGCTGTGAATCAGAGTCAGAAATCAGCAGTTTTCTGACTTTTTCACACTGACAAAAAGTGGCTTGTCCCTGACAAACAACTTGGAAATTTTCAGTAGCCTGTCCAAGAATGTCACTTGTCCCCGATGCTGGGCTATAGGATTGGCTCAGCCGTGCATTTACTTCACAATTCTAGTCAAATTCTTGGGAAGCAAAAATGTTTTGTATTTTCCAATCACTGTATCTATCTACTATAATGTATCCAATATATCTTACAGGTAACTGACACAAAATTTTCATGAAAAATAAAAAGACACTCTTGTCAATAAAATTTCTATCTATGTGATAAAGTGATGAACACCAAACTCACCAATTTCACTCTCCTCGCTTTCTTCTTCTGGTTGAGGTTCATGTTCATGTTTGGGTTTAGCATTAGCTTTAGGTGATGTAGGTGCCTACAAATAAGAAATTATTATGGCTCATCTGTAAATGCAGTTACTTGTATATTGATATCAATGTCCTAATGATATATTGTACGTTTCTGAAGTAATGTTACATTAAACCAGTCCTAAATTTTTAAGATACCACTAAAAATAACATATCACCATATAAAAAGATAATTAGAATTCTTAACCATTACTGCATATCCCTATGCATTGTTTCAATTATGTTTAGATCCACCTTTTACAACAAGGGCTAATGTCAGTTGTATAATTAATTCTATTTGTCTTTTCAAGTATAATAATTATGTATATAACTATAATGGTGGGATCTCAAGTTTCCACCATTCCCATTCACTTCTGTAAGGGGGGGGGAGGATCATTTACCCCTAAATGGTCAAAATTTGGGGTACGTGCATATATTCGGGGGTACAGTGGTTTAGAAATCAAATCAGTGGTAAAATACAGTGTAATATGTGTCAATCATGATATAATATAATTTGTGCCACAAAATCTATTCATTAATAGCAACTTAATGTCAGGTGGTTCTGCTTTCATTGCTAATTCCTAACCATGACCAAAATCTTGATAATACATACAATTTAACAACTAATCCCTAACTTTCAAAGAGTCCTGTTTTTTGGAGTATCCCAAGAATAACCCATGTGTTTTACTTGTCTTCACTTGTTCTGGGCTAAGTTTTCAAATTTATTTCAGTTATGGCCTCAATATCAGACCCATCACGTGTAGCAGACAATGTTTAAATAAAATCCTGTATTATGCAATTTGCATACAAGAAATAACAAGCCACCCCACACATCTGCATAACATGACCACTCTATATGACATGTTAATGAACCAGCAATACAACTCGATAACAAATTACTCAACAACCAATGTGCATTGATGTTACATTCACAGCAGAGTATCTTGGTTTATGAGCTGCTTTGATGGGTAGTCTAGCAGATTAGTTAGCTTCATAAATGCAGAAAGTCCTTGTTCTATGTTTACTCCAAAAATTATACATACAGAGCTTGATAAAAATGGTTTCAGTACATATATGTGTATAGTCAGCAGTTTCTGTATGTGAATTATGTACTGTAGTATGTGAATGGGAATGCTGGTTTCCAAGCCATGTCCTGCAACAATATATGCTTATAGGGCAGGGATGTTGTTTCCCAATTGCCACTCTGAGGCTATTTCCCAATGGTGGAAAAACACTCCAAGTGCATATGTTGGTCATACTAATGAATTCACTCATTTATTCCCTGCTAAAAACTGTTCTTATTGTTATACTGTATACTGGCATTTTTTAAATTGCATCTGAACTGTTGAAGGCTGTGAAATATACCTGCGTTTCCTGTTGAGGAACCGTTTTTGAAGGAATCCTGGCACCCAGACTGAAATCACAAAGCAATGTTAATCAACCATGGGACAGAACAATTTCTTAAAATTTTTAAATGTATATGTGACACACATGTAAGAAACCCAAAAGGAATATACATACAATACAGAGAAAGTGTGCTGACCATTTTTTACTCCTACCTGTATGGCTGCCACTGATTTACACACTCACTCTACTGTGTAAAATCTAGTTGGTAAAGATGGAGCCAGGTCCAAGCTACAGTGTGAGGTATTAGACACTGATTGATTTACAACCCATGGAGTTACCACCTGCTGCAAGATCTATAAACTGGCCAGGTAATATCATTTTTGCCTGTGGAGTTTAATGTAATTTTGGCCCAGTGAGTGTAGTACAACCAGTGCCAGAATAAAACACCAGCATGTCACTGAACTACACTCAAGTGCACCCTACACCAGAAGAAATGTAACACGGTCAATCCACTTTGTGTCTACTGTATATATAAGATAAATCTAAAGGTCTTGATCTCCGATGATCTCTGTCAAATTTGGTTAAATTCCATTCAGTGGATTTCGAGAGAAAAGGTTTTACTTTTTTTTTTTTTGTATTAGTAATAGTGGTCATACTTTGTGGTAGATCAGCGTCATTCGTATAAGCTTTAAACATCTTTGTGCCAGCATGCTTTCTTCAATTTTGGTCGAATTCTGTTCACTGATATTTAGGAAGCTATTTTAATTTTTTTACTTTTCAGTAAAGAAGGCAATACTTGATGGAAGATTGACATTACTTGTATCAACATATACTTGTACATGTATAAACATAAACGTTCGTGATGCAAGAAAAGTAAATGTAAAGTTGCTTTAAATTAGCCATGAGGTTTTTGAGAAGTTGTGAAAGTTTTTTTTTCAATTTTTAGTGATAGCAGAAATATTGGTTACACATTGGCATAATCTGTACAAACCTGAAAAGCTTATACGCCTGATGCATCATTAGTACAAACCTTTAAGATTTTGATTCCAGAAAGCTCACTAAGAATATGGATTAAATAAGTGAAATAGTTTTCAGAAGTAAAAAATAGTAAATCTTAAACTAACAGACAGGCAGACAAACAAACAATGACAACATACCAGATTCAAGGGCATACCATAGGCTCACTTGGCCTTGTGAGGTAATTGTTTTAAACTGAGTAAGAATTAAAAGGTTGTCTTCAAAACTTTACAAAGTTAAGACTAAAATTTATTTTTAGCTTGTGCACACACACACACACACACTTTTGAAGACAAACAGGTCTTCCAGTGACGAGTTTAGAAAGTCGAACTGTACCACAATGAACCTGGTCAGTCTGCTGAACCATCTGAATGAGATTCAGAAGTCAACACTTAGGTACAAATTAGGTCACACTTCATGTTGATTTCTTTTATTTCTGGCAATGCAGTAAATTAAGTCACACTTCATGTTGATTTCTTTTATTTCTATCAAGGCAGTATATCAACACTCAATTTTCATAAAGAGTAAATAAAAATGAGAATTAAAATGAGGCATTTTGGGTAAAATTGAGCACAGTTACAAGGACACACACAACAGAGCAACTACCCAGTACACAGCCTGACATTTTCATGTGTATTGAACATAGAAGCTCAGGTCCTTGCGAACCCTTTAGATAGATAGACGGTTGGATAGAAACTGAGATAACCTTGACATCCAGCACAATCTTTAGTACAAAACAGGAAATAAGCAACAAATCAAAACCAGTCTGACACAAAGAATTAAAGTATTGAGAACACCAATGGCTTGGAGGATTGAAGTGATACTAATTTACGCAAGATCAGATGGAGGAACAAAACTCCCGAGATATTGCTATTCATGGTCCTATTTACTTTCAAAAACATACTGCTATAAATAATCTTTATATTTTTCTACATTTTCTTCTTTTTTTCATATGTCCCTTGAGAATTTTTATTAACATTTAAAACATTATTTGAGAAATTACTAATTTCCTTTTCAAAGTAATTTCTATTAATGTTTCCAGTGTTACCTTCAGTGGAACAATATCCATGGGAGCCAACTATTATCATGTCTGACAAGTCACCTAAATTTGAGCTGCCTCCCTTGACACATAAAATTAACATGAAAGGCATGTGGATAATTTTAGTAAGACAACAAAGTTTGTATTATTAGTAACACAAAATATATCGAGTAAAAGAGAATGAACAGTATGCCATAAGCCTGGAGAGTCTAAAATAGCTACAAGCTGAAAATAAATCAGTGCTGCACCTAGGAATATCTTACAGAGTGGGGTGCAAGTTAGTGTACCTTAAACATACATTTTTATTTGAAAGAACACATTTGGACATGAGGCATTTTTTTTCTTTAAAGAACTTTGCTGACGATGAAGTCTGAACTTCATCCAAAGGAAGTAACAAAAGGCCCAAGTGGGTCTGAGATCTCTCACCTCTTTACATAACTTAACAGTTGACCAGTTCACTAAGCAGGCATATGTAGCATTGCAAGACAACAAACCTGTGTAAATGTGCTCCCCACTGTTATATCATGTTGATATTACCTATTTTACTATAGTCTAATAATAATTCTTGCCAAATAAAAGGCATAATTACTATGCATAGAACTCACTCATAATTGAACTTATCCAAGATGCTGATGATATAAACCTATCTGCCAAGTTTTATCAAAAATGGATGAGAAATATAGTCTCAAGAGAGGTAATACCCTCAGACAATCAGATGCTTATCACCTCAAGACATGCAGATCTCACCTGATACAGTACCTAAGACACGATATAAACTTATTTACCAATCTGAAGCAAAATCCAATCGAAATTCAGTCGCCAGAGTGGTAACAAGCCCAGACAATCATACATAAGATTACCTAAAAAATATTCACAGAACTTGCTAATAACCAAATTCATTCAACATCTTGATGATATAAGACTGTTTAACAGATTCTATCAAAACCTGATTAGAAATTGAATTGTCGGAGTCTTGACAAGGTTAGCCAGATAATCTCATTAATATTGTGTGGCTCTTGCGCATAATGTGCTCATCTGAAAACTTGATGATAAAAGCCTATTCACCAAGTCTGATCAATATCCAACAAATATACAGTCTCTAGAGTTGTAAAAAAAAAACTTGCCCAATCTGAAGCAGGATCACCTCATTAATATGCGTTGGTGCTGATCTTAATAAAACTTTTCCAACATCATTAACCTATGTACCAAGTTTGATCAAATTCTGGTCAGAAACACAATCTCTCAAGTGTCAAGAATCTCAGCTAATCAGATGCAAGATCACCTCATTATTGTGTAAACCTTGCTAAAATAGTAATGATCTGACATCATGAGGACATAGGCCTATTTACCAAGTTTAATCCAAATACAATCAGAAATAAAGTCACTAGAGTGAGAACTGCAGCCAATCAGATGTACGATCACCTCATTAATGTGTGGATCTCATTAAAAACTGTATTTATCCAAGATCTTGACAATATATGCCTACTGACCACAAATCAATAATAGTGGCAGAGTGGCAACAAGCTCAGCCAATCAGATGCAAGATCACCTTATTAAAATTTATTAATTTCACCCATTATCAAACTTGTGCAAGATCTTGTTGATATAAGCCTCTATTCCAAGTTTGATCAAAATCAGATCAAAAATAAAGCTTCCAAAGTGGTAACAAGCTCAGTCAATCAGATGCAAGATCTCCTGATCAATATGTGTGAATCTCACTAATTTTCCAACTCATTTAAGATTTGATCAAATTTGGATCAGAAATATGACTCCAGAGTAGCAACAATGCTCAGCCAATCAGATGGAAGATCATCTAATTAATATGTACTGAACTTGTTCATTATCAAACTCAATCAAAATCCTCATGATACAAGCTTTTATTGTACACCTATCAAGTTTTTACTCAAAAGAGAGCCAGAATTTTACCATCATATCCTAGAAGTAGGAAAACAACACTCTTGTTTTCTGATTTCATATCAACATCCTCTCAAACGAGGCTGAAACTACTTTTTCCTCGAGGTCTCCCGGTTACAACTGAACAAACATGAACAACTGTGCAATAGCCTCATTTAACATGCAAAAGGAAATGAGTAATATTATCTGTAACAAAATCATTTCTGCATTTTCAAGTTCCAACAATTTTGTCCAATCCGGTTGTAAATAACTGTCAAAATAATGCTGTTATTCCCATACTAAGTCCCCATCAGAGCCCCTCACAATGTCCCACCAGAAACACTTCAACCGATATTAGCCTGGCTTGGAGAGAAACTTTCAGAGACATTTATCTGTTGAAATCTTCAATGTCAATTCTGCCAACTGCACAACAACTGTAAATCACATATAAAAGTCTGATGCCCCCATGCATCTAATAATTTGTGTTACTAATAGTGATCGTAGTGAAAATGAGTGACTGAGGTTTCATGCGCTTCACTCATAAACTGCAATATTCATGCTCACATCAGCTGATCAATATGTAATTCAATTCTTGATTTAGGATGAAGTTCGTATTAAAAAATCTCTTTTGTTTTTCAGTTAAGTACAGTTATTTTATTATTTGCATCTCGTAATGATCCGAATTTTCTGATGCTGACAACTCAACATGATCTAGCAATCAAGATCACATTAATATATTATATATATATATATATATATATATATATATATATATATATATATATATATATATATATATATATATATATATATATATATATATATATATATAATATATATATATATATATATATATATATAGAGGATATTTTCTTTACCTACGTTAATACCGGATATATTTCATCGTGTGGTACAAAAACGTGATATGGCCTCCAGAGTGGTAAGAAGAAGCTAAGAGAATCAGATGCTAGATCTTCCCATTAATATACACAGATCTCACTCATTACCGAACTTGTCCAAGAGCTTGATGATATAAGCTTATACTTCAAGTTTATCCAAACTGCATCAGAAATATGGTCTCCAAAAGCAGTAACAAGCAAATGTTAATGGATACACAATGGATGACACATGATGGATGATGGGACATACTAAAAGCTCACATGGCCTTATGGCAAGATGAGCTAAGGACTGACAAAATCAAATTTTATTATGTATCCTACATTAAACAATATACAAATTATATGATATTAGAAAATAACACCATGGAGAAGTTCTAGTGATCTGGAGAAAGGCTGAGTGGATGACCCCAGAAGGACAAAGGAAGAGGTTTGAAGAGCCGAAGGAAGGGCACTGACAGCCGAGGTGAGGATATTAAAAGCCTAGAGTGTGCGCGTGTTGGTGGGGGAGTGCCTCTCTATTTCTATCCAGCTGAAACACTGATAATGTTGGCTCACCTCTCAATGTAAGTTCTGAAGAATTCCAATTCTGGAAGGTACAGCATGTCTGGGTTCCGCTTGCACATGTCAATGAATGTGTGTAGAGACTTTAATTGGTCTTTCGGAATGGCACTCATTTTGCTGCCTGATTATCTGAAATTTTCCAATAACTATCACTATAAACAGCTCGTTAGAGGATTTATGACATGTATTATCAATATGGCATTGGTTTAACCTATTCTTTATTAGGTAAAAAAAAAATGTGTGTTTCCTATTGCACTGGTTTTAAAATTAGGGTAAGTAGGTAGGTTTTTTATAAAAAAAAATATTATATATAAATCAAATAATATTTCAAGCACTTCAAAGTACTGGGCAAAACCTACTCAATTTGATGCACAAATCAAATGTGATTTTTTTTTGGGGGGGTGGTGGTGATAGAGTTGGCAATGAGAAACAGGGACGATCAGCAGACTGGAAACACATTATTTTTTGGCCTTATTTACATTTAACTACTGAAATATCATCATAAAAGGTTTATAAGTGAGTGTCACACAATGATGTCACAATTGGAGGTTAGCATGCCCGACTCATGACCAAAAGGTATACATTCAAATTCTGCATAGGCCAGGTATGTTGGCTGAAATGGTGTGTCCATGGGCAAGGCATTTTACTCCAATTTCCTCAGGACCATATAACCTGCAATGAGGAGACATTAAACACCAGAATAAAAACAAACCAATGTCAGAATCTGTAATCCTGTTTGGTTGAAGCATCCAAATAAAGTCCTAAAAAACCCATCATAAAGTCTTTTATATGAGATTCTGAGATGTTAAAAGTGGTGCTTGTACTGTCCAAAAATTATGCTTGTAAAACAGATATCTGTACAGTCAAGCTAGTATTAAAGACTAAAATTAAATTTTAACAAATTAAATGTAAAAATTATATTGTGGCACACATGTTAATTTAGTGACTTTTTCTTCTTCTTCATTCTTCCATTTTCCTCACAATATTTCATCAGGAAAAAGTGTCTCACGGAATGAATCTTTAAAACCAATTGTAACATCATCAATTTAAAATGTCTATGAAGGAACTATGATTAAACTATTGGATTTTACCATTTTAAATCAAAGATTTAATTTTTTTTTTTGCAATGGATATTAACAAAGTTCAGCAGCTTAAGCCTTATAGCAACATGTCAGCATGTTTTAACAGTCCTGTATTGAATTGGTCAGTCAAATCTGAATCAACACTCAACAGGTCATCAAAACACTACCCCAAAAGGGTCATTCAAGGATTGAAATTAGTGGTAGTCCATTAGCCAGTGGCTAGTAAATTTCCCGTTAAAATAGCAGTTTTCATAATTTCAGTAATCCGATAGCTAGTAAAGTTTCAGTTGTTGTCAGTCAGTATTTTGTGGGAAGGACTAGTGAAGATTCAGCAGGACTAGTAAATTTCTCAATCTACTAGTCCTCCTGGCTACAAAGAAATTTAATATAAATTCTAAGGCTGTTGTTGCAAGATGATGTCGCACAATAAGCAGTGCAGTAAGTACCCATGACATCAGAAAAAGTAGTCTCTAAAGAGATCCACTAACCAGACCTTTTTTTATTCAGTCTTAATTGCCACTGGCAGCAATAATATAACCGAATAAAAAATTGGCAGGTGGCTCTGGAGACTACACAAACAGATGCTCCATCTTCTGAACTGATCAGAGACGTTAAATATAAAAACATATACAGGTATATCTTAGTATTTCCTACTGGACATTTTAGCCTGGCATAACACTATGACCCTATTCATTGGCACCATGACCCTATTATTCATCTGAAGCACTATGATCTTACTATTTTACATGCCATAATGCTTTTAGTATAGAAATTGCATTTTGGGATTTATCTGTAATATGTCACTTTCCAGTTCCATCTCATTATGGTCTACATAACAGGGATAAAGCATGGGTCATCTCCCTTGATTTGAGACAGATTACCAGTCCTGTCTTCATGACCAATGTCATATTCTAGCAAAAAAATTTCTTTGCTATTCTTTGATGTTCTCATCTGAAATCACCTGATCACCAGCAGTTCACCAAAGATGTCATCTGTACATTTTTTATGTTCTGCTTTTGCCATCTGTTTTTCATTCAATCCCACACCACAGGAAGTGAGATTTCAACCCCAAACTAGAAGCCCAAATGGGCCTTACATTGCTCACTTAGCTGACATCTGCATACCGGTAATAACCAAATGCAAGATTAGCTGGCCAAGGACTCAAGGTCAGTAGGATGTTTTGTGTAGACATATCGGTATATATTACCAAAAACAATTGTTTCAATGTTTTTCTTTTTGTATCTTCGTCCATATTTGATGGCACATTAGCATTATTTGTCCAATATTGAAAGGCCTTTATGCCAGGATGTTTTCTCTTTAGTGGTTTTTGAGAAGTTGTTTAAGGTTTTATAATTTTAGTAAAGGTGGCCATATTTGATGGCAGAATGGCATCTTTTGTACAAACTTAAAAGCATGATGCCATGATGCTGTCAAGTTGGGTAAAAATTCTGTTGAGCAGTTTGTGCCATGTCATTTGAATTTTTTTTTCTATTTGTAGTAATTATGGCCATATTTGATAACGGATTGGCATTATTTGAACAATATTGAAAGCCCTTCATGCCAGGATGCTTTCTGTCAAATTTGGTAAATTTTTAAGAGGTTTTTTTTTTTTTTTTTTTTTTAAAAGAAGTCGTTTACAGGTTTTCCTATTTGTATGGCCATATTTGATGGCAGATCTTGATCATTTGTACAAATTTGAAAGCTACTCATGCCAGGATACTTTCTGTAAAATCTGGTCCAATTCAGTCGAGCTGTTTTTGAAAAGAAGTCATTTATTTTAATAATGGTGGCCATATTTGACAGTGGATCAGCATCATTTGTACAAACTTTAAAGGCCTTCATACCTGGATGCCTTCTGCCAAGTTTGGCTGAAATTGGCCTGGAGGTTTTTCATTAGTTGAAAATAGAAACTGTTGATGGATACATGAATGGTGTACAAAGCAGGACACAGGGCCATACCATAAACTCACTTGGCCTTATGGTCAGGTGAGTTAAAATTGGCATGCTTGATTCCAATGTCCAAGTAAAGTTGATGTCATAAAACTGAACATGCCAAAACAACTAAAACTGGCCTGCTCATTTAAAGATCAAAATCTTCAATGAGCAAAGTTGTAATGCTTTTAAATAAAAATACATGTAAGTGTAAATTAAAAAATTCGCTGCTCCAGTGCAATTTACTCCAACTAAATTCCCAAAATTAAGTGCAGAATTAGCAAGTAGTTAAACTGTCCAAAATTAATGACTGCACTATCTTACTTGACCTATACTCTAATGCTATGTGTGATGTTATTCTAGAATGAGGCTAACATCCATTATTGAATAAGAATATTTGATGGTACAGTCATTTTAAGTGAAAATAATGCTTTTTATCACAACTTGTGTTAATAAAATAACTAAAAAAGGGCAATTTCTTGAAAAATGCTTGGGAAAGAAAGGGACAGAAAGCGATTTAAAAACCCGTGTCCAACTTGGAAGTATCATCAAAAGCTTTGAATACTGTTCATTCGAAATTTAAATCCAAACATATTTAAAGTGATCAAATCATCACTAATCCTTCTAATTTCAAAAAGAATTTTGACATAGATTTTATCAACAACTCTGGTGTCACCTTTACTCTGTATTGTTCTCCCCAGGACCATTAATCATCATGGTCCTGATACACTATCATTTCAGGATGCAATGCTTTTGAACCTGCCAATATGCTGTACACAGTGCCGATATGCTGTATGTTTCTTGCTAGCCTTTAAAAAATAGTTGTTAAATAAACATTCTGTCACCTTATTCCAAGCTCTATCACTCAAATTATATCTTTTCTTACCCCTTCTTGGGTATGTACAAGTAATAAAGAGAATCCTGGATAAGTGGCCACTCACTTAACCTTATAACCTTTGATGCTGGTTCACTCTTTCTGCACTAACATAGTCACATGATTGACCTGTGATGATGGAGTCTACTAGTTGGTAATATTTCAGTTTCTGCCACCAGCTCAATAGGTGTGACACGTATTACTTCCAAAATTAGTAAAATCATAATAGCTCATAAAGTAACATGTACACAACACCGTCAAAATAAAAACACACACACACACACACAAATTACCAGCACCCAGATAGCCCCCTTTTGACCTGGCGAAGAGGATCAGCTGTAGAGTTTGCGGATTCAGGTTTACAGGGTGGGATTTCTCCCATGAAGGAAAAGAAAGATCATAAGAATTTGAAAGTAATGGAATGGTTCAACACTTCAAGAAGATTTCCTGTCCTTGGATAGAAATCTTTGGATCATATAGTAAATTTTACATATTGCTAACTTCTGGTTTAAATCTATTTTGCAATGGGTGAGGTGGGATGGGTTATGAAGTGGGATGTGTTGTGTGGTGGTGAGCGAGATAGTGTAAAATTCATTGGGTACTATTAGAATCTATTATTTCAGTTTTTACAGTTGTAGTAGCAGTAGTAATTCTTATTGTTGTTGTAGTTATTGTCTGGAACATAAATGTGATGAGTAAAATTTCATGAATGAAAACTGTACCAGTAGCTCTGATATTTACATAGTATACATTGTGCAAGATAACAAATAGGTCAATAAGAAAAATAATCAAAACTAAGTGGGTGCTGCCTTATGAATCTCTCCATATCTATGCAAGTAAGAAAAGGAGCAATTTTTATCTTTGAATTTTACCTACTTCAAAATATTTCACCAACAATAAGCAACTAGTGCAGGTAAATAAAAGACTTTAAACTTTTAAGCAATATATAAGCTCTCTTACATTGAAAGAATTAAGCCATAACAAACATAATGATATATTGTTCTTAATGGAAAGGAATACGTGTTATATTAGTTATTGTCATTTATTATTTAAAAATATGTCACTGTCTTGAACCTTGAAGAATTCATTCTTTGCAGTCCACTTAAAAATCAGATCATTTTGTATCGTTTCTAAATATCCATTACTGTATTGAATTTCTGTACCATATTTTTCAGAATATGAAAGGTCCTTTTAAACCTTGAAGAGGATCAAGAGCATGTCACACAAGGTGTCAACTACCTTGTAACCATCAGCACAGCAGGACTTTCCTTTATGGACTTTGACTTTAATGTGACAGTAAAGAGATATGGGGTAGCGAAGAAAAGAAAGATATCTTTTAACTTCAAAGACTGTAACGAATTCAGCAATGAAAACATCATATAAATCAGCATATATGTGAACCTCCTGTCCTGGAGGGTTTTGCTCCTGAGATAAGTTGTGTCTCCAGTTTGTCCCGTTACTCAATGAAATCTCCCAAATATGCAAAATAATTATTAAAAAATTTAATTTTTCCATTTTTTCCCCCAACTTCCAGTGTAGTATATGTATCGTAATACTGCCTGTGATCATGTGACTGTGAACTGGCTTAAGCAGGGCAAAATGATTTAGTTGCTAATTTCAAGCATCATAAAACAATTAACATCCGTTTGATTCTGTCAGCAGGGTCGGTTGGTTTCAGAGTTTGAAGTTTGTTGACATGGATTATACTATATGTGACTAGAAGTAATTCCTAATGGATTCAAGACATTAAATAATTATGGTTTGATTACTAAAGAGCTCAATCAGCATAAAACAAGTAACACTACTTTGATTGTCTCTGCAAGGTAGGTTCAGCTTCAGTGCTTTAAGTTGTCAAGATGGATTACAGTCTATACTAAGTGTGATCAAAAGTAATTCAGACAGTATTAAAGATGTTAACTGACTTGACTATGGTTAGATTACTAAAGAGCTCAAGTGGCACAAAACAGGTTCAGTATTTAAAGTTTGTCAAGATGTCTAAACGTGCATTATCTCCCAATGCTAAAGAACCAAAATCTAAGCAACCAAAATATCACACAAAATTCAATGATGGATGGAAACAGGAATTTCAGTGGTTGCAATCAAGTTCAAGGACATGAATATGTATTCTGCCCAGACGTGGCACAATGAAAAATTCACCATTCTCATTAAAATCCTCCCTCTGAAAACTCCTAACCAAATTTTGCAAATCACCCGATTTGTCATAAGGTGACTTCTCTGTTTTTTCACATGTATGAATTAGGGAAATAAAGACTACTATGTACATATATGTACTGTATGTACTGTAATTTCTGTTTAATTGATTTTTTTCACTTTTATGAAGATACTGCATGTTTCTGAAAACATTTCATGATGCTACTGAATTGCTTACCCTGATGCTATCAAAACTTCCTAGATATATCACTGCTTTGAGATGATATTAGGGAAATTGGAAAGAGAGAGAAGACATTATGAAATAAGTAGTCTCCTTTCAGACGGTACACGAATTCAAATTGAAAGCACATTTTTTTCCTTCGAATTTTTGGTTTACCGATTAACTATTAAGAAATAAACAACTATTGAGAAATAAACACAGCAAATACAGTAGAACCTGTCTTGAAAGACCATCTCTTCTGCCAAAAAAGTATGGTCTCTCGTAACAGGTCATAACACCCTATAATCAATAAATCTGTGCATTAAGAATCCGGTCTCTCATGACTGTGGTCTTTAAAAACAGGTTTTACTGTATAAAGTGAAGCATGGCTAAAGATTACATTATGAAATAAGAGGTAACATTTAAAGGGGGGGTTTCCATTATTTACCATCTTAGCTGACAACAGTTTATTCTCCAAGAGTTACTGGACATAATTTTGACCAAATATAAGTATTTGGCACACTTATTTTCCCTCTGTGACTTGCATGATATAAAGATTAGAATATACGTACATCTTTAAAAAGTCAAGATTGGAATGTATTTTATTTTCATAATTCTTCCCAACAATTTCATCATTCGAGTGGGTTTTTTGCCATTGTTAACTAATACTATACAGATTGAAGGTAGTTTCAATTTCACAAGTCACTTATTCTATAATCTCTTCTTTAGCAAGTTATATGTTCCCATGATATGTCACTTCCACACATGTATGGGAGAGGGGGGTAATGCCTGCTCCAACTTTTGTGAGGGTAACACATGTAAACACAACAGTTTGCAAATTAAAATTTTATAACAACAAATTTTGCGTTTTCAGGTATAAAGGATTCAAAAATAAGTGCAAACATACACATTTGACCTTTAAAAATAATTATTCATACATAGCTTAACTACTTTAAACTGGTTTAAGACATATTTACCATTTTATGATGAACCTTTTTCAAGTATCTGTATTTTATACCATCTGTACTCACTTATAAGTCATGTCCATCTGCAAACAACATAGACACTGATCTGTCATCACATAATGTATATGCTGTTTGTTCTACTGATTATTCCTAACAAACTGCATAGACCCTGATCTGGTAACACATTATGCGATGGCAAAGCTGGGTCTGTAAACTATCTCCCAAACTTTACATGATATTGATTTTATATATTTACTATATCCTGATAAAAATTCTTTCTAAAGAAGGTATAATTACTAGGCACAGTCTCTTGCTCAAAATTGAAGTCATCCAGATCAAAAACATATTTTCATCAGTGGCAACAAACCCAGCCAATTGTCAGTAAAAAAGATAAACTATCGATAACACCCACTTGCCTCCTACAAATGCACAAACACAAGGTGACTAACTCGCGTGGTTTGAAAGCCCCCCCCCCCCAATTCCATTCTGATTATTTTGTCCCATCAGCATGTTCATCCACTGATAACATATACCAACATAAAACAGACATTCCAAACTTGTTCCCCATGTATGATTTAAGTACTTTACTGATCATTTAATAACCACTTTTATGTGAAGTTTCTCTGTTGCTTGGTATCTTGTCGACTTGGATTGAATTTGAGGGTTACGCTTCTGGTGTCACGCAGTGAAATATATTACATTCAATTCTGATTGGAGGTTATTGTTTGTTCAAGTTCAGGGTAAAACAATAACCACCAGTCAAAACTAACTGTAGCTTATTCATTGCATGACAGTCCAGAAGTATTGGCATCCAAACTCAATCCAAATAGATGCAAAGCAGCATAGAAACTTCATGCAAAAGTGGCTATTAAATGATCTGTAAAGTACTTAAATCTTAAATATGGAACAAGTCTGGAATGTCTCCTTTTATGCTGATACATGTATTCAGCGACTGAACGTGCCATTGGGATAAAAACAAATTAGCACAGAATCAGCATGGAGGCAGATTCCAAACCGCACAAGTTATAGTCACCTTGTTAATTTGTAGAAGGGGAGTGGGTGTTGTAAATAATTTCCTTTTTCACTGACAGAAACAAGTGTCTGTGGCAGTCGCAGTTGTTTTGCATCTGCATGAAGTACAACGTGAAGGATTTGGTTGTTAGTTATCTCCACTCCCAGAATCGAACTTGTTCTAGGTAAGATTTTCCACGAGGAAATGGCACTATTTCTTCCGTTTGAAGATAACACCATAATGCCTTCCAAATTTAAGACATGAAATCGGTAATAAGATGTTTTTAAAGCATTCATGCAGTGAAAAACAAAGGGCATGGTGACCAAGATGCGTCTTGCACTTGATCAAATGGAGCAGCCTGAAATGGCATAAAAGGTTGAATAGAAACCACTGACACCTAACAGGAAGTCTCTTTGGAAGTATTTTTTTTTTTTATCTTGTCAAGGATGAGAATGGCATAAGAACAGATGATAAGTCTATGTCTATAATCTACATACTGGAAATACAACCAATATGTCAACACATATAAAATGGCACCACCCTACCAATGACAGACCTTGTAAAGATGAAAAGACCATCAAATTTATATGTTTATCGATAATGTATCATATCATAGGCTGTGCATCGTGAATCATATCAATATGCAGCAGAGGTGTATCATTTCACCCCTAATCAGATTCAAGATCAGCTCATAAATATGTACTCCTGATTGGTAAGAAGCAATTGCTGATGGATGGAAAACTCTAAATGAACACTGTTCCATACCATAAGCTCACTTTGCCTTATGGCCAGGTGAGCTAATAACTTTAATGAACAATACTCATCTCGTTTGGGTGAAGATATACACCGACATATTATTTGTGTGCCACGAATGGTTTCTGCCAAAAATGCTCTGGATGTTATCTCATCAGTACATTTGATGTTGATTCAAGACAGTTAATACACTGATCGACATTTGATACACTTCAAATGCGCAATCAAAAGCCACAGTGGCTCTGTGGTTAGCTTGCCAGATTTGCAATAAGAATGATGCAGGTTCAAATCATACCATAGGATCAGCCTGGTTTGGCTACCATGGTGTGTCCCTTGTGAAGACACTTAATTTCAATTGCTTTTGGCACTAAATAACCTTCATCTGTTTCTGCACCAAAAAGACACCAAACCAAACCATTTTAACAAATGTTTTTAAACAAAACCTGGGTAACAGACAATATTCATAGTTACCTCCCTTTGTCAACACTTTCCACTTCTTGAACAATATTGGGTTTCATGGGGAGGGGGCATTGTTCAAGAGAATTCTGCCTAGTGAATGCGCAAATTAATAAATGAACGAATGAAATAAATGAATGGTGAATGAATCAATAAATAAATTTTAAAAATAAGAAATAATACTCATATGTTTTGAATGAAAATAAACTTGCAATCAAATAAAGAAAGGTACAAGCAGTTGAAAAGAAATTTAATGTTCAACCTGCAACTTTGTGATAAGAGTAGTATCATCCTGCCCTCTGTTCTGACGCTCCTGTTTTGATGCAGTATCACAGACTCCCGATTCTTGAGAGAATGCATCTCTCAATAACATCACGAGCACAACATTTGTTTACAACGATCAACTCCGAGTCATACAGACAGAATTTTTTTGGAAAATCCTATCATTATCAATAAATAAATAACAAAATAAGAAATAATAGTAATAGTTGTGGATTGAAACAAAGACACATATATGAAAAAAACCTCATTTCACTAATTCTCTTTTTTCCAATCAGTAAGTCCCCATAAAAAAACCTTAGTACCTATTCTGACAGGGCAAATCAACTTCCTGCTGTAACAGCCAGCCAGTCATCTACTGAACATGTGATAGAACATGATTCAAGAGGATAAGTGCATCAGTATCACTGTTTAAAATTCTGTACAGTGTTATAAAGTTTCATGTGGAGTTGTCATTACTGATCTTCAGAGGTGGTTCTTTGTTATTATAATCTGTGCAAATTTACAAGAAACACATACTTTTAAGAAATATTTCATAATTAAATCACCATCCTTCACATATTTTCTTATTATATCAAAGTATTATGATTTTCCATCTGATTACAAATAAGCAACTTTACTTTAACAGTAATTTTCAATCATCCTTTAAGAGAATCTTGATATTTAACTTATTTTGACCTATATAATTTTCTTAATTTGTAGACAATGGTAAGATTGAAAAAAAAACCTTCTCCTGTAACTTTGTCTTTTGTCCCTGATTCTTTGCACTTCTAGAGAAACGAGTTATGATGGATGCAAAACAATTTTGAAGTATCAAAACAGTACATTTAAGAATTGATATTCCGCACATCCATAAAATCTCTCCCCAAACCAAAATTATTATAAATATAAGAAAAGCTTTAGGAATGATAAATTAAGTTTCCTTATGTCATTTTTCCTATAAACTTGCATTTTCTATGTGCTATTGATGGTGCTCTGCAATAAAAAAATATGTTACCGGAGCATATGTTTAACGGTGTCACAGGCTGAAGTAGATTCTTTTGAAGTGCATCAAAACAAGTCATGTAATACACGAACTTTCTGACAAGGGGTTGTCTGGTTGAAAGCATGCTAAGAGGAGTACAAGGGAATATATCATTTGACATTCATTCTTTTTCTAAAATAACTAATGTTTCAAAATAAATTAGCTGTATCGAAGCATATTTCTGAAAAGGTGAAAGTAAGTGCTTCAGTGCGTCAAAACAGAGGACCCCAGTATACTGTGAAAAACACATTATACACCTGCTCTATGTTTAACAGTCACAGTACGTGAAAGTAGCATAGAGATATACCAACATTCTCTCCACTGTGCTTGTTGCAAATACACACAATTTTAATTTATACATGTTCATCTTTTAGAAGTACCTAATAACTGTAGTGCGGAACCTACATAAATAACGTTACCAACGTCTTTTTTTTTTCTGCAAGTATTTTAGAGTTATTTCCCTTTTGTGTGAGCATAGCTATAAAGATGTAAAGTTAAAGCTTCAATAAATCCAAGAAAAAGTATAGATTACTCACCCCCAAAACACTTTTCAAAATACCTTGAGGATAGCTACGTATGACCAAAATGCATGGTCATTACCAAAGTGTTATGATGAACCTTTACATAACTAACGAGTAACGGCGTGCAACGCTGCCAACACAACGACACGAAACCAAAAGAAAGGGTTAATATTTCACCCCGACAACCCATTCGAGAAACATAACGTACAATGATATGATACGAAAAAAAGCAAGATATGCACATATAAACGTAATACCTCTCCTTAAAAGCAATATTTTACCAAAACAAATTTCGTCAAGCTTGTCACAGTAGAAGGTTCTAGAGGAGGGCGTTGCTCGATTCGAAGTGCAGAATGTGTAACACATTCGGAACATGAATAAAATAACATGGAACAGTGTTCTGGACGTGTTCCTACTGTGCCAGCGGAAGAGATGGTGCAAGCAGCACAGTGACGTGGTAAAGATGGCTTCTACCATGTACACTTACATCGGTTGTAAAGTGTATATTTTTCACTTTAAAGGCCGCCGTGGAACCACATGCAAAGGGGGGGGGGGGGGGGTAAGGAGAATTTATTATTAGTATAATTTTATCTTTGAAAATTTGGTATGTAATGTTGGGGAAAGTACTGTTGATGCTTAAAAAAGTTCGGTTGAAATGGATTGACCATGTAGCGATATGATAAATATTCTTCGACATATTTCATTTTAAAGTGGTTTCAGTGTTTCTTGCTTAAATTAATTTAATAGAATAGTAGGTCCAACATTTTGGCTTTAAAATCAACACTCGTCCTATATAGTCAGTTCAATACCAGTGTGCAAAGTAAAATAGTATAATATAGCCATTATTAACAATCTGATTAAAATGTTGATTCTCCCATATCTGTCTGTACATAATATGTACACAAGCTACAATAAGTGGCAATAAATGATGCACTTTTTAAAAAATCTCGTATGGACTTTGATAATAACTGATATTCTTCCTGTGAACAAAATGTTGGTAAAATAATATATATTCTTATGTTGTAGGAAAATGAAAGTATGTTATGAAAATAAATCTTTCTATGATATTATAATATGGTCATTTTTAGAAAGTTGACTTAAGAATGAGAGCGTCAATAACAATGTCAGTGTCGTCATTTTCATCACTTTCGTCTTCATGGATCACTAACAGAGCTGCTAGGTCTGGCATACTTAAATCTGTTCCAAAACGTTTGATTCACCGACATGACACAAAATTCCACAACATGAAAAAACCTTCGAGTCACCGATGTGACGGAACAGTTGATGAATATGTTCAGGATAGCCAATCGAGCATGCCCAAGCGTCATTGAACTTAACTGCTTATAACATGTCTAAAAGTTGGCCAAGACGAAATAATTATTTTGCCAGAAAACGGAAATACATTAAATATACTTAACTATAAGAATCTCTACATAATTTTCTTTTCAAAAATCTACTACTATTTACCAATTAAAATATATTTCTTTTCTTATGCTTTAAGCGGCGAAAAATGGCTGCCCCCATGAAATCGTGGAATTTGTTAGGGGCATCCAAAAGTGTTTTGATAAAAACAGGCTGGGAACATTTTCACAACGGTAAGCTGATGCATTAGTATTATACAGAGTCAGTGAACAACTTCATTTGTAGCGACATTGTGACAGTTATTTCTTAATGGGAAGGAGAAGGAATTATACTAGTGTCTACAATGAAATCATGGTTGGTTGGTTTTAAGGGTTGTGTGTTGATGTAATAAGTGAAAAATGCTTCATTATTTACTTTTTTTTTAAATGTCAATGGAATGTGCAGGTGCAACCTGTATTGCAGAAAAGGTATAAATGGCTACATGGCAATTCGCCCCATTGCAAAATCGCCCCCGTCAAAAACACCCAAACTTTTCACAAGATCGTCCCCATTTCAAAATCGCACCATGTCAAAAACGCCCCCACTTTTCACAAGATCGCCCCCCATTTCAAAATCGCACCATGTCAAAAACGCCCCCACTTTTCACAAGATCGCCCCCATTTCAAACTCGCATCATGTACTCTTTTAATCATCGATAATGCACCTGCCGATAATTAATACTTACGTATCATTAATGATAATTAGAATGGATTGTTTTTACTATTATAATTCATTGCTGAATTAAACCTTGATTGAGTATATTTTTGCCTTTTTTAATTAGTTCATTAGAATTATAATGTTTACCGAATTGAAATTTCGTTAACTGTTTTTTGCTTCGACCTTCAGGGTATTGGAAAAAAAGGCGATAATATTATACATAAAAAAATCGGGAATAGTGTCCTTTAGACAGTGCATAGATAGACCAGAAAATGCAGAAAAACCGAGAGAGAGATGCTTTATTTTCATGCTTGTATTCTCGTTTATTTCCTTGCTGGTATGAGACTTCATAAGAAAAGATCACAAACAAACTTCTTTCGAAAAAAAAAAAACACTAATCATTGACAAGTAGATACAGGGTTTCCCTTTGACCTGTACTCTTAGGTTTTCATGCATGGATTTCATATTTCATCCGAAACTGACATCTGCACATTCTGCCTTATGCATCAGTTTGACTCTCAGAAATTTCGCCTTAAGCGTCAAACACTGTAGTCAGAACTGTATAATAATCTTTGACCTTCTTGCTGTTTGAATGACAAAGCCTACGCACCTGACTGACCCACTAATCAATTAGCATTGTTCTCATGGGAAGTTGTAAGGGCCATGTGGGATTGTTCAATAATTGACATAGATGTCAATTTTAATTTTTTGTTTTGAGAAGATAAATAGATTGTTTGAGTGACACTGATTGAGAAAATTGGAATTTAACACCTCTTTGTAAAGTAAAACGGTGAATCGACTGTGATGACTAGAAATTAAAAATAGCTGACAGAATCAAAGAAAATTGATTGCAGTAAGTACCTCTTGTTTCTTTTGATGATGCTATAATATCCACGAAAAACTACATGTTGTAATCATTGATTTCAATTGATTGTCTATATAACTGGTCATGCCTCTGGTATATACCGTATATACTCGATTATAAGTCAACTCGACTATAAGTCGCCCCCCCCCCCTTTTTAGGGCTGCAAAAAGTGAATTTCGCTATGACCCTCCTATAAGTCGGGGTGTATTTTGCAAGTCAGATCCGTCTAAAGGGGTGACTTCTTAGTGAGTCAGAAATGCACTTTGGAAATATAAACAAGCCAAACTGGATAGATAGATAAGAAAAATAAAGACAAAACCAGTGTAAAATACAATTATATTATTGAGTGAAATATGTCACAAATAAATTGACAACTTACAATTTGTCCATCTTTGTGTAATAAAGTCCATTGAAATCCATAATGCTTGACATTTTAATCCATTTATATGATAAATCCACGAATTCAATTATAGGTCACATACCGGTATGAAAATAGAAGTTCAGAATGATCTGATTCACAATATCCTGTAATATGTTAATTCCACACATCATACAAATAAACAATTAAAGTTAAGTCCACTTTTTTGTGATTCACAGTATCCTATACATGTCACTATCTAATGTCATCTGGTACAAAGTCCAAGAATTAATCCTCATTGTCTGATAAAGTTCTGAAATCCTACATCGTCGTCTAGTCATTGTAAATCGTCGTCGTCTAGTCATCGTAAATCTTGTCCGACTCCAATTCTCGGCTTTACAGTCATATGCGGGTGCTTATGCAAAGACTGAGCTTGGGCTCTGTGAGTAACACTTTGATCATAAAGTCATAAATCAATTAAAGGCTGCAACTGAACACATGTCAATTGTGCGGAAAGATCACAGGGAGTTCAAATAGCCACTCTCTGTTACTTGGCACAGTACATGTATCAAACTTGCGGCTTGATCAAAGGGTTGTCACGCGGGAAAACAAAGAGTGTGGAGCCTTTACAAGCAAAGGGATTAAGGTCAAAGTATATGCACAGGAAGTTGTAGAACTCTACTTGGCACTGAACAAGTATAGATTGGCAACTCGATCAAAAGGATTGTCAACTTGAAAACAAAGTGAGTCCCTTAACAAGCCAAAGGCTTATCGGCCCACGTGCACTGGCAGATAACTTGGGAAATATCACTTGGGAATTAAATCTGACATGTGGAAAAGGAAAATACAAATTAAATCAAAACTTTTATTGTATCAAGCATAGTCTTTATACAGCAAAACACAAATATTAATACAAATACAGGTTGTTCGGACTTGCACGAAAATGGAGGCAATATACTTACTAGTAAACACCCACGGTAAACATTGACGGACACTTCATTTTACGGTAGGTAGTATTTAATTTACCGGTAATATTTTCAAATTAATAAAATCCAAACAACTGTAGGTACATGTATTGTGTAATGAATACCGTCATGAAACGGATAAACACAGTGCATACCATATATGCATTACTGCATAGGAATAGTGGCATGAAAACGTAAAAATATATGAATTGACAGAATTGTTATGTACTGCAAACATCTAGAGTTTCCAACATTACCCCAAGATTTTTTAATTTTTTTAATGTCGCGCTTATAAGACGACCCCTACTCTGCATGAGTCGAATTCTAAGTAAAAAAACGTCGACTTATAAGTGAGTATATATGGTAAGTAAATC
The DNA here is from genome assembly GCA_029931535.1 of Margaritifera margaritifera. Classification (NCBI taxonomy): domain Eukaryota; kingdom Metazoa; phylum Mollusca; class Bivalvia; order Unionida; family Margaritiferidae; genus Margaritifera; species Margaritifera margaritifera. Next base: position 4,308,016 of record JAQPZY010001629.1, on the reverse strand, counting down.
ATTTCAGATTTTATCATTTCTAATGTTACTGTTATACTGCATACATTGAACTATTATTGATTGCACAACATCATGTTATATCAAATTTGATTTTCAAATTTAAATATTACATATAAATACAATGGCATGAGACTGTCTCAGACTGTGAAGATGAACATGGCAGTAAGAAATGGAAAGAAGACACTCCTTCAGAATGCACACGAAGACTAAATCTAGAACACGAATGGATCATGCCAAATTATGCAAATTAAATAATGGAGGGAGGGTCCAGATATGAGTGACTTTAATGTGAAGAAAGTTTTGAAACAAATGAATCACAAAAACAGTGAAGGAAGTAATTCATTTTGTGAAGCAACTGTAATATTTTTCTATAGTGGTTTACAGATATTGCATTTCAATGTAATATGTGATGTTCAAATTTCCTTTTGGTCTCCACTTTTCATTTTGTTTTAATTGTGTTGTTTGTGTATTAAACAAAGTTTCTTTGATGCTTTCTGTTTCAAATTAAATGTAAGTGAGTTCAAAAAGTGTGTTTTCTTTCTTCATGTCTCTTGGATTTAAGATTTTGTCTCTTAAATTTTCAAAATTTGACTCTTTGAAATTTCAGTTTATGGGTCAATGGCCCTTCAGTTTAAGATCCTAAAGGAAACCCTGTTAATACATGTGTATTTGTATACTAGACTTTGAAGATGCTGTTGACACTGTTCTTCATGAATTGTTAAAACAGTAAATTATTTCACTACAGTATTGCAGGCAAAACTCTGTACTGGATAGACTCTTTTTCATGCTGTTGAGAACAGTGTGTGGTAGTAAATGGTTCCAAATCTGGTTGTTGGAGTACCCCAGTGCACAGTGCTTGTTCCAGTGACTATCTCCTTGTACATCAAAGATATGATTGGAATGCATAGATCCAACCTGTCAATCAAATTGACAAGCATTGACCAATCAGATAAGAGCGTCCAGTGTTACAGTAAACATCTGCTATGTTCTACCCACAAACAGACGTGTGGTGAAAATACTGCTGCATATTACAATTTCGTAAATTTTGCGATCTGTTGACAAAATGGTGCTACGCTGTGCACGGGTAACGTTTTCAGATGAGAGATATCCGGAAAGGTTGGAAGGAGGCTGTTTTATACATTTTCCGACTCCAAAACGTGATTTGGAAAAGGTGAAACGATGCATCAAAGCACAGCTAAATAAGTCCAAAATTTTAATTTCATGTATATATTATTGTGTAAAGTAGTTCAAACCCTTCTGTAACACTTTACTGGAAAGTTTATCTTGATCAGGTGAGTATTTAATTGAAATGTTATCTGGAATGTGTGTGAGAGAATCTGACATGGTGCCTGTATTCTCTGATGATTCCAGCATTTGAACTGGAAGCTTGGGATGCCTAGTAAGAATCTCTAAGTGGGCAGGGCTTATCTAATCATTTTGAATCGATGCATTGATTCAGAAATTCACCACTTTGCAGATGACTGTGTATGCTACATGTGCATATGAAATATGCAAGATACTAAAATTCCAGAAAATTACATTGTTAGATTAGGACAATGGATGCAAAAATGGGGTATGCAGTTTCAACCCCAAAAATGCAATATGATCCAAAAGACAAGAAAAGAATCTAATAAAACCAGTATGTTATATTCCTTATAAGGAATTTTTTTACAAACTGTCAACCAAATAAAATATTTTGGTGTCACCATTACTAGCAATCTGAAACGGAACCCTCACATTTAAGAAATATTCACCAAGGCAAATCATACTTGAGGCCTATTAAAATAGAACCTTTTATTTGATTTTTATTGTTCCCCCTCGTCAAAATGCCTTGGCAGATTCTAAAGAAGGTATTGGAGAGAATTGTGCGACCACGAAATCGTTCTTGCCTGTGTTCAAAAGGTTGCCAGATTGCCAGAAGTTTTGGCCCTTGTCAAGTCTGGACAAGTTTTTGACCTATTAAGATTTGGTCCAAGATATACCCTATAAAATCCTCATGAATAATGGTAATTACATCCAAAAGCATATAGACAAGTCTGGTGACATGGTAATGACATCCAAATGCATATAGACAAGTCTGGTGACATGGTAATTACATCCAAATGCATATAGACAAGTCTGGTGACATGGTAATTACATCCAAAAGCATATAGACAAGTCTGGTGATATGGTAATTACATCCAAATGCGTATAGACAAGTCTTGTGTTCTTGAATGCTAAAATTGTATGTCATGCACTTGCTGAAATGACTATCAGCACAAATTTACTAAGGCTACCGTCTATACTCACTTATAAGTCAAGTCCATAATGCGCCAACAGATCTGGATCTGTGCAGTTTGTTAGGAATAATCCTAACAAACAACATAGATCTTGATCTGCTAGTGCATTATGTGATGGTAGATCAGGGTCTATGTTGTTTGCATATGGATTATATGCAAGTATATACAGTATATATTGTATCATTTTTAGTTGGATTCTATGGTATGCTTGTTTAAATATTGTTTAAAGTTATATTTAGATAAATAGATAAACAGATAAGTAAATAATACATATATATGCATGTATGTATGCATAAATGATTGTATGTTTAGAGCTGTATTTTTAAATCCTACCAAGTCAACAAAGATAAAGGAAAAGAGAAGGAAGTTTACAAACAAATGAAAACAGGTTTATCATATCCACTATTATTTATTGACTTGAATATAAATGGTGGTTGGGGGGAGAGGGGAATAAGTCTGTTTTGGCAATACGCTTGTAGCAACTGATACTGTGATTATTGGTATTATTCTTCCGGTTCATTTCAGATGCCTGAAAGAGATGAAAATAAACTATAATTATGATATGAATAGTTAAAGGAAGTAATATAACTTACTCTTTGGAATGTAGGCAAACTTGAAAAGGACCAAAACCTCCCAGGGAAGGTACCTCTTTGGAGTTGAACTCGAAAGAGGCCAAAATCTGCTATCGACCATTAAAAATGTTGGCAGTACAGGTACATTTTCAAAAGAGTGCTGTTTCAGTTTAGGATTTAGCTTCTAGAAAAGTGATAACAACTTTAAAAATTGAAAGAATTTATGAGAAAAATGTATCACCAACAATAACTTTCGGTTTTCTGATGTAGACTTTCATACCAACATGGACATTAATTCAAATATTAACCAGGGCAAATAGACACAATTCTCCTGAATTTCTTTAGAACTTGCAGATGGATTTTGACAAGGGTGAATAATAAAAATCCAATAAAAAAATAACCCTGAATCAAGATCATTGAAGGGATTACTACATACACTGTATGATAGGTTTCCAACATACTGTATATACTCGCATATGCAAACAAAATAGACCCTGATCTGCCATTGAATAATGCGCTGGCAGATCAGGGTCTGTGTTGTTTGTTCTACTGATTAGTCCTTACAAACCGCATAGACCCAGATCTGTCAGTGCATTATGCGCCGGCAGATCTGGATCCATGCAGTTTGCAGTTGGTATCGAGTTATACATGAGTATATATATGGTACACAACAGGTTTTACTCTTTGAAAAGAAGTGTAGGTACCAAATTCACATTTGAAAATCGCCACTTATGGAAAACATTCACTCTCATTACTATACTATACACTGTGGTTGATTTTTACATGTGCATGTACATAAATTTCAAATAATTCTGTTTCTTATATGATATCTGAGAATTGTCACATGTGATCCATGACCCAAGTGTCAACACATTCAAAGTGTGGCCCCATGGATGATACCTCAGGGTCTTTCCCTACATGTACCTCCAGGGATTTAGATCCTGGGTCATAACATAGAAACTGCTTAGATCCCCTCCCTGTAACCATACATATACACTTACTGGGCATGAAAATACCAATTTATACATGAAACTGATATTTACCTAGGATCCATCTCTACCTCCAGGAATGTAGCCATCAAGCTATTGAGACTCCTACATTATAACCATATATATATACTTAGTGGTCATGAAAAGACCAATTTATACCGGTACATGAAACTGATATTGATCCAGGGTTCATCCATACCCCTATGGACTTGGCCCCAGAGTCATAACTTGTAAGCTATTGAGATCCTCACCATATAACCACTTAAATTAAACACCTACTGGTTGTAAAAAGACAAATTTATACATGCAGCTGTCATTGGCCCTGGGGGTCATCCTTGCCCTCCAGGGAACTTGGTCCCTGGGTCATAACTTGGAAAATAGCAAGATTCCCACCCTATAACCATGCACCTTCTTACTGATCATGAAAACAAATGCACACGACTGACATTTGCCCTTGAGGCAGCCTTACTCTTGTGGATCTTCGAAAAAGGTTAAAATGGGGAATCGTTAGAATTGTAAATACAGAATTTCAGTTTAATTTGGCTGAAATCTTTTTCCACATAACAGCTTTAATAGTGTAAAGATTTCAAAATTTGAAATGGAATTATTTATTATTAGTGAATCAATTTCATTTGATATCTTAGATTCAACACTATTTATGAAATTCTAAATTTAGATTTATGATATCATAAAATGAAAAATTAAGTCATTAATTCAGATTTTTTATATCATGAAAGGAATTTTTTTTATTTAAAAAATTACTGAATAAATAGTAAAACAATGCTTCATATAAACATGCCTAATGTGCTGGTTTCAAAACAATTCAAGAAGACCGAATTATTATGATTCTAATAGGTTATGATTTTGATCAAACGGGCTATGATTTATTCCAACAGGATATGATGTAATCAAACAGGATATGATTTAATCAACAGGATATGATGTAATCAAATGGTATAATTTAATCAACAAGTTGTGAAGTAATCAAATAGGTTATGATGTAATTGAACAAGATATGATTGAATCAAACAGGTTATGACAAACATGATATGATGGAATCAAAAAGGTTATGATTTGATTAAACAGATTAAATAGTTATTATTCATTTCAACCATGGATAAATTGATACTTATATACCAAACCTGGGATTAATCTAGAAAATTTGGCAAGAGTCCCTTTTTAAATTGGGAAAAGATACTGTATATGCTCACATATAATCCGGGTCCAAATGCAAACAACATAGACTCTGATCTGCCATCAAATAATGTGCATAAATCAGGGTCTATGTTGTTTGTTCTACTGATTAGTCCTTACAAACTGCATAGACCCAGATCTGCCGGCGCATTATGTGACGGCAGATCTGGGTCTATGCAGTTTGCAGTTGGTATCAGCCTATATGCGAGTGTCGACGGTAAGTGTAAAGGTACTTGAATTTGAAATATATCCAATTCTCATGGGGAAAAAAATGTTCTCATTTCTGTGTAGGATGTTTAACAGAATGTTACATTATATTGCTCTTATCACTACTCCAAAGAAAAAAGATCTAAACATTTGCTCAACTTGAAACAGAATAGGGATTTCTGCATTAATTTGCTTATAAGGGGGACTCAACTGCAAACTGCACAGACCCAGATATGCCATTGCATAATGTGCCAGCAGATCTCAGTCTATGCAGTTTGTAAGGATTAATCAGTAAATCAAGACATATGAGGGTCTATGTTGTTTGCAGTTGGACCCAATTTATACATGAGTATATACTGTATTTAATCATAAAATTAGTAAATTGGGAAGGTCAAAGGACTCCTTGATTTACATCAAGGGATGTTTAAATTTGGGTACAGCATCAGGCAAAAATAAATTTTTTTGGTCAATTCTGTCTACATGTATCTCTCTGGTGCTAATAATATTAAAGGAACAAAGTCTTTTTTATAATCGCCATGCTTTATAAAGAAAAGGGGGGGGGGGCTATTTTGCCCTTGAGCATGTGCTTGTATGCATGAGTTACTGTTGCTTAAATCCACCGACATTGCTTATGATAGAGACTTCAAACTTACAGATATAGTTTAGAGTGATCTGTAAATGTGAGCCACAAGTTTAGAATTTGGATCTATTAGATGGGGTGGAGTTTTTGGGGTGGGAATACTTTTGAATACCGTCTATACTTGCGTATAAGTTGGGTCCAAATGCAAACAACATAGACCCTTATCTGCCATCGTATAATGTGCTGGCAGACCAGGGTCTATGCTGTTTGTTCTACTGATTAGTCCGTATGAACTGCATAGATCCAGATCTGCTGGGGCATTGTGCAACAGCAGATCTGGGTCTATGCAGTTTGCAGTTGGTATCGGATTATACGTGAGTACATATGGTATATATGTATAATGGGTTGGGGTAGGAATAACTGAGACAAGTGTTGAGACAATGCTGCTTTCATGCAGGCTTCTAGTTGAGCATGGAGACTACAGAGAAAATGAAGTCATTTTTTAATTTACTCAATCTAAAGATTTGGAAATTTATTTATTTTTGCTCTTCAGCACATATTTGTTATCTTATTGCAGGTGTATCTGGATCATCATCATCATCATGGTCATTGCCAAAATTATTGAATTGTGTTTCTTCTGTGTTCAAATGGAGACGTAACTTTGGCCAGCCAGCACCACAAACCCATCCACACCTATTGAAGGAAGGAGAGGTCACTCCTGGTATCACAAAATTTGAATATGAACAGCGGAGAAACATGTTAGTTAGATATGCAGTTAACAATTGTCCAGCCAAAGAATCGGTTAAAAGTCACATCATGATATTTCCATCTGCTGCAAAGACATACATGACTAAAGATATTCCATATCCCTTTCGACAAGACACGGAGTTTCTTTATCTGTGTGGATTTCAAGAACCAGACAGTGTTTTAGTTCTTGGGTGTGATATTCTAAACAAGAAAGTGAATCATAAATCAGTTTTGTTTGTCCCCAGGAAAGATCCAGCAAAAGAATTATGGGATGGCCTGAGATCAGGAAACAAGGGATCATTACAAATAACAGGTGTCAATGAAACCTACAACACTGATGAACTGGGAAATTACTTTAATAATTATTGTAAACACCACCAAGACTATGTTGTATGGTATAGCTACAGTGCTCCGCCTCACAGATACTTTCATGAGGGCATAATCGGGGACTTTTTAAAGCAGAGTTATAATAAACCAAAAGAAGACACACGGCGAGGAGTTCAGCAGCTTCGACTGATCAAGTCACCTGCAGAGATAGAATTAATGAAGACTTCAGTAGAAATAGCTTCACAGGCCTTCCTGAATGTTATACCATTTTCCTATTCAGGGGTATATGCCATTATGTAGTGGTCATTTGATATGCTTAAATATATGTTAATCAGATTTGTTTTAGATATGAATTAGAAACAAATCTTGTCATTATTATTTTACAGTGTGTATAATATTTTTGAAAGCCATCAATTTATTTCAACTTTGTCATCAATTTTGGCACTTATTCACAGGTCATAACATGGAATGTGTTTCAAGGTTACAGTTTTTTCCTCTTTCAGGCACTGTAGAAACCAAATAACATATTTTCTTTCCATCAGAGTTTAATTTCTCAGTGCTCTCTGAAGCACTCAGAAGCTGCAATGGCCTTAGTGGTTAGTCTGCAAGACTTGCAACCAGAAAGGCATGGGTTTAAAAATCATGCTCAGACCATGCCAGTTTGGCTATCATTGTGTGTCCCTGGTCGAGACATTTTGCTACAATTGCCTTGGCATAATATAACCTTTCATGTGCTCAGTTAATCAGTCAATTAATCACTCTGTAACACTTACAGAGCACTATAGACTCTCAAATACTTTTGTCTTGGATGCCCAGTGTTCCAGAGTTGTGCATCCTGTGTGCCTCAAATAACTAGCCCCGAAAAGCATATGGAGATACATTTCATCTTCAGATACATTTCCAGATCATAATACATTACGAGTCCTTCCACTACCCAATTTACATATATTGCTGTGCCATAAAACACCAAATACCACCGACACCTTACACTACCTTGCAAACCAACCATCCCAATTGAAAAAAGCTGTTAGCTGCATCTTGTGGCTTATTTTAGCACTATAAATGCTAAAATATTGTCTGCTTATAAAGATGGAAGTCGGACATAAGTGGTCTTTCATTGGATTGAGAGATTGGTTCCCAATCCCATCATTTGTCAATTAATTTTTCCACTTGTGCTTTAACAAGCATGATCATTGTTGAGACCTTGCAAACTGCATCAATTTTGTGCTCTTATTAAAATCTCCACAATGTAAATTTTGTGCTCTTATTAAAATCTCCACAATGTACAAAGTATTCTTGCTGTAAGTTAAATATACTTATTCTCTCCGTGAATTTTGCTTTTTTAATCATAGATGGATATTGTACATTTCACTTCTTTATTTCATTGTACAGAAACCAATATGGCACCATGCTATTTCTCTATTCTCTGATTTTCAAGCAAATTTTGACTTAACTAAAGGTCTTGGCCCTTTATCCAAAATGGAACCTGCCAAGGGTTCTGATCTACTGTATATAATTGCATATAAACAAATACCAACTGCAAACTGCATAGACCGAGATCTGCCATCGCATAATGAGCCAGCAGATATGGGTCTGTGCAGTGTGTAAAGACTAATCAGTAGGGGTGAAACGATACACCTGAGCCGCGTATCGATACGATTCTCGATACACAGCCGACGATACGATACATTATCGATTCTCAGTTTAAAGAATAAGAAGGCAAATGACTAATAATTATTCATGACTGCTGAAGATTCAAGTAACTTATATAGGGTAGATATCGTTTTGTATCGATTCTTCACCTCATGTATCGATACATGTATCGATATGGCAAAAGTATCGATGCATCGATATATTGATGAATCGTTTCACCCCTGCTAATCAGTTGAACAAACAACATAGACCCTGATCTGCTGGTGCATCTTGCGACAGCAGATCAGGGTCTGTGTTGTTTGCATTTGAACCCAGATTATATGCAAGTATATACGGTAGTTAAAATCCTCTGAAGCACTGCCAAAAGCCTCACTTTCATATAAGTCCCCTAACGGGTCTGTGAAATTTATACCTTATCAGTCAGAATGGACTTTTTGCAATTCTGCCATGACAGTTTAGTTTCTTTCATGACATACCCTAGTTTCATTGCCAAGAAGAGGCTCCCATTTATGGGAAATCAGTTTTTCATTTTGAAACCCTTGTCTTCAATAGACCCTTGTCTTCAATAGACCCTTGTCTTCAATAGACCGTTGTCTTCAGTAGACCCTTGTCTTCAATAGACCCTTGTCTTCAATAGACCGTTCTTCTCAGGGATGTCTTCATGACCCTTTTAGAGTGCTGAAGTGGTACTGAAGTGTACTGAGCCAATGAGAAATCTTTTTTGTTTTCACCTCTTAGAGAAGGAAAGGACAATATTTCTACTAAGGCCAGCTCTTTCATCCAGGATTCACCGTGTTGTTTTTCCAGCCAACAAAGACTTAACCCAAGACCATATAACTTTCTTGTACATATTAGTTCATATGGTCAGGTCAGTTGCTACCAATCTATAGTAACATTAAAGTGAAACTGCTCTCTGACAGGATATTATTTTCAAGCCTTTGTATTGAGATCTAATATGGGAAACCTTGCATCTCAAAAGGCTGAAGTCAACCAGGTAGGGTCTATATCAGCATCTTACCAGGCTACCTTCCCATGTCTCTTAGTAGCTATGTAATGACACAGGTCATTCTATTCCACTTGATTTGTGTGAAGAAAATTTTCCTTTAGGACCACATCTCTTTATTGATATGTGCTATTGTTTGCACATATCTCATACAAGACTCAAAGCTGTTGCTCATACATTATGAAACTGAAGTCAGAGTCAACTTTAGGGTAAAGGGATGTAACTCCCTCCACCTCGAATATATTCTCCTAACTAATATTATTATTGGTAATATACTGAAGATGGATCCAGTGTTTGAAATATAATCTGGTTCATCAAAAATTCCTCCATGATCATAATACATGCACTCCCTTCCAAGCTATCCTTGCAATTACATCCCAGAAATAGCATTCACTTTCACTCCAGTAGTAATTCAAAAATGATGGAATTTTGCACCAATCCCATAATCCAAGGGGAGACCATCCATCTTTTGAGACCCATCTGGGTAAGCAGACAGTATGTTAGCACTTCTTGTGCTAAAATAAGCCAAATGATGTTAATGTCTTTTTTTGCTTGGGAGGGCTGAATTTGCATGGGAGTGGCGAATGCCTCCTAAAGTATTGTGATCGGGTAAGTATTATCAAATAAACTTGTTACTTCAAAAATTGGTATTCCCCTACAGGCGTGTGTAAGAAAAAAGACAAGTCAGCAAAAAACAGAAGCCAACAAATATTCTAAATGTAAAATAAACAAATGTGTGAACATTGAAATAAAACCAGATGTTACATGTAGTAATAATTTTAGCCAATAAGATTTATGTTAAGAAAGTTTTATTGATTAGCCTTTCTGACCTGGACTCCTTATTTCCACATCTAGACAGACAGACAGACACACACACACACATACATGCACACACAATTTTCTGAAGACTTTGGGCTCAGGCCTCTCATTGGCAAGGACTTACAGGGAGCTATGTCCCTTTATTGCTTTCTGTGCACCATGGATTCAAAGTCTACTTTAGAACCCAAATATTTTCAGGTATGTGTATTCGTTAAAAAAAAACTATTGATTATGTTCATTTAACTTTCATCCTCCCTGATTTCTTGCCTGGACTTACGGTTTTAAATCAGCTCTGGCCACATGATTATCAGAATTACCACATGATTATCAGAATTATCACATGATTATCAGAATTATCACATGATTATCAGAATTATCACATGATTATCAGAATGTTTATATGTGTGCTCGGACTTAACACAAAATTCTTATGAATGGCTGACATTAAATCACAAACCCATCAGATGTCAGAAAGTTTAGTTTAGTCAGTTTGAGTGTCATAATTTTGTTTAATCTTAGGGGCCAGAAATCACCAATTTCTGAAAATTGAGGATCTAGTATTTCAATGTTTAAAGCCTACAGACAGTTTCTTCCATCATCATTAACATCAATACAAGCTTTGATGACAGAAACATCAGCCTTTTTAAGTTGGATATAATTTGAGATTTCTGCTTTAAGCAGTTCAGCATGAGTTATTATATCAGCCCTCTTCCCAATTTGATTTAATATTGTTTTCTTTTTTAAAACGTATATTTGTTTGCTCATTGCCAAAAACTGCAGGCAAGTCCATGTTATACCTTCAGCATAATATGCTTTAGGACTAATTTTTAACTCTCTTGGTCATAGAAGAGCTTATGGAATAGCCTATTGTTTGTCATCCATCTGTTGCTTAGCACAAGTTTGTTGTTGCTGTTCATCTAAGACTTCTTGGAGGATTGCCATGAAACTTTTAACACACATTGATATGAAGGTCTAGTTGGTACTAAATGAATAAGGTGCTGCTCCAACATCCAGTATGGCTGCCACATTGTCCATCTTGAAAATCTTGATATTGCAACTCCTCCTGAATGGATGGTCATATCAGAATATGGTTTTCACTGAAAAGCTTCTTATGATGTCTACTTGATCCTAAACGAAAATTGTGTGGATCTGATGTCCAGTATGGCTGCCATGGCAGCCATCCTGAAAATCTTGTTATTGCTACTCATCTTGAATAGAAAGCCATATCGGCTAGAAGTTGTCACCAGAAGACTTCTTATAATGTCTAGTTGGTCCTAAATGAAAATGGTGCAGATCTGACATCCAATATGGCCACCATGGCAGCCAGCTTGAAAATCTTTTTATTGCTACTTATCTTGAATAAAAATTCATATCGGCTAGAGGTTTTCACCAGAACACTTCTTATAATGTCTAGTTGGTCCTAAATGAAAATGGTGCAGATCTGACATCCAGTATGGCCACCATGGCAGCCATCTTGAAAATCATGTTATCGCTACTCCTCATAAACGAAAAGTAGTATCAACATGGGATTGTCACCAGAAAACTAATGTTGATACCTGCTTGGTCCTGAATGAAAATGGTGCCAATCTGACCTCAGATATGGCCACTATGACAGCCATCTTGGAAATCTTCCTGTCACTTCTCCTAAATTGGAAGTCATATCAACAAGGGGTTTCATCAGAAGACTTCTTATGGTGTTTAGTTGGGCCTAAATGAAAATTGTGCCAATCTGAAATCCAATATGGTCACCATGGCAGCCATCTTGAAATCATGTTATTGCTACTCCTCCAGAATTGATGGTCATATTTGCATGGGGTTTTCACCAAAAGTCTTCTAATGGTGTCTAATTTTTCGTAAATGAAAATGGTGCTGATCTTACATGTAATATGGCCACCACATTAGCTAATTTGAAATCTTATTACTCAAGAACAAACAATCAGCATTTAAAATGAAGAAATGGTCTTTTCTTGAACTCTTGGAAATTATTTTCAGACTGTAGAGCAACAGTTCCTTCAAGGGACACTTGTTTTTAACTCTAATGGTTGCAGATCAGAAGAGCTTATGTGATGGCCTGTTGTCAATCGTCCATCTGTTAGCACAAGTATGTTATTGCTACTCCTCCGAAACTGCATGGAGGATTGCCATGGAACTTTACACACACATTCATCCAAAGGTGCTAATCTAACATTTGATATGGACACCATAGTGGCCATCTTGAAATCTTGTTATTGCTTAAGAATATCAGAGATGGTTTCAACACTGAAAAGTTGAAAAGAAGAAACAATTTTATCTTGGATTCCTGGAAATTCTTTTTGGTCAACAGAGTGTCAGTCCCATTGAGGGGCTCTTGTTTATTGTATCTAGATGGAAAAAAGTGCCCATTTTTACACTTAAAGTGATCTATATGCAAAGCAGCATGCAGCCTGAATTATTTTTATGTGCCCATATAAAATACACAAGCAATGTAAGTACCGTATATACTCACGTATAAACAAGGTCCAAATGCAAACAACATAGACCCTGATCTGCCATCACATAATGTGCCGGCAGATCTGAGTCTATATTGTTTGTTCTACTGATTAGTCCTTACAAACTGCATAGACCCAGATCTGCCGGTGCATTATGTGCTGGCAGATCTGGGTCTATGCAGTTTGCTGTTGGTAGGAGCTTATATGCGAGTATATACGGTAGTTCAGTATGATTCTCACTGTTCATTCCCACTTTATATTTGTTGGCATTAACTATTTCAGATCAATGAACATTACCTTTATGCAAAGATGGACTTTGAATGTAGAATACGGGATGCACAGATCTTGGCCTATCCTCCAGTTGTTGCAGGTATTATTGTACAACTTATGTAATTATCCCTACATGCTTTTTCAAGACATGGAAGATATTGTGAAACCATCCTTCTGTCTGTCCATTTCCCTGTCATCTCCTAAACCCCAGTATGGAATTTCAACAAACTATTGTACTTGTCCAGATAGAAACAATCTGCAAGAGGTTTGGCTCTCATTCCTGGGGTCTGGGTGGATCAGGAGGTAATTAGTTCAGAAGGTAAATTTTCATTTTTTTTTTTTTTTTTTTTTTTTAAAGCCTAAAGTGAATACCATAAAGGGCCAGACAAATCCACTTGCCTGATGCCTGGGACAAGATTAAAATTGGCTCAGGCAAGCTTAAGTTTGCTCGATGCTTGCCCATAGATAAGCCAAAAAAATTGAGAGAGGGTGAGAGTGACAGGTCATATTCAGTTCATAATGCTTTATGTTCTGCAACTCACAGTACACAGTACACATATCAGCACTTTTATTTAGCATTTATGTGTACTGCATGATTCTGTTACATAAATGCCTTCAGTTTCATTTATCTATTGATCCTTTATTTCAAGATACACTGTTAAAGTGTGTCACTTCCATCTTGTAGTCGATGTCAAGGTTAGTAACACATTTGCTTGGAGAGACATCATCGAATGCTTAAACTATCTGAAGGAAATTTTGACAAAAAGGCAATATTTATATTTTAACTTGTTATCAGTTACATTTTAATCATAATATTTGGAAATATATGAGATTCGCCGACTTTAAAGTCATAATCTGACCACGGGCAGTAGGTAAGCAGGCTGCTTCCAAATCATAATACTGGACAACGGATGAAACTGCCTGGCCAACTATCTGGTCCAGTGAAATGTACTGAGTTTGCCTTGCAATTCTCAAGGCCCGTCAAAGTTTTTTTGATGCATGTTGCCAATTTCAAGGTGACTAGGTAATAATTATTAATTACTTAACTTGCAAATCTTCTTTTACAGGATTGTATGTTTGGAAATAAAAGGCACTTGTCTCTAATGATTGACCACATGGACTTCTCAGAAAGTGCAATCAAAGTACCAAAATATCTACCACCCATTAATGGTGTTTATCATCTATTGTTTATGTAGTAATTACAAAATACTGATGCATACTTACTTTTTAGCAAATAATTACATGGATAAAAATAAGTGTTCTCAGATCATTCAGATGTGTAAATAAATACCGGTAACTTAATACAAAACCACTCATTTTAAGGCCAAGCTTTTCCTTATCTACATATCTATCTTGTCTATGTACAATTACATATCGCTAGTACATGCACTACTAGATATATTTTTTTTGATAGCATTAATTATTGACAAGTTTTTAATTGCAAAAAAGATAAAAAGAAAACAATGTAAGCTGTTTATTTGTAAAATAAATATAAAACAATTTGAAGAAAACATACTATATTTTACTTTACCTTATTTTTTAACTTTCGTTGTGATATTAAGTTATCACATTTTTGGGCAATCTCAAATCACCTAAGGGCAATTTCAATTTTCCAATCAGCTTACCCGGAGCAAGTTTGACTTTTATAAAATGTGTCCAGCCATGCCTTATATCTCTCAGGCAGGTAAAGGCATGCTGCTTGAAAAAAATAAATTTTCAGCTTACCATTTACCATATATGTGTCATTGATCCAGTATTCTAACCATCCTGCCATTCTAGAAATGGGCTTTTGATTTCCGATCTATTAGTCAAATCTGCTTCAGCAGCCTCCTGCTTATAAAGACCACCTATGTAGGAATGCCAAGTTCTGTACAGTGTATGTCCAATCTACCCATAAATCAGTACTATTTTACCTGTATATAAAGACCATCCACGTACAGTACAGCTCATGCAATTTTTCATTTCTCCACATGTCACAGTGGGGCAGTTATTCCCCTCCTTGCTTGCTCTGCATTGAAACTCCATGGTGGAGGGATCCATGCCTACAGTCACCACAGCAACTCAGCAGGTATATCCTGTGCAACTCCACCATGGAGGGGGCTGGTCAACATTATTGATTGAATTTTGAATAGCCAATGCTGATTATACGTGTGTTTTTAGAAAAGGTTGATCAACTTCTGTGCAATACTTCTGTCTGCAGTTATTGCCAACATCAAAAATTAATTTGCATTCCCAATTCAGTTTAAACAATGTAGCCCAAGAAGTTTACATCATGATCAGTGGAAAGTAGTAAATTTTAGGTTTTTACTTTATTCAAAGAAATCTGAACAAACTTATGCACTGACTTGACAAGAGGCATGCCTTTTCAGCTTCTCTTGAACAGCATAAATGTATCCCATTCTTACAAAGGAAAAAGGGGCCCCGGGTGGCCAAGTGGTCTAAGACGCTCGCCTTTACAGATCAATGACATCTCACCTCTGTCCATGTGGATTCGAGTCTCAGGTTTATCTAATGTGGGTATGTGAGAAAGCCTACCAGTAGCTTCCCGTTGGTCGGTGGTTCTTCCCACGGTTTTCCAGGGATCTTCCTCCACTAGATGTACTGGTCGCCATGTATCATGTGCTGAAAAATGGCATTAAACCCACAGCAACAGCAACAACAAAAGAAAAGTAATCCACTGAGATGTGGACAGTTAAATTCCAAATGACAACCAATGCTATTTATAATAAAGAAAAGAACAGAAAACACTGAATTTACACTGATATGAGAACCACATGCTTAGTCCTTAAGCAGTAATGGCAGTACACACTATCAACAACAGAACATGTTCATGGGTTGGATATGCACAACTTTGAGTCAGCTAGATGATGATACAGTAGGGCCTAATGCATGTGTACTGTAAGGGACCAACCAGTTAATGTTTGGGTTGGGGGGGGGGGGGCATGGCATGTACTAGGATTTCCTTTCCAACCAGGATTTTTTTTTTCTTTTATTACAAGATATTTAAAAAAAATCAAGTAAAATGAGGTATAGAATAAAGTTTTTTTTGCCACAAATCAGAATAAGACAATTGTTTTGAGTTTTTCAGTAAGAATCTGAATCGCTTTATCCCTTAAAAAATTAAGTGACTTCAGAAATCAAAGCAGTAGCCATTGTCAGCACTGTTATAAAATAATGACAAGAATTAGCATCTAACAAGGATGTAAATTTCAGCTTGGGAAAGGTGCCATGTATATTACACAAAGCCATCTGACTTGGAGTATATTTAACAACCCAATTATGACCCAGCACTTAACAGCAGAAGTTTGTTAATTGTCTGCAATTAAACTGAATTAAATTTATTGCATTATTGAATAGTGATGAGGAAAAATTGTCATGATTCCAAGACTAATCTCTCTCTCTCTGTCTCTCTCTCTGTGATAATTAAGTTGCAGTCGAAGATTTTCAGATTTTGTTTTCCAACAAATGGAGAAACACCTTGCACCATCAATTAGAGTTTTCTTGCTTGCAAATTCTTGTTTTGGCATAAAGTATACAATGTTAGAGACAACCCAATCTCAATCTCTCTCTCTCTCTCTCTCTCTCTCTCTCTCTCTCTCTCTCTCTCTCTCTCTCTCTCTGTAACAGGGCTAACCACAGATCCTGGCTAAATTTCACTAATCCTGCTAAAACCAAACAGAAGCAAGTGCAGTTTCTATTTCAACACTTATTATTCATTACCATCAACTCAAAACACTAACAACTGTATTTCACCAACAAGACTCACGTAAAGTTGAAAGTTCATGTCCAAGCTGCTTCAAGACACTCTTGTTCAAAGATGCCACAATTTGCTCTGCATCTGAGGAATCAACTTTCTGTTTTAATTTCACGTATTCGTCTGCTATTATGTGTAGGGATCTTGCGTTGTGTGATTCTAGAGATGATTTATGATAGTTTTTCACCCATCAACAAATGAAGTACCCCATGCACTTTTGTATTTCTCTGAATACTTATTGCACAACATAACAGCCTTTCCTGGGTCATACTTCAGTCATGTGTATTCATTTGTCCATCATTTCTGGTACTTTCCTATTCTCTTTTCTTGATCATGTTTGCGATCACGCTCTCTCTTGTCAACATTTAATTTCTACCATTTCGGTGGCAGCTGCACACCTTGCAGATACTTCCACATGTTTACAATATTGTCACCACACAATGCATTAAATATTTATCAACAATGATATAAATACTAAAACACATTGTTCTGTATAATTCTGGATTATTTATTGAGTTGCTGAATGTGACCTTTTCCGATTGGTCAGTACTAGCCTGATACCCAATACCTTTTGTTATCATCAGTAATGAAATCAGCGCAAGGGGCCAGTACACCAGACTAGTTCCATGTGCGCAAAAACTGTTTTGACAATAATTACATTTATATACTTGATGAGAGGAAGAAAGGTTTAACACCTGTCCATTTGGGCCACCAGCATCTGTTGTACCTCTTCAAGTGCAGGATGTGGGTAGGTAATCACTTAGCACAATAAACAGATCATTTAACCATTAAAGGGAATGTTGACTCATGTTTTATTTGATAGATCTGACACAAGACCGCATGTTAACTGTTATAATAGCAAACGGCAGTAATTTTCACTGCTCTAGTGGATTAGTGATGGCTGGAGTTTTAGTGTTCCATCAGCAAAGTCACTAACCTAGTTATTGGATTAGCAGTAATTTAGAACCCTGTTATAAGCTACAGTACTGTGGGTCATTGTTGATATTAAAATTAGAATTTGTTAATGTTTCTTGTGCAAAGAAATTTGTAAAGTACCTTGTGCAGGAACAGACCATAGTAGGCGAAGACACACCATAGTGGGCAAACCTGGCAACCATCTCCAATTGTCTTGGCAACTTAAATTGTAGTGATTCTGGTGGTGATGTATACTTTTTGATTCTGCAAGCAAACAAACAAAATTCCAGCCTGACATCCCAGATTGTTTTATGTATCTTTTATCCAGTTTCAGTGAAAATAAAAACAGTCATGTCATCATCTGTCATTGGCAATTTAGCATACAGGTTTTTCTTTCTCTCTCAGAAATTTGAGGATTCGGTATATGGCATTTTCAGTTGACTTTTAGTTGATAATGAAATCGAGTTTTTGATATTCCTTTTTTTGTGATGTTGACCTTTAACCCCTGACTTTAATCCTCTTATTCAGTATTTGTTCTCACCTTCTCTATGTTATTATCGTGGTTTAATTTTACATCTTTTCCCAATCTCGGTTAAAAGGGTGATAGAATCTTAAACTTTTGTTCATTTGACATGAAATACATGAAACTCGTTGAATAATTATATATGCCACTCACTCCAAGCATCTCATGGCATATACATAATATTATTCAACACGTTTCATAAATTTCCTATCACATGAATTCCTTATGTAAGATACTGTCTTTATATAACATTAACTGCACACAAGTTCTGTCAGCTTATATGATGTGCTCTTGACAGCTCAGATGCTGGCATAATTTGATCTCTAAAGAGGAGGAAAGAAACTGGAAAACCCTGAAGATACATACTCTTGAACATGCTGGAACCTGCGAGTGAAAACACAGTCAGTGTATTCATCCAGGGATTTACAAATCCACATGCCCAACTCTCGGGACAAGCTAAAATTTGGCTCGGGCAACCTCAAGTTTGCAAGGCACTTGCTCACTGGCAAGTAAAAAAATTGAGAGTGAGATCCAAGAAATTTTATTTAACGTTGGTGGTCTGTGTAAAATACATAAAACTCTAGCTCTGTGTGAGCTATTTTGCATACAAGGTGTTATGTTCAGTTCCTAATGCTTTATGTTCTGCAAGTTTTATACCATGTGATCTCGCTGCAGTACATATATCAGCACCTTTATTTGGTATTTATATGTACCACATTATTCTTCTACATAATTGGCCACAATTTCTTTCATTTATGATCTATAGTATGTCATTCCATGTTGTAGTTGATGTCAAGGTCAGTCTTGCACTTTCTCACGCATACCTGATAATGTGAATATTTACTATTTAAAGCAGGTTTTCACAAATGAGCAATAAATATTTATATTTTAGCTTAACAGTTACACCTTAATTGTAATATTTGTATGTATCTGGGATTCGCCGATTTTCATGTCCTTGGACACGTTAAAGTTAGCTTCAGGCAGTTTATAAGCTTACTGATTCTAAACAATCGGCTTGTCAAAGATTGTTTTGATGCATGTCGCCAATGTTAACGTGATGAGGTGTTAATTGTTAATTATATAACTCGTGCTATTTCTTTGACAGTTGTGTTTGGAAATAAAAGGCACTCGTCTCTAACGATAAACCAGCAGGAGGATTTTGTTGTTTACATGATAATTACAGGAGACCAATACATACTTATTGCTTAGCAAACAATTAAAGGGATAAAAATAAGTGTTCTCAGATCATTCTCAAAAGTCCACTTGTCAAATATTTGTATGCATGTCGCCGATTTCAAGATGACTAAATGATAATTGTTAATGTGGAAGCGGAAGCAGACACGAGTGGACACAACACACCCCAGAAAAAAAGCAGAGAATGAAATCATCAATATTTATGGAATAGTTTAGTGATAGACTAGTTTTTACCTTTTTTTTTTCTTTTCTGGATGGATACTTAAATCTGCACGATCATTTGAACTTAAGTGGAAGAGTAGATAAAGAAAAATGTTATATATTAAAACATGATTCAAAATAAATTAACACATTTTTGTTATTCGTTGTTTAATTTTTCAGTTCAAGGTCTTTTACCTAAATCTCTCTCTCTCTCTCTCTCTCTCTCTCTCTCTCTCTCTCTCTTAAAACTCTAACTATTTCCAAACCCTTTCATACTTATCCATTTATCTGTCTGTGTACATGTACATGTCTGTTTTTGCTCTTCTATATCTGCATTCTAACTCTTTCTCATCTACATATTCATATATATGCATTATATACATATATATTATTTTATAACTTTAATTATCAGCATGTAGTTCTAAGATGCCAACAAATATAAAAAGAAAATAAAAGTTATAATAAATATAACATGATTTCTTAAAAATATTGCATATTTTATCTTCGTTTTTCACTCATGTTGGGATATTATGTTTGGGGCAAGCTCATGCTTCCCAAGGGCAAGTTCAATATTACAGTCAGCTTTCCCTGAGCAAGCTGACTTTTATAATAAATTTAAATCCCTGATTTATCAAATGGATATTGATGACCATTCCATGTAAATGAGTCTGTTTATTTGCAATTTACAGGTGGAGATCGAGCAAACATAATCCACTATATCAACAACAATCAGCTGATTAAAGATGGAGAACTGGTTTTGATGGATGCTGGGTGTGAATATCATGGCTATAGCAGTGATCTGACTAGGACGTGGCCTGTTTCAGGTAAAAAAAACTAGGAAAGAAGAACCATATTATTGAGTGTATATAAGACCTTTCATAATTTATTTCAAGAGTCATTGCTCATCTTTTATCGTCTTTTCCTCCCATAATATTTAGGCAATGATTGAGTATTCATCAATATCCTGATCTGTCAATATGGCAGATCAGAACAGGAGTCTGCCAGTTTGGTGGATCAAAATGGAAATCTGCCATCTTTATGTTCCATCTAAGGACATTCTGCCAGATGTGGTCGATCATGGTAGTTTGACCTTAGTATATAAAACCAACTCTCCAAGGTGCCTCATTTAAAAAAATTCCTCATATGAGTGTGAAATACAAACATGAAACCAGTCAGGATTGCTTTGTAAGGAAATCCAAGAGATAGCATATAGAAATACAGTAATTTTACTTAATGCAATACTGTATACACCACAGTAAGGCATTGGAAGGACAGAAAAAACTTTGCTTGAGCTCTCAATTGCCAGGTTCAGACTTCAAGACAGATACCATCATGCTTGTGTTTCACGGGAGAAATTTAATAATTGTAACCTGGCCCCACATCAAGTATGCAACTTTTGTTCATGATGGAAAATTTAGAAGTGGGTGAAAAAGCTCCAGAATTTAGTCATTTCATGTTGGTATAACCTTTAGTTATCATACCAGTTTTTGTGGAATTCCATTAAACAATCCTTACATTGTTTTGTTTTCACACACACACGGTGAAATATTTACAGAACCCCTTCCCTAGCAGTTAGTGCAAATATGAGTTTATTATGTTCACACACACTTATGCACACACAGATCAGACTGATTAAAGAACCCCTTCCTTGCTAGTTAGTGTAAAAAGGAGTTCAAGCACATGCTAAAATTCGTAAGTGGGCCTTTTTTCCACCATTGATCAAACATTAAAATCCATTCTGAACCTGGTTTGCATTAGACTTTAGAGCTAAATATGATGGACACTACATATTCCAAGTGAATTTTTGATGAATTGTTTTTACATGATAATCAAGTTGGAGTCAAAACCTGTTAATGCAGGCATTTTTGTTCCCTTGCTTTTCATAGGATTAATGAGGAATCCAGATTAATAAATCAATTTAAAGGATACTACAAATCAAAAAAATTTAATGAGCACGAAATTTTAGCAACTTTAGTAAGTGATACTAATTTTCACTAGAATTGTTTTATGTTAAAATTTGTGATAAAAAGATAATAATTTATGTGCAGGTGACTATCCAGACATACTGTTCTGGAACATGTGATAGATATTAGTAACAGCCATTTTGATAGCAAAAATACAATACCTGCTACTGTTGTATTCCTTTTCTGGGACTCCAAGCTAAATATTCCCTCTTTCAATTAGTATTGGATGCCCAGAATTCAAAAGAACATAATCCCATTCTGACTAGTCCTTAGTCATAGCCAACATACAGAATATCTTCCTCTTTTTTTCCTTGGACTACATGCTTAGTTCACATGTGCCAAATTGCTGATCGAAATATGCATTTGTTAACATCTTTAAACGTCTTTTAGGCCAATCATATACCTTTTTGTGTTTATCTCCTCAGTCCTTGCTTTGTTAATTATGAAGGGTTTTTGCACCTTGCTTGGCAAGCAGTGCTTCAGTAAATTGTAATCCCCTTTATACTTCTAGTGCTAAGGTAAGTAATGCCTACCCTGTTTGTGTTCCCGGATATTTTGTTTTGTGTGATTTTCTCTCTTTCAGTGATTAATGTCACTGAATGTGGGTAAGCATGGGCACCGGAAAACCCAAGGGACACGCACCCCATCTGTATATTGTGCACTGGTTGTGCATGCATGGACTGATGTATGATTTGTTGTCTCTGTTAGATCAAGTGTGGGACTTTGCGGAAAATTGTCTCACATACAGAGGGAGGAAGAAAGGCCCCTCTTCCTTCTCATTATCATAGGATGAACCCCTCTATTCCCAGGAGTGGTCTTGATCTCTTCCATGTTGGGTAAGTCATCTTCCCATGGGTAGGAACATACCATGACTTCTTTGGAGATTGCTCAAAGGCCAAAGATCCCTGATGCTCATTACAAAACCATCAGTGCCAGTGAGCAATTGATTCTTGGCTCCTCCCGAGGGAGGGAAAATGCCTGAGAGCGAGTTGCACTTCCTGATTAGGGACAAACAATGCCCTCTCAAGGTTGGTGTCAGTGACTGAGATAAGCAAACCATGTGTTTCTGAGAGAGAAGAGCAGTGATCTAACTCTGATAGATCTGAAGTGTTTGGCTGGTCACCAGGCACCAGTAACTGGGCACTGGGCACCAATCACTGGTCATCCACCAGTCACCGGGCTTCGAGCACTGGTCACCAGGTTTTGTTTATCGGTCTCAAGACAAGGATTGGGTCTATATCCCCCTCTCCTGTCCCTGTGTTACCGTTTAATCCAATATGGGGACAGGGAGTCGAGTTGTACTTGCCCAGCTAGGGATAGTGATTGGATCAGCATCCCCTCTTCTGTATGTTCCCGTTTAATTATTACTGGATGTGGGGACCCCTTTTACCAGGAAGTTAGTCTTTCCCCTGACTCTCCCTCCAATGACATTATGGATGTTCCTGCCTTGGTTTCATGGTAGGGCAGATGTGACAGGCCATGGACCTACTCCATCACCTTCAGGCTTGTCCAACAAAAAGGAAGGGCCACTCTCCAAGAAGATTGTCAAGAAGGAATCAGTGATCCCATTTGCCTAGGAGGACAACTACTCAGTTAGTCCCATCACCCCCAGTGAGCGGTTATGGGATGATGGAAACCTCATTATGATGTCTCCCTCTCAGGGCTTGGGTTTGCCTCCCAGTAAAATTCTTGGAGGCCTTGGAGCTTAAGGCCAACACCCAAGTGATGATCACCTTGGTTGTAGCAAGGACGTCACATCATGTGCTCCCTATGTCCATGACATTTTTGGCAGAGCTTCATCACATCCACAGAGATGCTGCCTTGGAGACATCTAAGGTCTTGCTGAACCACAGCAAGAACCTTTTAAGGGCTGTCCCTGGCAACAATTCCGGGCCCATCAAAACCAGCCTCAACAGTCTTACAAGCAGCATCAGTTCAATGCTCCCTCCTGCCTGTTATTTGCTAGGTGTGGTGGTCAGAGAGGTCAAGAGAGAACGTCTTCTGACTCCTCTCCCTTCTCCAAGGAGGGAGGGTGAGGATCAGTCCAAGGAACATACACCCTTTCCTGCAGCATCTTCCTCTTCCTAGTATCCTGGTAGGTGCTTGTCTAGCCCTCTTTTCACGGGTTTTGTTTGGCATCACAGACAGTGTGTGGGTCCATTTGACTGTAAAGGATGGATACTGGCTTCATTTCTGGGAACAGCCTCATCACAAACCACCATATTCTTTCACTAGTCCAAATTGGCTCAATTAAGGAAAGAAGTACTCATGCTTCTGCAGAAAGGTGCAGTCAAGAGGGTGGAAAAGGACCAACCTCCAGGTTTCTATTCCCAGAGCTTTCTGGTGTCAAAAAAAGGTGGAAAGTTTTGGCTCATAATCTACCTTTCCACTTTAAACAGATTTCTTCAGGAAGACTGCTTCAAGGCGGAGACTACTGCTTCAGTCAGGAACACCATAAGGCCCTTTGACAGGGCAGTCTCAGTCAATCTTCAGGATGCATACCCACCACACAGAAATACCTCCAGTTTTGTCTTGACCAGTAGGTATTTCAGATTCTAGCTCTTAGATGGTAACTCACATTTCAATCTTATACCCAACCTAGAGACGTCAGATCTCATCCCTTCTCAGGACTCCATAGATGTGGGGATGAATTTCCTCACCAGCATTGGAATGGTTCGTGCTCCCAGGATAGACCAAATCCTGTTCCTCATAACTGGTCTTCTGTCCAAGATCTTGTTGTTGTCTTGCCTTTACCTCTGTCTCTGGGAGACTCGATGTATCCTTGGGAAAGCCACTTGGCTTCCGTTTCCTCAGTATGATATAGCCAATAATGTGTTTAAAACCAACCAAACAAGAACCAGCAACTCTCTCTGAACTTGGATGTGGACATAGTTCCCGTAGGGAGACTTTACTTGCACCTGCTCCAGTTCCTGCCTCTAGCAAACTAGAGATTGCACAAAGACCCACTATCAGCTTGGATCCCCTTGGGATCTGACTTTCATCACCACCTGCATTGGTCGCTAATCAGAACCATTTTCTGACCGGAGTCCTAATTGACACCTCAAACCCCACTCCTTTCTGTACACCGATGCATTAGATTTGGGATGGGGTGCTCACCTGGAGTCAGAGAGCGAAGTTCTTAGGGATTTTGGTCATGGAAAGAGCTGACTCTTCATATAAACAACTTGGAAATGTGGGCAGTGTTCCTAGTCCTACATGGGCATGGCAACCTCATAAGGTGTCATTGTGTTATGATTGCCTGAGACAACATGTCAGTAGTAGCATACCTCCAATGTCAGCAAGGTACACATACTTTATCTCTTTGCATAGAAGTCTGGAACCTCCTCCAATGGGCAGACTCTGAGGAGATAACTCTCCAAGTCTGCCATATTCTGGGCAAAAGGAATATCCTGGTGGACAGTCGGTCCAGATGGAGCCATGTGATCCTCACAGAATGGTCTCTACACCAGTCAGTAGCAGGGTCACTTTCCTACCTGTGGGGGAGACCCTTAGTGGAATTGTTCGCAATGAGACAAGCTCCCATTTTATGCCTATGTAGTACCAGATCAAAGGGCCTGGGTGGTGGGTGCTTTCAGTCTAAAGTGGTATTGTCTGAACATGTACACTTTCCCACCTTTCAAAATAATTCCACAGGTGCTCCACCCAGTAAGGATCTCCACTTCTTGGATCATCCTGGTAGCCCTCCTCCACCTTCATGCTTGGCTCATCTCAAGCTATCGATCTGCCAGGATCAATTTTTGAACAAAGTTGCCAACAGCAACATCCAGGCCAGGAGGCAAAGTGGAGAATCTTATGTAATTGGTACTGAAGGAAATGCATTGATCCTAGCTTTCCCCCTTTAAATGCAGTTGCAGACTTTCTTCTCTTCTTTTTCGAGGAAAGAGAATGTTCTGTGTCCACTATTAAGAGTCATAGGGCAGCCCTTTCTAACACTTTCAAGATCTCTAGGAGTTCCATCGTTTGGTAGGACTCTCATCTATCTGATCTCATCAGATATTTTGAGCTTCAGAGACTGGTATCTTGCTCACTAATGTCCAAGTGGAATCTTATGAACCACTGAGTGAAGCTTCCTTCAAGAACCTTACCCTTAAGACTTTTCCTGCTGGCCTTAGTGTCAGTGAGGAGAGGGAGCGAGCTTCATGCCTTGACAGAGGAAAATGGTTGTTCACAGTTCAACGGTAACAGTGATTTGGTTTCTTTTATTTACCAACCTTTGTTTCTGGCTAAGAATCAACTATTTTCAGTAGCTCCACTTTCTGTTGGGATCCTCAGTCTCAGTTAAATCTGTGCTGGGGATGACCAAGTTAGGCTTCTTTTCCCTGTTAGAGCTTTAAGGTTTTGTTTGGCTTCCTCTCAAGGGAGAAGGCAGGGTTTGAATCATCTACTACCTCTCAAGGGTTCCTCTGATATTGCAGTGGCCTCCATTTCCATGTTGACTGTCCTCACTATTATGAGAGCTTATCAGTCCCTCAGTGAGCAGGACCTTTCTTGCATGAGACTTAAAGACCATGAAGTTAGGGCTATTGCTATATCTTGGGCCTACTTAATTCACTCCGCTTTGGATGATGTTATGAGAGCTGGCAGTCTCTCACTACTTTCTTTTCCTTTTACCTTCGATCTTTGGCTCTCCAGAGCAAGACATTTTTTCATTGGGTCCTATAGTGATGGCACAGCGAGTGGCCCAACCTTCTGCCAGCTTACAGTAGTGAACACTCGAAGTTATGGGATAGTTTTTTGTCCATCGTCTGTCCATCTATTAACACAAGTTTGCTATCACTGCTCCTCCTAATCTACTTGGAGGATTGCCATGAAACTTTATGCACACATTTATCCCATGGTCTAGTTGTTCTAAATGAAAATGGTACCGCTCAAACATCCGATATGGCTGCCACAGCAGCCATCTTGACAATCTTTTTATCACTACTCCTCCTGCATAGATTGTCATCTCAACATTGGGTTTTCACTAAAAAAACTTCCTATTATGTCTATAAGTTCCTAATGAAAATGGTGCCGATTTGATGTCTAATATGGTCACCATTGCAGTCATCTTAAAAATGTTGTTATCGCAATTCCTCCAGAACAGAAAGTCTTATGATGTGTTGTTTGTTCTAAATGAAAATGGTGCTGATCTGATGTATAAAATGGCCAACACAGTGGCCATCTTGAAAATTATGATATAGCTACTCCTCCTGAACAAAAAGTCAAATTGACATATAGTTTTCATCAGAAGACTTCTTAATATGCCTGGTTGGTCCTAAATAAAAACTATGTTGCTTGCACATCCAATATGGCTGCCACACCTGCCATCTTGAGAATCTTGTTATCGTTACTCCACCTGAATGGATGGTCATACCTACATGGGTTTTTACTGAAAGACTTTTTATGATGTCTAGTTGGTCCTAAATGAAAATGGTGCTGCCCAGGTATCCAATATGGCCACCATAGTGGCCATCTTGAGAATCTTGTTATGATCTACTTCCCCTGAATGAATGAATGATCATATCAGTGTGGGGTTTTCACTCAAAGACTTCTTATGATGTCTGGTTTTTCATAAATGAAAATGGTGCCAATCTGACCTCCAATATGGCCACCACAATTTCTATCTGGAAAATCTTATTATTTATAATTCTTCTAGATTGCTGGTCATATCAACATTGTTCTTTCATCAGAAGTTTGTCCTAAATTGAAATGGTGAGCAAATTATATCCAGTATGGCCACCATGGCATCCATCGTGACAATCTTGTTGTTACTCCTCCAAAACAGAAAGTCATATCAACATGAAGTTTTCACCAGAACACTTCATATAATATCTTGTTGGTCCTAAATTAAAATCATGCTTATCTTGTGTTTGCTTACAGTCATAAAAAAGGAACATAGTTAATTATATCATGCAGGTTATGCTCATTCCTCTAATCTTGTGGAGTCTCACATCACCTAAACTCTCCAAAGCCATGAGTACTCTCGATACTTTGATTATTTCTATGCTGTGATCTCATTTCAGGAAGGTTCACTTCAAGTCAGAGGGTGCTGTATGATGCAGTTCTACACGTGCAGGAATTGTGTATCTCCATGTGCACACCAGACTTTTCACTTGATGATGTTTACTTCCAAATGTTACATTTGTTGGGTATAGAGTTACAAAAACTGGGATTGATCCCTACCAGTGTGACTAAGGATGAACTGATTGTGGTAAGTATTCTCAATCTCTATAATGAAAATAATGAAATCACTTGTTTTATATGACTACCATATTTCTTGTAATTTTTCATACCCTTTAAATTTTTGTACAGTGTTGATCCATTAAAGTCATAATTTTTTTTTGGTACTAAAATTGTTCGTGCATAGAAGTTTGTTTTACAATTGAACATTTTAAATTTTTCATAAAATTGAAGTAAAAAATCTAAAGTTTGACGTGTTTGAGAATTAATGTATACATACAAATATGGTACAAAAAATGGCAACAATAAAGCAGATCTTTACTAAAAATCTGTTTTAACCTCTGTTATTATAAGTCAGTTATTGCCTTTTTCAAAAGACGTGATGATTCTGTGCACATGAGCTTTGTGTTATAGAAATCAGAGCTCCTTCTAAGTGAAAACAATGAGGGAAACAATCAAAACCTAATGAACTTTCCATTTGAATAGTAATTTTTGAGTATAAATATGTAAAGCTTGTGTGAATTAATCTAGACAACAGTTCATATATGCAGTCTCAAGATTCTAGCTTAAAATACCGTACATGTCCTAAGATCAAATCATTTTCCCTATAGGGCCCACATTACATCCCACCTTTCTTCCTAGGTCTAACTCTTAAGGAAATTAACACTGCTTACTAATCAACGTATTTATTTTGAATTAGTACTCTGCAACAGAAGTGTTAAATCTTGGATCAGTGTAACAACTATACTTGACAATGAGCAAAGATCAGACCAAATGCCACCTGACTACAGGAAATGTACATTTACTGATAATGGGTAATCTTCTTTGGTGGGAATATGGACTTCATTTTACTTGCAGAGAAAAGAACACAGCATTCTAAATGATCATTCTTGTGATTTAAACTAAATGGAATTAATATGGATATAGATATTGTAAATATTTAAATATAAATTATATATCTTTACAGGAGTATGGTATGTATTTTGTATAATTTCTATTTACTATATTATTACTGTTTTCTCTTTGACAAAAGCTTCAGCTAAATGGGGAGAGTAAGGTACATTGAGCAAAAATATCTCTCCCTCGTGCCAGGGTATATTTTAATTGAATTACGAGGTGCAAGAATAAAAATGTGACGATGGAACACTAATGTTCGTGTTGTATTTATCCATTTTCAAACTTATCTATTCCAATAAACACGTATGTAAGCAAGTTCAAGTAACATACTGTACTCTTAGATTTTTTTTCATGCACAATCACTTCCCCAAAATGATAATTAATTTCTCTATACATTAATTTTTGTACTTAAAAAAAACAACTTGTTTTTCATGTACGAAAAATTGCAAGAAATACTGTACTGACAAAATGTGCCTATAAGTTGATGGTAGTATTTATTTACCATTATTGAGTAGTCACCCATCAACAGATTACTATTTTGGCATTTACAAAGATTTTTCTTAAGGTGCTTGCCTTTTCTCACAATCCTTTACATGTCTTTCTCACCCACAAGACGGGTTTATCTCAGATTTAACCCTCGGCTGTCTTACCCTAAGGGTAGATAAGGTCATGTGCAATCTGATGTTGATTACAGTTTCTATTAGAAATATTATTTTGAAGACATAAGCTCGAATATGAAATGATGTCAAATAAATCATGTGCTATGGATGTTCCTATCAAGATCACTCACACAAAATGTATGGCCTTTGAGATGCAACCTTTGTCCTTGTATAGGAAGCTGGGTATTGAAAGTTAGGATTGATAGTGGGTGAAAATCTTACCAATGTTTGTGACCAGGGTAGGAAAATCCAATCCTTGGGGACTAAAATTTGTACCAAACCTGGCAAATCTGCCAACAGACATGGGGAAGAGTCTGTTAGATCGTTTGATGTATTGTGTCAAAAGGAGAGACATAGTGTCCAATTTTGGATTTACATTTTTTAAATGAATAAACTTTGATTGTTGTGTGCTGTGAGTCTCTTCTTGATAATGCAAAAGAGAGGCCAAAAGGTAGTTGAATCACATCACACAAGAGGTCATTTCCTGCTTGCAATAGACTTGGATTACTATGAACTCATGTACTTTCCTGGGTATCTAATTGTGTGGTTTTGCATGAGTGACATTTTTGTTCATGCTTAAATTAATAAAAATGACTTTGATGGGAGATGAGGGTTGTATTGTGTCTGCTGATGGATCATTACTTATTGGGTCTTTAAGATACTGCACAGCTAGAAATGATGTGATCATTACATTACATCATCGATGTGGCATCAATTTTTAGCTACATGTATCATAGTGCCATACATGTGACAGAACCAGGATTTCAAACCAGTAGATTTAAAAATTTTGATCAGTAGATTGGCCTCTAAACCACTAGATTTTTGATCTGCAAAAATTTTATGTTTCAGGGGGATGGAAAACAAAACAAATGGGGTTTTTATGTGCCATAATATGTATTTTTTTCATACTATAATAAAACAGCAAGTTTGAACATGAATCAGATTCAGATTTCAATGGAAAATGTTACAATAATAATTAATACAAGTCAGTATACAGTCAAATAATGAAAAAGGAAAAGTTGTTTATCTGATAGTTCAATGCAAAGAATTTTCTTTTATAAAATCCAATAGCATTTTTAGTTTCATTCACAAGATCACTGTCAAACGACCACTAATGACATTCATTGTGATTATTAAACTTCACACTTAACATGCTCTCAACAGTTCACTGGTCCAGATTTCCACTTGAATCACTTTGTATTTTGCGAAGAATGGAGAATGTCCTCTCTGTATCAGCATTAGAATGTTGTAATGACAGGACAACCACATTCAGCCTACAAAGAAGTTGTAAGGTTGCTGACTACTCTCCATTACTCCTCCAAGCTATGTTCACCATGAGGAGGAAGTTCCTGACTTGGACTTGGGATGTATTCCTGAGCCTCATTCTCAAAGGCTTCTTCCTCTTTATGACTCAGATCCAAAAATCTGTTAGCAAGTTTCACCACTGTAAATAAAACAAAATAAAGATTGATTTAGACTTGAAATAAAAATGAAAAAAAAATACATGATATATTTATGCTTTTATGAATAATTTATCCAAACTTAAAAATTCATTATCTTGTAATATATTTTAACTGATATATTTTATCTAGGGCTTGAACTTAATTTATGTGCATGAAAACTTCAAATAGTTTATGAAATACAAAAGAAGCATACCTTTAAAACACACAATGCAAAGTCAGGACCTTTGCTACTTGCCTGCACACTTAAACTCTGATCTCCAAGCATTGTTGAACTTGTAATATTTCTTAGCTGTTGGTTTCTTAACATTTCAGCATTTTGACATGAATTGAACAAAAATGTAAGAGTTGTCCTCTTAAAACATCTTGAACAATACAATAACAATTTAACAAGACAAAAATCAAAATACTTACTCTAGTGTCTCTGCCGAAATAATTTGTTATGGTTGGTCTCTTTATTTTATCTCCCCTCTGCTAACGGTCGGCCGATTTTCATCAAAGGCTCAGAAGAAATCATGGACCACCTTTTATCCCTTTATTACTTATAACACCTAAAGAAAACCCATCCCGCATTTGGCCTTAAACTCCTCAAATTCCAACAATAGGGTAATGAATTAGCAGCTTGCTGTGTATACATGTCAGCTGTTCTGTAACAATTCTAATCCTATTGCTCTGTCACGCATCATTGCACCAGTTATTGTACTGGTGGAATATTTCCGGTCCCAAGTAGACTGGTTTTGGCTGGTTTCTCTAATGTGTTGATGGAACACGTAAAAATACCGTGTTCGGGTTTATTTTAAAAAAAAAAATTTTTTTTTATAATTTTCAAAAGCGGTAGATTTGAACTTCTAAATGGTATGTGCGGTAGACGGCCTTTAAAACAGTATTTTTGGCCTACTGGCGGTAGAATCGCATATATGTAGTGCTATGAACTCTCTGAGAGATTGGCTGCAAAATGATATGCTTGCAACTTCATACACACTTTTAATAATCATAAAAACAGTCCTGTGAAAGAAAATGATAATGTCAATGAAAAGTATACAAAACCTATGGAAATCTTTAGCAATTTACAGCCTGCCATTAATTGTGTTTACAACCTGCCATTAATTGTGTTTACAACCTGCCATAAATTGTGTTTATTGCCATACAAGGTCTGGTAAAATGTTTCATTGATCTCTATTACTGATAGAAAGTGCTTTGGAAAAACTTTGTAGAAGTGAAACTACATAGATATCTCTCCCTATCTCATAATCTTTCTGGACATATTTTCTGCAACCATTCAAACCAAAATAATATTGAAGACTTAAAAGGCTTGAATTTATAACCACTTCTGATGCAGGAGGTGTGTCTCAATCAGTCAGTGAATATGTCCATGTGTAGTGAAATGTGACCTCCTTATCATCACAATCACTAAAGACATCAGCTAATCTCATCTGCCAATGAAATTACTTTTCCACTTTTTATGAAGCCTCATTTTGGCATTACGAGAAAAACTTAGTTCATTACCAAACCCTCATATGGCCAAGGTCTCACAGAGCCATGCGAAAGTCTGGTTGAATCTAATTTCAATCACATTACTCCAAGATTATTATAAATTTTTTGATAGCTTTTGAATACTTAAGTTTGTAATCCTATCAAACACTTTTGTCTTTGATAACAAATTCACGAGAACTGGTACATGTAATTATTATTTTGAAAACAAGCATTAAATTTGAACAATCTTTTCCACAGAAAGCTCGTGCATTTTGTCCACACCATGTTGGTCACTATCTGGGAATGGATATCCATGATACAGCAGATATTTCCCGCAGCATCAAATTACAAGATGGCATGGTAGTCACAATTGAACCTGGTAAGTTTTGCTCTGTTTTGAATAGAACATGCTCTATCAAGTCTTGAGCCTTAATCTCAACTAGAGTTTACCTGAATGCTATGTCAGGCCTACCATGGGCTGCATTCAGACAGCTCAGACACTTTCAGAACTTAATTGCAAATATAAATTACACAGGAGTGAGATTATTATAATAAAAAGACTCATAGCAAGAAAAAGGTGAAGTCATATAGCTAACAGTTCAAACATAAAAGTGCCTTTTTAGGGATGCTGAATTTTAAAGCTGGGCAAGCAGGTTCTTGGCTTGATAGCTTACCGGGCTACCAACTGATTTTTAGCTTTACTGATCATAGACCAGAAGAGCTTATAGGATGGTCTTTTGTCCATCATCCATCCATCCGTTAGCACAAGTTTGTTATTGCTATTCCTCCTAAACTACTTGGAAAATTGCCATGAAACTTTACACACACATTAATCCCGTGGTCTAGTTTATCCTAAATAAAAATAGTGCCGCTTGGACATCCAATATGGCCACCACACCAGCCATCTTGAAATTTTTTTTGTTGCTACTCCTCCTGAAAGGATTGTCATATCAACATTGGGTTTATGCTTAAAGATTTTTTATGATGTCTAGTTTGTCCTAAATGAAAATGGTGCTAATCTAACATCCAATATGGCCACCACACCAGCCATCTTGAATTTTTTTTTATTGCTACTCCTCCTGAACGGAAAGTCATATTGACATGGGGTTTTCACCAGAAGACTTCTTATGATGTTTTTGATCCTAAATGGAAATGGTACCAATCTGATGTCTAATATGGATGCCACAGTGACCATCTTGAAAATCTTATCAATACTCTACCTGAATGGATAGTCATATCAACATGGGGTTTTTACTAAAAGACTTCTTATAATGTCTAGTTGATCCTAAATGAAAATGGTGCCGGTCTGATGTCCAATATGGGCACCATGGCAGTCATCTTGAAAATCTTGTTATTGCTACTCCTCTATACCTGCCATAATATGACAAGATTTTTTACTCCCAAACCACCTAACACAGTCGTGTTTAGAAAAACTTGATTTTCAATAATCTTACAAAAAAACGACAATTTGTTATCACCACTATACATGTCTGAAGCATCTAGTCTGTATAAACAGTCATGTTTAGATCCCATATAAAACTATCCTTGGGGCAGGTTATACAGCTGATTATCATTGAGTCAATTAAAAGGAAAGGCGGTCAGAGATAAACAATCACCATTTCACAGATTACTTAATTGGTTGAGAATAGCTAGATGATGCTGTGTCAAGTCCTTGGAACACTGCTGTGGGAGAGTCCATTAGGCTAATTTGCATAGGTAAAGTACACTAAGTGGAACAACCCAATTCATTTGAGTTCGGTCTAGTCATAGAGATGCGTGTTGAACAACAATAGTTATTACTCATCATTGCTCTGAATGAGAATGTTTAAGCCATCATTATTAAAGATTATTGGCAAGTTTGTGATCAGCAGCAACACTTCTTTGAAGTTGGATTGTACTCCATATATAAAACGCAAAGCACAATTATTTCAGTAGTCGGAATAGTGTACAAGTGTGGTTCAGTTTTTTATATGACAAAATGTCGAAATGCAGCTTTAATTTAAGAAAAAGATGATCCATCTGCAAAACAAGCAAAGCCCTGCAAAACTAAATTTCAGAACTCCTGGACAGAGTTTGACCTTGTGAAGTGCAGCAGCAAGGGGGACCATTTTAGTTTTTGTACACACTGCAATCACCATATTGACATTAGTCATTCTTGAGTGTACGACATCCTTCGACATAGCAGGATGACCTAGCATGTTTGCCACTCCCTCACAGCAATGCAGATGTAGAAAGATCATTTTCTATGCTGAGAAAAATTCAACAAGATTTTTGGGGAAGTTCGAACAACAGTACCATCCAGTCTCAAATAAGTGCAAAGATGAAGACGAATTACATTTGTATTACCTTCAACCCCCCGAACTATTGCGAGCAGCAAAGACTGTAGCTAATTAAGAAAATATTCTACTGTCCAATGGATTTTAAAGACAGAAACTTGGTATATTTTTGTATTTAATGTCTGTGTGGTTGTGTTTATGTGAGTGTGGGTACATGCATGTGGTGGTGCTATTGGACAATGCTATAATAAGTCTACCAATTATTTTTGTTTTGTAAGTATATTAAATGCTTCAGAGAAAACATGTTATTTTCTTTTTTTTCAAATTTGAATTTACAGTAATTTTATATAGGCTTATATGAAAAGATAACATATTCTCAATTGGATGTCAATTTTTAAGTGCGTGCACTCTGACCCCCCTTTGGACCTCAAAACACACTTTTTGAGTCCCCAAAACCACCCAACACTGTCTGGGAATATGGCAGGTATGACTCCTACTGAATGGAAAGTCATATTGACATGGGGTTTTCACCAAAAGACTTCTTATAATGTCTAGTTGTTCTAAATGAAAATGGTGCCATTTTGATGTCTTATATGGCTGCCACAACGGTAATCTTGAAAATCTTCTTATTGCTACTCCGCCATTCAGGATGGTATCAACATGTTTTTTTTTTTACTAAAAACTTCTTATAATGTCTAGTTGGTCCTAAATGAAAATGGTACCGATCTGATGTCCAATGTGGCCACCACAGCAGCCATCTTGAAAATCTTGTTATTGCTACTCCACCTGAAGAAAAAGTCATATTGACATGGGGTTTTCACCAGAGGACTTCTTATGATGTCTACTTGGTCCTAAATGAAAACAGTGCTGCTCACACATTCAGTACGGCTGCCATCATGAGAATTTTGTTATTGCTAATCCTTCTGAATAGATGATCATATCAACATGAGGTATTTACTAAAAGACTTGTTATGATGTCTGCTTGGTCCTCAAAGAAAATGATGCCACTCAGATGTCCAATATGGCCACCACAGTGGCCATCTTGAAAATCTTCTTATCACCACTTTTTCTGAATGGATGATTATATCAGCATGGGGTTTTTACTCCAAGACTTCGTATGATGTCTAGTTGGTTGTAAATGATAATAGTACCAGTCTGACCTTCAATATGACTGCCACAGTGGCCATCTGGAAAATCTTATTATCGCTACTTCTCCTAGATGGCTGGTCATATCAACATTGTGCTTTCACTAGAAGACTTTTTATGATGTCTAGTTGGCCCTGAATGGACATGGCAACCATCTTGAAAATCTTGTTGCTGTTACTCATCCAAAACGGAAAGTTATACTAGCATGCGGTTTTCACCAGAAGACTTTCTATAATGTCTTGTTGGTCCTAAATTAAAATGGTGCTGATCTGATGTCCATTATGGCCACCATGGTGGTCTTCTTGAAAATCTTGTTATCACTACTCCTGTTAAATGGAAAGTCATTTTGACATGGGGTTTTCATCACAAGAGTTCTTTTGGTGTCTAGTTTGTCCCAAATGAAAATGATGCTAATTTTGACCTTCAATATGGCCATGATGAAAATATTATTATCGCTACTGCTCCCAAATTGATGGCTATATCAACATGGCGTTTTCACCAATAGACTTCTTATGGTACCTAGTTGGTGCCAATCACACATCCAGTATGGCTGCCATGACAGCTGTTTTGAAAATCTTGCTGTCACTACTCCCCCTGAATTGATGGTCATATTGATATGGGGATTTTCACCAAAAGACTTCTAATAATGTCTACTTGGTCCTAAATGAAAATGGTGTCAGTCTGACATCCAATATGTATACCACAGCAACTAATTGGAAAATCTTGTTATTGCTGATGAATATCAGAGACGGTTTCAACACTCAGCAGTTAAAAGGAAGAAATGGTTTTGTCTTGAATTTCAGGAAATTCTTTTCATCCAATAGAGCATCAGTCCCTGCAAGGGACTCTTGTTAAAATTTGTTGGACCCTGATAATAAGCATCTGTACTTCCATTTCATGAGTATAAAAGGCATGTTACACATGTGATTAAAGACATTGATGATCCACACATCCAGGATTTTACAGGTGTAGGATCTACATACTGTATACATGTGACAAATTCCTCTTTTGTCAATCCTACAAAAACATGGCAAGACATACGTATCACTGTTCCAATGATAATGGCAATGGTGGCCACAACAATATTATGATTCTGTTTTAAAGATTTGTATTCAGCTTTATTTTTAGGCAGATGCATAGAAGAAAGTGGATAGGCAAAACCAGGCTGAGTGCACCATCATGTGGCTCATGGCAAAACACTTCACTCCAGTTACCTCCACATGATTTTAACCATTCGTATGTTGCAGTGCCATCAAACAGACAAGACTAGATAATATACACCTGTAATATAAACTGTTTTAGTATAAAAAAAGGAATATATATATATATATATATATATATATATATATATATAAGCTAGCCATTCTACCTATTCAGTTTGATATCAAAATTGGACATATAGTGCTGTCTACCAGTTTTTAAGGTTGGCCTGATTCTCCTTTGAATACATTCCCAGGTCACATTAACATTAGGAAGAAGCTCCGCTACCTCTCAGATCCAGCAATAGTGGAAAGACGAAATGTTTTGTCTTTTCCAAATATACAAAGGTGAGAAACTCTTCCCAACCCTTCCCCTTACCTCCCCTCACCACTGCTCGGTGGCTATGGTTGTTTACTCAGTTTTAGCTTTCACTCTATGTGACACATCGTATCTCATACCTCACAAAATCTACATTAATCTTGCGGGTTATTGACCATCCATCAACAAAGTAAGTATAGCATTGAGTGTAAAGGTATTTAGTACCTGTTGTAATCATCATTTTCTGAAATTTGTTGATATTTATGTCAATTTCTCACAGTTATGGACTTTGGGGTTTTTTTTCTGGCTTTGTGCTCCTGCATGGTTTTGTTGGTGCCTGTTGTTGGTTGTTTTTGTGTACACTGCTGATATTTATTCACTTATTTAGTAACAAGTGTTGATCATTTGTGCAGGTGAATGATTTGGTTTGTTATTTCCCAAAAATATTTCATCATTCTTGTCTTTCAGAAAATTGACAGACAAAGTGTGTAAAATGCAAAAGATTTAATGCAATTTAGGACACGCATGGGACCTGTTTTGCATGCACAATATGTTCATGTAACTCTACATGCAGTGTTTGTGCATCATGGTTGGAAAACATATGGTCCATAGTATTTTAACGAAGACAAAAGAGATG
The DNA here is from genome assembly GCA_029931535.1 of Margaritifera margaritifera. Classification (NCBI taxonomy): domain Eukaryota; kingdom Metazoa; phylum Mollusca; class Bivalvia; order Unionida; family Margaritiferidae; genus Margaritifera; species Margaritifera margaritifera. The sequence goes on along the minus strand of JAQPZY010001629.1, from coordinate 4,270,111 downwards.
TAGCAAGTCCAGAAAGACAAACTGTGATGCATCTGAAGACATCACTGGTCAGCATAGTGGGGGCCATTGTGATGGGCCCACCCATCGAAAGTGTTGTGTCTAGTGCCACAGCGCCTATTACATCAGGTCAACTGCAGATGGAAGAAAAAGGGGTTGCGGAGTTGCCACCCACACATTCTGCACAGGTATTGCCAGAGTCACAGATACAGCCACTAGTACAAGAGGCAACACATCTGAACTTGGCCTTAGGGCCTCTAAGTCTGGGCTCATGTGGTGTTTTTCGAATGTGGGTGATCCATTTTGCAATCAGTCCAGGCCATTTAACATCATTCCGGCTGCCAACAGCCAGTCCAGATGTATGGTCAGCCGTACTTCACAATCAGTGAATGGGAATCCATCACTTTGGTGACCTGTGCTGTATACCAGCCAGTCACACCCTGTTATGCAGAACTATACTGGGATCCAGTTAGCCAATCCGTCTTTTTCGATGCAACCAGGATCAACCAGACAGTTACCAAGCCCGCCATCCAGCTGACTGTCCAGCCAGTAACCAAGCCAACCGCCCAACACACTTACTGGCAATACAAACTATGGCACTTGTCCAGCTGCAATGCAACTGCCAACTCACATATTTATGGCTTATCCTTTGGGAAGATATCAAATTGTACTCAGGCCAAAATCACTCACCCTGTTTCCCAAGTGGAATTTGGCTTTGTTGCTGACATGGCGCTATTCAGATCAGTTTGAGCCCTTATCTCCTTGAAGATGCTATCATACAAAATGTGTTTTTTGTTAGCTCTAGCTTTGGCATGCAGGGGGAGCAAGTTGCATGCCCTTTTAGTGGACTCAAACCATCTACAGTTCATTCAGATCAGATGGTTTCTTGGTCCTGATGACACAACCAGGCTTCATAGGGATGAACAGGCTGCTGTCAGTAGGAAGTCCAAGAGTGGTTATCTGTCCCCTTTCCTCCATTGATCAGTCTAGGAAGGCAGTGATGCTGAACAAGGTCTGTGTGCTGAAAAACACTATGTAAAGTGCACAGAAAAGTGCTGTGGAGCCTGGCAATGCTTCTTTCTTCCTGTCAAGCCGGGGAAAGAAGATATAACCACCCAAGAACTGGCATCACGGCTAAAGAGGGTAATATGCTCAGTGTACTCTGAGATCTCAAAAGAGCACATACGCGTCATGAAAATCTCAGCTCATAAAATCAGAGCTATCTCTGCAAGCCTTGCATTTGAACAGAACATGGTGATCCAGTACATAATAGATGTGGTTGGCTGGGATGAACAGTCAGCCTTCTGAAGCTTTATCTGCATGATCTGGATTCACAGAGACAAGAATTTAATCTGGTAGATCCAGTGGCTGCAGCCCAGACCATAACCCGACCAGTCTGAAGTTAGCAGAGCCTTACCACAGGTGTAGAACAAGGCTTTTGTTGGATTTGCCTGGTGACTTTAGTTAGTAAGAAAAGTAATTTGCTTCCTTTTTTCTTGTCACAGTACTGTTGTCACAGCTTACTTGACTGTCAGTGTACGGGTCTCATATTAGTAGTTTGGTTTACTCTCATACACGAAAGAATTCTTATTCCCTGGAGGGTGACCATGATAGCGGTAGGATGCCCAGCATTGCCTCCTCATGTTACCTTTTTTCCTAATATTAATGTGATCAGGGAATGTATTCAAATGAGAAAGCAATTTTTTTAAATTATGTTTCTCTGAGTATATTTAAAAGATCACATTATTATTAAACCTTCCCACACATCCCCGCAGATGTGAGCATCTTGATTGAGATATCGCTGAAGCTAACACTAAGTAAACAACCATAGCCACCTAGCAGTGGTGAGGGGTGGTAAGGAGAAGGGTTGGAAAGAGTTTCTTCCTTATATAGATGGGAAAAACACACAATGTTGTCTTTGCATGATTGTTGTATTCAAGAGGCATCAGAGCTTCTTCCTAATGTGATCGGGTAAGAATTCACAGAAAAATAATTTACTAAAAACTTTGCTTTTTATCAGTTTATTAGTCAATGATGACGGTACAAAACAATTATTGATCTGTTAAGTTTATTATTGGGACTTCAAATTCCTTTAAGTAGTTCAAGGTAAAACACATTTAATAGCAAACTGTCATCTCTGCCTGTCTTTTTTAAAAGCAACGTCCAGAATTCACTGTAGTTTAGTGGCACTATGAAAGTATGCTCAGTTACATGATTCACTGCTAATAAGAAACTTATCTGCTTTACCACACTTCCTTTTTCCTTGTTCACAATATTGCAGCTAACATATCACATTTACTGCGGTATATCACATTAAAAGCAAACGAAAATGCTAATGTGTGGTTTGAGCTGTTATAGTGAAGTGTACAAATTGGATTTATCCCATAAAACATAAGCAAAAACTCTGTAAGGGCTGTCCCAGAAAATAATATCACAGAAGGTCGGAACACCATGTTACTTTTTTTCTCTTGGTAGTTGGGATCACAATCGTTTTTAATATCGTGGTTGAGTGTAATTTTCTAATAAAATTACCATGGTGGTTGGTATATTTTGTTTATATTATATTGGAAACTATATTACTTTCCTGATTGGCTATGAAGTTATACAATTAATGGACATCCACAACAGGTGTTTGTTTCTGTCAATATACAAGGGAGAACTTTTTGATAACACCCTATCCCCTACTCCTAATCAACACAAGCTGACTAACTAGCACAGTTAGAAATCTGACCCATTGCCAATTCCATGCTAATTTCTTATACCGTTGGCATGTTTAACTACTCATATCTTATACCACTTTAAAGGAGACATTCCAAACATTTTTCCCATGATAGTGCAATTGTAGTACCTTACTGATCATTTTATGGCCACTTTGACTCTAAGTTTCTCCACTGACTCATATCTTGCCTACTTAAATCCAGTTTGCAGGGCATACATTTCCAATATGTCACGCATTGAACAGCTGCATTTCAATTCAGATTGGTTTTTATTGTTTACCCTAGACTGGAATAAATAGGTAACAAATCCTTACAACCAATCAGAATTGAATGTAGCCTGTTCATGCTGTGACAAGTAGGAACCAAGTAGTCAAGATACAAAACATGTAGGGAGTAGGAGTAGGGGTGAGAGGCAGGGTATATTTACATGCTTACTATTTGTCTTGTTAGTTGATTGATGTGAAACTTAGTACATATTATGGTCATCATCAGAAAATATGCATGTTGACCAAAAACACTATTTTCAGAAGAGTTTTATGCCCTCTTGTTACTATGACTCATCTTTATCGTGAGGTTGAGATGGGATGCAGGAGAGGTGGGGCTATATTTATATGCAAATTGTTCACCATTCCTTTAGTTTAAACTGATTTCTTTACTTTGCAGGAGTTTACATCCCCCAAAATAGTATGAATATACCAGAGGAATTTAGAGGCATTGGAATTCGGATTGAGGATGACATTCTGATTACCTCTTCAGAACCTGTTGTGCTGTCAGTCAACTGCCCAAAACAAGCAGACGAGATTGAAGACATGTTCAGACACTGATTATTAGCCATTGTTTTTTATGGAATCACTCCTGTGAGGTTTCACGAACAAGCAGCCATGATGAAGGCCATAATATCCCCAAAGTTCAGAGGGGATATATCATTTTGACCATTTGTGTGTTTGTTCATTTGCTATGCCCCCAATATCTTTGACCCCTTTTAACCTACACTTGTGAAAATTGGTATGTGGATGCATCTCAGGGAATGTAGCTTGGCCATACAAAAATAAAGCTTCTTTAACACGAGTGACATGTATTTTCAGCTATTTGTCAGTTACACCATCAATATCTTGGACCCTATTTCACCTACACTCATGAAAATTGGTATGTGGATACATCTCAGGAAAAGTAATTGGGCCATAACAAAAGTAGGTTGATGTGACCCAATTTTGATGTTTGAGTGACTTCTGTATTTTCAGCAATTCATTAATTACACCTTCAGTGTATTGGACCCTATTTCACCTAATCTCATACAAATTAGTATGTGGATGCATCTCAGAGAGAGTAACTCGACCAAAGCAAAATAGGGCACCGTAACCTAATTTCTAAGATTGGGTGATTTTATATTTTCAGCTATCTATTCTATACACTATCAACAAATTTAACTCTTTTTCACCTACATTTATGAACATTAGTTTGTGGATGCATCTCAGAAAGAGTGACCTAATTTTCATCCATGAGTTACTTTTAAATTTGCAGCTATTCATCATTATACCCTGAACATCTTAGACCCTATTTCTCCTACACTAACGAAAATTAGTTTGCTGATACATCTCAAGCAGAGTAACTCAACCACACCAAAAGTAGGTCAGTGTAACCTTATTTCCATGATTAGATAACTTTTGTATTTTGAGCTATTTGTTGTTTACACCACCAAAATTTTTACCCCTATTTCACATACCATTTTGAAAATTGAGGAGAGTAACTCATCTATACCAAAACTGGGTCACTGTAACTAAATTTGCATGCTTAAGTGACTTGCACATTTTCGATTATTTATTCACTACACCCTCATATCTTATATCATATTTCACCTATATTCAATAAAATTGGTGTATGCATCTCAGTGAGAGTAAGTCAACCATATCAAAAGTAGGTCACTGTGACCAAATTTACATGTTTTAATGACATATTTTCAGCTATTCCATCATTACATTCTCAGTATCTTAGATCCTAATTTAGCAACGGTCATGAAAATTTATATTTACAGTGGTCCCCCTCTTATTAGGCCACCCCTTCTGCAGCAAGAAAGTGGCCTTATAAGACGGGTGGCCTTTCTAGAGGGGGATCACACAGTTGTGAGTAATAACTACATATAAAGTATAAAAGATGTAACTAATTTTTATATATTTTATATTTTGATTTAAAAATCACAGGAATATTATCTGGTTAAGGACTCAGTATGATACAACTAATATCAATGAAATTTATAAATAATATGAATAATCATGAATCGTGGTGCAAAACTACATTGTCGGTAAATTCTGGGCACAAACATTTGGTTGTAACTATCCCTGTACGTCCGTCGATTCCGTCTTCACACTCAATGCAGTTGAATGTATATTGACGATGTTTATTTTGAATCTTTCTGACATAAAATTTCTCCGTAGTTATCAAAAGACTCTCCCTCTTTTCGTTTAATTTAATTGCTTTCACTTTTTGTTCTAAACTGAGAATGTCTGACGATATTTTGCGACAACTTAATCCTTCGCGGGCATTCACGAAGGAGGCACAGTGTTTACAACGGAAGTGAGTCTGTCACGTGATCGACTTTTTTTTTTCTTCTTCCCTAGTCTGGTACTTGGTTATATACATTTCATAATCTATTAGGGTGAAGCCATAAAGGCTAACATACCATTTTACTATCTAGCGACCGGATGTCATGCTTACTTGAGCTGAACAATGCTGTGCTTCTCTGCGGTTAGCTTTTGTCCTCTTGATAATTATCGGTGGTATTAATAGCCAGTAATTATCAAAGTGACACTAGCTATTATCTAAGGAACACATGGCAGTAATTGGATTACTTAACTCTTTGTAAGGATTAAAGTTACTTTATTGGCATGTTGGAACAAAATCTCAATGTGTTGAATTGAGAAATTAAAAAATATTATCAAGATTTTACTCTGTAAACAACCATTATGTGGCCGCTCGCGGGGGGTAAATTTGACCGTTTTTGCACTAAAATGCTGGCCGCTGGTCGCGTTAGAGGGGTGGCCGTCCTTGAGGGGTACTTTTGAACACAAACTCGTCGGTGCCAAGGGATTGTGGCCGTATAAAGCTGGTGGCCGCTGGTCAGGGGGGCCTTTCAAGAGGGGGACCACTGTAGTTGCATCTCAGTGAGAGTAACTCAGCTATACCAAATATAGTTCAGTGTTACCTAATTTTATGTTGAAATGACATTTGTATTTTCAGCCATATATTGGTTATATCCTCTGTATCTTTAATCCTATTACATAAAACTAATTAAACTTTTGTTTCAACCCTATACTGATGAAACTTTTTTGATGCATCATATTGAGTAGTAATATTCCCTTCCTTCACTTGGTGGTTTATTCATTAACTACAGCTTACAGCCAGAGGGTAAAGGGGTTCAAATCCTATCCAGACCAGTCCTAATCAGCTGTCAGGGTGTATCTGTTTGCAAGGATCTTAACTCCTCAACATAGTCCTCCATGCTAGTCTGTATATTGTCAGTTATTCCTCCTGTTGGTGAGAGGATTCATGTTTATGAGTAAGCACCATGTTACGAATCTGTTAGGTTCTTCAAATAGCAGACATTTGTACCCTGTATACTCACTTATAAGTCAAGTCCAACTTCAAACAACACAGCATAATGTGCCAGTAGAGCAGGGTCTGTTTTTTTTTTGTTCTACTAATTACTCCTAACAAACTGCATAGACCCAGATCTGCCAGTGCATTATGCAGTGGCAGATCTGGATCTGTGCAGTTTGCAGTTGGACTCAATTTATAAGCGAGTATGATGGTACAAATGTCTGCTATTTGAGGAACCTAACAGTTTCATATTTGACTTCAAAGTTTGCCTTTGCTTCAAGAATTCCATTTCCACTCCGTATCTTTTGAAGAACTTCATGGATTGAAATCAGATTTAGTTTTGGAGTTTTGTATTCTGATTACACAGAAGAAGTTTAATTTTTGCTTATTTCTGTCAAAATGTGAGATATGGCCCCTGTTTGACTCATAAATTAACCCTTGCATCATGAATTTCATTTCCACTCTGTAACTTTTTAAGAACTTCATGCATTGAAACCAAACATAAAACAGCTTTGTCTTGAAAAGAAATATACATCAAGTTCACTTTTCACTTATTTCTGTAAAATTTTGACCAAGTCACAACTCAAATTTAACTTTGTAGACTGTATCATAAATTTAATAAATTCTGCTCTCACATAATTAGTTTTGAAGCACATTATTGACTGAAGCCAAAGTTAATGGATAAGTTTTGTTTAAAAACATTGGTTTAGCTTGATTTTCACTTTTTGTTTCTATAAAAATTTGACAAATTTAACTGAACAAATTTGAACTAGCATTTTGAACCACAGTTTCGTGAATTACACCATCTTGGCAGCATCCTTGTCCTCTAGACACATTTGTTTAAGGCTGCAAAAATCCCTAAATGTTCTAATTTGCCAGAAAGAATTTGGTTTCGTTTGGTGTTTTACGGCACAGCAACACTGCTAGGTCAGTTGGAGTAAAGTGGTTTAACAAAGAACATGCTTTAGTAGCTGACCCAGGCTGATCTAATGGTAGGATTCACACCAGCATTCTATCGGTTGCAAGCCCAGTATGCTAATCACTGAGCCACCGTGAATTGTTAGAGATTTTCAGGAAAGTAAACCAATACAGACAAACTCTGATAACTCGGCATGACTCACTCAGTCCCAACCTAAAGCACTCTCATGTATGTGATCCAGAAAAACAACAACTCAAACAGAGTTTTTGGACTATTTACTGTATTCCAGATTTTCTGTACAATATATTCATAAAGTTACATACAAATTTTATTGTCCAGCAAAATTGTTCACCTCATTATGCACTGCCAATAAAAGGATTTTTCCATTCTGGCAGCCTGCCACCCTGGACAATGAAAATAACCCATAAACCTTTTGAAAACAAGGAGCCCTGGGTGACCAAGTGGTCTAAGGTGCTCACCTTTACAGATCACTCACACATCTCACCTCTGTCCGCATGAATTTGAGTCTCAGCTCAACTAATGTGGGTATGTGAGAAAACTTGCCAGGAGCTTCTTGTGGGTTGGTGGTTCTTCCAGGGTCTTCCTCCACTAAATATACTGACCGCCATGTATAGCCTATCATGTGCTGAAAAATGGCGTTAAACCCCACAAAACCAAACCTTGTGAAAACAAATGTGAACTTTGAGCACACTTATCCATATTCCTCATAGTCTTGCATTCTGCTATGTTGCTCAGTATATGAATTGAATCTGAAAAAATAACACTCTCCTGTGCAGAAAAGTAGACTTTGATGCAACACAAATAGACCTGTATACAACACAAGAGTTTCATGGAATACTACATCTCACCTTTTTTTCATCTGTAACCTTTTACCTTTCTGTTGATTACTGTAAATTGAGTGATGGATTTTGTCTGTAACCTTTTACCTTTCTGTTGTTTACTGTGAATAGAGTGATGGATTTTGTCTGTAACCAGTTACCTTTCTGTTGATTACTGTAAAGCGAGTGATGGATTTTGTCTGTAACCTATTACCTTTCTGTTGATTACTGTAAAGCGAGTGATGGATTTTGTCTGTAACCTATTATCTTTCTGTTGATTACTGTAAAATGAGTGACGGATTTTGTCTGTAACGTATTAAATTTCTGTTGATTACTGTGAAGTGAGTGACGGATTGTACAAAATCTTTAACATTGACTTGCACAAAAACTTCAACTGTTAGTTGATGCCAATATTGATGACAACATCAGTATTGCTATGTCTCATGGAGACAAAACCTGTGGTTTGTTTGAAGTGAGTTTGCCTACCAAATTATTGCATCCTAAGGAATAATGAATTGCAAATACAAGGAGCCCATAGAAGTTCATTATAAATGTGCTTTATTGTATTTAATTCTGTATCAACACAAATAAGCCTGTTTTAGGGCTTGCATTGTTTTTTATTAAATTTCTTATAAAACTTTATGAAACAGATAATGACAGGAAATTGTGAAGTTGGCAGTGAGATTGTGATAGCTTTAGCACATGTTTTCTAAAGTCATGCACTTTTGTTCTCTACAGGTATGTTATATATTTTAGTCAGCATTTGTATTGATAGCTCTGAAAAATCTGACGATTAATCCTTTACTACCTGTTATTTGAATGCCCCATCACAACAGTGGTAGGGCATATAGTGTTACCCCCATGTCCATCCATCTGTTCTCTGTCATACCTTGGTTTAGTTCTGTGTTTAGGTTAGTTTCAGGCACAGTGGTGAGGCATCCATGTTCCATGAACACATATATTGTTAACACTGTAAAAACTGATGTATTCAGTTTTATCAACTCAATAATCACCTGTCTTTCTGTCAACATAATTCTGCACCTACTTCATACCATCCATTGAAGGTTAAAGCTACATTATTTTCCAAAACAGATTTAAAACTAATATGATGAGCATGTTCTTTGTAACTCATAACTGCTTTAAATGATAGTCTTAACACCAAAATCCACCTAGATTGTCCAGTTTAACTTGTCTTATCACCAAAATCAACCTAGATTGTCCAGTTTAACTTGTCTTATCACCAGAATCCACACACATTGCCCAATTTAACTTGTCTTATCTCCAAAATCCACCCAGATTGTTAAGTTTAGCTTGTGTTATCACCAAAATCCACCCAGATTGTCTAGTTTAGCTCATCTTATCACCAGAATCCACCCAGATTGTCCAGTTTAGTTTCTTAGGTTTTGAGAATTCCCTTCATTGCATACTAAAAATAGCATTGAACTATTTTTAGTTACATGGAGGTTTTGAAAACCAGACTCACTTCTTCCAGGTTATAAACATGCACTGTCTTCAGATGATGGTTCTTGTTTTAAGTTGGATCTAAAGCACTTTTTTTCAGGTAAAACAGGTTTTATATTGAGCTCTGCTTGTGACACTGGGGCAGTCAGAGCATGTGCTGTACATTTGGTTTTGACAAACTGTGAGTTAATTTGGGTTGGTTTGTAGAGTTGCAGGTGCCATACTCACCTTATTAACAGTTTGTTTGTGTGTGCATCACATATCAGTGAACTGTAAATCATAGCTTATTTACATGTTATCTCATCTGCTTGATGGGTATGGGGACTCCCTGGATTCCCACTTTTTTATTGACTCTAGCATACATTTTTGCAAAATATATTGTAATTATTCTTCATGGAGAAACACAGATTGAATCATGTCATTTCTGTATCTCAATTCTTGATTTTCTACAAGAGAATTTAATACCAATGCTCCAGCTATGTTGGTCATTATTATTATCATTATTATTATCATTACGACAACCTGCACATGGCTTATAAACCATGTACTATCTAGCATACCAGTAGTACAGCTGTGATCTCATCTGTCAGCCTGAGTGAAAGGCCTAATTGCACCATGACTCCCAAGATATGTTTACTGTGACCTATATTGCATGCACCACCAGCATTAGTTAATTTTTTCTTTAATGTATAACTTTTATACTTCAATTCCAAAGAATGGCTTCTTACTATATAAGCTGTGATATGTAACAATAAAGCAGTATTGTGAATAATAGATACCACAGGGACAAATGTAAAACAAATCCTGTATTTTTAATATGTGTCATGCCAAACACAGCTTGGGGAGCAGACTGGAAGGTCATGTTCTGTGTTATACAGCACTTTAGTAAGATCTAAACTTGACTATGGCATGATTGTGTACGGATCAGCTTGTAAATCTTACCTGCAGATCCTTAATCCAATACACAATCAGTAAATCTTACCTGCAGATCCTTAATCCAATACACAATCAGAGACTTGGACTCAGTCATGGAGCATTTAGAACTTCCCCTTCAGAAAGCCTCTGTGTTGAGGAAATGAACTTTATTTTAGACGAATGAATTTGGCTCTTCAGTATACTACCACACTATCTTCTAATCTGTCTAATCCCACATATGATGTAGTCTTTAGACCCAAATACCAAGTCATGTTAACTTTGGTCATAAAGCAAATTTCATTCCACCTTTTGGCAGACAAATTTGTCTTCACCTAGAAGCAGCATAAATCCAGGTTGAAAATACATACTGCAAAATCCTGTTTTCCCGATTCACCACATGGGCTATCACAACCCCCCCCCCCCCAATAATGTTTGATCTTTGCAAATTCAAAAAGACAAGGTTGGAGCTACCATTGCAACACTTCAGTGCACCATCTCGACCTGGTTACTGGAAAAAGCCTCCAGTTTACCACAGAAATTACAGCCATACTGAAATCATTGAACTATGTTGAAACCTCTTAGAAAGCAAATTTCATCATCTTTTCAGGTTCCCTTTCCACACTGAAAGCCTTGCAAAATCTTACATTTGACAACCCATTAATATCCCAAATCATACTGAAACATGATCTGCTCATACAATCTAGAAAAAGTATTTTGTACTATTGGCTGACAAGTCACATTGATATTGTGTGTAATGAAAGGGCAAATAATGCAGCTAAAGTTGCCCAGCAGTCACTCTGTTTCCAAATGCAAGATTCCATATACTGACTGCAAATATTATATAAATCGGCTTGTTCTATATACTTGGCAGAATGTGGGATGAAAACTCCCCAAACAATATTTGTAACATCAAGCCCATCATTGGAGAGTGGCATTTCTTATGTAGAACAAATTGCAGAGATGAGATGGTTTTGTGCCAGTCATGTATAAGACACGCATACCTGACTCGTGCATACCTTGTGAAGGGTGAACTGCAACCACTGTCTGTGGAACATATTCTTGTCGAGTGTATCAATTCCACCCTGTGAAACATACATTTTTTTAGGTGAACTCAATTAGGGAACTTTATGATGATGTACCATCAGAGAAATTCTTTGACTTTTTGAGGGAGTGTAGTTTATATAACAAATTCTGAATGATTTTATATTTTGTACCTTTTTCTTTCATTTCATATACTTTTTTTTATCTTGTATTACTTTATGTTTATGTATATTTAGTAGGGTTTATCTTAAGTTTTTTGTGCAATTTTTTTATATTTACATTTTTAGAACTTTGCTTTTAATCAGCACTATATAGCCATTATTGTGCTGATATACCTCATTCATTTGTTTGTTTTTTTGTATGTTTGTTACACCTCCAGTATGTTCAAAACTATTCATCTGAATCATGAAATATGGTTTACGGTCACATCTGAGAAAGAGTTTCTCAGCCATACCAAAAACTTGGCCACAATGACCTAATTTTCATGCTTGGGTGACGTTTGTATTTTCAGCTATTTCTTGGTTACACCTTGAATATCTTGAACCCTATTTCACTTACATATGAAAACTGGTATGTGGATACATTTCAATGAAAGCAATTCAATAATACAAAAACTAGTTTACTGTGACCTAATTTTCAGGCTTGAGCGACTTTGTATTTTCAACTGTCTGGTCATGTCTTGGATCTATTTGACCTAATCTGATGAAAATTGGTATATGGACACATCCAACCAAAGTAACTCAACCAAACAAAAAGTAGGACAGTGTAACCCAGTTCTCATTCTTGAAATACTTCTGCATTTTCAGCTTTTTGTTTGTTACACCCTCAATATATCTGACTCTATTTTATCTACACATGACAATCTTTATTTGGATGCATCTCAACTAAAGTAACTCAGCCATATAAAAACTAGGTCAGTGATAACCAGTTTGATGCTTGAGTGACTTTTGTATTTTCAGCTATCCATTCATTACACCCTCAATATCTTTTACCCTATTTCACTTACATAAATATATATGTGGATGCATCTCAAGAAAAGTAACTCAACCATACCAAAAACTAGGTCAATTTGACCCAATTTTGATGCTTTAATGACTTATGTATTTTCGTTTTTCTGTTCATTACACCCTCAATATCTTCTACCCTATTTCACTTGCACCAATGAAAATTAATATTTGGGTACATCTCAATGAAAATAACTTATCCATACCAAAGCTAGGTCAATGTGACCTAATGTTTATATTTGAACGACATTTTGAGATCTATGTTTATTACACCACCATTATGTTGAATCCTATCTACACTCATTAAAGTTGGCATGTGGATACATCTCAAGGAAGGTAACTCAACCATACCAAGTTAGGTCACTTTAACCTCATTTTTGCACATGAGTGTCCTTTGTACCTTTAGCTATCTGTTCATTTCACCTTCAATATCTTGAACCCTATTTCACTTGGACATGAAAATTGATATGTGGATGCATCTCAACAAGAGTAACTCAACCATGTCAAAAGAGTATCACTGGAACCTAATTTTCAAGCTTGAGTGGCTTTTGTACTTTATACTAATCTGTACATTGTCAACTACTCCCCTCATGTGCTCCTGTTGGTGATTGATTAATGTTTACAAAAAAGCGCCTTTTAGCTCGCATGGATGTAAGGCCAAGTTGGCTTATGATATTGTCTGTAATGCATCATCCATCATCTGCCAGTCATTCAAAATTGTTATTTACAACTTAATCGCCAAATCGCTGAACAATTTGCACACAATTGTTCAGGGAGCATTCTGGCATCAAGGCCTTTAAGATTTGTTCAGTTGATGCTGATATGTCTTCCGATATGGCCACCATTACAAATAATAAAAAAGAAACTTCTTAAAAACTGCTTAACAGAATTTTACCAAAGTTTACAGTAATCATGCTGCTATAAATGTCTTTCAGCTTTGTTCAGATGATGCCGTTCCACCATCAAGTATGGCTGCCATTACTAAAAATAGAAAAATCTTTAAAAGACTTCTTCTCAAAAACCACTGAAAAGAATTTGACCAAATTTGACAGAAAGCATCCTAGCATAAAGGCCAAGCAATTTTATAAACATAATGTGAATCCATTGCTAAAAACCTTTAAATAATTTCTTTTCAAAAAAATTTATAAACAGAATTTAACCAAATTTGACAGATGGCATAAAGGGTTTTCAAATTTACACAAATGATGCCAAATCACCATCAAATATTGCTACCATCACTAAAAGTTAACAAATTTCCAAACGACTTCTTCTCAAAAGCTGCTCAAAATTTTTTACAGTAACTTGACATAACTGTTTTTTTTTATTTTAATGTGTAGAAAGGATGCTGATCCATTGTAAAATATGGCTGCTGTAACTAAAAATAGAAAAACCTTTAACAGCATCTCAACAAAATTGCTGAACAGAATGTGACCAAATTGTAAGGAAGCATTCTTGCATGAAGGGCTTTCAGATTTATACAAATAATGCCATTTTGCCATCATATACAGTCACCATTACAAAAAATAGAAAAACCTTTCAATGACAACTTTTAAAAATTCACTCTGCAGAATTTAACCACATTTCACAGAAAACATTCAGGCCTAAAGGACTTTCCAGTTTGTACAAATGATGCTGATCTGCCATAAAATATGGCAGCCATTACTAAGAATAAAAAAAACTTTAAATGTTTTCTATTTAAAAAAACCACTGAACAGAATTGGACTAAATCTTTCAGAGAGCATCCTGGCATGAAGAATTTAAATTAGATACAAATGGTGCCCATCTGCCTTCAAATATGACCACTTTTACTAGAAATAGAAAAACCTTGAAATAATTTATTCTCAAATTCCACTTATCAGAATTCTACCAAATTTGACAGAAAGCTATGTAGCATGTAGTGCTTTCAAATTTATACAACTGAGGTTGATCCACCATCAGATATGATAATCATTGCTAAAAACAGAAAAACAATATTAAACAACTTTATATCAAAAGCTGCTCAACAGTATAAAGCCTTTCAATATTGAAAAAACAAAGCTGATGTGCCACAAAAAATATGAATGAAAATACACAAAATAGAGGAACCTCAAAGCAGTTGTTTTCTTAACATATTCCATCAATAGCATTGGAATAAGTTTTTGGAGAAAGCATCCAAGTGACTCAGATTTCTTGGCCAAACGCTGTTGTGTCTGGCAGTCACCCAGATGAATAATCTCAGTCCTGTTTGCTCCTCTTGTTCCTTGTCCCTAAGCAAACATTTTTTTGTTTTCCTTTCAGTTTCTGTTTTTTAAATCTTAGTGTCTTACCAAATAACTTTATTTGAAAATTATTAAGAAGGGTCAAACTTTATAAGACTTATAGCTAAAGTTGAATATAATGAAGCTGATCTATTAGATTCAATCTCTGGTGGTTCATCAGCACTTTTAACTTAAGATTCCACAGCTTTTCAAAAAAGCAGACACTATGTATTATTCTAACTTGATGGACTGCAAGTACCTTACACCAACAGAACTTAAGTCAGGACTTAAATTTATGTCTGGAATGCAGTGATCTGATTGGTTGAAATCTAAGTCTGACTCAAATGTCTTTAGTTTGGACTTAAAATGTTAGATATATTGGTAAAATTGGGCCCAGGTCTGAAGCTTGAGAGCATATTAGATTGTTCTAATTATGTCTAAATGTAATTTAGATGAATCGTACTATTTGATTATTTAATTCTGCTTATATTTTATCAATCTGATTGAAATGTATCAGTTCATCTGAGTAATCTTGTGCATGATAGCTGTAGATTAACTCTAGTGTTTCATGCACATATCTGATGAGAACAGCTTTCTATGTATTTTTGGCTTGGAGGGATCTCAATCTCTCCATGTCTATTGCATAGTGCCCATTCTATTTTACCAAATATAGTTTGTATTACCAATAATAGTAACAACCTGTATGGTCTTACTAAAATGAGTAACAAAGTATAGATCCACTGGCCTTTCAGGTCAATTTTATGTCACGGGATGCAACTCAAATTTAGGTTAGGGGGTGCTCTACAGATATTACGTGCTTCTGAGAGAGGGACAGGTGTAAGATGAAGTTGTTTGCATTTGCAACATGCGCAGTGGAGAGAATGTTGGCATACCTCTATGCTACTTTCATGTACTGTGGCTGAAATTTCTTTACATATTGTACTTGTGGAAATTGGACATGATCTAAGCAAACAGCAGACAGAAATGGACGCTCCAAAGTACTCGAAAAATCAACCTGAATTAGTCAAAAGTACACTATTTTCAGCAGTTATTAAAATAGGGAAACGAATTTTGCCAGAGTAGGCAATACCAGCCTCTGAAAGTACAATGAATGAATTACAAAATATATAAAAAGTAAAAAAAAGTTATTGGCGCTTTTTTATTTATTTACCTTTTGAAGTCCAGGAAGTGAAAATGACCAAGCGGAGCTGGCACTTTTTTGAGAGGTGCACATCTTAAGTAAGACCAAGCTGTATACTCTATAACCCAAATTGCACACATCAATCATACACCAAAATAAAGGGAATTCAAAGTTCTTTTAACAATACTTAAGATATACAAGGTCTTTTTGAAATAGCCAGGACAACCAGTGAGGAAAACCTGGGTAATTCTTTTTCTTTAAAAATCTAACTCTATGCAAAATACAAAACTGAGGAGCGCAACCTTAATGATTAGACCCTATTATAGTTATCTCCCTTGGATGTAAAATGCACCATGAATAGCAATATCTATGGAGTTGTGTTCTTTCATCTTATGTAAATCTGTATCACTTCAACCCTCCAAGCCATTGGTGTTTTCAGTGCTTTAATTAGATAAGCCCAGAGAGTCTGTGTCATTGTTTGTTTCATTTGCAAGGCATGGTGAAGACATAGGTATCACTTTTTTAATATCAATTTCATTGGTTTTGGCATCACTGTTAAGTTTATACGTTGAGCTCCATTTCTCTGACACTTCCATATACAATTATGAACCTTGATAGGTGCTTTTGTCTTGTTCTCAACACCAGGAAACAAAGTAGATTACAATTAACAACTTTTCATGCTCCATTAATTATGTTCAGTTTTATCCTTGCTCTGACACTGTTGCATGTACAGTCATGAAACTTGATAAAAGCACTCATTATTTAACTTAATATTCATATTGATGAAAAGTAGGTCACAATGACCGGCTATTTTTATTCGAGTGACTTTGCTGGTTCTTTAGATTGTGACAAAGTGCAGCAGGAAAGACATAGCATTACACAGAATTCCTGTTTGTAAAAAGTTGGGAGTCTGTTTCTAACTGGGCAAGGTGTTTAAAACATATTTGAGAGACAAAAGAGGAGTCAAAGTACCAGTTATACTGGTAGGTTAGATAACTGGGAATAACTGACATACATATATGTATGTATATATGTATAGAGTTTATTGGTACATCAGCACAATCCTGGCTTTATATTGCTAAGCAAAAGTTAAGTAACAAAAAAGGTAAAAACCAATCCTTGCCAAAATTCCCCCAAAGAAAATAGTGGTTCAGTGATTAGCATGCTGGACTCCAAATTTTAAGGGGTTTAAATTTAACCTGATACCAACTGCAAACTGCATAGACCCATATCTGCTGTTGCATAATGCTCCGTCAGATCTGGGTCTATGTAGTTTGTAAGGACTAATCAGTAGAACAAACAATATAGACCCTGATCGGCCGGCACATTATGTGATGACAGATCAAGGTCTATGTTGTTTGCATTTGGACCCGGCTTATACGCGAGTATATACGGTACTTCCTGTACCATAAAACACCAGACCAAACCAAACCAAAGTTAAATATCCACAAGTAAACAGGACATATAAGGTAAAGATGTTACAGAAACTCCACAAAAAAGCATACAAAGCAAGGATCAAAGGAAAAAAAAGTAATATCCTTAAAATGCAAGATCAGCACTTTTATGTCTAAACCTACTGTATATACTCACATTTAAGCCGGATCCAAATGCAAACAACATAGATCCTGATCTGCTGTCACATAATGTACCGGCAGATCAGGGTCTGTGTTGTTTGTTCATCTGATTGGTCTTTACAAACTGCATAGACCCAGCTCTGCCGGCGCATTATGCGCCGGCAGATCTGGGTCTATGCAATTTGCAGTTTGTATGGGGTTATACGCAAGTATATACGGTAATACTGTTTTAAAAAGTCCAAGACCTCAGTTGGAACATCATCACAAGATTTATCCCATGGCAAATGGGTTGCCTCAGTCACCTTATGACGCGGGATATCGTCAGAGAAATAATGTAATGAACTGAAAAACTGTAAAGAATATTACATGATCCTTGTTTCTTTCAAAACCACTCCTGGAAAAAGTATATAACAGTAACATCTATCTACGTCCCTCATCTATCCATCACACTTTTTGTCTGGCTCTCCATCTATCCATTCATTCCAAAAAAGTTTCAGCACAACAATTACCAAACACATACCCACAGATGAAGTATAACGAACTTATTTCATTAATTTTGAAAGTAAAAATAAAAGTGAATGCATTGGCAACAAAAATGTGTTTACTGAACTGTAAACTGCAAGTTTTATCTCAGAAAATCAAAATTGTTATCCGATAAAATTGTTTCTAAGTTTTCACAATGTTGAATATTGATTCGGAATATATTGGACAGTTTTCATGGTGTAGTGATACCATAAAATGAGGGGGAGCCAATACAAGTGCTTGTTTAGTCCCAATTATGAGCAATATTAGTTCATCTGGAGTTGAACGTGTGGAATGGGATGATTTTCATGGTGTAGTAAGACTAGACCTGAAAAAATGAATATCTGAACATTCGAATTAAAATACTATTTTGAAAATATTCAAACAGAAAATTGGCATTCAAATATTTGTTTCTTTACCCACCAAGTTTGGCAGTATTTTGTAAAAGAAACAAACAAGATGAAATGTAAGCTATGCAATGTTGAATTAGTTTACAAGGGAACAACTTAAAATCTGCTAAATCACCTGAAATTCAAACTGTGACTCAAAGGTAATCCTAATGTCAAAATTCTGAATAATCACATTGCTTGCAACATCGCCATTTCAATTCATTATACTCTTGAAAAGATAACGTGTAATATGACAGGTTGATGAAGAACATGGTATAGGATATGGATCATATCAAAGTCAAGAAAGGCTTTACATCTCAATCAGCCAGAGCTCCACACAATTATTGAACTGTTGTTGGACACTCATTCTGTTGGAAGCAGTTGTAGTCAATCCCGCAAAAACCACAACCACTCCTTGCCCTCTGATCATCTTACCTTGGAATGTTAACTCCAATGTATTTCTGTATTTGGTCTTTTATTCAAGTTTTTAAGTCATTACATCCATGGAATTTCAAATACATGTATGTTTAAAATCCAACACAATTCTTTATTTTCTTTCAAGTCAGTAATACAGATGTCAGCTTCATATCAATAAGATATACTGGGACCAGTTGACATTACGTTAGAACAGGATCGTTTAAGTTGTAAGGGTTGAGAGTTTGCTGTTACAGTAAAGCTTCTTACTCTGTGTTTGCTGTTCATTAGTACAAAGTATAGTTATCTGCATATATTCCAGTTGGTGTAGAATTATTTAACTTTTTCTTTCCTGTCCCTTTATGAAATGGCTTACCTGTTTCTTGCAAATCCCTCTTTTCTCATGAAACCAAACAGTCAAGTCCCAAACTTAGTTGAGGCGGGGAACTAGTTCCCAGGTACATGGCCATAGTACAGGTTACATTATACTGTTTACAGAAGCCACAAGGCCATTTCACACCTATTACAATGTACAGCATATGTATAAAATTAAGTCAATACCTGTGTATGGGTTTCAGTTACAACAATAATTATTTATCAAGTGTGAATATGAGTTTATTATGGCTTAGCAGAATAGCCAAATGTCCATTTTGGGGCATTTTATAGTTGGTCAAAAGGTCAGTCCTGTTGGACATGTCAGGCATAGCCTAGTATGAAAAATTCCAGAGGCATGCAATCCAGGTATCCAAATTTAATTAAACTAAATTGGCCATATATCTCTGTGTGATTTTTATTGTGAAGAAAATCACTTATCAGATAATTTTTTAGATAGTCTCCACATTCAACTGGACAGGTAATCGAGCTTCTGCCTTTTACCATCTGTCTTCAGCACCAAAAGAACATTTATGTTTGTACTGAGTTTTAAGATAAACAGGGAAAATAACAATTACATTCATTTGATTTTTCATTCGATCTTCAAAATTTATTCAAGATGCTTACAATGTCATATAATTAAATTTAGATGACTTTGTTCACAGTGTTTTCAATGCGGCTTAACGGGGAGTGGGGAGCGTCGATAAATACCAAAGTAGATAAAGAAAAGTGGATGGATTTGATACCTTTATTAACATCAATAAATATTCAAATCCTATTAGAATACACTCAACAAATATTCAAATAGGAAAATTAGGTATTCATCTGAGCTCTTAGTAAGACCATAAAATGAGGGGGGAGCCTATACAAGTGCTTGTTTAGTCCCAATTATGAACAATAGTAGTTCATCTGGAGGTAATAAAGAGCAAATGATACAGATTAGTGATTCCGTTCATAGTTTTTTTAATGCTGTCCCTTGAATGAACCAATTGGAAGTCAGTATTTGTTTATTTGATGAGGTGATTTACTCAATAGACATTAGTTATCCTATTGGAAGTCAGTATTTGTTTATTTGATGAGGTGATGTACTCAATAGACATTAGTTATCCTTGATATAAAGTGATTTATTCAATATACATTAGTTATCCTTGATAGGAGGTGATAATTACTCAATGGACATTAGTTATCCTTGATAGGAGGTGATAATTACTCCATGGACATCAGTTATCCTTGATAGGAGGTGATAATTACTAAATGGACATTAGTTATCCTTGATAGGAGGTGATAATTACTCCATGGACATTAGTTATCCTTGATAGGAGGTGATAATTACTCAACAGACATTAGTTATCCTTGATATGAGGTGATAATTACTCAACAGACATTAGTTATCCTTGATAGGAGGTGATAATTACTCAACAGACATTAGTTATCCTTGATATGAGATGATAATTACTCAACATACATTAGTTATCCTAGATATGAGGTGATAATTACTCAATAGATATTAGTTATCCTTGATATGAGGTGATAATTACTCAACAGACATTAGTTATCCTTGATAGGAGGTGATAATTACTCAACAGACATTAGTTATCCTTGATATGAGGTGATAATTACTCAACAGACATTAGTTATCCTTGATATGAGGTGATAATTACTCAACAGACATTAGTTATCCTTGATAGGAGGTGATAATTACTCAACAGACATTAGTTATCCTAGATATGAGGTGATAATTACTCAACAGACATTAGTTATCCTAGATATGAGGTGATAATTACTCAATAGATATTAGTTATCCTTGATATTAAATTCTTCAACAACAATATGATCAGCACAATCCTGAAGTTGTGTTGAGTTTTGTTTGAGGATAAACTTTTATCATGAAAGGCATTGTAAAATGTATTTCTCCGATTTTTGTGAGCTTTATTTTAAATTATTGGAAAAAAATAATAGTATAATTTAGTTCAAACATATTTTGTTGCCTTTAAAACATAATATATATAGCAATTGGATTGGAAACAAGTTGCAATATGAGTTCCTCTCTATTAAAACAGTAATCATGATACTGTAACTACAGTGTGGCAATGCATAACACAACAATTACAAGTTCATAATTAAATGATATAAAACACAGAGATGGAAGGGGGGTTGGGTAGAGATGGCTGGGAATAAATGATGGTGAGAATGTTAATGCAGAAATATAGCTAAGGTCTAAGAAGACCATGTTTCTACCAGAAATAGGGTTCTAACTCAAATTCAGAAGATATAAATTAAATAAAAAATATCGGCAAGAATTTAAAAACAAATGTCACAAGATACAATAAACTTTACTCAACATTGGTAGTCTTGGTAACATAAAAACACTAACTCTAGACGAACTATTTTACAGAGACATCAAGCTATGTTACTGATACAACAAACTATTTTACCATCACAAGAAACTGTTTTACAGGCACAATACAGCTTTAAAATGATTGTCAATGATGATTTAATGCATAAGATAAGATAAGATAAGATTTATTTAAAGTCAGCATGATTTTAAACAGTTCAACATAAGCTCTAATGAACTTTTTACCAACGTGACATAATAAAATAATAATGACATTAAAACAAAGATTTGCAAGACATACAAACATAGTACATAGATACAATTGGACAAAAAACACATAGTGCATAACTTAAAATATAGACAAGCTGAGCATTTTAAAATCTTAGTAATTAAAAGTGAATTCCGTATTTAGGCCATACACACACACACAAATTACTACAAAATTACAGGTTAACAATCGAAATTTATATTAAATGCAAGAGGAAAAAGCACAAATTTTGGACTAAAACAGGATGAGATTATGCATTACTTAAAAGAAAGGAGCTCATAGTTGGCACCTGATAGTACATAAGACAAGGACACATAAAACAAAATCATTTATTATTTTATTATTTGTTCAACGTTTTACGGTACCCCCCCCCCCCTTTATCTTTCTCTTTGGTATCACAGTACCAATTGTTTTTCCATAGACCTTAATGTTAATGTTTGGTGAAATAAATATACCTTCTCTCCTACTTTAGCATGCGTGTCACACACTGTCATAGAGAGCAATATTAGATTGTCAATTTGACAGTGATAGAACCAGGTACTCCATTGCATTTAAGAGAGATAACTCTGCTGGAACTAGACAGGGGTAAGAGTTATCCAGTCACAAGACACATTTTCAGTGATGTGTATCACATTTTTAAAAAATCATAAAAAATACAAAAATTGATCTACAAATTAATTAACATAATCTCACATGTTACTAAGAGACTCAACTTTTTTTAAGCCAGACAGAAACTACAACTCTTACATAATACACCAATCACAGCTAGTTTTGTTGTTTATTTCTGAATACAATGTTCCCTACACCTTAAGCTCCACCCCCACCCCACCCCCACCCCCGGGCTTGCGCAATTGGTACCGTAATACTCTTTGTTGCTTCAATCTTCCGGTACTGGTTTGTAACTGCGTTTAACCGGATAATAATGCAAGCCATTTATTTGGAATATCTCAAATCATTTCGTTATGATTATAGAGCGCACACTTGTCGAACTATCCATAGCTCTCTTTTTGCAGCGAATAACAAGAATCAATCCTAAACTGTCATGCATAACGGAAAATTTTAAATTATTTAAAAAGTAAGTAAATTTCAAGATGTATAATTGGGGGCTTTTTTTTGGTTGTACATCACTTGCACGTAACGTGTTTGCTGGACGATTCTTTAAACCTTGCCCTTTTCTTCAACATTGTCATTCTCAGCTGTTTTTATAATTATTCTGTTTGGCCATTGTCTGCTATATCAAGATCCGTGCAGTTCATCAGTAATGTGAAAACTATCAATTTCAGTGTGGAAATAGCTTTTGTATCTTGGAGTAATTGTAGATCAAGCAGACGAATGACCCTGTTAAGTGTCCTTGTCGGTAGCCTTGACATTGCTTTGGCAAATCTCATAGGCCTTCAAGAAAAGGTGGGGGATTTGAAGTAGTTAAACTATTAGTGATGATATTTTCATTTTTTATTTCACACTAGAGTTTCTCTTTAAACAGTTGGAGACAGGTAAACACCTAAATATACCTTCGATATGCATAATATACAAATTACATGTTATTTTCTAATTTAGGCATAATTTATTACACGAAAAATTCTGAAAAGTAGATAAGATAGTTGGTTAAGATTTTCTTTGCATAACATAGTTTGTTGTGTGTTTTTTTAACATACTCATGTTTACTACTGATACGTATAAAATCCTGTTAAAGTTCTATTTTTATTGTTAAAAATTGTTTATAATGACATCAAAATTTTCAGTATTTAGAATTTCTTCTTTTTTCACCGTTGTATGATACCCAAATGAAAGTACCTATATATATAAACCCCAGATACACCCACATTCGTATAATATGCACAATGTATGTTCATTGGGTATCCTGTAGATGATGACGATAACAGAAAAGTTTATAAGGTACTGTAGTTAAGATTTTTTTTACTTTCATTAACCCAATACACAAAGTAGCTCCGTCATATTAGCCAACATGTATTGATGTTGTTTCAAACTGGTACAACATGGAGGTGTGACTAGAGCTTAGTTTGGGGTGTAATACATTTATTAAAATCAAATGTTTCGCCAGCTTTTTATGTATTGTAAAAGCCAAAATAATGAAAGTTAAAATCCATTTTTGGCTGTTTACTTTTCCAGTTAATTTTTCAATGATTAGTTCTAAATAAAGATGATTAAATTTTGTTTTGGGTTAACAGATTTATTACTTGATATGCTTATCACACATATGAAATACACACACATCCGTAATGCCTATCCAGAATTAATGCCATCACTTATGTATGACCGTTGTTGTTCTCTCAGTCACCCTACAGTTTCACTGACCAGGTTTTTTTTCCCACAGTGTCTGTTGTTTTTACACGTTTGAACTGAACATTCGTAGTTTTAAAAAATTTGAGTGCTTGCTGGGTTCTTATGGTAGTGATGGCAAGAACTTTTCCATTAATTTTTCGTCTGTGATGTAACATGCCAATCCGACGCATCATCGGCATGAAATGTCATAGCACTGTGTAATTTAAAATAGACCTTTCCATAAAGGGCACAATGCAGGTGTAGAAGTTCATTTTTCATAATTTTTCCAATATTACTGAATCGTTATGGAAATTAAGACTGTTTCCAATTAACTGCTGATTTGAGTTTATAGTTCATTGATTCACTATTGTTGTTTGTCCAAAGTTTAGTTACTGTAGAATCCCTTAATGGCACATAAATATTTTTAATTTTCTGACCTAAGTTAAAAGTTAAATCTTCACCTAAAACACTGCCATTAATTCTCCCACAGTTGCATCTCATGTCTGTCATCAGGTCTTCTGAGTAAATAATAATGACAGGATTTTTGTTTTTCCCCAAAATGACCTCCTGGATATATGGATTAGTGTACAGCTCACTAATTACTGCAATTACTTTGTCTGCTTTGTTTAACCAGGGGTTTCATCCTTATTTTCCCTTTTTTTGTGACTTCTTATTTTTTTTATGTATTCTGTCCTGTATTTGCCTCGTTGATTTGGATGCAGAAAAGCTGTCTTCATCTATTAATGGTGTAAATACATGGCAACATTATCAGCTTTTGCAATCTCAATGTCCTTTTTTAATATGACTGGGTTCATCTGTCTGTATGGTTCTTTGTCTGGGACCTTTGAGTTACCATGGGGTTTGCTAGTCGCTGGCATGTTGCTGCAATACTCCACTTCTGCAAAGTTTTCTTTTATGTACCATAAACTCAACAGTGGTTGTTAGTGCATTTTTTTGTAACACTCGTCTGCCATCATCCTCGTGTAGTATCTATGTAGTGTCAATGTGTGTATTGGCTGCGGTTGCGGTGAGAGAGGTTCAATGGTTACTATACCTTTGACAACTTTTTTTTATATAATACCGTTCACTTTTTAGAGAAACATTCTTAGATTGTTCCCTGTTCATTGAAAGATAAAAGTTTGATTTATAGTAATAGCTGACTTCCACTTCCACACACCGCAGTTATCCAGGAAGTCATGCTTTCCTTTCTTTTAGGCCTGGCTTTCTGTCACCACAAAAATGTTGTTCTTTATTCCAGGAGGGACAAACTTCTCCAGCTGTTCTGTATTTAATATAAAATTCATAAATTCTTCTTTAGACATAAACTACCCGATTTGCTTGCAGGTGTCATTGGTTGCTTTGCTGTATCCTCATCAACATCAACATCAGTGGCAGTGATTTCATCATTGTTTATGTGTTCATCTGGAAGAGACACACTTTCACTAATAATTGAAGTTTTACTGGCATTAACCCATCTATTTCAGCATCACTGTTGGTGGTATCATCAGCTGGTATGGATCACCTTTCACTAATAAAGAAATTGTCTCTGGAGAGACACTCAAACATAATGCCTGAAACAACTGATTTGAGTGAACTTTGTTTTCTCATTTTGGGCATTTCAAATTCATTTTCATGCTCTGGTACAAGGCACTTCTTCTACACAGAAATAAAGACATTTATGCTAAAAGGCCCTTTTAAGGGCCATTTATTCTTTTCTGGAAAGAGTACCTGGCATTGTCTCTGCCTTACAATAAAATATATTCAGCCAAACACACTATGCATTATGTACAGGTATGTAAACACACTATGCATTATGTTCAGACACACTATGCATTATGTTCAGACACACTATGCATTATATACAGACACACTATGCATTATGTACAGGTTTATACTTTCTTTTCTTTACGTCATTAATAACGACATCAGTGAAAGACTTACCTTGTTTTTTTCTATAAAATTCTAATTTTTTGTGTTGTCACACAAGTAAACAAAGGAATATGTGAAAATGATGAATTGTCCATGAATTAAAACTCCTTATTTAAACTTGTCAGGAATATTCATATACAGTTGATAAGGTGCGATGGCTCAGTGGTTAGCACGCTGGACTTGCGACAAAAGGGTGCAGGTTAGAATCCTACCATCGGATCATCCTGGGTCAGCTACCAATTGCCTTGGTACTAAATAATCGCCTTGTGTTGCTGTGTCGTAAAACACCAAATCAACATATACAGTGGAAGCATCCATGTGATGGATTTATGTGCTATTTGTCATGAATCTGTACAACTCCTATTATCATATACATCTTTTTCTTGGAACTTTTATACACAATATTCTGGTTTTGCAAACAAAAAAAATTGTTTGTTTGCCAACTGAATTTATGTATCTTTTTATGTTTAATTTTTCATATTTGTCATTCAATTTTAGTTCAGTTTCAAGACATGCTTCCAGTTTTCTCCAAGAAGCCATCAGTAAAACATCAGAGAAGAAAACAGCAAATACATATTAAGTAGTACCCATTATTATGTCATTATAAACAATTTTTAAAAAAAAGAACTTGAATAAAGTTTTATATATAACAGTAGTACACATGAGCATGTTAAAAAAAAACCACATCAAACTATATTTTCTGCTATGCAAAGAAAATATTAACATCAACTGAAACTATCTTCTTTTCTGATATTTTTTGTAATTTATGATACCTAAAGAACATATACTTTGTATATTAGGCATATGGCCACCACAATGACGATCTTGAAAATCTTGTTAACACTTCTCCTGAATGAATGGTCATATCAGCATAAAGTTTTCATTGAAAGACTTCTTATGGTGTCTAGTTAATCATGAATGAAAATGGTGCTGATCTGACTCCCAATATGGCCACCACATTGGCCATCTTAAAAATTTTATCATTACTTCTCAATAGTCTGCTTTCACCAAAAGACTTCTTATGATGTCTGGTTGGGCCTAAATGGAAATCGTGTGAATCTGATATATAATATGGCCACCATGGCAGCCATCTTGAAAATCTTATTATCGTTACTTCTCCAAAACAGAAAGATCAACATGGGGTTTCCACCGGAAGACGTGATGTCTTGTTGGTCCTAAATGAAAATGGTGCCAATCTGACATCCAATGTGTCCACCTCGGCAGCAAATTTGAAAATCTTGTTATTGCTGAAGAATATCAGAGATGGTTTCAACACTCGGCAGTTAAAAGCAAGAAATGGTCTTATCTTGAATTCCTGGAAATTCTTTTTGGCCAGTAGAGCATCAGTCCGTTCTAGGGACTCGTGTCTAAATGACTCCACTTTTCAACCTGGTAGGGGCTGGGCCCCACCTTTACCATTTCTGGATTGAATACTGTTAGTGACTTATCAAGGCACCCATGACCATGTTTTACAATCGAAACAATATTGATCATTATTTTAATCCATTTGGTTCTTGTAAGTACTGACCTCTGATTCCATTGACATTAACTATGGATAGGCCCTGCTCTTCTTCAATTTGTATGGGTCCACTGCACTATTGCTTTCAAAAGATAAAATTAGTCCTGAAGGAATTTTTTTTTAAAAAAATGTGTGAACCATAGCTCTCCGACTTCATTTCTTGAAAACTTCAGTTGAACATCATGTGAAGAGTTTCTAAGCATTCTTGTAGATGACTGGACAAGGAAACTACAGATACTCAAGTCCCTGAGTACAGGGTAAAACAATGGGAACGGATACTTTTGGGGCAAGTGGAACTTGAGACCTACAAGTAATTTTTTGAAGTTACTTGCCCCAGGTCTGTGTCTGAAAAAATTACTTTGAGCACTGGATGAGCTATTTTACGAACTATAAACAACAAGTTATCATAACATGGGATGTTAATGGATGGTGTTAAAGTGCAAGTCATACAGATCATGTAGAGCATTCATGACAAACTATTTCAGTAATGGGTGTCATTTTTTTAGAATTTGATTACACATACTTTTGACTGGTGATTATTGACTTTATTTTGATCCTCATAGATCCATATTTCTTGGAAGGTTATTATATACATGCCCTGAGAAATACATATGGCAAAATCAATATTTAAGTACATGGACATTATTGAATGAGGTCAACGTTAAGATGTGATCCAGTACAAAATGGATTGAATGTCGCATGCTGTGATGTCATAGTGAAAACTGCACGTGTTGAACAAACTTCATGCTACCCTGTTATTTGTTGTTATTAGACTCGACATCCTCTTTTCTTGACCCAGTTTAGTACCTGGCCACCATTGTAAAAGTCCATAGTGATCAATAATTTTTGTCAGGAAGTTTTTTTATGACATTTAAGGTGCAGAGCATTCAACAATCAGGATTGAATAAACTTTGGTTAAACTATGTTGGTATTAAATTTTAAAGCAGCAATTAATATTTAATTTAAGATGAGTAAATGCACCTACATGACAATGTTGACATACACTTTACTAAAATACATGATTAGGAGGTTACATACACTTTCAGAGGTCAAGATACACATGCTAAATTCTCACAACATTTTAACCAAGGGTAATGAAAGAGTGTACTAAAACCTACCATAGAGTTACATCACATTCAAAATGAAAGATGTATTATTATAACAGCATACAGGTATGTACCGTATATACTCGTGTATAAGCCGATACCAACTGCAAACTGCATAGACCCAGATCTGCCGTCGCATAATGCGTTGGCAGATCTGGATCTATGCAGTTTGTAAGAACTGATCAGTAGAACAAACAACATTGACCCTGATCTGCCGGTGCATTATGCGATGGCAAATCAGGGTCTATGTTGTTTGCATTTGCTTATACATGAGTGTATATGGTACATAGTATTCACTACAACATTATGCAACCAAACCTATCCAGCACATAATAATAGTCATATATTTATAAATACCAATATACTAAATCTAAAATACATATTATAAACTGTACATGCCTAAAAGCATACAAATGAAAAGTACAAGCAATGTAAAAGTATGCACAAAATATTTTTAAAAAAAAATGCAAGTCAAAGGTAAATACAGGAAGACTAAAAGATTGAAATATATCTTTAAAAGGGAGAAATCCTAACTATAAAATATCTTTGGGAAAGGCATATAGCTCTCATTTCCTCAGCAAGATACAGCCAATAAATGTTTTAGAAGTGCCATAAAAATAATCGACTAACCAGTCTAAATCTAAAAACTACACTGCATCAGTCTTTATGCATATATCTACATTCTATCCAGCAGTCTTTTAAGCCTGGCGGTATACACTTGTTTCATCATAACTCCTTTGAAGTACAAATCACATATTATTGATTTATTAAATCAAAGTTACTGATTAGTAGGACTTTAACATTTACACAAGAGACTTTCAGAGTGTGCATGACCAAAAAGTGCAAGAATTTATTCTAAAATACAGTATTTATATGTTGGTGTATTATGGTCACAAAATACCTGAAAAAAGCGAACTTCTTAAGCACTAAAAGTTCTGAGCAAAAAGGAGCTTTCCATTAATTTATATTGAAGACTGTGCATATATTTCGCAAATACATGTGTATATTGAGAAATTTTATATATTTTGGTTAACGTACATAGTACAATGATCAGGGATAGACAAGTTGAAAACTTCAAGACAGTTCTAGATTTCTGTATTTGTTGCCAATGAATTAATTTTAGCCAGCTTTCAGTGTCATAAACAGTAAGACCTACCTTCTACAGTAGATTTCAAGTCCAATTTTCTCATGTGAGTTGTCTGTCGACATGCAAAAGGAAATAGATAGAATAGCCACACCACTTGACGGCAGCAACTGGATAGGGATCATCTCAAAGTATAAATGTAGAAAACAGGAGTTACCGTATATACTTGCTTATAAGTTGGATCCAACTGCAAACAACATAGACCCTGATCTGCTGTCGCATAATGCACTGGTGGACCAACATCTGTGCTGTTTGTTCAACTGATTACTCATAACAAACTACATAGACCCAGATCTGCCAGCCCATTATGATGGCAGATCTGGGCCTGTGAAGTTTGCAGTTGGATCCATTGTATACATAAGTATATATTCCACAAACATATGAGCTGTGCTTTAAGGCACAGATTTTATGGGCAAATTCTTTTTCTTCAAATATACTTTATGCCCGAGTTCTAATCATTTATTAGGCTCTTCAGTTCTATCACAGAAGCACTTGACAATGCTATACTGCACTTAATTCAAGCATCTGTATGATTAGGAGCAATGCAATTATATGTAAATCCCATGAGTTTGATGTTGAAATGAACTGTTGACAAATGAAACAACCTAATAATTTACTTTCCTTCAGCCAATTCAGTTAAACTACTGTTTTTATATAAAGGGTTTGTGTGTGTCTGCTAATTTGGGGATTATTTATGCTAGAAATAACCACATGCATGCTTTTTAAGTTTCTTCAAACTGTTGATGTTAGACTAGCTATTAGTGTTGGTAATCCAAACTCTGGACAAGTGACCAAACTTAGGATTGGACTTTGGCAAACTATTCAAACATCTGTCAAGGTAAACATGTCTACAACACAACTTCTTTTGAATGAATGGTGGCATTAACATGGGATTTTTACTAAAACACCTCTGCAATATGTAATTGGTCCTGAATGAAAATGCTGCAGATCTGACCACCATTATGTCCACACTACTGTGAACAAGTTTGAAAACCAGACTTTGACCATTGGGTCAAAGATAACTGTTTGCATTTTATTACTTCATTGAACTTGTGAGCACAGTGACTTGCACATAAAGAAATGAATTTTTAGCAGAAATGAATTTTTACTAGGCTTTGTTTTTCTTTTTCAGTAAATAAATTGATAGTCAGCACTCTGACATTGATTTCAAGGTCAAAAGTATTGCCTCAAGCTTCAATCTGTGATGGCTTGTAAGCATGATAACATAAATAAGTATGAATGGATTTTATCAAACCCAATTAGTGGATATATCTGAAGAATACACTGAATCATGTCAGTTTAGTAATGTGGGTTTTAAGAACTATATTAATTATGAATTAAACCAAACTTAGCATGTGGGTATAGCCAAACAGTATCTGCAGTGAGTTCCATGATATTAGGTTCAAGGTCAAAGGTCATGAGATTTTTGTACTACATTTGTCTTGTGAACATGTTAGCTCAAATAGACAAGAACATATTTGTGTTAGCAAATTTAATATGTTGAAATTTTTCAAGAATATCTGAGGTGATATCAGTACTTGGCAATTAAAAAAGATAAAGGAGTGAAGAAACAAACTTCTCAAATATTCCTACAAATTCTTTTCAGCCAGAAGAGGGTCTGTCTCATCAAGGGACTCTTGTTGGACTGTAATGACCTGTGAATATAGAAATTCAAAACTCATGGATTTAACCAAACTTACTATGTGTGTACATCTTATTTAGGTTTTGCATACAGGTCATGTCATGCATTGTGGTGGGGCATCTGTGTTCAGTAAACACATTTTTAATTGTTACTAAATTTCTTATGTTGGAGTTTCATAAGAATATCCATGATTGTTTCAACACTCTGCAGTTAAGAAGAATAAAAGAGGGGAAAAATAGACTTCTCTTAGATGCTGCAAATTCTTTTTAGCCATTATAGCATCATCTGAAAATGGGGTGTTTTGAGAAGTCAAGTTGTATAGGAAGAAACTTGTTGGCATTTTTCTTGTGTGATTGGGAATGGAGCCTAGGCCCATCATTTTGGGGGGAAAAATCTAACATATGGAAATAAAAATTTAAGGATTTCAGGATTCTTCATGAGTTTTAAACATTTTACATTGGAATTCAGGCTCATTTACAGAGGGATTATAGAGTATTTTCAGCCCATGAGGACACTATAATAAATCTATGGCTTGTCATTGCTGCTTCTAAACTGCTTGAAGGATTTTACTGAAATTGTCTTTATAGACTAAACATATGGTTGGTTTAGATGCACAATAAGGTTTTATTTTATTTCCTATTTATTTTTTGGTCTTGTGGAAAAGGGGATATTGTGAGAAATCAAGTGCTAGAAAGAAGTTTGTCATCACTTGTTCTGGATGAGTGGAAGGATTTTTTTTGTAGGGTAAATCAGTGGTTGTGAAGATGCACAATATGAGTTTGTCTTTTTGTTGTGGCGCTTTTTTGAGGGGTAAGTTTCTGAAAACTTCAAAAACAAGGAGTATGTTTAGAATATGACAGTTATTTCAAGGGGAAGATTGTCATCACTTCTATTAGACTACATGGAGAATGTTGCTTAAACTTTGTAGGCCACATTGTAGTTGTAGAAGAAAAGGTCATGTATTCATGAAACTTTTTAATGAAATCTTTAAACTTTGACTTAAGTTTAAACCCATCCCCAAATCGATCTCAATCAAATATAATACCTGTGATGAAATTTTATGTCATTGAACTTAAGCAAGCAAGGAGATTGAAAATCAGAGTTTAAAATACTCGTATTCTCACATCATTTAAAATAAAGTTGGTACAAAAAAGCTAAATAGTGGACATACCGTAGTTAGTCGCATATAATCCAATCCCAAGTGCAAACTACATATACCCTGATCTGCCGGCACATAATGTGCCGGCAGATCTCGGTCTATGCAGTTTGTAAGGACTAATCAGTAGAACAAAGAACATAGACCCTGATCTGCAGGCACATTATGTGACGGCAGATTAGGGTCTATGTTGTTTGTATTTGGACCCAGATTATATGCGACTATATACTGTAGAACTCGAGTAATATGAGAATATAGGATCAAAACTTTTATAGAATATAGTACATTCTTGTGTATAAGTTGAGTAAAACTGTTCACAACATAAACCCTAATCTGACAGTGCATAATGCACCAGCAGATCATGGTCTATGTTGTTTGTTCTACTGATTAGTCCTAACAAACTGCATAGATCCAGATCTGCTAGCACATTTAGATCTGACTTGGATATGAGTATATATAATACATAAAGCATTTATTGGTCATTCATAAAGGTGGTCATATAATAGGAACAGAATTGGCATGTACTACATTGATATGAATGATCTGACATTAAAGATTTTAACACTTAATTTAAAGCTCAAATTGTTGACTTTCTTTTTTTCTCTTCCAGAAGTTGTCTATAATTCCCACAGAAGTCACGAGCAAATATGTCCAGCTGTATGAGAAATTTCATTATAAGATTAACTGTGAAAAGTAAACCATTATGTATTAGAAGTGGACGTGGCTTAGTGGCAGAGGCTGGGGCTGGGGCATTATGGTGTGAAAGTTGTGCAGTGTACAGATTAAGAACATTTAATTCTAGTCGCAATTTTTGCAGTACAGCAGCTTTACCCGAGAATGAACCGAGTGCTTCTGTAAAATCTACAGGAAAACCATCAAAACCAATTACCAGAGAACTGATGGACAAAGAAGATGAATATGTGAAGACTCTGTTTTATGGTCTTATGAAAAGAGAACGAGGGATGCTTGCAAGGGCAATAACTCTTGTAGAGTCTACAAATGCAAAGAAAAGAGAGCAAGCACAAATGCTGCTTAGTCAAGTTTTACAGTATAATAAAGGAGCAATGGCACACAGTTTGAAGGCATATAGTGCCTTTAGAATAGGTATACAATTGATTAAACCTTTTATAGTGCCTTTAGAATAGGTATACAATTGATTAAACCTTTTATAGTGCCTTTAGAATAGGTATACAATTGATTAAACCTTTTATAGTGCCTTTAGAATAGGTATACAATTGATTAAACCTTTTATAGTGCCTTTAGAATAGGTATACAATTGATTAAACCTTTTATAGTGCCTTTAGAATAGGTATACAATTGATTAAACCTTTTATAGTGCCTTTAGAATAGGTATACAATTGATTAAACCTTTTATTTTTTATCCTTGGGATTACCATCTGTCTGTCCACTTGTCCATCAGAACATATCTTATCCTAAACTGCTAGGTTAAAATAATGAATTTTGTTTTCTCACTTGTTTACATAGAAAACATTACCAATATGAGTAAAATTGAGATCTGTGTAGAATAAGTAGATTTGACAGGCACTGATCGAGATTCGGATTGGCTGACCTTTGGAATTCCCTGTCCACTTATTTTTAGCAACCTATCAAATAAAGCATTGCATTTTGAGTGAGAGTAATCATTAGAAGCATTATGTTCCGAATGAAGTCATACATGTGAAAGCTGTAATTTGATTGATGAATCTAAAGGTCAATGGATTGGTGGCCTTCAGATCCATTATTTCAGAAATCACTATTTTAATCCAATTGAAGATTTACAAGAAAGGTATTATTTTTATCTCCCCTCTCCTGGGAAAGGGTCAGACAGTCCAATATGCTAAACTTCAGTTACATTTTTTCACATGTTTTTGTACAAAAGATATATGCATTAGGCTGGGTGAAAAGCCCCCAGTCACAGTCTAGTGGATATGTGGGATCGTAATGGGAATGTGGGAGAGTTTCATACTAGGCCATTTGTATACCTGAGTATGGGTACATCTGATGATGGATCATCAAAGTTACCCAAGTTTAACTTATTTTTGTGTTTTGTATATCATATTTTAACTATTTTTAATAAATGTAACACCTAAGTAACTTTAACCTTTAAGCTTGAACTTAAGCAACTACTCTTCCACCCCACCCCCACTCCCTTTCAAATATAATACTTGGACTAAATTCTATTATTGAAAAACAAAACCTCTCTAAACAAGACATTGTTGAAACTAAACATTTGGGCCAATTTGTAGAGATGGCGGTATACCGTATATACTCACTTATAAGTCGAGTCTCACTGCAAACTGCACCCACCCAGATCTGCCATCGCATAATGCAACAGCAGATCAGGGTCTATGCAGTTTGTTAGGAGTAATCAGTAAAACAAAAAACATAGACCCTGATCTGCCGGTGCATTATGCAATGGCAGATCAGGGTCTCTGTTGTTTGCAATTGGACTTGTCAGCAAATAAATACAGCAATCATGGATTTTCAGTTAGTATTTGAATTGGAACTTTCTTTTTGGGATCAAAATAGCTGTACTGTCTGCAGAGGAGGCTGGGTTATTGAGAAGTTTCAGTGTGCAAAATATATATGTACTCGTGCTTCATTTGCATGTTAGTAGAAAATTTTTAGTTTAGTTTTGATTTAAAATTTGACATCCAGGGCTGCTGTCTGATTTGCACATCAGCAAAAAATAACACTATCATTTTTCTGTAGAAAGGGCAGCTGTCCATGATGGACAAAGTTTGGGATTCCTTGTTTGTCCTTAATTATAGACGGGGCTTAACTGTAAAATCATATTTGAGCACTTATGAGACAAATTAAAGTCATTATTATAATTGTAAACTAATAATTTACCACTATATGTGGTAACATTGAATTATGGTGCGACTTCTGTCAAGCAGCCTTCAGTGGGATGGAAGAATTGTGGCCCCTTTTCGGTATTGGCTGATAGAGGGAGGTGTTCATTCAGGCTGACAGTAGGAAGAACCAGACATTGGCTAAATATTAGAGTTACCTGAAGGGGTGTGACTGTTATTGGTTTGGGGGAGGGGGGCTCTAAAGTACATGTACAGCAAAACCTGTATCTGGAACACTATTTTAAGGACACCTGATCATAAAGGACAAGATCTGAGAATCCCTCTTTTGTCTCACTTTTCCATTTAGTGGCGGCAGTGGCTTCAACATCAAAGCTTTTTGTTGAAGTTTTTCATTTACATATTGAAGTTGCTATAGAACTATAATAAGTTTTTCATTTACATATCGAAGTCAGTATAGTACTGTAATACTAGCATTAATTCAAGCATTGGTAGCTTTTTTTGTTTATTAGTTCTACTGGTCATAGCCCAAAAGAGCTTATGGGATGATTTGGTTTGGTGTATTACTTCACAGCAACACAAGTAGGTAATTAAGTGCCATGGCAGTTGGAGTAAAATGCTGAAGGGCATACCTGGTAGCCAACCTGGGCTGAACTGATAGTAGGATTCAAACCCACACGCTTTCAGTCCAGCACACTAACCACTGAGCCACCACAGATTCTTTATGGGATGGCCTGTTGTCTGTGGTCTGTTCATCAGCACAAGTTTGGTATTGCTACTCCTCCTAAGCTACTTGGAGGATTGCCATGAGACATTAAACACATTCATACACAGGTCTAGTTGGTCCTAAATAAAAATTGTGCCATTTGGACATCGAATATGGCCACCACAGTGGCCATCTTGAAAATCTTGTTATAGCTACTCCTTCTGAAGACATTGTCCTATCAACATGGGATTTTCAATAAAAGACTTATTATAATGTTTTGTTGCTCCCAAATGAAAATTGTGTTGATCTGTTATCAGTACTCCTTTTGGATGGATGGCCATATTGACATGGGGTTTTCACCAAAAGACTTCTTGTGATGTCAGGTTGGTCCTAAATGAAAATGGTACCAATCTTTAATCCTATATGGCCACCCTGGCAGTCATCTCGAAAATCTAATTATTGCTACTATGGAAAGTCATATTGATATGGGATTTCTTGTGATGTCTAGTTGGTCCTAAATGAAAATGATGCCGATCCAACATCCAATATGTTTAACAATGGCGGCTATCTTGAAAATCTTAATGTTACTCCTCCAGAATACATGGTCATATCGACATGGGGTTTTCACCAAAAGACTTCTTATTATATCTTGTTGTCCATAAATTAAAATTATGCCAATCTTACATTGAATATGGCCGTCACAATGGCCATCTTGAAAATCTTGTTATAGCTACACCTGAAGAATATATGGTCATATTGATATGGGGTTTTCATAAAAAGACTTCTCATGATGTCTGGTTAGTCCTAAATAAAAATGGTGCTGATCTTATATCCAGTATGGCCACCACTATGGTGGCCATCTGGAAAATCTTGTTATAGCTGAAGAATATCAGAAATGGTTTCAACACTTGGCAGTTAATTCCCAGGAATTCCTTTTGGCCAGTACAGCATCAGTCTCTTGCATATACATGTATATGTATATTTTTTTTTTTTTTTTCTTTTTTCTGTTTTGGGGATTTTGTCTCTGACCTTGTAGTCGCACAAGGTATTGTCAGTACTTGCTTTGAGATTGATTAGTTTGCAAACACTGTTGTTATTTGTGCAGTGTAGTATACTTCAGTGTAGTATACTTAAGTGCTTTACTTGACATAGTTTGCACCTTCTTCTTTCTTGTTAATTAGTAAATTTTCCATGGTGATATGAAGTGCACAGTGACTAAATGTACTAAGTGTAAACAGTTTACGGTTGCTGAGGACATGTACATGATCTAGTCTGTGCAGTGTCTGCTCTGGATGGTCAGAGTGGACTTGTCCACAGTTCTACACAAGCATCTGAAGGGCAAAGAGATGTTAAAAGTCAAGATCATATGACTGATGTTTCAAGTTTGCATCTCAATATGGTAGCCAGTATAGTAGGAGATACCCCAATCGCCCCTCCCCCATCCATGATTCCTCAGATTCTGCCATTGGTGACCAGAATACCTTGGATGTGACAGAGCCACCACCCATTCATTCACTGCTCAAGTCTCAAATGAAATGCCTGATACAGGAGATAATGTCACACATGCTGGCTTCTTCTTTCTCCTCTCATATCGCTTTCTTTGATGGACTTTGACACAATGGGACAGTTTACAGCTGCATTTTGGCAGTCCATTGGGACCAGTCTGAGCAGGGCCAGAGTGAACATAAGTCAAGGCTCATGGGGTTTTGTCCCAGCCTCATCCGTTTTTACAATTAATCGTACAACCATTCTTGCTGTTTGCTGCTGTCCCAACTTTCAACCAGCTCATCCAGCCATCAGTCACAACCAATGACCAGAGGTTGGCCATTACAGCAAGTCAGGTCGCAAACGGCAGACTTTCCTGTCTTATATGGCATGTTACAGGAATCCACCCAATTGGTCCAGCTGGCTGGCCTGGTTTTGCAAACTGTGTCTGTTACTAATCCTCCAGTTAAGTCGATGACTGATGTTTATGGCTTATTCTTTGGGTGGGTATCAGAATTTGACCAGAGACAATGCCATATATTTCCTTCCGCTTGGTATGTTATTCATGGATATGGAAGAGGACAAGCCAGCTAGTGAGTATGGGGAAACCTTACCAGCTTATTTACCCTTACCCTACAATTAAGAGAATGGAGTTTAACTTCAAAGTAGCAGTAGAAGAAATTGTATTGTATTTTGTCGCTGGGATGAGTGTCATTTGCCACCATTGTTGAGCTAAGTGTACAAATTACAAGATCAAGGTCTCAATGGTTAATGGATGAAAAGAACGAACCGCTGTACTTTTTTGCCCACTAATATCATACTCACTGGAACACCTACCACATAGAGGTCCAGAGTTTGGACAAAAGTGCATTGCAATGGTGAAATGATGTCCACCCCAGTATTCTATTAGATCAGCTGTGATTTTTTTCCAAGTGACTTCTAAGATGGTGTGGAATTCAGTTGCAGCATCATCTTTGCTTGATCAGGCCTTGCTTGCAGTTTTTCTTCGTGCTGCAAAATCAGGTAATGATCGTACCTGGGAATCGACTTGCTGCATTACTAAAGTGATTAGTAGAGCAATACACCACACAAGGGTCAGCACTTTGTTGGCATCGTGCAACCTTGTTCTAGTGAGACAAGAGGTCTAACCCTGATCTGCAGCATTTGTTTTGCCCCCAGTCAAATGCTAGGTGGCAACAAGCCTTTAGTTCTGGAAACAACCTAATAAATGGAGAGAAAGCCTGGTTTCTCCTTCCCCAAGCCTCTCAATCCATGGCAATGACTCTATCCTGGCCACCAGATCAACTCTCTGTGCCAGACTCCTTCACAAATGGGTGATCCAAATTGTTTTGGAGGGGCTTCAGATTTCATTCATCCAGTCCACAAATTTTTGTCTTCCCCTTCCATGATGGATGTCCAATCCGATCCTGAGATGGTGGAGATTTTGCAGACTGAAGAAGATGTACTCTTTGCTCACAGAGTGTGAGATAGTCAGCGAGTCACATAGTCACACAGCCATGCCAAGGTTCATGATAGAGATGGCACAGTTGGTGTGACCTTCCATGAGGAGGAACCAGTTCACAATCAGTCTATACTTGAACGATGCCCACTTTCATATGTCCAAACTTCATGCAGGTTCCTTCATTTCATTTGGACTCAATCCGAGTCAGTGGGCTTTCAGGCAGACCATTGATTGTGTCGTCATTCACTTCAGGTCAGCCTCATCAACAGCTACTGTGGTATACCTGGACAGCATCCAGCAGAAACGTATGGCAAGTTCAGTTCTGGATAGTATATGAATGACCTGCCCTCATTTCTGCATCAAATACATTACCCAGTCACATTGACATTAGGAATTACTTTCTGCTACCTCTAGAATCCAGCCCTCCCGAAAAGACGAAAAACATCTCTATGTCTATCTCAGTAGACAAAGGGAACTAACTCTTATAATTGCCTCCCCTTATTCCATCTAGCTGGATACCCATATACTGGATGTTAACTGTTCAAACATTTGCTTGTAACTGCACACAGTGCCTCTGAAGAATCAAAACAAATTGGTGCTTTATTTTCAGTGATATTGTAAGTAAAAATGTTGATTAACTGGTATATTGTAAGTTAAAATGTTGATTAACTGGTATAATCCACATTTTTGTGTTCCACTGTGAATTTATTTGTGCTTTTGCAATTTTAGTCTGGTCACTTTGTCCATGTGATATCAATCGGTAACACTCAATTTATCACCGGTGTATTTTCATTGCGCATTTATTTTCAGTGATATAGTAAATTAAAATGTTGATATAACTTTATAATCAACATTTCTGTGTTCTACAGTTTATTTATTCATATTTTTTCCTTTTTTTGTTCAGT
Organism: Margaritifera margaritifera; assembly: GCA_029931535.1. Classification (NCBI taxonomy): domain Eukaryota; kingdom Metazoa; phylum Mollusca; class Bivalvia; order Unionida; family Margaritiferidae; genus Margaritifera; species Margaritifera margaritifera. The sequence continues at coordinate 4,230,222 of JAQPZY010001629.1, read as the reverse complement.
CATTAGTGTCCCGGTGATATTGATAGGTAACATGCAATTTCTTACTGGTGTATTTGCATTGCACTGTTCATTCTGACATTTATGTGTATATTAGGTTGTCTTGACATCGCGAGTTCACCTATTTGAGCAATTGTGCTTTTATTTTACATTATTTTGTTATCTACACTTATTTATTTTTTGTTTTCTCTCTTCTATTACATAGATGTCAGTCAAGTGCAAAAAGTGTCGACGTTTCAAAGTAGTGGAGGACAATAATGACACCTGCTTTGCATGCGCAAAATGTTCATTTTTTCACATATGTAGTGTGTGTTCAACATGATCAGAAGAGGTGTGGTCCAACGTTTTAAAAAGACAATTAAAAAGCCATGAAAAAAGGGCTTAGTCCAAATCGTCTGAACATGTGTTATTGAGTATGCACCTGAATTCTGAATTGGTCACTAGTTTCATGGGAGACTTTGACATGCCACCCCACCACCCATTAAAATACCCAAAACAATGCTGACAGTGACAGTTATCATGGAGCAAGTCCTAGCCATTGCTAGCGATCCTGCTCAAGTTATGCTTGAATCATGTATGATACACATCATACAGAGAGCTTTATCATCAAGAATGTTGATGTTGTTGTTGGACGAGAGATGTTCATTACTAATACTGTTTAGCAGCCCACTGTGCATAAGTCCTTTCCCCTGTCTGGGCATGGAATTAGCAACATCAAAGCTGGGCATGTAGGATTATTGTGCAACCTTGCCTGCCTGATTTGCCTGCATACCAGCCACTGTACTATGTCCTGACTGCCAACAAACCAGTTCAGCCGGCCAGACAATTTAGCTATGTTTTTGGCAGTCATGAATCGTTCACCTCAGATTGGAGAACATCATGCCTCATCTCATCCTACAGCTCCAGTTTCAGATGCTCAACAGATCGCTCTGCCAAGCCGGCCATCCGACCTGCCAACCAGCTGTACCAACAATGTACATGACACTGACTGAGCATCGATAGGGACATTTTGGCCATCAGTATGTCTTCTCCACTTTACTATAAAGTGGACAGACAGGTCTTCAACACCATGTCCAAACTAGTTAGGAACATTGTTTCAACTTCCTCTGTACTCAATCTGGCATCCCTGGTGATTTTTCACATAAGCAAGAATGCCTGAAGTGACAATGTATAGGAATCTGTAGGTCATTTTGCCAGGGTGGTCAATACAGACACTCATCATACTATGGCCAACTCCCTAACAGCCGCTAGTAATTTTGACTTGAAAAGGAGAGACACACTCTTGCCCTCGTCTTCCCTCTAGCCTCATCATGTGGCAATACTGTGCTTGGGGGTCAAATTAAGGACGTCTGAAAGCAGGCAGCACAGGAACTACCTCTCCTCGACAGCGAAACATCTGGTAAGTTGTGTTCTGGTTAACAACCTTCTCTAGTAGGGTAAGAGAGCTACATGCATCATCCATGGATCCAAACTACATGCAGTTCCATTCTGATGGCTCGGTTGTACTAATGATGCACCCTGGTTTTGTTTCTAAATACCAGTTACCATCAATTGGCAACCAACAAATAACTATCCATTCTATCTCGTTGATCAATCCGTCAAGAGAAGCGAAGCTGCAGGACATGGTACGTGCACTCAGATGCTTTTCCTGCCAATTGAGTCTGTAAAGCAAGACATGACCCCACAGGCTCTGTCCTCTTGGCTAAAGGGGTCATTAGATCAGCATACTCTGACCTCTCACATGATCAGATATGACTTATGAGGGTTTCACATAAGAAATATGTGCAGTTTCCATGAGCCTGGCCTTCAAAAATGTAATATTTCAGTTTGATCATAGTAGAGTCATTTGGCTGGCATGCTGAGTCTACTTTCTCCAGTTTCTACTTGCATGACATGACCATGCAAAGAAGAGAACTGAACCTTGTCAGGCCACTGGTAGCAGTCCAGACAGTTACCATGCCACGTTCATGATAGCATAACCTCAATCCCAGGCATACAACTTTCACTGGATTCACCTGGGGGGAAAAAACTTCAAAGGTAAAACAACAATCAGGTGTGTGTGATCCCATGGGGATTACCCATGCATACATGTAAAAGTAATATCTTTGGTTGTGCTAATCTCATGTTAGGAGAGTTTCACCCTTCAGTTGAGCAGCAATCATGCCTCTAGGTATGGGTTGGATGCTTAGGCATTTACTCCTCCTCATGCCAATTCTTGTAAAGTTAATGTAATTGGGTAATGTATTTGACAGAAAAAAGGAATTGTTTACTAAATTATGTTTCTCCAAAAATACCTACCTAATCACATTAGTATTATACCCTCCTACCATTCCATGCAGTTGTCAGCATCATGTCACAGGTGTTGCTGAAGTTTAAACTGACAACATCTTCTCTGCGAGTGACCATCTAGTAGGAATAAAGGAAGGTACTATATAAGAGTTACTTCCCTTGGTCCATATGGCTCTAAGCAAAAAGACATTTTTCATCTTTTTTTTTGGGGGGGGGGGTTGGATTCTAGAGGTAGCAGAAAGTAATTCCTGATGTTAATGTAATTGTATGAGAAACAGTTACTAACAAATTTCCTTTCTCTCTTGGATGCATTTTCGTAACGGGTAGAAGTAAGATCTCTAGATCACTCTCCCTTCCTGCATTTTGTCCTTCAGGGTATGGAATATTTGAATTTCTTAATCTAGTTTCCCTCCCTCCCAAGTGCATTACACAAATTGCTGAGCTCTCAGAGATGATTTCAAATGGGGAATGGATTTCTACAAGGGAGTTTTTGTAACTCATGGTCAACTCTATACGGCTGCAGATCTGATCCACCTGAGCCACATTTTCATGCATCTACTGCAGTTGGTTCTCCAGGCCCAGTGGCACCCTTTTTCCGGTCACTTGGATCAACAGATTTTGATCTCAACAAAGATACAGTATTTCTTGCATCAGTGGCAGAACAGGAAATGACTCATGACAGGAAGCCCTCTGGAAAACCCCCAACTAGAGATTATGGTCGGTATGGACACCAGGTAACATGGCTGGGGTGCCCACCTGTTGTCCTACTTCCCTGCTTCTCTATGGTCAGCAGGAACTGGGTGCTGGGAGAGAGAACTGAAGGAAATGATATGCATAATTAGTGCCTTCCATGCCTGGAAGGATCTGCTTGATGGGAAGGACTATTCACTCATCAATCATTCATTGGATTGGTTTAAACAGTATTTATTTACAGAAGTCATCATGGAAAGTACATAAAATTGAACAGAGGATATAGAGGATTGAGCATAAGCTTATTTCAAGCTCTATCATTAATAATATTGACTTTTATAATGTGACTGATATGATTAATGAAGGCATAATATTGCAAACATTGAAACATGCTAATGAGGTATTAAAAGAAAATTATACATAACAGTATTATAATGTCGGACAGTAACTAATGAATGTTTACAGCAGAAACATGTTACTGTATACTTGCAAATCAACAGATGAGTGAAAAAGAAGAAAACAGAGTATAAAGTTGTTGGCATTGATGGAGTGGGGAGGGGGGGTTGATAAAGGACTTTTAACTTCAGCTCAGATGGTATATATCTATCATAACCAGATATGTAACGGAGATATAACAGCTTGAAGTGAAGACATAAGTAGTGATCAGGCAAATCTCTTGGATGTAATTATGTACTTATGGACTGCCTTGAACATTGGATTTGTCTGATGATAAATCTCTTTGCAATTGGGTATAATCACAAACTGCCCACCTTCATTTCACAGGTTCCAAATCTGGATTCCTGGACAGTCAATGCTCTGACTCTCCATTGGGATTTGGGGATACGGCTTCCTTCCAACTGTTCTGATTCTGAGAATAATTCAGGAGATAAAGATTCACATCTGGAAAGTGGTTCTGATTGCTCCTCTTAGATGGGACAAATCCTGAGTGAACAATCTAGTTGATCTACCAGCAGGGTAAATGAGTCACATGCCCTGTCATTTGACCGAAACTGTTTTAAGTTCATCAAGATGGTTTGGTTGTTCTGATGATGCAACCAGGTTTCATAGCGAAGAACAAGTTGCTGTCTGCAGTTTATCAATAAGTGATCATTTTCTCTCTCTCCTCTATAGAGGTGGCTCAGCAAGACCCAGTTCATCCTTTCAGGTGCTACTTGAAATGCAAAGAAATGCATTTGTGAGGCCTGACAATGACTTTTCCTCCCAATGAAGGTGGCAGAAGTAAGACATAACACCCTTAGCCTTGACCTCTTGACTCAAATGGGTGATCCACTCAGTTTACTTGGACTTCTCACAGGATCAGATACTCATCTTGAGAATTTTTGCTCATGAGATTAGAGCTATCTCTGCATGCCTCTCTTCAAATGCACTGTTTCAGTTTGAGACGTTGTTGCAGCTGTTGGCTGGTATGCACAGTCAACTTTCTCAAGCTTCTACCTTCGTGTTCTAGCAGAAAAGGGAAGTGAATCTGGTCAGTTCACTGATGGTAGCCCAGATGATCACCAGACCTCATTAATGACAGTACATCCTCATTATGGGTTTATAGCTTTTGCTTAATTCACCCAGAAATTTTTCTTTGGTAGGTAAATGCAACTCGTTTCTTGTAACCTTTTCATGTAAGGTCTCATGGTTTATGTGTCACAGCTTATCCCTTGGCTGTGATGCCTTTTGTTAAGAGAGTGGTTTTATCCTCCACATGGGGATCATAGTCATAACATCCTCCAAAGGATAATCAGGGTGAAGGCTGGATGTTCATTCATGACCTTCTCTTACCCTCTATTCTCATAATGTTAATGTGATAAGGTAACTTATTCAAAAGGAGATAGGAAATTTTTATCATAAATTATGTTTCTTCAAGAACACTTTCCTGATCACATTATGATTAAGACCTGTCACACCTTCCAGCAAATATGAGCATCCACATTAATGTTTTACTCAAGCTTAGATTGAAGAACATCCTCCACTTAGCAGTGACAAGGGGATGTAATTACATTGGTATCTTGGAAGAGTTACTTTCCATAGATACTATTTTTAGCATCTATATGATATATAGATTGGAAAGATGAATTTATCATCTTTCCAGGAGAGCTTGTTTTGAGAGGTAGCAGAAGTTAATGCCTAATGTTAATGTTATCCAGTAAGTATTCTCAAAGAAACATTCATTTTTTTTCAAAATTCCTTTCACTTGATACAAAATATTATTAAATCTTAATAAAATGTCCATTATATTTTTTTTCTTCAGGGTTGTCAGGTCCACCAGGTGCAGGGAAGAGTACTTTTATTGAGGCATTTGGAAAGTTTTTAACTGCACAAGGTCACAAAGTAGCTGTGCTTGCTGTAGATCCTTCATCAAGCACAACTGGAGGTAACTATATACTGGTACTATATTAAATCACTTTTATTTATGTTCTTAGATTTTATGGTTGCAACAAATCAGAAATTTAAAGACCCAAGGAATTATGATCCATCTGTGTAAACACTTGGATCATCTCTTCCTCATTCGAGGAATATTATCTATGTAAACATTTGGATCACCCCTTCCCCATTTAAGGAGTATCATCTGTGTAAACACTTTGATTATTCCTTCTCCATTCAATGAATATCATGTGTATAAACACTTGAATCATACCTTCCCCATTCAAGGAATGTCATCTGTGTATTCACTTGGATTATCCCTTCCTTATTCAAGGAATATCAAAGAATGTAGGTGCCAATGAAAATGTAATTTTTTGCAAAACTATGAAAATTGATCCCCAGATAAGGGAATTGAGTTATGGAATAGAAGATTTTCACTATGACTTTATATTATTTGTAATGAATTATTTATTTCTTATTGGGACCCCACTCAACAAGTCAGTGGAGTTCTGTAGTAATAACATTGGTCTTCTGCCCATCAGTTTGTCCATCCTTCTGGCTGTCCATCTGCCCATCCTTCTGGCTGTCCATCTGCCCATCAGTTTGTCCATCCTTTTGGCTGTTCATCGGTCAGTTTGTCCATCTTTCTGGCTGTCCATCTGCCCATCAGTTTGTCCATCCTTCTGGCTGTCCATCTGTCATTTTGTCCATCCTTCTGGCTGTCCATCTGTCAGTTTGACCATCCTTTTGGTTGTTCATCTGTCAACAATTTGGTTCCTGCAAGACAACTTTACTGGAAATTTGTTTATTTTTACCAATTTTGGCATGCTGCTTATATATTGAACAGACCTTATGAGTTATATAGGAGTTATGACCATCGAGGGTAAGACAAATCCACTTGCCCAATGCCCAGGACAAGCCCAGATTCAGCACAGGCAAGGTCAGTTTTGCAAGGTACTTGTCCACAGGCAGGTCGAAAAAATTGAGAAAGAGAGGTGTGTTCAATTCGTAATATTTTATGTTTTGCAAGTTGTATACTCTGTGTTCTCACCACAATACATATATTGGCACCCTTATTTATCATTTATATGTACTGCATGCTTCTATTACATGAATGCTTGCAGTTTCATTAATCTATTGATCCCAATTTTCAATCGATAGACTGTCAAAGTCAGTCACTTCCATCTTGTCTGTGTAAGGGTCAGTCTCGCATTGTCTTGTGCAGACATGATAATGTGAATATTTACTATTTGAAGCAAGTTTGAAGAAATGGGGAATAAATATTTATATTTTAACTTATCAGTTACATGTTAATTGTAATATTAGTAAGTATACACAGGATTGCCAACTCTCAAAATTTGGCTTATCAAAGATTGTTTTTATGCATATCACCAATTAAAGGTGACTAGTTTATAATTATTAATAATATAACTTAAGACTTCTTTGACAGGTGTGTTTGGAAATAAAAGGCACTCGTATCTAATGATTAGCCACCTGGTTTTCTTTAAAAGCACAAATCAATGTACTGACCTCTAGCACCCACAATGGTGTTTATCATCTGTTGTTTATGTAACAGTTATAGGAGACCAATACATACATAATGTTTGGCAAATAATTAAAATGGATAAAAATAAGTGTTTTCGGATCACTCAGTTGTGAGTATAAATAAATCATTACAAAAAGTCTGGCTTTCATTTTTGTTTAGTTGAAGAGATGAGTCTCCTGGCATATCTAGGCAAGAAAAGGAAACTTGATATATTTATGCATTATTAGAGTTAGATTAATACAGTTCTGTTCTTGGTTATGTTTAATTTTTGAGTTCAAAGTCTTTAACCTCTCTTTAAAAAATCTAGCTATTTACAAAACTCTTATCTCTCTATTCATTTATTTGTCTATCACTCTGTATGACTGTCTTTACTCTTCTAACTATATATGCATTTTAACCCATCCTTTTTTTTCTCATCTACATGTCTATCTACAAGTACTATTATATGTCTCTTTTTTGATAATTTTTATTATTGGCATATGGTTTTAATATGCAAAGAAAGATAAAAAGAAATCTAAAGTTCTTCATTTGTAAAATAAATATAATGTGATTTCAAGAAAACATCCCATATTTTATTTTTAGGATTCATTGTGATATTATATTGTCATTTATTTGGGCAAGCTCAGATCTCCCAAGGGCAAGTTCAATTTTCCAGCCAGCTTTCCCCAGGGCAGGGCAAGCTGACTTTTATATAAAAAAAAATTGTCAAGCCCTGCCATTCTACTGGCCTTTCATTTCTGCAGCTTAATCTACTGAGGATTTTTGGATATCAACCAGATTTCACATGCACCTTTTTATTGATGAGACCTTGAATGAGTTTGATTTCCAGCATTGCTTAACATCATTTTTCAGGAGGAGTTATGCCCCCTGAGTGTCCATCCTCCTGACTTTAGTTTCTGCAGCATAACATTACCAAGATTTCAAAAAAGATTTGGCATGCGGCTTAATATTTAAGGCATTGTGTCGGTTATTGTAAACTGTGTACACGTTTAGATATTTTGCTAAATGTTACAACCTTATTAATATTTATGGGATTGTGAATGAGTTCAATTTACAATGTTTCATGATCTCATTGATACAAGTTATGCCCCTAAATTGCCCATCCTCCTGACTTTGGTTACCACAGAATAATTTTACCAAGGTTTGTTGGATTTCAACCAGAGTTGGCATATGGCTTTATATTGATGAGACTATGCATAAGTCTGATTTCTAGCAATCCACAAAATAGTTTAGAAGAGTTATGACCCCTGATTTCCCATTCTCCTAACTTTTGTTTCTGAAGCATAACCTGTTCTAAGATTCTTGGAATTCAACCACAATTAGTTGTATATTTATAAAATCCAGAATGACTTTGATTTCTAGTGTTCTATGATGTTATTTATTGGAGTTTTAGCATCTGATCATCTATCCTTCTGATATTATTTTCGCATCGTTACTTGCGTTTGTTTGATTTCAACCAAATTTGGCATGTACCAAGTACCTTTATATTAATGAGACCCTGAATGAGTTGGATTTACAACATTCCAAGTTATCATTTGGAGGAGTTATGACCTCAAAATGCTCAGCTCTTCTCCTAACATTAGTTTCCTAACAGGGCCTCCTCTTTGTAAGGCCCTGCTGAGAATATTGTAATCACTAATAGCTCCACTATTTTTCATCATCACTGAGTCAGTAAGAACATCACCATCATACATCATAGATAATGAAGATACTTACCGTATATACTCTTATATAAACCGATATCAACTGCAAACTACATAGACCCAGATCTGCCGTCGCATAATGTGCTGGAAGATCTGTGTCGAGGCAGTTTGTAAGGACTAATCAGTAGAAAAAACAACATAGACTCTGATCTTCCGGCGCATTATGCGACAGCAGATCAGGGTGTATGTTGTTTGCATTTGGACCTGGATTATATGCGAGTATATATAGTACTTATAATCCAAGGGTCACAGGTTCAGTACACACCCAGGCCAGCCCATGTTGTTATAACAAAAAAAGCACAAAGTTTAAAATTGAAGATATTTGTTTATTTTTGGGTCTAAAAGTCAAAGGTCAGTGTCAGAAGGACTCCATAAAGGAAAACAGTTTCCACAAAATGACCAAAGTCTTCAGCAACAAACCATGACCAAACTTTATGGATGACTTGCATTTGAAACGAGAAAGGCACCAGTCAGTTTTGTGGTCAGTATGTGAAAGGTCAAGGTCAAAAAGACTGAAAGAAGAAATATGGTTCTGCGAAATAGCTTGATATGTTGGGTTTATAATATTTTACCATTTGCAGTACTCTGTATTTTATTCAGCTTTCTTTTAAATTTAATGTGAAAAGAGCACTAATGTAAGATCGACTTTGTTTTAATGCAGGTTCTCTCCTAGGAGACAAGACTCGAATGCCTGAGTTGTCATGTGACATGAATGCTTTCATCAGACCCTCCCCAGCTAGAGGAAGTTTAGGTGGTGTTACCAGGACAACCAATGATGCCATAGTCCTCTGTGAGGCTGCAGGATATGACATCATCCTGGTGGAAACAGTTGGTATGCTTCGAATGCTGTGTTTTTTCTTAGCTCACTTGGTCATGAGGCTATGTGAGCTTTTGATATGGTCTTTCATCTGTCATGTGTCATCTGTTTACAAAAACTGCTAAACAAAATTTAACCAGATTTGATAGAAATCATCCTGGCATGAAGCTCTTCCAACCTGGGTCAGCTGCCTTGGTGTGTCCTTGGGAAAGGCATGTAGACCCCATTTCCTTGGCTTGATATAGTCAATAATGTGTAAAAAGTACCATTGAAACCAACAAAAACAAAATTTGGACTGTTTCCAGTTATACTGATGCACCATACAATATGGCCAACATTACTAAAAATAGACAAACCTTTAAACAACTTGAAAACCATGTGAAAAGCATTCTGTCATGAAAATCTTTCAAGTTTGTTCAAATGATTCCAATCCATCATTACATATGCCTGTTGTTACTAATAATAGAAAAACCTTTATGATTTCTCAAGATCCACTCAACAGAATTTGACCAAATTTGACAGAAAGCATTGATGGTTTTCAATATTGTATAAATGACGCTGATCCACCATTGAATATTCCCACAGCAAATAAAAATAGAAAAACCTTTAAAATTGAATTGACCAGTCACGGAAAGCATCCTGGCATGAAGATCTTTCCAATATGTTTAAATGATGCCAATGCACCATCAAATATGGCCACTGTTACTAAAAATAGAAAAACCTTTAAATGACTTCTTCTCAAAATGCACTTGGCAAAATTTGACCAAATTTGACAGAAGGCATCCTGGCATAGATTGCTTTCACTTTCTCACAAATGATGGTGATCCACCTTCAGATATGGTCAACATTAACAAAAACCTAAAGACAACTTCTCAAATATTTGACCAAATATGACTGAAAGCATCATGGCACGAAGACCTTTTAAATTTATACAACTGATACCAATCTTCCATCAGATATGGCCACCACTTCTAAACATAGGAAAATCTTTAAGTTACTTCTTGAAGACCATTGAATAGAATTTTACCAAATTTGATAGAAAGCATTCTATACATGTCAGTTTGCCTATTAAAGCAAGGGAAGTAATCTATGATGAAGACTTTTGAGAATCACAATTTTGTGGGGTTATCAGTCTTCCAAGCAGCCCATGTTTTTCCTACTTTTTTGTAATACTCCCTATTTTTCTCTACTTTTTCCAAAATAGCCATACTATCCCTACTTTTTATCAGTTTTATGTTGAAAATTGATTAAACACTGCATGAATGGCCATAGCAAAGCGAATTCAGATATTGTCTGTGAAGTGGAGCTGGATGTTTCAAAAGATAGGTGCAACCTGGAATAAAGAGACAGCTAGTGCAAGTCAAGTAAAGGTTTTATTTTTTGTCAGTAATTTAGACAAATTTCTTTCTTTCTGTATAAAATATCCTTATTGTGCCCTACTTTTTCCCTACTATTTTATAAAAAAAGGAGCCCTACTTTGTCTCTACTTTATCAAAAAGGGTTGCTGGAAAGACTGGGTTATGCACAGTTCTCCCCCATGCAACAATAATTTAAAACAGATTTTATAAAAATAATTTTAAAATACATCAAGATCCATCAGTGTCAATAAAGCAAGTTATATAATATAGCAAAATATTATATCTTTGAGATTAAATTGAATAATCAGCCATTTTTGAACAGTTTCCAGGTTATGGACTGGGGGCTAGTCATCAGAGGGGCACAGAGAGACACAGGGGCCAATGCTGTTTGCTTAAATTATGGCCATTTCATGTCAAGAAAGTGTACAATGTATTTTCTGATTGTTATTTAATTCTGTGTCCAAAATCAAAAGAAAGAAAAATCAAAACCCTGGCAACCAAACTGACATGTCACCTTTAGTGAATACTAGGTCTTTGTGACCTATATTTCACACTCCTGTTACGACCCTATGACTTGAACGAACGTAACAAAAAGAAAGTGAAACCAACAATGTTTGTAAAAATCAACAAACAATTTATTTTAAATAATTAATGTGAAAATCAAAATACACTTACAGTTTCGTGTATTAAAATCCAAATAATCCAACAATTATTAGTGTCCTAACTATAAAATGTTCCAAATGAATGAATGTTTGAAGTTAATGAATGTTCCAAATAAATCTTCTTAATGAACTAATGTTCCGAAAGAATGAGTCTTCATAATGAACAAATTATTCCGAAAGAATGATGGTAATGTTCCGAATGAATGAGTCTGGACTGTCATGATGTTCCAACAATAATATAATCCAGATCATCTTTAAGAAATTCAGAGGCATCAAAGAAAGTCCTAAATATAACTCCAGGTAGCTCTGATGAATGGTCCAATAAATAATTCCTTTCAAATTATATATAAAGCATGCCATAGCATTACAGCATGATTCCAGCTCAGCTATTATTTCAAACGATCTGATGATTCCAAACAGCTGATCATAAAAATAGTTCTTTTCAACTCAAAATCTAAAATGGAATGGAAATAATTCGTATTTCTAGGTCTTTTATACAACTTGCAAATGGCACATTTCACAACAGGAAACGTGTCATATTATGACCCAGAATGCAATACTAAATGCGTCTATTTCATCAGATACAGTAAACAACTCTGACCTTGAACAAAAGGTCAGTAAACATGTTGTTATTTGATTAATAGTACAACTAAACCCAACTTAAATATGACTCACTATTTGACACAACTTTAAAGTAGAGTCATTGGCCAAAAGTTTAAGCACATTATAGATTCCATATACATAATTCCGTAACACTCCATTGACCTGCATTAACCATTGTGTTTAGCTCAGTTTTGCAGACACCCTGGCCTGTTGAGCCATGTAACTAATTAAAACCCCTTGTGAATACAGCCATCTGTTCTGGAGGAGTAGTGATGACAAGATTTTCAAAATGGCCACCATGGTGGCCATATTGTATGTCAAATTAGCACCATTTTCATTTAGGACCAACTATAGATCATAAAATGTCTTTTAGTGAAAACCCTATGTCAATATAACCATCTGTTTAGGAATAGTTGCAATAGCAAAATTTTAATGGCTGCCATGGCAGAAATATTGGATGTCCAAAGGACACTAATTTCATGTAGGGACAACTAGACTTTGGGATGAATGTATCTAAAAGGTTTTGTGGCAATCCTCCCAGTAGTTTAGGAGTTGTAGCAATAATAAACTTCTGCTGACAGGATGCCAGACAAAATGTCATCACATAAGCTTTTCTGGTATATAACCAGTAGAACCCAAAACTACATACTGGTAAAATATACTACTCTGTTGATTTCATAAGAGTGTTTCTTATTTGTTGAAAATTGCTTAATAATCAAAGTTTGTTATTCATCAATAAGCTTCAGAATCATTTGAAGAAAAATCACATTGCAGCATGTTATTTTTATTCATATAATAAGTTGGATTTATCCAAAAATATTTCAGAAATATATTCAAAAGTCAAACATTGTCCTTTTTTTTTTTCTAGGTGTGGGTCAGTCAGAGTTCGCAGTGAGTGATATGGTGGACATGTTTTGTCTTATCATACCCCCAGCAGGAGGTGATGAGCTGCAAGGTTAGTCAGTGCTTTGTACCTGAACCATATCTATGCATCAGAATCACTCATTATTTAAACATGAAACTGAGATCATTACAATTGACCTTGTTTAACCAAAGTATTTGTCACATTTGTGGGTAAATTGCCACCTGATGCCTGGTCTTGTATTTATTTATGGGTAAATTACCTGGTCTTGTATTTATTTATGGGTAAATTACCTGGTCTTGTATTTATTTACGGGTAAATTACCTGGTCTTGTATTTATTTATGGGTAAATTACCTGGTCTTGTATTTATTTACGGGTAAATTACCTGGTCTTGTATTTATTTATGGGTAAATTACCTGGTCTTGTATTTATTTATGGGTAAATTACCTGGTCTTGTATTTATTTATGGGTAAATTACCACCTGATACCCGGTCTTATAATTATTTACCGTAATGTCGGTAAGTTTTGGGACACTACAAGTCTTGGGACACCCTTAATTATTTTCAAAAGTATTTTTTTATGACCTATATAAGTTAAAGCAATTTTTTTCATGTACTTTAAGTATTGGGAGACCTGAAACATTTTTTTGTTTCCTGATCGATCGGCGTATTTTATCGATCATAACCTCATGTAAAATAAACATGACTTCATGGTTGTTAAGGGACTATCATGATGAATTATTACATGGAAATTTTATAAATTTTTATAATTTGTTTGAAAAGTCAATAAATATATTTAATTTTTCTCAGTTTTCTTATTATTTCTACTGAATTCAATTATGTATAATTTGATCAGACAATGACAAGACTTGAACATTAGCATTATGTTATACCCATTCAACAGTAACTTCTCACTTTTGTGCTCTAGTTTACTGTTGTCAGTTTATGCATTATTGCATTAAAATTGTCGAAAGTCACATGTAATTACAGGGGTTTTGCCCTGAAAATGGAAATACCTAACTCATTAAAATGTCATACCAGTATGACAACAACAAAAAGTCTTTATTTCAACTCTCGCATTTATTGTGTGCTTGTTTACATCATGGTGTCACCACATGTACATTGAAGATTTACTTGCGCTGAATGAAGTACATCCCTTGAATTTGAATCATATGCATCACTGCACTAAACTTAAATAATATCTCTAAAATACAATAAAGAAGTTTCAGAAATAATGCTTTTAAAATAAAAAATCTGTGGTAGTTTGCTTTGATGTAAGCGACTTTAAATAAGTACCTGTTTAATGAGATACAGTAATCGTGCTAATATTACAGAGTAGAAGGCAATTACACATCAAAGTAACGGCATTGCCGCCTGACAAAATTTCCTCTTTAATCAAGCCAATTTCAGGGTTTAAACAGTTAATTGGCCTGGATTGCTGTCCAAAAACAAAAGAGAAATCTGCCAATTATAAACAAAGGAGATGCCAAAACAACCAGTTTGCCAAAATCAAAAGTGGAATGAATAATGGGTTGAAAATTATGATTTTGTGAAACCGAAGCACAAAACTAAAAATGGACAGATGATGATCTTATTCAATATAATTCAGAATTTTAACATATATTATGATCATTCTTTCATGAATATATGAGTTATGTGAATTTATGCTGGTTATGTGCTTTATATAATTAAACGTGTACCTTTTCATATAGAGTAAGTCTTAAGCGCATGAATCCAAATAAATGAAACAGCAATGAACGTCTAGCTGAAATGTAATCTGGAAGAATGCGATTTGGTAAAAAGGATGAATAAAGCAAAATCTGCATCAAATATTTTTGGAGATAAGGATATAAGTGACGCCAAGCACAATTTGCACTGTGTAAGTACTGTACACTATAGTACTGGACTCCTGGTAAAATCTAAGCAGCCAGTGAATTATGAAGTCTCTATTTACCTAAATTTTAATTCATGTTGGAGAATTTGGAAGATATGAACATGCAAAATTATAACATAAAAACAATGATAGTAGTTTATAACAGTTTATTAATGTGGTAATTGAATGAGCTGGTCACTGCCGTGACGTATGGTGATCTTCCCAATTTTGTCTTTAAATTTTTTTGTGTCTACAAGTTTTGGGACACCGAAACTTTTATATATTTTACATACAAGTCTTGGGACATGAAAAAAAAAATTTTTCATTTCCCAAGACTTACTGTCATTACGGTATGGGTAAATTGCCACCTGATACCTGGTCTCGTATTTATTTAACTTTTGAGACAGAGCAGCAGAATTTACTCGAAAATGTGAAATTAAATATCTCCCAAGCTTTTGATAATACATGCATAGAATATTCAACTCTAGTTACATTTTTTGTACTTCAAAAAATTCTTGCAAATTTTAAAGCTTTATCTTGAATGGAACTCTGATTTCCTTTGAGTTTAGAGTCGAAATCTAAATCTTTGACTGGAAAAGTCCCAGAAATCACAAAACCTTCAGTTTCCAGTAAAATCCTGATATTTACTCTGAACCCAAATGTTAAAAATGATATTTTTGTCCAAGTGAAACCTTTCCAAATGTTTCATGGAATCATTATTGCCAAAATGGTTGGTTGGTTGTTTTTTTTTTAATGGCACTGTCAACACATTATTGGCTGTATCATGCAGAGGAAGTGGGAAGTAAGTGCCTTTCCCAAGGAGACACCAAGGCAACTGACCCAGGCTGACCCTGGTTATATATATATATATATATATATATATATATATATATATATATATTTTTATATATATATATATATATATATATATATATATATATATATATATAGTGTTATAACCATTGTGTTTATATTTTGATTGCAATATAATACATGCATGTATATAGACTGAGTATGCAAGCTGCCAAACTCTGTCTCATTATTTTTTAAATCAAGCATTAATTAAAAATTTCTCACGTTTTTCAAAATTAATATTTCCTTAGTTTTTATCTCTTTTATTCTTCCAATTATTGTTGGTTGGTATAGGCTGCAGGTTTTGACAGTTATGGGAAATGAGGAGTACCCAAGCTGGCAGTTGGCATACTTGATACTTGGATCGGTATCAATTTGTACTTAACCATTTCAGTCAGCACAATATGTAATCAAAGTGTTTATATTACCCACTGTTCAGTTTTCATATGTCACTGCATTTAATTTGTGATTTGTTTTCTTTTATTAACTTGCTTCAAACACATGTTGACTTCCCTTGTAATGTGGTCTACTTCAGTAATATTCACAGCATGCAGGACTTAATAACCATGTACATGTTCTGAACTCTAGCTGTTAGCAACATTGTTATTGGCTGCGAAAGTCAAAGTGATTTTATTTTATCTGAGGTATAATTTTAGGGTAGTAAAGTGTAAAATACCGACTTGGTAATTTCTTTATAGAATCTTTGTGGAAATTCATAAAATGTACTGTTGCAATAGTAGCTTGTTTTTGTTGGAACATGCTTACCAACTTTGTAGATTGTTGGTTTTGTGGGTTGTGCAATTTGTGGCTTTCTATGAAAGTATATAAGGTGTTGTGGGTTGCTTGTGGGGATTTGGCTCAGCAGTTCCAAAACAATTCACGTCACAATTATATCGTGAATTTTTTTCTTATTTGGACAATCAGTTTTTGTTTAAAATTTATTTAAGCACAAAGTAATATTTATTTAGGGTATTTTCTATGCTTTTCTCTTATACAAATTATATGAATTCTATTCATTTCTTACTTATTTTATAAGCAGTGAATTGTTATATCATTTGTAATAAGAACTGAGCTGTATGGTCCAAGTGGTTGTTGTTCTCAACTATCAATAATTTTATTTATTTTATTGATTTATTTCTGTCTTTAATTATTTTCATGAAACTACATGCATCTTTATGGTGTTATTCTATGCTGAATTAGATCTATTTTTTGTTTTAATTCTATATCCGAGAACTGTCATTATACTGCAAATAGATCATTTTTTTTTCCTTGAATTATATATCGAATGTTATCCATGATCGACATTGCAAATTTTACTCCAGTTTAATCCAACACTTTGTAAACACAATTCCAAAATTGTTCCCATTTGTGACATGAACTTTAACCAGCTGCAGATCCAGGTTAGGGCTGTTCCCTTTAAACATGTGCCAGGGTACTTTAATTACTCCAGTCATATGAAAATGATACCAAATTCTAAATTGCATCTATGGGTGACTACTCCACATTGAAAGTGCCTTCCCTGGGTCCCAAGTATGTTTTACTGGAACAGCCCTTAGTAGCAGAACTAAATATACATTTTTCATATAGTTTTTTGTAATTATGGCATGTACTACATGTATGTAGATTACACTTTTTATGCTCAGATTACACTTTTTTGCCATTTAGATTACGCTCATTCTTCTCTAGGGGTTGGCAGGTATGTTCATGTAGTGTAATCCTAGTATGATCTATGCTGGTCATATAGAAAGGTAGAAATATAAAATCTCAGTTTTAGTAAGTAGGATATAGAAACCCAACCCACATGAACAACATTTGTGCTAGGATTGTCCCTGGTACAAAATGTTATTCCACAAGGCTAGATTCCCCATTCCTGCCCACAAACAGGGGGTTGATTCTTATATTTCACTGGCAGCAGATTTTTTCAGCGTTATGCTTAGTGTGCAGTGGCAAATCTTTGTACATGAACTTGTTTCAATATGTGCATCAATTATATCAGGTGAATTGCACATGAATTTATCATTCTTGGCCACTGAACAGAGTTACTGAAACTTTTTCCCAGATAAATCTGTCTTACTTTGGTGTTGGTAAAATGTACAAGCTACCCATGTGACATCATGAATGCACAAATTTTATTCCGCAAATTTTACACCGGTTTTTCATACTTTACAATATCCCCACCATCACCACCCCACCCCATCCCCTTCCTCCAATACATATAGGTGAGAGAAAAAGAATCTTCCCAATCTGTGTGAACTGTATAGAAAGTCTAACCATTGGGGAGTACAAGTGTGACACAAATCTTATCCCTTTGCATTTCATTTTCCTATCCTGCCCACGTATATGGGGAAGATTCTATTAATTCCAAACTTAAGATAGATTTATCCAGCAACCCAGGGTTGAATCCACATAACTGTCCACCTCTTGAACCATATCAATAAAATTATGATCAGTCCACATTTTGTAAAGCAGTGCGACTTTATCATAGACACAGCAAATGCTGGAAAGAATATGGGTTAATTCCTACTTGTCCACTGCAGATGTGTCTTTGAGCAACTTTTGAACCTTTCTTACTGAGTTGTAAATGGGTAACCGCATTTGCTGAGGGTTAACCTTCATTTAAAGGCGATGTACACTCTCAGTAGCTTTACACCATGGAAACTGGGACCAGCTCTTGCCTTAGAGGACTCTTGTAGGCTTGGGATCCACACATTTACAAAGAAACCTACTTCAGCAGAACACCTCCATTGAAAGAATACTTACTGTATGTACTCGTGTATAAGCATATACCAACTGCAAACTGCATAGACCCAGATCTTCCAGTGCATAATGCGCCGGCAGATCAGGGTCTGTGTTGTTTGCATTTGGACCCGGCTTATGCACAAGTATATACAATACTCATAAATGGCAACATTTTCTTATTTTCATTATTATTTATGACCTCTATATTAAATACACTGTTCATGAACGACAAAATTGTGTGCTGTCCTGAGTGCTCTGTATAGACAAGTTTAACTGTACTCACTTTGTTTCATTTTTTGTCAGGTATAAAGAAAGGGATAGTAGAGGTGGCAGATGTTGTGGTGGTTAACAAGTCTGATGGGGACCTGGTGGCAGCTGCCCGCAGGATCCAGACAGAATACCTCAGCGCTCTCAAATATATGAGACCTCGTTCTCCCATCTGGAAACCACAGGTTACATGAATAACTCTATTTGCTGTGTAGTCTGGTTTTAGTTTTAGTTTTTCCAAATGGAATTGACTCATACCCTATGATGATGCATCTTATTAGTTTTGCTTGGATATTATAAATTAAAAGTAGCCTTACATAGCCGTATATACTCGTGTATAACCCAGGTCCAAATGCAAATAACATAGACCCTGATCTACCTTCACATTGTGCACCGGCAGATCAGGGTCTATGTTGTTTGTTCTATTGATTAGTCTTTACAAACTGCATAGACCCAGATCTGCCGGTGCATTATACAATGGCAGATCTGGGTCTATGCAGTTGGTATCAACTTATATGCGAGTATATACGGTAGTAGTTTGTCTGTTTGATTTAAAAATAAAAAGCAGGGAAACAAATGTTAAGTTACTTTTGACCCAGATGACTTTTTACAGTTAATGATTCGTTAAGGGCTCACAACCCAGTGGTTAGTGACTTGATAAGGGCTATCAGCCTTGTAGTTAATGACTCCAAAAGGGTTCATCATCAGTAATTAGTGACTCAGTAAAGGCTCTCACCTGTTATTTGTGACTCAATAAAGGCTTTCAATCCTTAAATTAGTGACTCAACAAGGGTTGTCCCCCTGTAGTTAGTGACTCAACCACTGCTGTCCACCCTGTAGCTAGTGACTTGACAAGGGCTGTTGTTAGTAACTCAATTAGGGCTCTCACCCATTGTAGTTAGTAACTTGACATGGGCTCTAATCCCTGTAGTTAGTGACTCAGCAAGGGCTGTCACCTCTGTAGTTAGTGACTCAGCAAGGGCTCTCATCTCAGTAGTGAGTGAATCAGTAAGGGCTCTCACTTCTGTAGCTTGTAACCAAATAAGGGCTCTCACTCCTTTAGTTACTGAGTCAACAAAGGTTCTTACTCCTGTAGTTTGTGACTCATAAAAGACTCTCACCCCTGATGGCCGATTCCAACTTTGAGCTACTCGGGTGACATTTTAGAAACTTGGCGATTTTACATTGAGCATTTAGTAAGCTCCTACTTTTTGCATGAAAGAAGAAAAATAGATTGGAATTTGTAAAGCAAGAATAATGAAAACCTTAAAACTTTTGACTTAGAAGGATTTAAACGCATAATGTCTGTGATATGATATACATTCCTTTTTACAAAATATAGTTTGTATTACTAATTGTAGTAACAATCTGTATGGTCTTAATAAAATTGGTAGCAAAGTATAGATCCACTGGCCTTTCAGGTCATATTGATGGCAATGGAGGTAACTAAAATTTAGGTAAAATGATTAGACCCAATAGTAGTTATCTCCCATGGATGTAAAAAGGACTATGAATAGTAATATCTCATAGATATATTCTTCAATCTGTTCTTATTTACATTACTACAACTTCAACCCTCCAAGCCATCAGTGTCTTTATTACTTTGATTTCTTCGGGTTCTTTACTTCAAACACTTTTCATATAGAGCATGGGTCGAGTGTCAGTGCCATTTGGAAACCACTTTAATTCAACTAAAGCTGTCATTACAAAAGCATCAGGTAAATACCATCCATACTCTTGTATAAGCTGGGTCCAAATGCAAACAACATAGATCCTGATCTGCCATCGCATAATGCGCCAGCAGATCTGGGTCTATACAGTTTGCAGTTGGTATCGGCTTATATGTGAGTATATATGGTAAGTATCATGTCAGATAAGCAGATTTCATTATATTCAAATAATAGTGAAGTCTCTGTTTTACATAGGGTACAAGTTCTGATGGATTTTGTGGATACTACAAAACTATGATTTTTCCTTCAATTTAAGCACTGACAAAAAGATAATTTTTATAAGAACCATGAAATGTGATGTCCTTGAAAATCTGAAATAACAGTAATAGTCTGACAAGTTGACGCTATAAAGGAAAATAGAATTGTACTGCATGTAAACTACTTGGTCTGACAATTTAAGGCAGTCAGCTTTTGTAAAATCAATGCTTACTGAACAACTCAAAAATGACATTATTACATTATGATGACATCAATATAATGTCACTTTTTGCCAAGATGTATAATAGTGCTATGAACTCAGGAAGAGATTGGAGATTAAATGACATGGTTTTGACTTCTGTCTCTTATTTAATAATGAAAAAGAAAAATTCTTATACAATTTTTATAATCGCAATAACAGCCCTGTGAAAGAAAATGAAAGAGTCAACAAAAAGTCTACATGAAATTGGAAAAATCTTTAGTGATAATGACCAGCCATAAATCGGCTGTGCAGACTTTCTGTTGCAGAAAACTGCAGTGATCTCAGTAATTGTGTCAATCCCCTACATATACTTTTCTTTATGTATTTGACAATAGGAGTCTGTGATCTTCAGCTGCAAATCTGATGAAGTTTTAATACTCATTCAGCTATTTATTTATGGATAATTACTGACACAGTACTTTTTTTTAATGACCTTTACATGGGGATAGATATTCAGCTAGGAATAGCAAAAAAAATGCACACCAGCCTATAACATTTTAGGCGATTTTGGACCCTGCACAGCGAGAAAACCTGTGGGGGGGGGGGGAAAGGGCTGTTTAATGACTGAATACTCGTTTTATAATTTTGTTAGGAATAATTGTCAATAAAGAACTTTTTCAAATGAAGTTGTTTTGCTTTTTTGTATAAGTTACCTTTAATTTCAAGATACCTAACCTCTGAAAGATCATTAACAACATTATTTCTGGAGGTTTCAACAACCATCACGTGTATGTGAAAACGTTGTGTATTACATCACTACTTTTTGTTGTTGTTGATTCACAATACAACAAGATTCCTTATTTTCAAAAACTAGGGACATTTATTTTGTGAAACGACCGTCAACGTCGAAACTCGATTTTTTCTTTGTTCTATTAGTAAAATATTGATGCCATGATATCATTGCAAGTAACAGTGAATCTTCTTATCCTGAGGAAATCTCTGAGTGCGGATTCAGGAATTTTAAGTTCACTACAAACACTAGAACTCGCTTCTCCATAATGAAGCGTATCTGTTAAACAAAGCTTTTTATTCACCAAGTACTCATTTTGTAAATGAGTAGGCTAAATTAAGGTAGTGTAATTATATTACTTACATAATAATATTTATAACAGTGTTCGATTGATCAACTGAAATGAGTTGACGTGACATACGACTGTGACCACTGGCTCTTACACAGGTAGGATTTGCATGCCTTCTAACTTTTTTCACCCCCTTTATTTGGTTTCATACAAAAAACGTAATTAATGTTATAATACAGAGCAGGTCTGCATTTAATTGAGTGTAACATTACAACAGATACTTTTGCAAGTTGGAGATAAAAACACAGTCGGAACTTAATTAGTTTCTCACAAAAATGCTCGCGGACATAAGTGTGACAGTAGATTGACAATTTTCACGTTTGAATACAAGAGGGCATATTGCATTTATGGTGATTACACTGAAACCAAATTAAAAGATCTAAAATCTGAATTTGACTTGACAAAACTTATTTAATTGGTATTTATTTTTATTAAAGTGTTGCCATCAGTAGACATTAGTGACATTTTCATTGATCGAAATTTCATCGAATGTTATTTACAGTATTCTGAGAATGTTATTTGGAAAGAAAATGTAACAAAATATATGACTTCTTATTAAAAGTTGAGAATTTCATGATGTAGATTCAGATTTCCAGGTACTAACTGACATTTTCTATGATGAAACGAGCGATATATCAAGGTTTCCTTTACCAATTTTGGTCACGATTTTCTTCATGATCAACAAATAGGGGCCAATTTGTTTTGGTATTTTCTAGCCCCAAAAAATGTGATCCATGCGTGACCCCGCTTTATAAGCGGGTTCGCGAGTTATCAGGGCACAAGTTATCGAGGAAGTGATGTATTTGTTATTTTCTGCCCAGTCCTTGATTTATTTTTGTGTATCTGTGCCTCTTTTAGTTGATTTTGAGGATTTTTAGTACATCGCTAGCAAAGCGGTGCTTCTTGTGTTCATCCCTCTAATAGTAACCAATGTCAGGGTAAGTAATTCCTACCCAATTGTTGTTCCAGTTTATTGTTTTATTTCTTGTATCCATTTCAGCCCTTCAGTAATGCCACAATGTGTTGGTAAATGTGGACATAAAAAGGCAGTGTGAGACATCCCACACACGTATCTGTTTAGCATGCACAGATGGCTGCCCCATTTGTTGTTTGTTTGATGAGGTTTGGGACAGAAAGTATACGGCCAAGAAGAAAGGTCTTCATCTCTGGCAGGGTCTATGGCACTTTCCAATGTAGGAAAGTTGCCAGCTTCCATAAGAGAGGTGTCTGGGATAAGGAAGTTGCCTGTTTCCACTAGGGAGGATCAGTGACACATGGTAGGAAGGTGTCAGCTCGCTAGAGGGAAGGATCCTCAGCACTTCCTGGCATAGGGAAGTTGCCAGCCCCCGATAGTGAGCCCTGCCTTCTCGACGGACAAAAGGCACATTCATCATCTCAGGCAAGTAAATCTGGATTTAAATCAAGATCTCATTCATTGTAGTTGAGTTCCCCAAACAGAGACTGTCCAATAAGGAAGGCCTGTCACAAGGCATCAGGCACTGGGGAATGTGTCAAGTGACAGTCATTTAAGGTCTGTCACAAGGCACTGGGTCACAGGCATTAGTCACCCCACCAGGTTATGTCCCAAGTGACATTCACTGAGTGTCTGTCACCAGGTAGCAAGCACTGAACACCAATCACCGGGTATGTTGAATGGTGGTGATTTTCCATTTTTGGTCTTGGATCACTGTTCATGGAGCATGGAGTGCCAGTCACTGAACACAGAGCACTGGGTACCAAGCAAGTGACATATGCCAGGTGTCAAACTTTGGTCTTTTAAACCAAGTACTAGGTTTTGACCAAAAGTCCAGGGGAAGGGATCGGTTTGATAAATACCCTTTCTGTTTTTATTCAATTCCAATAGGACTGGTCTAGGGGAAGGAATCGGGTAAATACCCCTGCCTTCTTGATGTTCTCGTTCAACCCCTATGGAGCTTGTCGACTACCACCACCCAGTAGTGAATCAGTCCTGTCTCCTTTTCCAACCATGACATCATGGATGACTTTACCATGGCTCCGTGAATCAGAAGACGGTTATGCCTCAGATCTTCCCCACCTCTGACCTCATTATTGAGGAAATGGGAGGGAAACCAAACCTCGCCAACTTCTGCATTGAGAGGGATCACCAGATCAGTGGTGGATAGTCCCTTTCTCCACCCACTCGCCCTCCCCCATGAGCAGAGATAGGATGGCAAACCCTGGTCAGAAAGTCTCCTCCCAGGAGGAAGATGAGATCGAAAAGTCCTCCCTATACCCATTAGCGAAGACATGATGATGAACTGACAATTTTCATGGATGCAGGTGTGTTCTCAAAAGACCTATCTCATCAGGTCCTTCACATCTTCTGGGTTCTCCTTCTTCATCAAACCCATCGGATTAGGTGAAAGAGAAGGAAGAGGATCACAGGGGCACAGACTAAATTGGACATATATTTGCTCTTTCACTTAGTGATGGTGAGGGAACTAACTCAGAAGTTGTCTAGAGGCCAAGAGGGGGACAGACATCATGCTTCAGACCCTGGATCCATTCACCCGCTTGACCTCGGGTGCCATCCAGGTGGGGATTTCGGCAGGGCCCAGGGCCCATCTCCCTGTGACAGTTCTTGAAGCCTTGTAACTCACATGCTGATCTTTTCAGCTACCTCCTTCAGTCTGTTGAAGGAGGAATCATTATCTCCAGCTGTGTTGTAGAGATTGTTAGAGTCCGTTGATAAGACATTGAGACAAGATCTTGATGTCCAATGTACTTACCTCCATAGGGATGCTGCCTTGGAGACATCAAAGGCTTTGCTGGAACACAGCAAAAGTCTTTTTGCAGGCCACCCCACTTGATGCAGAGCTGTTATTCGGAAGGTTAATACGAACAGTGGATCAGCAACACTCACCCCTGGACACTGCACTGGACACAGCTAAACCAGTGAAAACGTGCCCCCATTCCAAAAGGTCATTGGCACCCCCTAATAGTTGTTTTAAACAGGGAAACCGTCAGAACCGAAATCAGTTCTGATTTAAAAATCCTTTGTGCCAATCATTGTTACGACGAGGTGGTCAGTCTACAGACCTCTCTCCCTTCTCTAAGGAGGGAGGCAATCTTCTCTAGGGAGTCACACCCTCTCCTGCCAAGTCCCCCTCTCTTCTCAACATCCCAGTATGTGCCAGATCAAGCCTTTTTTCAGAGGCTTGGTCAGACCTCAAGACAATGCATGGGTCCTTTCCACAAAAAGGGCGGGTTAGTGGCTTCACTTCTGGGACCCTCCACCTCTTTAAAAAAATATGAGTCAGACAAAATAATTTCTATTATCTGATATTGAACACCGTTTGTTTTGAAAATGGGGTATCCTTTTTGCAGATTTCCTGAGGTGTTCCTTTATTTTTACTTGAAATTCCCTTTTTGGTCTCACCTGCATATTATTTGCTGCATGGAGAAAATAAAGTAACACCTCAGGGACATCAGCAAAAAGAAGGATACCCCATTTTCAAAAAGTGTTCAATATCACATAATAGAAATTATTTTGTCTGACTGATTTTTTAGTAGCAACATTGAGCTTATAAATAGAGGATATTTTTGGATACACCAGTAACACACTCTGCAATTTGGATAGGGATTTACATCTACCTTGAAATGGGAGTCCAGGCATTATATTTTAATTTCACACAATAACATTAGTTCTACATGACAGACCTGGTCCAAGCTTTGTGGATGGCTTGGACTTGGGGTAAGGAAGAAGCCTATCGAATTTAGAATCAAATGCCAAAAAAGACAGTGAAAAAACAACAAAAAGCAGAATGAATTGTCTTAGGTTCATATTCATTCAACCCTGTATAAAGAAAATCCGTCAAGGGGTTTAAACAATATAAACAAATGGAAAAACTTCACCAAAACCATAACAAATTTTCAGTGACTGTGACCTTGACCCCAGTGTCAAAGGAGCAAACAAGGATATCATGGAATGCATTGTTCATGATGATTCATGTATGATGAGAATCTATCAAGGGATTTAGGAAATATATGCAAAAATAAAGCTTCAGCCAAAACCATAACAAACTTTTGTCATGGTCAGAAAAGTAATTACTTTATCTTGCTTCCCACCACCGTGGGCTCGACAAAAAAATGTGTTTTGCACAAAAACATTTGTTCTGGAGTAAGTTCCTTGACCAAACTTTGTGGATGGCTTGCACTTTATGTAATAAAGAAACCTATAGATTTGGGGGTGTAAAGGTCAAAGGTCAAGGCTATAGTAAGTATAATAAGAAATAAATGATTTCTGCACAGTAAATTTTGTTGAAGACCACATACCTTGTTACCCATTGATCAGTAATCTCAAGAGTCAACAATGCCATACTAGTGCTAGGCATAAGAGGACCATTAAACAGGGGGTGGGAATACAATGTACCATACAAAGTGTATGATGCAATATATACTTTGATTTACTGATGAAATTATTTTTTATAACAATTCACTGATGATAATATAGACCTTGAAAATGTTTTTAAATAATACTAAGATGATAATATAGACCTTGAAAATGTTATAAAATAATACTAAGATGATAATAGAACTTGAAAATGTTTTAAAATAATACTGACATGGTATAGACCTTGAAAATGTTTTAAAATAATACTAAGATGATAATATAGACCTTGAAAATGTTATAAAATAATACTAAGATGATAATAGAACTTGAAAATGTTTTAAAATAATACTAAGATGATAATAGACCTTACTTTCTTTTTAAAATTTGTGAAATTCATCCATGTACACATGTACCATCTTGAGGTTTGCTTTCTTTGTAGGTATTAAGGATTTCGTCTTTAACAAAAGAAGGTATTCCGGATCTGTGGCGGATGATGCAGTATTTCCAGCAGTGCATGATGGACAGCGGAGAACTGATTTGCAAGCGGAGCAAACAACAAGAGACATGGATGTGGAACTATATACGAGACCACATAATGGAGTGTTTTCTTACACACAGAGGTGTGAAAAGTATGCAGCCAGAGCTCACAAGACAAGTCGTTTCAGGGCTGATAACTCCTGGGACTGCTGCAGACAAACTTCTTAAAGAATTTGCCCATGAAAGTTGATTTTCTTTTGCTGTATAATATTTAATCAATTTATTGTCTGTGTGATTATGTGCATACTGCCTTTGAGCTAAATAATAAATTTGTATAACATGGATAAGCTGTTTGACTTCTCTCTTCTCAGCATGGTAACACAACAAGAAATGGAGCCATCGGAAGACAGCTAATATCTCTTGCAGATATATTGATTTAAAGATAGAATTTGAACATTTTCCAACGCCACCACCACTGCCAACATAAGCTCAAGCAATCCATATAATTTATGGATAATTTCCCTATATATGTTGAAGATTTGATTAAATAATGGTCGTTCTTGATCAAATTTTACTACCTGAAAACTTTTGTTTTAATGTCAGTAATAACTTACCTGTCACTATTATTAAGCTTTCTCCTATCCACATGGAAAGACCTCATCCGTGCTAGATGCACCAACTCCCTGTTCTAGAAGTTCCTTAGAACATGTGCATCGACCCAGTCTGATCTGCGTCATCAGCTCGTGCTCCACAGAGCATCCTCATTCTTTTCCAGACGACAGTTGAGTCAACATATGGAAAAACTTTATGAAGAAGTGCAATGGTTTCAATGCTAATAACCAGGACTTTTCATGAATATTCTTTATAATGAACGTTAACCTCTGTCCGTATTTATCAAATTTGTAATTGATAACTTTAACATTGATATTTGTCATTCGTGCATTGTTAATGCACTACGAGCCACCTACCCTTCCCCCTCCTACGTAAAGGGCTTGGGACATAGTGGTAACAATAAGTATTCAGAATATCCTTTTTAAAACAGTGTTGCAACATTGGGGTCCATCTTTACTGTGATTATTATTTATTAACGTCATAATTGGTCATGAGACAGAATCTCATAACTGTTCGCAATTAGCAGATTCTAGGGCCCCTAAATGTTTTCAATAATGTCTTCTATAACATTACATGAACCTACTTAATTTTTCAGATGTCTCAGTCAGTTGGTACGTTTGGGCATAAAAAAGGCCCATGGGACACTCTCCAAACTTGTTTGTCATGTACAAAATGTACATGTATGGACAGATGCCCCATGTGTTGTCTATGGTCGGACAACACTTGGGATCTGGCCGAAAACCGTCACACTTATCTGAAGAGGAAGGAAGCACGTTTTTCCCCCTTCTAAATCAAATAAATCTCACTTAGCCTGTGAGGTAGAAACATGTTTCTAAAGGGTTAGAGTGCTATCCCTGCAAATAAAAGAGGGAGGAGCAGCACCTTCCCTAGACAAGAGAGAGATAATGTTACTACTGGTGAGATGGTAACAGATATCTCTCAAGGGTTCGAGTGCGATCCCCCGAATATAAGAGGGAGGAGCAGTACCTTCCCAAGTCATGATAGAGTGCCTTCTAAGAAGAAGGCAGCTTCTATCATAAAAGGCTATCAACTTGCTGGGTTCAAGTGCACCCCCCCCCCCCAACTACGGGAGGGTGGGGTAGCACCGACCCACAAGCAGACACAGTTATACCCCCGGAAGGGGTTATACTGAGCCAAAATATGGAGAATCCTTGTGTCTTCCCTTTGGGGCAGGAACAAGACCTCCATAGTATCCGAAGTCAGGCGAAAAATACATAATGCAAACCCAAGAGGTTTAGCCGTCGTTCAAATTCTTCTTGTTCCGAGTAAAGTTCTCTCAGATCTAGATCGCCCTTGACTGTAAGTGACAGATAACGAACCGGCCACTAATCACCGGATACAGACCAACCATATACTGGGTATAGGTCTGCGAGACATGCAGAATCTAGGTCTAGTGCTAGGGATAGATTCGAATACCCCCCTTTCGCTACATTACCTAGTTGTCACACCACAGGGACAGAACGTGCAAATAGACATGCTTCTGGGATAGGAAATCGGGCCGATGTCCCTTCCTTCGTATGTTCCCTTTCAATCCATTTGGTATGTGGAACTTTCCCCTGCAAGGGAGAGAACTACCTCTACCATGGATGTTGTCCTGCATGTACGAGTGATGAGATCCAACGATTATGCAGAATAGGTCAAGGGAAAGGAACATTTATTCCCTCCCGCTAAGAGACGAAAGAGAGGCGAGAAGAGTTCTTGCTCTTCATACATATTACCCACTGAGGACAATTCTGTCGCTTCCTGTGCTGAGACACAGAATAGCTATGTCCCTACTTCCCAGCCGTCCCCGCTGAGGGATCGTTCGGGATACATTTCTCCTGCTTCTCACCGAGCTTTGGAACAGGAAGATGATAACCTTGTCAATCTTAGTAGATTCACAAGAATTTCCTGAAACTCCAGAGGATAGGGCATACCCCACCTTTCAAAGTGCTCCGAACCACTCACTACCACTGTCTCACGTGGTCGAGGAAGGGGAGATTTGATCATTCGACAATGCTGTAAACGAAGTATACCACCACCTTGCCCCCGACATATGCCCAAAACCAAATTGTCCAAGTGACACTAAGATTCTCTCTTGTTTAGAGAAACTGTCAAGAGCAATGCCCAGACCGGACTTACTGCTACTTCCGCACTTACGTCTACGCTTCATAGAACTCCCAAGGACACCCATCCTCTTCCATCAGTCAAACATTTTCAAATTAAAGGAAAAAAAGCACACCCTTCTTCGGAAGGGTGCAGTCGAGAGGGTTCAAAACATCGATTCGCCAGCATTCTACTCCCGGATTTTTCTGGTCCCCAAAAAGGGCGGAAAACAGAGACTGATTATCGACCTTTCCCACCTAAAAAAAAATTCTGCAAACGGAAACGTTCAAATGGAAACTGCAACTTCAGCTCGGAACACTATCAAACCAGCCAACTTGGCAGTTTCCATCGATCTTCAGGATGCGTACTTCTACATCCCAATTTTTCCGCCGCACAAAAAATATTTCTGGTTCTCTATCAGGACAGGAAGTATTTCAATTCCAAGCCATGCCGTTCAGTCTCGCCTCAGCGCCCAGGATCTTTACCAGAGTCATAAGAGTAATAGCTGCACACTTGAGATACTTAGGGATTCAATTGATCCAGTATTTCAACGACTGGCTACTAAACAACACAAACAAACAGTCCCTATGCAGCCACATAACCCTCTGTTGGTCTGTGGTAACGCAATTGGACTGATTCCAAATCTAGAGAAGTCTGAACTCGTTCCTTCTCAAGATTTCGTGTACATAGGAATGAATTTCCTGAACTCCTTGGACCACTTTCGTGTTCCCCCAGAGAGGATACACAAAATCATGGTACTTTTAAGGACATTACAGACCAAGACTTCATTGTCGGCTCGTCTGTATCTCTCCCTCCTGGGACCTTGAGTTCCGCGTCGGACCTGGTTCCCCTACGGAGACTTCATTTACGTCCTCTTCAGTTTCTCCTGTTGGTAGTTTGGAGACACAAGGATTCCCTCTCAATGTGAATTTCTCTAGGGTCGACGTTTCAGTACCACCTAAAGTGGTGGTACAATCAAGATATGTTTCTGGGAGGAGTTCCCCTGCATGCCCCAGAACCCTTCTCCTATCTGTACACTGATGTGTCAGATTCAGGTTGGGGGGGGGGGGGGAGGGGCTCATTTAGAGCCAGAAGGAGTACTTCTCCATGCACAGTGGTCACACGAAGACAGTCTTCTCCACATAAACAATCTAGAAATGAAAGCCGTGTTCTTTGCCCTAAAAGGCTGCCTAGAACACGTCAAAGGGTATTGCATCATGATCTCCTTAGACAGCACATCAGTGGTTGCGTACCTCACTCTGCATGGAAGTCTGGAACCTTCTACTTTGGGCACAATCAGAAGGGATTACACTCCGAGTTTGTCACATTCCAGGGAAGAAAAACATTCTGGCAGACAGTCTGTCCAGAACAGGCAAGGTAGCCCTAACAGAATGGTCTCTTCATCAAGCGGTTGCAGAATCTCTGTTCAGTCTATGGGAGCGACCTCTAGTGGACTTGTTTGCGACAAAACTCAACAACAAGCTCCCATTTTATGTCTCCACAGTCCCAGATCAGGCAGCCTGGGCAGTCGACACCTTCAGCCTTAACTGTGATCAACTGTCAGCTTACGCATTCCCACCCTTCCGGTTGATTCCACAAGTTTTACAGAAGATCAGGATGTCCACCACAGAGATCATCCTGATTGCACCTATGTGGCTGCAAAGGTCATGGTTCAATGACTTACTCGACCTACTGATCGACAAACTAAGAGTATTACCTCTGTGGAAAAATCTTCTCTCACAACACAGAGGCACTCTAGTTCACACCAATCCCCAGATCCTCCACCTTCACGCTTGGCTTATCTCAAGCGATCGATCCGCCAGGCAAAGTTGCAGACTGCATCGTACAAGCCCGGCAATGCTCTACAAGGTCTACAAAGCAAAGTGGAAAATCTTCTGTGATTGGTGTGTTAGGAAACGCGTTAATCCTTGCCGACCCGCTATCGTTGCAGTAGCAGATTTTCTTCTCTTCCTTTTCGAGGAGAGATCTTGGTCAGCCTCCACAATCAAAGAGTATAGGGCTGCTCTTTCAAACACTTTTAAATTCTCTAAAGGTCAATCCATTGGTTCAGATCCTAACTTGTCGGATCTTATAAAGTATTTCGAGCTTCAGAGACCAGTGTCTCACTCTTTGACACCAAAATGGAACCTTTCATGTGTTTTGTGGGCATTGACAAAAACACCTTACGAACCTTTGAGTGAGGCCTCTTTTGAAAATCTCACGTTTAAAACAGTTTTTCTTCTGGTCATTGCGTCAGCCCAGAGAAGAAGCGAGCTACATGCTTTATCAATTGAAGAGGGATGTTTACACTTCAGTGGAAATTATGAGTCAGTTTCCCTATTGTGTCAGCCTGGTTTTCTTGTCAAAAACCAACTTCCGTCAGTATTCCCATCCCCGATTGAAATCCCCAGTCTTAGTCGTATCTGTGCTGGGGATGATAGTGATAGACTTCTTGCCAATTTAGGGCACTTAGATTCTATTTAGCAACTGCTAAAGGGAGAAGGAAGGGTAGGAAAAGGCTTTTTCTCCCCTTAAGGGGTTCTGCTGATATTTCAGCATCCACTATCTCTCGATGGATTTTGCTCACCGTCAAGAGAGCTTATGCATCTCTCACAGAAAGATACCTATTGTTCATGAAGATTAAAGCCCATGAAGTCAGGGCTATTGCTACTTCCTGGGCATATTTCAACCATTCATCTTAAGACGATATTATGAAGGCTGCGTTTTGGTGCTCACACACAACCCTCTAGTCTTTTTACTTTCGGTCATTAGCAAACCAAAACCAAGGTATCTTCTCTCTACGACCCAGACAACTGCCGCTTATGACTGCAGTCGACTGCTTGGACTGGAAGGTGAGTAATTTTTTTCCACATTTCTGCTCTTCTCAAAGTCCATCAGTCACCCTCCTTACTGACAAACTCAGTAAGTTATTACTAACATTAAAATGTACTTTTTTGGGGGAGTAAAACTAATTTTAATTATGTAATACTTATCTGTCACTATTGGATGCCCTCCTCCCACCCCGCGCTGATGTCCTTAGTCTCACGTCCTGAAAAGAATGAGGATGCTCTGTGGAGCAAGAGATGACGATGTAGATCAGACTGGGTTGATGCACATGTTCTAAGAAATTTCTAGAACAGGGAGTTGGTGCATCTAGCACGGACGAGGTCTTTCCATGCGGAAAGGAGAAAGCTTAATAATAGTGACAGGTAAGTATTACATAATTAAAATTAGTTTTACTCCCCCAAAAAACTACATATCACTACATCTGAAAGGTTTGCAATGTTGCA
This sequence comes from Margaritifera margaritifera, assembly GCA_029931535.1. Classification (NCBI taxonomy): domain Eukaryota; kingdom Metazoa; phylum Mollusca; class Bivalvia; order Unionida; family Margaritiferidae; genus Margaritifera; species Margaritifera margaritifera. The sequence continues at coordinate 4,197,483 of JAQPZY010001629.1, read as the reverse complement.
AATACGTTTTCACCTCATTGCTGTATAGTTGAAGTTGAACTCAACCAAAGATTATAGCTTTGATAGAATATGTAAAATGGAACATTTTCACAAGGTTTAATCAAAAAAGGCAAAGAGGTTTTGTAGAATATGTCACAAATGTTTCACCTTGGTTGTTATGGAAACCAAACGGTTGCTTTCTTGGAAAGCCCACTAAAAACACAACTTTGGTGGAATGTATGATAAGAAACATTTCCACAAAGTTTGACAAAAATGTGCCCCTTGGTTTTGACGATGTCAAAAATAGATTAAACATCCGGTTTTGCTATGGAAGACAAAAGGTGACTAGAAAGCGACCCAAAACACAATATGGTTGAACATCCCATAAGGAACAATCCTACAAAGCTTGATCAAAATAGTGAAACCGATTTTTAACATCTCTTTAAATTTAACCACTGGGCAAATTTTGATCTTGAATTCCTGGAAATTCTTTTCAGACAGTAGAACATCAGTCCCTTCAAGGGACTCTTGTTGCTTTTTGATGGAACTTTCTACAGAATTACAATTAAAATTTACAGGTTTGTATTTTTCCCCAGTTATCGGAGTAGTTGAAGAGTAGTGATAACGAACTTGTGCTAATGGATGGGTGGATGATTGACAACCAACAGGCCATCACATAAGCTCTTCTGGTCTATGACAAGTAGAGCTAAAAAAAAAACAAAAAAAACATTTAGTTAGAAAAGGAGCCAACATTTCATCAAGATCACTTTTGTCAAAATTTATTTTCTGGATGATAATTCATGTTGTCAGTTTCTAATGGAACTTCATAGAGGTGAGCTATGTAATCATTGATTACACAGGAGTTTTTTTTGTGGAAGGACTTTGTGATAAAATACAAGTTATCAGACTCCCAACTAATTAGTGTTTTTTTTTTTTTTTTTTTTTTTTTCCAGAGATTGAAGTCCAGTGATATGTTAATTTAATATTATCATCAGGTGCATGATTTCATAAAATGTCCGTTTTACAGCCCTCATGGGAAGATACAGCCATAACTTAAACCTGGTGCTAGTCAGTGCTAGGGCCTAGTTGTGCACTGTACAGGTGGCAGCAGGTCCTTGAAGATACAAGATATTTTTAGATAGTGTATTGATATGGATAATTGGACATTTTTTGGTTAATGTCAGTTTTATTAACCCTTGTCATGCTGAATTGTTTAAGAAGTTTTACCTGAGACAGATAGAGGTCAAAGTTCCTTGATTACATCTAGAACAAGGTAAGTCTGAAACTGAATGATTTTCATATTGTTAATGGGTTAAATGACTGGAGACAGGTTTCTGATTATGTCCCCACTGTTATAGCAAAAGGGGGCATATTGCTTTGCTCTTGCCATCTGTGCATCTGTAATTTTATACACTTTATGATGGTCATGAGTAGACTTTAAGAGTATAAGATCAATTTTTAAATTTGTTTAAAATTTTTTTAATTTATTGGACATTTTTACAAAAGAACTCGGTGCAATTAAGCAAAAACAACTTTAGGTAGACAAATGAAAATTGGTTGGCATGGTTGTATTCACAAGTAGATGACTTGATTAGATTTTCAGGTCATTACAGCAGTCTTGATATTTTAAAGACATTTTTTAACTTTTTTTTATACAAAAACCATGGTAGCACAATTAAGCAGACACAACTCGAGGTAGGCAAATGATAGGCATTGTTGTATTCACATGTATTGTATATGGCCTGATTAGATTTTCATTTCATTACATTTTTTTTACACATTTTAAATTATTTAATAAGAAAATCATTGTGAGCAAAATTTTCATGCCATAAAGCAATTTTTATATGCCTGCTGGCGTATTATGTTATGATATTGTTTGTACGTACATCCATCTGTTACCAATTTTGATTCCACACAATAACTCAAGTTGTCCACCATCTACACTTACCAAAGTTTGTCTATGGCTTCAGGTAAGAAAGAACCCTATTGATTTTGGGGTCAAGGTCACTGTGACAAAGAAGAAAAATTGTTTCTTCACAATAACTTAAGTTCTCCACAATCTACAGTCACCAAACTTTTTTGCATGGCTTGCACGTTGGGTAAGGAAGAACTCTATCAATTTTGGGGCCAAAGGTAACTTAGACTGAAAGAGTAAAAATGGTTTCCACACAACATGTTGAGTTCTCCACTATCAACAGTTACCAACCATGTGATTGGTTAACGTTGTTACCATTCTGGAAGCCACATTTCGAATCCCATTTTGATCAAATTCTGAACATATGCTTATATCGTGTAAGATTTCAGATGAGTTCGATAATGAGCGAGATCAACGCATACTAAATAGGTGATCTTGCATCTGTTTGGCTGATCTTGTTACCCCTCTGGAAGCCATATTTATGACCCGATTTGGATCAAAACTGGAATAAGGGCTTATATCATCAAGATCTTGGACAGTATCGAAAGTGAACAGGATCCACACATACTGACAAGGTTATCTTGCATCTGATTGGCTGAGTTTGTTACCACTCTTGAAGCCATATTTCTGATCTGATTTGAACAAACTTGTTCAGGATATAGTTACAAAGGTAAATTCAATGTGATATAAAACTCCACATTTAACCCTTCTGCTCATGTGCAAACCAAACAGCTAACAAGATTTGTGTTTGTGAAACATGTTAGCCCCCACTGCAGACCCAAAAGTCCAAGTCGCAACAAATTAAAAACTGTAAATGGCACATTATACACCCGTCCCATGTTGAATAATCCTCTATGTAGATATTAGTTGGGGGTGGTTGACGCTGGAAATTATTGACCAATGGGTCTCGATGACCTGGACCTTTAGTCAGTGTATGCAGTCTTGAGGTAAAGTTACTGTGCTGAAACCATTACTTCATTTCCTTATTAGATAACCATGACCTCTGACCTCTAGACCCCAGAATCGATCTGCATGATGATTTCAAGTTAGTTTATCATCAACATACACTCAGTGATCCAGCTTGATAGAAATAAAGGGGTGTTCCCCCCTTCTGTGTTCAGTGCACTCCCCTCAGCCCTCAGTGTACTTGTAGTCCCCCTTCTGCCATCCAGTAGGCCTCCTCTTTGACTCTCCCCAGATCACTAAAACACCTTAATTCTGTGTTGTTTTCTATTATTCCATTTATTTTACTGTTTATTTAATGTAGAAAAAACTTGTGAATGTGCTTTTGTCTGTTAAATTCAAAATTGCGTCACTGACATCCAGACCTTTTATCGCAAAAAAATACCATTTGTTACAAAAAGTGACTGTTCCTTCAACATAAGAGTCCCTCGAAGGAACTGATGCTCTACTGTCTGAAAAGAATTCAAAGAGTTCAAGATAAGACCATTTCTTCTTTTTAACTGCAGAGTGTTAAAACCATCTCTGATACTCTTGAGCGATAAGATGTAGCAACTGTAGCAGCCATAGTGAATGTAAGATCGGTATAATTGTCATTAACTACCAACTATGACATCATAAGAAGTCTTCTGGTGAATACCCAATGTTGATACGACTTTCCATCTAGGAGGAGTATTGATAAAATTTTAAAGATGGTCACTTTAATGGCCATATTGGATATCAGATCGGCACGTTTTATTTAAGATACCATAAGAAGTCTTGCGGTGAAAACTCCATGCTGATATGACTTTCCGTTCAGAAGTAGCAATAAAAAGATTTTCAAGATGGCTGCTGTGGTAGCCATATTGGAGGTCAGATCGGGGCCATTTTCATTTAGGACCAACTATACAAGATGATAAGTATTTTAGCGTAAACCCTATGTTGATATGACCATCCATTCAGGAGAAGTATAGCGATAACAAGATTTTTTAAGATGGCTGATGTTGTGGGCCATATTGAATATCCGAGTAGCACTATTTTCATTTAGAAACTAGACCTTGGGATGAATGTATCTGTAAAGTTTAATGGCAATCCTCCAAGAAGTTCAGGAGGAGTAGTAATATTAAACTTGTGCTAATGGACAGACAACTGGAAGAAGACAGACATCATATGACGGACAACAGGCCATCCCATAAGCTCTTCAGGTCTGACCATTTGTCTAAAAAATTGCCCCTTGTGCTAACAGCGGTCATCTTCCCATGCCCTCTGTAAGAAATTCCTAGCTGAAACACTAATATACTCCTAGGAACTTATAATATTCTACATTCGATATATATTCATCATTTACAGACAACCGATTGGGGTTTATGTTCTTAGTAGCAATACAGTGGTCTTTGTTATATTTATGTACATTCCATTATCTTGACACCATTTCACCCGATATAATGAAGATCATGTGTTGAGCAATTGACCCCATTTGTGAACTGCTACATCACCTGAATACATGTCTTTAGTGTCCTCTATACATTGGCAGGTGATTATGGTACAAGAGAAATAAGATCAGTCCTAGGATTGAGCCACGAGGAACAAGTTTTATTCAACCTGGACTCGATAGAATGCTGTCAAGTCGCACATCCTGGGTTCTGTCACTACAATATGACTGTATCCAGGATTTTATTTTCCTCACTACAATGGTCGTAGAAGAGATTTTTAAGTTTACAGTGAGTGCTATTGACTTGTGTATTATATGAACAATTTAGGACCTATACCATCTACACCCGTGCCTTTTTGTGTATTGAGGTTTTTGAGATTGTGCCATATATCTTTATTGGTTAATTTGGTTATATCTAGTTTATTTTCAAAGTTGTTCTGAAGTTTGAAGCTAACAGATTCTTCTAATTTTGTATAGCTTGGTGTTGGGCAATTTATTTGTATATCTTGAGCACTAATGCAAAAGTGGTTGTTTAAATGTTCAGCTGTGTCTTTGGTTTCAGAGAGGTATTTATTGCCATTTTTCATTTGAGATAGTAAACCAGGATATTCTTTGGGATGTAATTAATTTATTTCCAGAGAGTTCTAGGTACAGTACTTAGGTGTACTCGTATGTACTATATGTACATATATGTTCACTGTAATTAGAGGTACAGTAATTAGATGCACTGGTATGTACTGAATTTACATTACATTTACTGTAATTAGAGGGACAGTACTAAGGTGTACTGGTACATACTGAATTTACATTACATTCATTGACCATGTTGAAAAGTCCTCCATGTCAGTTAAAAAATCAATGGGCTTCTTACTTACCCAATACATAAGTCATCCACAAACTTTTGGTTAAGGAACATGGTCAAGAACTGAAAGTTTTGTGCAGCAACCTTTTTTTAAAACACAATGATGCTGAAATTTAACCTTTTGACTCAAAAATTTATTGGTTTTCTTCCTTGCTCCAAATGAAAGCCATCTGCAAAGTTTGGTCCAGGTCTGTGATGTAGAACCAATATTACTATGTGGAAACCATTTTTGTTTTCTTTCAGTAAGTGACCTTGCCCTTTGACCCCCAAATCGCATGGCTTCTTACACCTAGTGCAAGCTATCCACAAAGTTTGGTCCAGGTCTGTTACGGTAAATACAACCCACCACAGTTTGCTAACTGTACTTGGTGGATCACTGGAGTTAATGCGCAGAAACAGATGGATGGATGTTCGTCATAACCCGAGACTCTGTTTTAAGAGATTCACAAAATCCCTACTACCTTTTTACTATCACATAGCATTTTCATATGCAAATGAGAGTGTTGACAAGGTGAGTGTCCACATAAGTGCCCATTGATGCTTGCGCAGATTCTAACGAGTCAGGGATCTAAACATCAGGTGGCTGTATATACAACAGTGACATGTTCATAACATTTTAGCCATTTGTTAAAGAGACTAAGTAGGCCAAAAATCAATGGGCTTTTTTCTTACCCAACGCAGAAATCATCCACAAACTTTTGGTTCAGGTACATGGTTGAGAACAAAATTTTCTGTGCAGAAACCATTTTTTTTCTGTTACAATGACCTAAACCTTTAACCAAAATTGATAGGTTTCTTCCTAACTCTCAAGTGCAAGCCATCCACAAAGTTTACTCCATGTCTGTGATGTAGACTAATGTTATTGTGTGGAAACCATTTTTAGCTCTACTTGTCGTAGACCATTCAGAGCGTATGGGATGACCTGTTGTCCATTAGCACAACTTTGTTATTGCTATTCCTCCTATATTACTTGGAGGATTGCCGTGAAACTTTACACCCGTGTTCATCCCAAGGTCTAGTTGGTCCTAAATGAAAATGCGCTGCTCAGACATACAATATAGGAGCCATCTTGAACATCTTATTGTTACTCATCCTGAATGGATGGTCATATCAGCATGAAAGTTTCACTAAAAGACTTGGAATACTATCTATTTGGTCCAAAATGAAAATGGTGCCAATCTGACATCCAATATGGCCACCATGGCAACCATCTTGATAACCTTGTTATCACTCCTCCTTCTGAATGGAAAGCTATATTGACATGGGCTTTTCACCAAAAGACTTCTTGTGTCTAGCTGGTCCTAAACGAAAATGGTTCCATTTGAACATTCAATATGGCTGCCACAACAGCCATCTTGAAAATATTGTTATTGCTACTCCTTCTTAAAGGATGGTCATATCAAAATGGGGTTTCCACTAAAAGACGTTATGATTTCTAGTCAGTTTACATGAAAATGGTGCCAATCTGATGTCCAATGGGGCCGCCATGGCAACCATATTGAAAATCGCGTTATCGCTACTCATCCTGAAAAGAAAGTCATATTAGCATGGGGTTTTCGATATTAGACTTTTTATTATGTCTAGCTCATTCTTAATGAAAACAGTCCAACCCAGACACCGAACATGGCCACCTCAGTGGCCATCTTGAAAATATTGTTATCACTACTTCTCCTTAAAGGATGGTCATATCAACATGGGGTTTTCACTAAAAGACTTTATGATTTCTAGTTAGTCCTACTTGAAAATTGAAAATGGTGCTGATCTGACATCCAATATGGCTGCCATGGCAACCATATTGATTTGAAAATCTGGTTATCTCTACTCCTGAAAAAAAGTCATATTAGCATGGGGTTTTCATTATAAAACTTCTTATGATGTCTAGTTCATCCTAAATGAAAATGGTGCAACTCAGACACCCAATATGGCCACCACAGTGGCAATCTTGAAACTCATTATTGCAACTCAACCCAAATGGATGGTCTTATCAACATGTGGTTTTCACTAAAAGACATCTAATGATGTCTCATTTGTCCTAAATGAAAATGATGCAGATCTGACATCTAATATGGCCACCAGTCATTTTGAAATTTTATTATTGCTGATTCTTCTGAACGGAAAGTCTAATCAGCAAGACTTCTTATGATGTCTAGTTGGTCTTAAATAAAAATTCTGCCAATCTTTTATCCAATATAGCCAGCACAGCAGCCATCTTTAAAATCTTATCGCTACTCCTCCTAGATGGAAAGTCATTTCAACCTTGGGTTTTCACCAGAAAACTTCTTATGGTGTCTAGTTGGTACTAAACGAAATGGTGTCGATTTGACATCCAGTATGGTCACCATGGCAGCCATCTTGAAAATCGTTTTATTGCTACTCCTCCTAAATGGAAAATCATATCAACATGGGTTTTCACCAAAATTCTAATGGTGTCTAGTTTGTCCTAAAGGAAAATGGTGCCCACAGTGACTAATTTGAAGATCGTATAGCCCAAGAATATCATAAAAGGTTTTAATACTCAGCAGTTAAAAAGAAGAAATGGTCTTATATTGAATTCCTAGACATTTTTTCAGTCACAGGAGTGTCAGTCCATTGGAGGGACTCTTGTTCTTCTTTCAGTCACAGTGATCTTGTTTTTGCCCTTTAGACTTCAAAATGTAGACTCTTTTTCCTTATTCCAAGTGCAAATCATTAACAAAGTTTGGTCCTGGTCTGTTACCTCGATCTTTGACCCAAAAGCAACAGGCTTCTTCCTTATGGCAAATGCAAGCCACCCACAAAGTTTGCAGACTGTAGCTGGTGGAGAACTCAATACATTGTGCAGAAACGTCATTGGTAAGAGACCGATGGATGGACAACATCGTAACCAGAGACGTCTGTAACACAGAGATTCACAATATCCCTATTGCATTTTCATATGCAAATGATGGTGCTGACAATGCGAGTGTCCGGGTTTTGATGCTTGTGCGTTGACTAATGAGTCAGGGATGTAAACATCAGGTGACTGTATGTTCAGCTGTAAATGGTGATGACAATTAGCCATTTGTTTTAACTGTGATTGATTTTCACAGTCATGAGATTTTATAAGTCACAAATTGAAGATGAAGGCATTTAGACAATAATGTAAAGCCACTTGAAAAAGGTCTGGAAGATACATTGCAAAACTCTTCTACATGCCTACATCAAATATTTCGTTATCATCAGACAGAGAAGTGATGTTGCATACATTTCACGTCGTGCATTTGAACAAAAAACTCCAAAAGGAATATGTTAAACTTTTATCTGAGTTTGATGCTGACCAGCAGGAAATTAATACATTCATCCAGTGTTTGCTCCTGGAACTCATTTAATGGACTTCTTGACGAAAAACTCATTTCGCACAGCAGCAATCAACACTTGAGCAAACTTTTTGAGAATGACTACACAATTTTATTTTATACCTGAGGATATATAATATTCATTCTTAAAAGTAGAAGTGCTTCAAACTTTTTCGCTTGGGTTACAGAGTTTTCACTTCCAAGTTTTGCAGTATACCAAATTGTGATGACAAATAAGCGACATCATTTGCACACAAAAAAGACATGTTTGGCACAGTTATTGCTACAAAGTGTAAGATTTCCAGATCATTAAAATTTGTTCGTCAGCCTGATTAGACATCATTAACACTTAATTAGGTACAAAAACAAACGAAATTGTGGATGAGTTAGATGCTGTTGAAGATCACTGTAAACCAATAATCTTACAAACTGAGAATAGCCATCAATTACTAAGAGAGAGAGAGAGAGAGAGTGGTGGCTGTGGTGGTGTTATAATGAAGTGCTGCCCTGCTCCTTTCTTTTTCTTCTTAATACCAAAAAAAGACGACGGTAAAATAATGCTTTATCTAAAAGTAATTAAACCTTTAAAATCAAGCTCTCATGACTGTAAAAATGTATACAAAGTGGGATTGCAGACGTGTTTTTAGATATTGTTTGCACAATTTTATGCATGATTTTACCATTCAAAAATGTATCCATGGAAGAAGAAATGCATAAAACAGCAACTGATATGTACTGAACAATATGGCTCCACCCACTGTGCTCTTGCTTAATCACACACCGCCGTGTGATGCTACTGAGATCTTATGGTCCGGCGATCAGCTGCAAATCTGTGTTATAGCTGTCTTTGTCAAAACATAATATACCCCGCCTTATGGCAGGTGTATAAAATGCAAGAGCTATTGACAAGTTTTTCTGATTTATTGCTCACACATTATACCTGCACATTAAAAAAGATAGACATAAAAAGCAGCAAAAGGTGATTCTGAACATTTCAAATCATTTGAATTACATGGGTTTTCAAATCTTTTAATCTGACAAAATAAATCATTGATAACATGTCATAAACAAAGCAAATAACATACATGCACATCATTTATGCACATTCATACATGTATCCATCCCCATCTTTTAATAAATATAGTTTAAATTTCTTCGCTGTAACAATTTTTCATTCTATCAGTATCCTAATGATAGTGAGCAAGAATTTTCTTTTATTTCTATTTTGATATGTTTCAAATATGTTCTTTTTTTAATATATACAGTAAGCACCTAAAACAAGAGCCCCTCAATGGGACTGATGCTCTACTGGCTGAAAACAATTTCCAGGAATTCAAGATAAGACCATTTCTTCCATTTAACTGCTGAGTGTTGAAACCATCTTGAACATTCTTCCACAATAACAAGATTTTCAAATTGGCTGCTGTGGTGGACATACTGGATATCAGATTGGCATAATTTTAATTTAGAACCAATTAGGTATCATAATAAGTCTACTGGTGAAAACCTCATATTGATATTTCCATCCATTTGGGAGGAGTCGAGATAATATTTTCAAGATGGCCACCATGGTGGCCATATTGAGGGTCAGTTTGCATCATTTTCATTTAGGACTAACTAGACACCATAAGAAGTCGTCTGATAAAAATGCCATGTCAAAATGACTTTCCATTTAAGAGGAGTATCCATGTCAAAATGACTTTCCAGTTAAAAGTAGCCATAACAAGATTTTCAAGATAGCCACCATGGTGCCCATTTTGGATATCAGATCAGCACCATTTGAATTTTGGACCAACAAAGTATAGGAAGTCTTTTGGTGAAAACCCCATGTTGATGTGAATTTCTGTTTTGGAGGTGTAACAATAACAAGATTTTCAAGATGGCTACCATGGTAGCCATATCAGATATCGGTTTCACACCATTTCCATATAGGACCAACTAGACATAATAAGAAATCTTTTAGTGAAAGCACAATGTCAATATGACCAGCAATCTAGGAGAAGTAGCGATAATAAGATTTTCAGATGCCCATTATGGTGGCCATATTGGAGGTCAGATCGACACCACTTTCATTTAGCACCAACTAGACATCATAAGAAGTCTTCAGTTCAAAACCTCATGTCAATATGACTTTCGTTCCTCCGGAGTAGCAATAAAAACAATTTTGAGATGACTGCTGTGGTGGTCATATTGGACCTCAGATTGGTACCATTTTCATTAAGGACCAACTAGACGTCACAAGAAGTCTTTTAGAGAAAACCCGATGTTAATATGACCATTTATTAGGAACTGTGATAACAAGATTTTTAAGATAGCCATTGTGATGGCCATTTAAGACGTCAGATCGACACCATTTTCATTTGGGAAAAGTCTTTTAGTGAAAATCCCATGCTGATATGTCCATCCATTTAGGAGGAATACCGATAAGACTTTCATATTGGATGTTCGAGTGGCACCATTTTCATTTAGGACCAATTAGACCATGGGATAAATGTGTGTGTAAGTTTCATGGCAATCCTCCAAATAGTTCTGGAGAATTAGTGATAACAAAGTTGTTTTAACTGATGGACAGATGACAGATGATGGACAACAAACCATCCCATAAGCTCTTCTGATCTATGACCAGCAGAGCTAAATACCAAACAAGAAATGTGTTTTAAAAAACACATGGTATGCCCCTGAAACAAGCTGTTGATATATCAAGAAGCATAACCCCATGACCCCATGAGACCTCAACCTGGAACTTGACCAAAGGGCAGGAATGCAAGTGGGAGCAAGGAAATATAAGTTATTATTCTCCAAATACTGTGCAACCTCGATAAAGAACTACTGTATTCAAATATAGGAATATAAGTTATGGCCCCATCCAAGAATGTAGTTCATGAGCAGGAGTAATACACTGTGACTGATATAGAACGTGATCATATTATATATTAACGAGACCTATTAGTGATGGATATATCAAAATGGACCCTGCTCACTACACTAGGCCCTTAAAGAGAAAAACTTGTCTTGGGAAACCAAAGTTACAAGAAGATGGGCATTCAATGAGCAAGACTCCTCTAAATGATGCTTAAAATCCAACTTCTCCTAGAAATTATCAATACAAACAACTTCAAATATAAAAGTATGAATAGCTTGAAAAGGGTCACAACTCTGCCCAAAATGAAGCAGATGATACAAAACCCATAAAAGACACACCAAACAATGTTCTCATCAAACCCCATCAGAATATGCTCAACGGTTCTTAAGCCATGTTGATTGACAAGGTCCATAACTCTGTCCAAAATGGTGTTGGTGAGGCAAAGTCCATAAAAACATCAAAGTCTACAAATCAATGTTCTTATCAAATTCCATCAGAATATGTTGAATGGTTTTAAATACGTTGATTGCGACCAACATTCCAAGTTTCCATGTGAAGACAAGAATTTGCTTGACATGGGGCATAAATTCTATCCAAAATGAAACAGACAAGACTAAACCATAATTGGCACATCTAGGTCTACCAGACAATATTACCAAATTGCATCAAAATTTGTAATGAATGGTCCATTACACAATGCACACACCAAACTGCATTAGAATATGTTGATTACAAGAATCTGATGTAGCAGAAATTTAAAACTAATGGAAAAAAGGCAATAACTCCATCAAAATTGGAACTGAAAAGACCAAACCTTTAATAGGCACATCTACATGCAATACACAACTCACCTACCAAATGGTATTCAATTATGTGTAAGGGTTGCAGAGCTTGGTGGATACAAGAAATGTGAATGGATGGACAGCCAGACAGAAAGTGTGATACTATACGGCTCCTGCATCTTGATGTAGAACTCTAAATATGCACTGAATTGGGCGAGATCTGTCCCATCTTATGACCCATGGGCCCCTCTCTGGAACAAACAGTGGTTTGAGGAAAATGGAAATACTGGCTCATATTATATCCCAAATAAGAAGTGAAATTATGTGTGGAATGAAAAGTATCCTACTTCTTGACTCTATGGCCCCATCCAGGGACATAATCCCGAGGACAACAGCAGTAGAGGGAGAAAGGGAAGTCTGGGATCATAAATATTCCATATTTGAAATGACCTGGGTAAATATTTATTAAAAAATACGAGATGGAATAAAAACTTTAACAACTTTAAAATGTTCTATGGCCCCACCCACTGATTTGACCCAGGTGTAGAAATGGCATGGAGAATAGGGCAAATGTGTGATATTACACTAAATATAAAGTAAACTAGGTGAAGAGGTTCATAAAAAAATAAGTGAGAACATTATTTTTAGCTGAAGTGTTCTACATGTACTTCTTGACCATATGGTCCCATTAAGGGACAGAACCCAGGGCTGAAGTAGTAAAATCCATGAGGTGTGTGTGTTGATGTTATAGTCCAAAACAGGAAGTATCTTGACCTTATGGTCCCTATTAACGGGCAGAACCCAGCTCTGTGTGTGTTGATGTTATAGGCCAAAACATGGGAGTATCTCGACCTTACAGTCCCCATTAAGGGTCAGAACCCAGGTCTGTGTGTGTTGATGTTATAGGCCAAAACATCAAGTGTCTTGGTTAATATGTTACAGAAATATAAGTGAAGGAAAAAACTTTAACCAAAATGTTTCCCCGATATAATTTTTGATCCCATGGTCCTACCCAAGGGGATAACCCAGGGGGCAGGAGTGGTACCTGTGGTACTGTTATGACCCCATTTCAGGAGCATAAAAAGGAGGTAATACAATTTTCATGGTCCAACAAATTGTATGCCCAGAGCACATGGATCTCCAAGATAATACATGTGGCTACTATACGATATGGATTATTCTATACTATCTGAATAAATACAGCATACATACAAAAATAATTTACACATGAAAATAATTGCTAATGACATGTTACAAGGTAAAAGTCTTGAAGCTAACAGTTTCATGTTCAAGTGGCTTTTTTGCCTTCTCCGGGATACGGAACTTCACCTGAGCGATCTGATTTTGAAAATTGTAGGACCTTGTTTTTGTTCATCTTTCTTATATGCAATAATTCTTACGTCTTATTTAATAAATCAAAAGTAAGCAAACTGCATGAAACACACCCTGCATATGAACTCACTAACTAGAAACATGTTCATGGAATACTGATATCCCACCACAAGGTTCTGGCCTCTATAATTTCAAAAAAAAATCATGCTGAATGATCAACCGAATGTGTGAAAATCACACATTATATTTTCAAGCCCAACCCTTATTTCTTCATTTAATCCCTCTCATCTTCAAAAAATTCCCCTTTTTTTTCAAATGAGAAAGGGGGATATTTTCCCCTAAATTTAAAGTCATAGAATAGACCCTGCACCACAATGCCAGAAATGACCTAAACACTAACCTTAACCAAGGTGTGACAGATAGACAGACAGATGGACATGGGTAACTTTTTTGTATGTTGTGGTTGGGCATAAAAATGTCCACACCAACTAAGCAGCAAGCATGCAAATGCTAATGCATGCAGTATACAATGTATAATGAATAGCATAACTTACACAGAGTTGGTAAGTTAATTTTTTGCACAATGACATTATTTGTTTTTACACTAGTGATATCATGAACTTACTCCAACATTAGTATCCCTGCACCCTCCCCAGCATGGAAGTTTTATGCAAGTTGGTACGCTAAGTTTAGAAAGATCCATGTAAGCTCCATGGAAACCTGAATCCACATTTTTATCAATGACTGTATCCGATGTTTTTTTTCTACAATTTTTATTTAAATTGTACTTCATAATAGTAAGAGTAACCATAGATCTGCCTTCGTATAATACACTGGCAGATCATACAGTCTACACTGTACACAGGTAAAAAAAAGTTACATCTGTTACATCAACCTTTTCTATAGATTTGTACTTGCGACATTAAAGTTTAAGGAATACAGAATTCATGCATTTATATATATATATATATATATATATATATATATATATATATATATATATATATATATATATATATATATATAGATATATATATATATATATATATATATATATATATACATACACACACAGACAGAGAGAGCAAGCCTTTGCATTTCTGAAGGGGAGCAGACAATGTAATATATTTTCTCAGTGCAAAATTCATCAATGAGTAATTCATGTACACTTATGTGCACAGTTAAACTACATGTACCCTAATCTGGCCAATCTAGGGGTCATAAATACTGGCAATTTTGTGTAGGTGACCATTAAATAGAGGTGCAGCACGATTACTATTACAATGGCCCAACTGGGACCAAAATATGTGGCAGTCTGCAGGGGAGTCCTATATAATGAGGCAGGTCTGGAGAAGTTCCGCAGAACATCTACTCTCATTAAATTGTACTTACATTTTTACCTCAAGTTCAGTTCAAAATTTTTATTAAAAAAATGCATTAAACTGCTATTCATACAGTATCATACAATGGTTTTTTAAAAAAATCTCTTCACACAAATTCATTCACAAATATTGACTAATTAGTTCCTGTAACAATCACTCAAAACCTGTGATGATATCCGCCAAGAAAGCTAGTTAGTCAATTGCAGCAGCCCGAATTATTAGCTTTTGGTTTTTTCTTTAAATCAACTGTGTTCCCATGCTGAGGTTTATCTTCCATTTGATCCTCTAATTCCTTCAGTCTTTTCACAGCTGCCTTAAAGGCTAAATCAACATTTGTGGCATCTTTTGCACTTGTTTCAAAGTAGGGACAGTTTCCATTTTGACGGCACCATTCTTTGGAACTCTCGTATGGAACTGCTCGATTTTCCACATCAATTTTATTTCCCAGGACAACAAATGGAAAGTTATTCCCATCTTGAATATCAGCATAATACAAAAACTCTTTCTTCCACATTGACATATTTCGAAAACTCTGTAAGTCATCCACTGCAAATGTTAACAGACAACAGTCAGCCCCTCGATAGAATGGTGTACGTAGACTTTTAAATCGTTCCTGCCCTGCCGTGTCCCATATCTGCATGGTGAAGATCTCTCCATCAACTGTTACATCTTTGTTGAGGAACTCTACTCCAATTGTGTGGAAAGACTGGGAATCAAATTTATTGCTAACAAAACGGTTCATGAGGGAGCTTTTCCCGACCCCGCCATCTCCAAGAAGGACAACTTTCAGCAATTTGGATTTGCTCGACATAGCCAAATTCTTATCTGAAACAAATAAATACAGAAATCAAATATTACTGAAATTGTGATCAATGGTTTATTATGTGGTGAACATAAAGGAACCGTCAAATCCAATCTCTACATACAGTTACTGTACTGCTAGAGCTAGCCCCCAATAAAATAAGGCCCTTCATCATAACACTGTTTCTATTATAAGATGAGTGTGGTCATTGATCCCATTTTATCGTGTTGTAGTAAATTATACATATAATGTACTTAATAATAAGGTGGTTTTACTATAAAGCAGTATACTCCATGGCTCCCATGGGTAACGTTTTACTAAGAGAATGCTGTAATGTAACAATTAAATTTGTATCAAATTCGTATCAAATTGTCATGTTCAAAACTCCACTTACTTCTATTTGCATCTAAAGCACCCTATACAAACAAGAATACAGTCAATCTGGATTAAGCAACCACCAGTCTCAAACGGCCACTACTTTAAGGTCCCATACACTAAATTACTGTAGTAATAAACCTCTGCTAAGCAAGCATCTGACTTCCGAGGCCAATTTTCTCACTTCCCAGATATTGCTACTTAAGACATGTTCAACTGTATTTTTCATTAGTGATGCAATTCATAACTGTGTGATATTTCCAAGTCTTTCATCCAAAGCTCTAATGATACAAGGTTCCAGGTTGTGCAACAGTGAAGACTATAGAGCCAGCTACATGTAGTACACCATTATTGATGGGTATTACTATGAATTCATGATTATTTGTGGGGTACTCATTTTTGTGCATTTTGTGGTTGCTACAACAGGGTGACCACAAATACTTAATGAAAAATCAGCAAAGTGGTTTCTGCAAAACATGTATTGATTGTACAGTACACACAAAGTGAATGGACCATGCTATACTCAGAAGTGATGTTGCATTAATACCCTCACCAGTGAAGCACATGCCTGACTTCACTTGTAAAACTGGATGTTACACTGTGAAGTGGGGTGTAATCAGGTGACAACTTCACCAGCACAAGTGAAAGATGGTTAACACACTCTCTACATACTGTAAATCATGCTATGATGCACACTCAACAGTTTTTTTTGGTTTTAGTGTATGTACACTGCATTGCAACAAGATTCATAATGTTAATTATGCAAAACTTGTCAAAACTTTGGAGTACCAAGTTGATTTAATCTTTTTCTGAGACTCTACCTAAGGCAGGGGTGTCAAACATGCAGCCCACGGGCCGGATACGGCCCGCCAGACTCATTATTTTTTAATATTATTTATTATTATTTATATCAAATATGGCCTGCCATAGCAAATGAGTTTGACACCCCTGCCCTAAGGGGTAAAAAAGAAATTGTCCTCACTGTATATATGACTTTCAAAAACTTCAGGGCGTCAGTGGCTCAGTGATTTGCATGCTGTACTCGAGACTAAAAGGGTGTGGGTTCAAATAATACCATCAGACCTTGGTGTGTCCTTGGTCAAGGCACTTTACTTAAATTGCCTTGGCACTAAATAACCTACATGTACTTATGTTGCTGTACTGTGCAGCATGTACAACAAAAAAACCAAAACAAATCAACACAAAATCTGAAAGTTATTGCCAATGATGGAAGATAATGCTTCCAAGGTGAGGCTAAAATCAAAGAAAAGGATGCTACAATGTTTGCATGGTTGCAAAATATCCATACATGTATGTACACTGCATTGCAACAAAAGAAATTAATAAAGTTCATCAAAATCAACATAATTACATTATCCAAGGGGAACAAAGTTTACCAATTATTTCGAGTTGAAATTATTCCACGAAAATCAAAAGATCCTTTTTTCAGTCCTTTATAATATTTTGGAAACAGGTTAGAGTTCTGATTTTAAACTTAAATACAGTAGATCAAAAAAATTTAAACAGTATAAAATTTCTGCAAATTAAACAGATCTATTCTAGAACTGAAAATTTTGTGCGGAAGCTCCATCCTCCATCTGAAAAACACTGGGTAATTTAATGAAGAACAAATGTAGAACTTGAAAATATGAGCAATTTTCACATTAGGACAAGTTTTTGCATTATTCTTTAAAGAAATGAGCATGAATCCTGCACTCATACATCCTAAAACAGACCCTGATTTAGTGAGACCATCTCACTAAAAATTTACATTAATACCAATAATGTAACAAATTAAGTAATGCCAATTAACAAACAGCCAAACCTTTATGATTCTGATATCCTGCATTTTTTAAATTCGGAAAATTTCACTATACAAAAAATATTATGATCTACAGCCAGTACTGGCAAACAATGTATGCTGCGATCAACTTCAGGCATGAAGTTCAATTTCTTAATTGCTTAAATCATGCATTTGCTGACCTTTGTCTCAATGTCTAAGAGACTGACCATTTAATTTTCAGGGAGAGGGACCTGGGATATTTTCGAAAACGATTTCTGGCTCCCAAATAGCTTGTAAAAAACACTCTTGCTCTGATTTGTAGAAGGAAAAAAAACCCACTAACTATATCTATTATATTAATTGAAGAAAAAAATATTGCAGTAAAAGAAGATTTTTTTTTTTACTGGTTTGAATGAAAATCTCAAGCCCCACCCCCACCCCCAACAAGCAAAGGATTAAATGTGCAGTCCCTTAATTGATCTTGGCTGTCATAAATATCAAACTGGTCTCATATTACTTCCCCGTCTTGATCTTGATAGTCCACCATCATGTGATTGTATAAAACTTGCCAACACACTACATACCATATATACTCACTTCTAACTCAAGTCCAACTGCGAACTGCATAGATCAAGATTTTCTGTCGAATAATGTGCTGGCAGATCTAGGTCACTGCAGTTTGTTAGGAGTAATCAGTAGAACAAACAATATAGACCCTGATCTGTCGGCATTCGATGTCAGATCAGGGTCTATGTTGTTTGCAGTTGGACTCGACTTAAAAGCAAGTATATATGGTACATGTAGTGTAAATTGTGTACTATTGTAACATACAACTATCCTTGTTTGATACACCTCATGTATTACTTATCTAACTACCGGATAAATTACCACATCTGTAAACAAAGTCATCAGGGATGTGTACTTGCAATGATAAACCAATTATTTCTCTTAATGCATCGCTTACACTTCCAACAATCGCCTGATACAATTTTACTCTCAACAGTGTAAATTAACAATTATTTTAAACACACAGCTCTGATAATCAATTTTCAAAGACCAAAGTATCACTGGTGAAATTTTATATTTCCTCAAATTATGTCACAATTAAAACAAACTAGACCTGTCAGTGTGTCAGAGGTCTCAAAATTCAGATGGCTCATGCCTGACATTTATTCATGAATATTTTAATGTGATATTTGTAAAATGTAATGTAAAAACATTAAATGAGTTATAAAAAGTTGCAACAAAAAGAAAACATTGATATACTAAATTATTAAATATACCAGAAAATGTTATTTTCGGTTCTAGATTTGCTATTGCTTCAGTTTCAGTAGTTTTCTTCCATGCTTCAGTAGTTTTTTCTCAAACTACTGATTTATTTGTAACAATGATTTGTGTTTCTCTCAACAACAACAAAAAAAAAAAAACTACCATAGAATTTCACCAAGAACAATTTAAGTGATTTACAGTATTTTTCACCTAGCCAGAAATATGCTGAAATATTTATGACAGAGACATGTTTTCACTTCTGTAACAAAAATGTATAAAACGCATAATGCGCTGGCAGATCTGGGTCTATGCAGTTTGTAAGGACTAATCAGTAGAACAAACAAGACAGACCCTGATCTACTGTCGCATAATGCGCTGGCAGATCAGGGTCTATGTTATTTGCATTTGGACCCAGTATATACGGTAATGTGGTGGATCTTAATACATCTTTAGGTATAAAAGAAATTATTTTCTTTTCTCAACAATTTTTCAGTTTTGCTCTTGACCAAAAAAGGCCATACATGGTTGCTATTTAAATACAGCTGATCTGCATGTCAATTATAATATTTATATTGCAAATTAATAACTAGCCCATTTCAAAACAGTGACCCATGTGCATGTAACTACACTGTAGGATTCATTTCTAGCTATATGTACAGTTATTAACCAGTTAAATTTATTCAATTTACAATGCCATTAGAAAAAGTTGTCAAAATATCTTGCATTTTGATGCAAACCAGACAATTAAACACAAACATTCTGCAGCATAACTCAAGAATGTATTACAGTTGCCAAGTAAAATAAAAGCTGATAATGACCTGCCTTACTGTATAAACACAAGGCATGACAATGTAGTAATCTGGTACTGAGATGGATTATGGATGGGTCTGCATGCTGATCAAAGTCCACTTTACTACCAGTATACTGGTGTTTATAAATGTATACTGTACTTATCCATGTTCCATGTATGATACACTGAGCTTAGACCTAGATACATCATTGCATAATGCACTTCCTGATAAAGGTCAGTTTGAAATTCATTTACAGCATATCTCATATATTACTTAACTACCGGACTGTCACTTTTACAACTTTAGCATAATTAACAGTCAACCTTGATGATGTAAATTCTAGTAAAAGGCTTGACAGTGACAACTACACCTTGTTACCTGACAACACAGGTGAGACTCAATAGTGAGCTGCCCTTCCTCAAACACAATGCAACTATAAAGTTGATAAAAATTGGAGGTGTGAAACTTGTGGAAAGTAGATTTATCATGTGGAACCCAAAATGACAATTTTAGCTCCTTGATCTTTGGCCTCTGGGCTCAAGAGTCAATAGGGAGATGCCTCTACCTATGTGTTGACTGCCTATGAAGTTTGCAGAAAACTGGATCCAGAAAACTTTATTTATCAAGCAGAAACAAAACAAAAATATTATTTGTTAGCTTCAGTGACCCTGACCATTCACCTCTCAGCTTCAGAATCAATAGAAAGCTGCCCTGGCACAAGTGTAATCTACCTGCCATATTTGATGAAAATTGGAGCAAGGAAACTTGACTTTTCATGCATAAAGGATAATCACTTTGAGCTCCAGTGAGCTTGACCTTGGACCCAGCATCCCAAAATTGATAGGTTTCTGCTTTTACTCACAGGTAAGGCACACACATGGTCTGAGGAAAAAAGACCATAGCAAAAGTAAAGTTATATTGCAGAAACCACTAAGTCTAATCTATGGATGGAAAGATGCATGGACATTGCTATCACCACATCCCTCCCCTGCCTTCAGCCTTGGGGATAAAAGAGTTCAGAAAATGTACACCATTGTGTTGAAAAAAGAAGAGTCAATGGTGGATCCCCTTAGCATGTAAATATGCACAGTGATTTCCAATACGAGTATCCAAGTGTTGCTATAAGATGATGTGCTTTGATTGTCATGCAAGACCTCAAACATGTTCTACTTAAAATGTTTCATAAACCAATCTAGAGCCAAAACAATCATATGAACACTGTAAGTGAATGTTTACAATAATGGACATTCACATGAAAGATGGCCTCATATTTTTTTAAAAACCCACTACATCAATGATTTAAAAAAACTAAAACAGATTGAACTGGACAATCAGGGTGGATTTTGATAGTAATATGACCTTTTCAAAAAGGAAAAGGCTTTTTCATGGACAAATGCAGACATAAAGCATGTACTGTTACTCTGCTATGTAGCAAATATAAAGAATGATTTTCTTTAAATATAGCTTAAAGGGAAGATTGCTTGCCAGTGAAGATTAAAAATGCATATCAATATCTGATTCAATCAAGTAACTTACAATATCCTGTCAAATTAGACTTGCTGTTAAGCCAGGCAACTACACGAGCAAAAGGTGATATGAGGACTTTCCAGTGTCATCCCAAGGCCCAGAGACTTTGGAAAATTAAACATGAAACAAGAGTCCCTCTAAGGGACTGATGCTTTACTAAGCAAATAAAATGTCCAGGAACTCAAGATAAGACCATTTCTTCCTTTTACTGCTGACTGTTGAAACCATCTCTGATATTCCTCAGCGATAACAAGATTTTTAAATTAGCTGCTGTGGTGAATATATTGGATGTCAAATTGGCATTATTTTTAAGGATAAGAAGGATCAACAAAACATTATAAGAAGTCTTTTAGTGAAAACCCCATGTTGATATGACCATCCATTCAAGAGAAGTAGCTATAACAAGATTTTCAAGATGCCTGCTGTGGTGGCCATATTGGATGTCCAAGAGGCACCATTTTCATTTGGGACCAATTAAACCATGAGATAAATGTATATGTGTGTAAAGTTTCATGGCAATCCTCCAAGTAGTTCAGGAGATGTAGCGATAACAAACTTGTGCTAATGGATGGACAGACAGATGAGAGACAATGGACGAAAGAGCATCCCATAAGCTCTTCATCTTCAGGTCTATGACCAGCAGAGTTAAAAAAACAAATCAATATGTTTTCCAATCCACTTTTACCATTATGTCAAATTAAACCCTCTTTTCTGTACATGAAAACATTAGTTTACTTGGATCTTGTACACTTGAAATCTTGAATGAAAATTGAAGATTAATTCATTTCTAGTTCATTTGAAATAAAGTTCAGAAAGTCTGGGCATTGTCGTTGGTACTCTCTATTCTGTATAAATAGTATGGAGACTCTTGATGGTCATGGAAGAAAAATCCTGAAAATTTTTCCAGTGTTGATTTGCCTCTATTTCAATTAAAAATTAGGCAATTTTTTTTATCATATGTGCATTTAAATTAGGACTGATGCCAGTTTTTGCCCAAATGTTGGCCTATTAAAACTCCTGTATCATACAGTGTATACTGTACAGTCAAACCTTCCTTAAAGACCACCTCTATTAGACAATCGCTTGTCTTAAAAAAACTTTTTTTCAGGGTCCACTAATCAAATTATTGTAGAATTAAACCTGTATTAAGCAACCACCTGTCTTAAAGGCCCTTGTACATCAGTGAGTTTCACAGGTACAACAACCATATATACTCGCTTATAAGTAGAGTCCAACTGCAAAAAATATAGACCCTGATCTGCTGTTGCATAAGCGAGAATATACGGTAATCTAACTATTTATAATCTGTAATACAGCCCCTTGACAAATGTCAAGGTCAAGGTAAATTACAGCAGACCCTTATTTTACTGTCCCAGACAACCACTTGCCTAGGCCATAATCTGGATTTGACCTACCAGTAAGTTATTTACCTGTAATCAAAACAGGTTGTCACACATGTGGTAATCTAAACTCGTCTGATAGTCCTATTGTGCAATGAATGAATGAATGAATTTGTGTCTATATGTCTGTCTATATACATGCATGCATTTTCTGTTCAGTTTATCTGGAGATTAATAAGTCTTCATTATACCCAGATTCTAAATTTTAACATTAAATTCACACGAGATCACTCACCTCACTGACATCTACCTAACAGCCAAATGAAAGAGTAGTTTGCTAAGAAATCTGAATCAGCAGGATGCTTTCTGTTCTTCCACTTCTGCTGACTGGCATATGTTATGAAAACAATTGTTTTCAAGTTTTTCTACATGTATCTTCATCCATATATGATGGCAGATCAGCATAGTTTGTCCAATACTATGCCAGTACACATAGTGTCAAAGTTGGCCAAATTCTGTTCATCAGCTTTTTGGGGTAAAGTTGTGTAAATGTTTTTCTGCTTTTAGTGGTGGATTGGCACTGTACAAATTTGAATGCCATCTATGCTAGGATTCTTTCTGTCAAATGGTGAAATTCAGTTGAGCAGCTATTGTATTACTGCTATTAAAATGTAGTTTGGGGGGGGGGGACACTAATTTTAATTATGTAATTCATACCTGCTACTATTGCAAAGATTCCCTCCTCTCACCCTACTTTGATGTTCTGCAGTGTCAGTCCAAGTCAAAAGAGGACAACATTCCGTATGTTGGATATGACTAAGAAATCAGACTGGGATCATGTTCTGTTCTTTTCTGGCCCTCCAATTACTAATTGCCATTACTAATTGTGGGAGGAAATATTTTATTTTGCTCTAATGCATACGACATAAGTGCCAATGTCATAACATATGATCGCTTCCACTATGCCGATATTAATGAAGATAAACAACTGTAGGTATTATCCTTATTCATTAAAAGTTTTTATCACACAAACATTAGTTATAACATACTATAAGGGGTTCAAGGCTCAGGAAAACCACTCGTCCTCTCATCCTGACCGGGTAAAAATTGGCTGTGCAGAGAAAAACTTTGGTACTTACTTGCTCATCCCTGGGCTGAGCAGATGCAGATTCACGTCTTCAGAATAAATTTTACCCTTAACAAGCAGCTAAGTTCAACATTGCTAAACATCTAGCTTTCATCATTTATCAATTACTTTTGCAAATATTGCCAACTTTTTTCAGTCAAGAACATATCACAAAGGAAGCCAACTTTGATTTGTACACAGGTACTTAGCACAAACTTAACTGTAAAATGGGTCCATATCATGAAGACATTATGTTTGGTGTGAACACAATGGTTTAAGACCATTCTAGAATAAGAAAGAAGGTTTGTATACTAAATCAAGAAGTTGCAGTTTCACATATAGTGAAATCCTAGATTTCGTAATGGTATTCCCGTTTACAGTGACTTTCAGTAATCTAGGCATCATTTAAATGTGGAGAAATGGCCAGAGAATGTCAACATTTTTTTAAAATTTTCATCTGGTCAGACAGTGTTACGCTCACCCCAGGTCACAATCGTATTTTCAAAACTGTAGTTTTATTGATTTTGTCATTCCAAATCAGAGACACCAGCACATATTTCGATAAGTATGTACCGGTAATTATTTTTCACAAGTAAAAATTTTGTAAACTTAAAATGAAAGAAGCATTTTAAGTGTCTTCGCTGTTTTCCACCAACTTTCACTCAATGCATGACACTGTAATCTATTTATAAAGCACATACTGGTAATGTCGAGACACACGACTGGTTGTAATTTAACTGGGATCATGACATAATAAACTTTCAACTTTTTAGGTAAATCTGCAATTTTTCCCTTGATCAGCACCTTTGAGTAGTGCTGTAGAAATGGAGGTTTGATTGGAATGGATTTAATTATAGTAAGAAAGTTGGTTAAATTGAGGAGATGCTTGGAAATATTCAAATATACATGTAAGTTAACACAATTTTTCATTTGAAAAGTAATTACATACTTGTTGAAATGTCTGCTGGCATCTTCGCTTTGGCATGACAAAGTATCAATACAGCTGTAAATACTGGTGATCTGAGGTGAGCGTAACACTTTTCGACCACACGAAAAATTTAAAAACTTTGACATTTGTTGACTATTGACTTACCACATGTCTAACTCATAAAGATGTGTCATAGCTCTTTGAAAAGCAAATTTTCTCCACATTAAAATGACACAAAGATTACTGAAAAGTGACAAAAGCCATTAAGAAATCAAAGGCTAGGTGTGACACTGCAAACCTTGTCTCTTAATACAGATTTATCTAAGGGGCTACGTAATATAACTAGGGGTGAAACGATTCATCGATATATCGATGCATCAATACTTTTGCCATATCGATACACGTGTCGATACAAGAGGTGAAGAATCGATACAAAACGATACTTACCCAATATAAGTTACTTTAATCTTCAGCAGTCATGAATAATTATTAGTCGGTTGCCTTTTTGTTCTTTAAACTGAGAATCGATAAGGTATCGTATCGTATGCTGTGTATCGCGAATCGTATCGATACGTGGCACAGGTATATTGTTTCATCCCTAAATATAACGGTTTTAAACTCGCTGTGTTCTTTCCGAACATAATTTTTTCATAGTTTGGACCCATTGTAGTATCAAGCTGCAGCATGCATTGTGTACCAGCGGATTTATTTTGTAAGAGTGCAAGTAGTGTAGTTGGTAAGTGTACTGTGTTAAGTAAAGTGATGACAGGGATGATTATCTATTCCAACTCATTCGCCCCAGAGATGAGTGCTTGGAAAAAAAATTCCTGAGCCCTGGGATCTATTCATACTGTTCTCATAAAAACTGTAACCCACCACTTAAAAATTTAAAATACCCCATTATGAAAATACCTGGGAATATCCTCTAATTCTCCTTCTATGTGAAAATCCTGCAGAAATCACTGCTTAGTAATGCATTCAAATTCCAAGTCTGAATTGCAATCATGGAGCAATCAATCAATATCTCAAATATCTAAAGAATTTTCATTGTTGAAGCTAAGAAAGTACTTTTCAAGTTTACCTTTAGGCCAATTTACAACTTTCTTTTCTGATGACATTGATATAGTGAGAACTGTATTGTAACAATGGAAAATAGTAATCTATCAACTAGCAGTTCCCTGTTTGTGACTTGTTGAATAACACTCAAGAGTTTAGTTTGTCAGTTCAGTTTAATTTTCACATTTCTTCATAGGATGTAGGCTGAAAACTGTCCTAATCTGCCAAAGGCACTGAGAGAGTCCCCAGGCACAAATTAGTTGACCCTTTTAATTAGTGATCAAGTCAAGAGTATCACCCTATCTTGCTGCCCTAGGCAGTTAACAGCTCAAGCCACATAGATACATCTAGTACATAATATAAGTTTGTATGTAATTTACATTTATTACATATCCATTTGATCTTATATGGTTGATTTGGCATTTGACACAAATGTTCAATCAATGTTACCATATCACACACTTAGATTAGAACTACTTAGGTGTCTTCTCTGACATGTTGGGCTCTTTAATTTTTGATGCACAGAATCAAACTTTTATAAATACCAATTCATTTTAGATTCATATTGTAAAACTGAATATTTTAAAAAAACGTAAAAAGGGAGTATGTGATAAATACAAAACCGCGTTTGTGCTTTGTTCAAAGTCTGGCAGAAAGAACAGGTTTGATAAGGCTTATGAATATATCTCTGCCTAACGGCATCGACATATCTCTACGCCATATCAAACTCATTCTTTCTGCTGACTTAGAACAAAATATGTACTTGTATGTAGTTTTGTGTCTGTACATGTATATCATATAGGTTTTACACCTGTACAACCCTTAACCTATTACCCATTATCGGACAGGACTAATGGAACATGTTTGCATCAATGGATGCATGAATACATTAGTGTTTAAATGAACAGTACAATAAATAACATGAAATCATTTTCGGTTGTATTATATAATGAAGTTTCATAATACATTGTATCTGTCAAGTATTTAAGTCAAATTTTCTGTGGAGAAAATACTAAAAACAACAACAAAAAGGGTATCTTTGGCTAAAAAGATGCCTAAAGACAAAAATGAAGGCAAAGTTCATTCTGTGTCCTGACACGTGTATGAGCACACGAGACCAAGAAAAAGGAGGACAATATTCCATATGTTGGATACAACTAAGGAATCTGACTGAGATCTTGTTATATTATTTTCCGGCCTTCCAATTACTAACTAGAAGAGGGAATATTTAGCTTGGACTGGGAACTTGGGTGTCAAAGAAAAGGGTAGCAACGCAATATTAGTAGGCAATGTATTACTGTTGTTAAAATTGCTTTTACACCTCTCCCTCAATAGTTCGCGCATAATGGGGTGCAAAAACAGAGACCGCACTATAAACAAAGGTGCGAGTTACTGAGGAACCTCCAAAAAATAATGAAGGGGATGCCATCCCCACTGGCAATCAAGAAAAAAACCCACGGTGGTGGGTGGGTAACGGGGCTGTTTAATGGCTGAATACCGGTACTCGTTTTATAATCGCATTGGGAATAATTGTCCATAAAGAGCTTATTCTAATGAAGTTGTTCACTTTTTGTATAAATTAGCTTTATTTTCAAGATACCCAACCTATGAAAAATCATTAACAACATTACTACAACTGGTTTCAACAACCATCACGTGTATGTGAAAATATTGTGTATTATGTCACTGCTTTTTGTTCTTGTTGATTCACAACAAAACAAGATTCCTTTTTTAAAAAACTTCAGACATTTATTTAGTGAAAAACCGTCAATGGCAAAACTATATTTTTTAATTGTTCAATTAGTAAAATACTGATGCCGTGATTTCATTGCAAGCAATAGTGAAACTTGTTCTCATACTTGAGTGCCAATTCAGGAATTTTAAGTTCACTACAAACTCTGGAACTCACTTCTCTCTAATGTACCATATCTGAGAAACTAAGCTTTTTATTCACCAAGTACTCATTTCACTTGGTTGCCTTGCTAACTTTGATCACATTTGTGAATGAGTAGGCTAATTGTTGGTTGGAAAGAAAATTTAACAAAATATATGACTTCTTATTAAAAATTGAGAATTCATGATGTTGATTCAAATCTCTGGGTACTATCCGCCGTTATTGATGATAAAATGAGCGATATATCAAGGTATCAGTTACCAATTTTGATCGCAATTTTCTTCACAATCAACAAATTGGGGCCATTTTGGGGGGGTATTTTCTAGTTTTAAAAATGGGACCCACCCCTGACCCCACATTATAAGCAGGTTCGCGAGTTATCTGGGTGTGAGTTATCGAGGCAGTGGTGTAATTAGATAATCAGTGGATGCATTTCACTGAACAACTGCGAAAAGTCACTTAGTAACTGCTTAATTATGGTGGTTGATCTAGAAGTCAAGCGCTTACATGATTGAAGCGAGCTTTGTAAATATTATTATATATATCATGGTTTTTGTTAGGCAAATCAACAGTGTGCGATTCTTGCACACTTGCTCATTTTTAAGAAGGAGATTCATTAAATTTGGGGGGGACGATCCACACAATTATGAGAAAACACTGAACGAGATGTACTTATTATGTGTTCCACTTATTGATTCAAGTAACAAATTTGTACAATATACACTCGCTTATAAGTTGAGTCCAACTGCAATCTGCACAGACCCAGATCTGCCATGGCATAATGCACCAGCAGATCTGGGTCAATGCAGTCTGTAAAAAGTAATCAGTAGAACAAACAACACAGACCCTGATCTGCTGGTGCATTATGCAATGGCAGATCAGGGTCTACATTGTTTTGTGGTTAGACTCAACTTATAAGCAAGTATATGCTGTATATATTTCTTACTTTTAGGGAATCAGGAAAAATTTTAAGTGCGAGTGTGCATAATTTCAACACATTAAAAAAAAAAATTGTATTATAAGTCCACTTGTTTGGATATACATGTACTCAGTGTTCTCCCCAGGGCCTTTTACCGTAGTAGGTCCACTACGCTATCGCTTCAAATCCCGATAACCCCCAATGCTTTAGAACCTGCCGCTACGCTATGCTCTTGTGCCGCTATGCTTAAATGTTTCCCACTACCCTTATAAAATTAATCTGTTAAACAAACATAATGTCACCTAATTCAAAGCCGTATTACTCAAATGACACATGTTCTTACCTCTTCTTGGGTATTTTATTAAGATAATCCAGGATAATTACTCACCCACTTAACCAATATCTTTTGTACCTGACTTACGCGACTGCCGGTGAGCGACCTTAGGTGCTGGTTTTGTCTGCACAGAGATAGTCACGTGATTGGCCAGCGACGATGGAGTCTACTGGTAGTGTTATATATATTTCAGTCATTTTCACTACAAGCCAAAGCAGTTACATATATTACATCAAAAATTCTTGTGAAAAATGAACACACACCACCTTCCAAGAAACATAAAATTACCCAGCGTCCGGCTAGCCCCATGTTGGCCTTGTTACGAAATTCAGAAATTGGCATCACCAATAGTGGCAGTGATTCAGATTCAGATAGCGTCAGCATAATTTCCACAAAGAAAGAGATCAAGTAACGAAGGACGGGATTTAACAATGAAAGGAAGACATTATACCCTTGGGTGGAAATTGCTGGATCAGATGGTAAGTTTTCCATATTGCTAAATTTTGGTTCTGATCTACTGGGGGGGGGGGGGTAATATATTTTTTTTATAGTAGTAACAAGTAGTTGTAGTTGTTATGTTTACATATTTTACTCTGAGCATGAGAAATATAGTCTGGTCAGTAAACCTTAACTTAAGTGGGTGCTGCCCTATTAATTTCTCCTTTCTGTCTATCCAAGTAATAAACAAAACAATCTTTATCGTCCAGTTTTACCTCTTTTAAAAAGATATAAATAAAAAGTATTCCTTCATAAATATAACTTAAATAGTTTCATCCATATGCTTACTAATTATTCAGTAAAGTCATTTTTAATTTAATTTAAACTTTTGAACAATATTTAAGCTCTCTGACATTGATTCAATGAAGAAATTAAACAATAACAAACACTTTGATATATTTTTCTTAATGGAAAGGAATATGTATTATCTTATTCTGTGATGATTATTTGAAAACAAATCACTGTCTTGGTTCTTGAAGAATTTGTCCTAGATAATTCACTTAATTAGGATTCAGGTAGTTTTGTCTCTTTTTTGTACATCCATTAATAAATTTTATGTTCCATTTTTTTTTCTTCAGATTGTGAAAGGTCATTCTCCTCAATGAATAGAATTAACAGTGTTTTAAGGAACAGGTTGACACAGAGGGTACTGAACTACCTGATGACAATCAGTACTGAAGAACAATCCTTACAAGATTTTAATTTTGATGTGGCAATCAGTATATATGGCAAAAAGAAGAAAAGACGTATATCATTTATTTAAATTAAGAAACAAATGAGATAGATATTAAGCCTTGTTATAACCTATGTAAATAAAGAATACTATGTAAATATATACACTTCTTTTTTATTTCATTGATATTAATTTGTTTAACTTTTATGACGTTAACGTGTGCTTTTTAAAACATTTTATGACGTTAACGCGCTTACCCTGATGCTATTGATAATTTCTGGGGAGATCACTGCATGTACTACATAAATACACTGCTTATATATGGCTCTGAAACACATTGGTCTTGCAATCCCTTCCTTTGAACTTACCACCTGTTGTTCTGGATCAGTGAATAAATATGTATACAAAAATTTGCATAGCTATTTGGAAATTACCATAAATCATAATTTACTTTCATTAAATTGCCAGGAATACAGTAAATTCAGCACACTGATACATGTCTTCGCAACACAATTTCTGTCATTAGCTCATAGAAAATGTGCATATTTATAATGCACTGTTGCCATCAACGTATAGAAAACTGCTGCAAATGTGATCTTGCTATATATTTACTAATGCATTTAGCTCCCATTTCCTCTGCACAATATAGCCAATAACGTGCTAAAAGGGCCATTAAAACCAACAAAACAAAAAACAATTTTAAACTCACAAATATTTGTTGATCTGAAATAATCCACGCAAAAAAAACACTTCAAACCTTCCTTATAATCATATGTGCAAATATTTGGCAGGACAAAAGCAACCCCCTATAATACAGTACCTCTAAATTAAAAAATAGACCATTGACTATCTAAACTCGGTGATCATATTAGAGTGACAACTGTAACAAATGAGATTATAAAATTAAAATATAATCATGTGAACCATAATGCCCTCAACAACATTCCTAACAATGAATACAACTATTATATTAAGTTTGTGAAAATTCTACAATAAAAAAAAAAACAAAGAGAAGCATAGTATTACAGGAAGTCCGATTTTGTGGAAGCCAGGATTCAAAACCTTCGTTGTCATGATCTATTTATTTATCCTAGTCATACATACCATATATATTACCCTTAGCTAGCTCCCTTAATCAGTGTAGATGGAGTTCAGGTTACAACGACAGTCCAAAAGTGCCAATATAACACTAAACTACATTTATTATATGAGATTCTAAAGAGATCAATAGGTCAATTTTGTCCCATTTAATTATACAAATGAATAATATATATTCTGTTAATTGGTGTAATACCTTTGTACTTTACCAATATAAATTCCTAACAATAACAATACAATTCCTAAGTCAAAGTCAATAATAGGCTTGTGTACTTGTATATGTCCCTAGAGACGTGACAAGCAGGATCTCTGTCTGGCAATGAGCATATCAGTCAGTGTATTAGAGAATAGACCTACACAAGCAAACTCCATAGGCTAATCAATATCAATAACTGCACAGCCAGCCTTAATAGATGAAACTTTATTTGAAAATTATATACTTAAAAGACCAAAACTTTGTATGACAATTACATAATCAAATGTACACCTGAATAATATATAATATTCATGTCTTATTTCATATAGAGGTGGGTTATGCACTTTATGCAGGGCTGGATTAAGACCCTAGGAGGCCCTAAGCACTGAAAAGATTATGGTGCGCCCCCCCCCCCCCCCGTAATTAAACCCCCCCCCCATAATTTCTCATTTGTTTGGTGCCCGTGCCCCTGCTTTGCTGTTGCCCTAAGCACGTGCTTAGTCTGCCTATTGGGTAATCCAGCACAGACTTTATGTAATTACAGATAAATAATGTGCAATAATTGGTGTAACAACCACCCAGAGGACCAACTATTTAAAAGGTTATAAACAAATACTGTATATACTCTCTTGTAAGTTGAATCCAACTGCAAATAACATAGACCCTTATCTGCAGTCACATAATGCACCGGCAGATCAGTGTCTATGTTGTTTGTTCGACTGATCGTTCCTAACAAACTGCATAGACCAAGATCTGCCAGAGCATTATGCAATGGCAGATCTGGTCTGTGTAAGCATGCAGTTGGACACCACTGGTAAGCAAGTATATAAGTTTGTCTCTACATGCTGATAAATATGTATCAATTTGTGAAAAAAATGGAACCTACTTTACACATGACTTTTACACAATGATGGTTCAATATGCAGGTGTCAATAAAATGGGTTTGTCTGTCCATGTATGTACATGTACTTGTACTTTGGATTAAGATACAGGAAAAGCTAAAGTGGATTGTGGGGTCAAATAAATTCAGTTAAGGCAAGAAGCAAATTCTGTTCAGATGGTTTCAGTCTAGCAAATGCATTATCATTTATAAAATCAGGCGAAGATTTGAAAATGCAGTTATTAGTAGTGTTGGAAATTGGTTAAAGATCACCAATTGGTTCATCATAACCAATCAACCAAAATTTTTAATTGGTTGGAGATATTTTCTAAAAATAAAATAAAATTCATGGATAATGTAATTTTACCTTACTTTGTAAAGGATTAAACTGCCTGAATACCAGAAAGTTGAACAATTTACTAGCACATTTGTCATCCACCATGTTTCTGGAACTTATCCCATGTAGCTCAGACTTGCCAACAAATAAGGATGTGTTTCAATCATTGTTCACAGAAAGAGATTTAAAAGAAATTAAAGTCATATTAAACTTTGACTTCTTGTTCACTCTTTAATACTATTTTCCACTTTCTACTGATTTTCCCAATATATTGCAATGAACTGTCCTAAAAATTCTGGCAATACCAAACATTACTATTTAATATTAATTTGCTTGATAGTTGAGATTGTGCCTTTCATTTATATGTTTGTATGTACATTACTAACATTTATTTGAAATTTATTATGCTATGTACATACAACTCCCTCGTTATAACACCATTCATTATAATGTGATTACAGATATAGTGCTGTACTGTTTTGGACCATGTGACCAAAATTA
The DNA here is from genome assembly GCA_029931535.1 of Margaritifera margaritifera. Taxonomy (NCBI): domain Eukaryota; kingdom Metazoa; phylum Mollusca; class Bivalvia; order Unionida; family Margaritiferidae; genus Margaritifera; species Margaritifera margaritifera. Next base: position 4,164,356 of record JAQPZY010001629.1, on the reverse strand, counting down.
AAGCATTGTACTTGAACTGGTCTATGAAATGTATGACAATATGGGTTGAAAAAAAAACAAACATGAAGCTTAATATCTTTTTTTGTCCCTTTTTAGAACATTATTATTTGACAAAATTAAATGCTCAAATACCCTGAAGTGAAAAAATTACCTTAATTTACATAAATTAAAATTATTACGCACTGTTTGTCTGGTATATTGTTCATCACTATCACGCAACACATACAGATGCAAGCATCAAATTTTTTATCATTCTCTCTATACCATGGTTCCTTACATAATGTGGCTGGCAGTTATAAACCCCAACTACCACTTTATAATGAGGGAGTACCATACTTTGTTATACTATGTATTTTATGTTGCATGCTGTACACTCTAGACAGCCTTTAGTTATCTTTTTCATTCACTTGCTTAATCATTCTGTGAAAATTTAATGTGTATCATGACTGGATGTATCTGTAACCTCCCTAATCATGTCTTTTAATAGCACCTGGCCACCACAAAATTGGACAGCCCAATGCCTGGGGCCCCTCTAAATATAGATCAGACCCTCCTGTATTCTAAGTGACTTGTCCACTGGGCTTGTCAAAAAATGTGTTTTCCTACTTGTCTTACAAAACCTTAAGCGCACTGATGAAATGCTGTACTTTGATTTTGAAGTTTTTTAAATACATTGGTATATTATTAATATTCAGCCCCCTGCTGGGGCTCCATTTGTATGTCTGTCACCCTTATGAAGATCGTCTGTTAACTTGCATAGAAAGTTATAAACTTTGAGTACAAAATGAAGCATGTGACTATGAATGGGGAACAATACTATTTCTGTTCTCTGTATTTCATTAGTTAAATTTAATTAATGTGTGCTTGTCCTTCATAAATAATAATTAGCTGTCCCTCACTCGCACTTATGGGATAATGCATCATTGTTTAAATATATATTGAGTGACACCTATGTGATTGTTTGATAATTAGACTAAAGTTAGGGGATTAGTGACATATAACAGCATCAAAGACAAAATGTTTCACATTAAAGGAACAGAGATAATAACACTGTATCCTAATCCATTTAGTTCAAAGAGTTACATGTTGAGGGTACCATGCACATTTGATAATTATGCTAAGTTATGGGATTAGCAACTTATAAAGCATACAGGACAATGTTTATCACCTTAAAGGAGCAGAGATAATTACACTGTATCTTAATCCATTTAGTTCAAGAAGTTGGTAGCCACAGATTCTAATGATATATGGAGTGGGTATTTTCTGTCATGGTGACCTATAACATGAACTATGAAACTTGGAACATATTGTTTTTTTACTAACCAAAATTTAAAAAAGAATCATGTATTTCTTACTTCATTCCTGTTTTCAAATTTGATCAAGCAGCATGTGGAGATTCGTGCAGTATTCACAAAACAAAACTACTCCAAGTCCACAAAATACTCTTCCAAGAATTTTTCGTGATAAAATACACAGACAGTACATCGACCTAAAGCCAAAGCTGAAGACATACAGTCAGAGATCCCAGGAGCAGAGGTGTATGCCACAATCATAAAAAATCCAATACCTGAACATGCAGAAATTGTAAAATTGTTGGAAATCATGTTACTTGAGCCCCTCTACAGTAGAATGTGAACAAGGGTTCAGTCTGATGAACAAATACCAAAAGTATAAACATAAACTGTTTAAATCAGGAAACACTTTAAATGCATATGAACATCAACACTGCTGATCCAATTAGTATGGAGGACATCGATTGAGCAATTGGACACTGGAGGATATAAGGACATGCAGGAAAACATAGATTTAAGTGAAGTTGAATTAAAATCTGACTAAACAAATTCAGACATAAATGTTGTTTGAGACACTGTAAAGCATAAACACAGAAGAAACAATAAATTCAATACATAAAGAAACAATTTTAAACCAACAGAACTTATTTATCATCGCAATAAGATTTCCTGGTTTCCAATGAATATGCATAAACCTGTTTAACCAATTGTTGCGAGTCCAAGTACAGTTTTCTCTGAAAGATGACCCAACATGATCTTTCATGCCAAATAAATGAGCCAATCAGAGTTTCTCTTCCAAACACAGTCACTTATTGATTGATAAAAGGGCACTTTCACTGATGTGTAAAAGCTTGTTTTATTGTGCAGTTGATGATGTATTTTTGTTTATGCATATTCATGAGAAACAAGAAAATCTTGTTGCAAGCAGCCCAGGGTGAAAAACTTGTAGAGGATTTTAGCCCATGACTGGTGACAATAAGAACACTTACCATGATCAATAAACAGACATGTAAATTTACCAATAACATTAATAGTGCACAATACACTGATCCCAAACAAACAACTTTGAGAAAAGTCTACGAAGCATGACCTACTTTTGGAATGATGGTGTCAAACATACCACTAAATGTGCACACAAAGGTACAGAACAAGAGCAGTAAATATTGCTTGAGAAGCTGCCCAAACAAAGTAGCTTTAAGACACAGATGCATGAAATGTTGGTCAAAGTGACCTACTTTGATATGATGATCTAGTACTAATAATAATGGATCCATAGATAAAGCCACATGACTCGAAGTTATATGACACACTGACCATATGCCCAAGGTACATGTAACAGTCACTTAAGCACAAAATATATGTCATGGTGACCTACTTATGCATGACAGTTTAGTTCTCCTCTAGTTCAAAACAATAAAATACAAGACCCTATATGGAAGAGTGCCTGAAAAATTACCCAAAGTAATCCACAACACCAAGGTATGATAGGCTGATGAGGTTAATATGAAATGCCCATTTCACATTTATATTCCTCTGAAAACAACTCAAAACATTGGCCTAAAAGGTAACAAGAGGATTTCAAAACTCTGGCTTGATAGGGCAAACAAAAACCAAAACTTTAATCTCATACTTTTCCCACTAAACTGTAATAAAAATAAACTTTAACCACATACTTTTTCCAAATTCTGCAAGAATAAAATCAGTAAAATTGGGTAAACAAGTATTAAACAAGATTAAGTACATGCTATTTAACACACAGAAGTGAAATTCAAATGAACTGTTTCTTTCAACAAGCAAAGCAATAAAGCTGAATAAACAAAACATTATACTCAAACTTTAACTTTAAACCTTTTCCCATCAATTGTAAAACAAGGCCTTGCAGAGTTCTCCACAACGCTGAAATCTGCGTAAAAGTATGCATACTTTTCATTTTTGATACATGAAAATACCAACAGCTCAGTCCTAAGTACACATGTTTTTTGTTGGTGAAATTCACTTTAATTTGAATCATTCCTACAAAGTCAGTATCAATCATGTATTGTGCAAGCTATCAAATAAAATTCAAGTGATTGTAATGGGATTGGGTGAAGTTGCATAGGTTAGGTCATAGCAGAGAAGGAGATTAAGACACATGTCAATCAATTGTCAGTTCCTACTGATCATTTTGATCAAATGACCAATTACACGTGCGTTTGATTTGACACCTCTCTTTGATAAACATTACTCTGCAGTTTTAATCCATCATATTTTAAATCCTTACATGTTGTTTGGAACACTTGCATTTTATCGTAGACTGTATTTAGAAAAATAGTGCCAAGATTTTGGGACTTATTTTGCTTGTTGGAGGAATATGAATTCTCATGTTAATCATAATAAATCATCATAAAATCTGCTGCTTTTTGATATCATGTACTGATATACATTTTGTTTTCGAGTGATTATCATATGTGTACTATTCTGATGGCAACTTTACATAATTTCTTTTGTGGCTGCAAGTGAGCATGAATCTTGAAGGACTGGCCAACAGAAATTAGTAGATGCATCTAGTTTTTGATAAAGAAAACAGAACGCCAAAGAGACAGAGATATTCGTGGAATGAATCATGGAATAGGACATTCAGATCGGGTGAAAAACAAGAAAACAATGGAACCTTATTTGCTTTATGCAATGGGTGTCGTGACTATGGAAGGAAAAATGTAATGGCAACCCAAAGAACACCAGGTCAAGAACTTTAGGATTTTTATCCTACACCTTCTGTGGAGAAATTTTTTAAAGTTTGTTTTAAAAAGAGTGAATGTAGTATGCTGTGTTGCTTAAAGGTGAAATGAAAACAAGTGAATGGAATATGGTCATTTGTTTCTTCTTCTAGGATCTTGGAAAATTTACTGATTTCAAATGGAATTAAGCTAATTAAATATAGAAAAGAATGTGTAATCACTTTCCTGATTCCATCTAGCTGCACACAAAACTAAAGAATAACAAGATAAAGACATTGAGAATTGTTATAGATGTAACATCACAAACTATAACAATTAACATGGTTATAAACTGCCTTAATTTTTCGTTTATTTATTATAATACTAAATATTTCACAATGAATGAGCATTAGCAGTCTGATTACATATATATAGGTGACACAACAATACACTCAAAATTGTCAAAGTTATTGCACAGGAAAAAAGTATCGTTATTGGGATTGCAAGTTTTAGTGCTGGGACTGCAACTTTTTTCAAAGAAGCAGTCCTGGACAGCAAGTTTCAAAATTCTGTGGAGAACCCTGCCTTGAACTGCATGTCAAGCAAACAGTCACAGCATTTCTGAAAACTTTAACCAAAATGCTAAAAACTGCTGATGACAACCATGCTGCCACCATAAAAGTGACTGCTATATCTCACTTCCCACTAGCATGGACAGAACAAGAATCAGTAAAATTGGGTTTTAAAAAGTATTAAAAAAGGTCTGGCACATTTTATTGAACACACAGAAATGAATTTTAAATGTATAGTTCCTTCCTGCAAGCAATACAGTGGTCACGAAAGAAATTATGTAAAGTTCCCATCAGAATAGTACACATGTGGTAATCACTCGAAAACATAAGTATATCAGTACATGACATCATAATGCAGCAGATTTTATGATGATTTATTATGATTAACATGAGAGTTCGTATTCCTCTGACAAGCAAAATAAATCCCAAAATCTTGACACTATTTTTTCTAAATACGACAAAATGCAAGTGTTCGAAACATCACGTACAGATTTAAAATATGATGGATTAAAACTGATGAGTAATGTTTATCAAAGAGAGGTGTCAAATTACACGCATGTGTGATTGATCTTTTGATCAAAACGATCAGTAGGAACTGACAATTGATTGACATGTGTCTTAATCTCCTTCTCTGCTATGACCTAACCTATGCGACTTCACCCAATCCCATAAACAATCACTTGAATTTTATTTGATAGCTCGCACACTACATGATTGATATTGACTTTGTAGGAATGATTCAAATTAAAGTGAATTTCACAACAAAAAAACATGTGTACGGAGGACTGAGCTGTTGGCATTTTCATGTATCAAAAATGAAAAGTATGCGTACTTTTATGCAGATTTCAGCGTTGTGGAGAATTCTACAAGGCATTGTTTTGCAATTGACGGGAAAATTTTTAAAGTTAAAGTTTGAGTTTAATGTTTTGTTTATTCAGCTTTATTGCTTTGCTTGTTGAAAGAAACAGTTCATTTGAATTTCACTTCTGTGTGTTAAATAGTATGTACTTAACCTCGTTTAATACTTGTTTACCCAATTTTACTGATTTTTATTCATGCAGAATTTGGAAAAATTATGTGGTCAAGTTTATTTTTAGTAGTTTGATGTGAAAAGGATATATATATATATATATATATATATATATATATATATATATATATAAAATGTATGTATGTCTGTATGTGTGTGTGTGTTCTTGTTTTCTTATTAGAACTAAGTCCTCTGTTTCTCATTTTGCATATTTACATTTGACATCAGTTTTAGGCAATACCTTATCTTCAAGTAGAAATTCTGTGTTGTATGTATATTATAAACATATTTTGTAAGTGTATGAATGTATCATACCCATATGCAGTGTAGTCATACTAGTGAGTGTATATGTTTAGATGGAGGGAAATATGCAATGTATTTTCTCATGACTTCAAAAGAGCACATCACAAACTATAGATTGTATTAATTTTATCTGAGAGAAGCACCTAGATTACACTATTGTAATTACAAATAGGTAAAATACTTAAGCAACTGCCACTTAAACAACAATTTAATTTTTGTCAGTTTATAAAACTTCACTAGAAAATGGCAGTCAAAAGCATTTTTAAACTTGTTTGAAACAACCCCTATAACATACACACATAAGCACATGTACATGTGTCTTCGCACAATAGTGTTCATCCATTCAAACCACAGTGGTCGCTGATGAATAACCTCAACTGTACAACTGCATGTTTGGGGAGCTGATTCTAAATTAAATGTGAATCTTTTGGACTGTCATTTTTTGGTAAAGTTTTTAAAAGTACCACAATTAAATTTTTGCTTGTTCTAGTGGCAGTCGATTAACTGTTTATACATACTCGTAATTACAATGATGTAATCTAGGTACTACACTACTTTAACATCAACAATGAACAGAAGCATTAAAGTAACTGAATTGGCAGCCAAGAACAAATATGGAAATATGGTGCGATTCATTCATCTATTTTTAAACACAGGGATTTTCTTAATATGACCACTCACTTTCTAGCTTCCTTACAACAATTCCTAGAGAGTATTGCAAATTTATGGTTTTATTTTTGTCTACATACTCGTTATAATGCCATGTATTGGTTGGATATTATTTGTTTTCCTGCTTTTTTCATATATTTCACAATAATCACTGATGTAAGAAAACAACCTTGACCTTATGGTCCTTTTCCAATTCCACAACACAGCATTGTCCCATATGTTTCTAACCTAACATTTTTGATATTTAGGCTAAATCTTTTATCACATAATATTTAGACTTTGCTTTCTATGAATTGAATCTTTTCCTTAATTAATGTACCCAATGAATTATGAAAAGAGAGAGTTTAATGAAGAGGTACTTCCAAGACACAGTAATTTCTGCCATTAATACCCCTTGGCAAGTTCACTTACGGTTTCAAACTGATTTTATGAAGAAAATAATGCAAATACGGCAGTTAAAATCTCCAAAAAATATATTTAGAAAGTGCTTTCACCAATTCTATTCTTAAAACAAAAATTGTTATTTACATATAGATATTTCAAGTTTCAAAACACAAGTTGGTATCTTTTCATTATCAAATGATGAGTTGTGGAAATTGGGCAGTGATATCTTGCAGGGGAAAGAATTAATGGTCAACCTGCTATTAAAACACATGCCTGTGAATGTGAAAGAGTTTGTTTTGTTGGCTCAGTTTATATGAACATCTGCTAAGGCCACATGCAATACATTTAGCCTGAGGCGACAACACTAACTACTTGGCTCGGTTGAGGGAGCATCTCAAAAGCTATAAACTAGTCACTCATTGTACATTTAAAAAAAAGACAGGGTGAAGTCGTTTTCACTTTCCTAATAGAAGAAGGCGAAGTTTATATTTTTTTGGCAACTTATAGGAACAACCAAGAAATGTTAAAAGTCAAGCGGACTAATATTGGGTATATACGACAGGGCAACAGACAAAAATGATTGGTTTCAGAACTCTGACCACTTTAGTTTTCAGATTTTGCATGCATGATCACGAGATACAAATATCAGTGTACATTTTCCTTAATGTTCGTGGTCAAAGGATCAATCGATACTGACAACTTGTGTAGGGAAAAGGCCAATTGTGATCGATTACTGATGCAGTGAGATCTGGTAATCATGTGACTAAGCAGTGCTGCATGGAAAAGTAGACCATTCACAAATACTGGATAAATGGCCCATTTTTTTATCAGCTTATTAAAGTTACAAATCATGTTAATTTTTATGTCTATGAAGATACATATTCTACATATCGATATCAGACAGGCAGGGTTCAATACAATGCTACTTAAGTTTGCTAGGCTGTTTAAAGCGACTACACTATGCTGCTATAGTGTGGTTTCAGCAAACTTCATATTTTGTATACACTCTGACCTCACACCCTAACATAACTGTCCAAATATCTAAAACAGGGTGGGAAAGGTCTGAGTAAACTTGGACAAGACCTGGCATGTGTTCATGAAAACACTGCAATGAAATTTAAATGCATAGTTCCTTCATATCAGCTGTAATCAAAACCGAAAAACACATACTTTGACCTGCTGTCTACAGCCAAAAAAAACCCCGCTTTAACAAGCAGTTTAAATCCACCTTCCCATACATTTTTTAGCCTGGAATGTCTGATCAAATACCCACCCCTGGCAAACTGACCCAAGGCCGAAAATCTACAATAGAATTCTAAATATTGAGTAGAAAAAAGAGAATAAATCATTCCACACTCCCTTTATTTTACTGTTATTGTTTATGGCTGTAATTAATACATAAATCTATCAAGAATAAGCATCACGTTACTTCATAGAGGTGTATCTGACAGGGGAGGCAATTTCCACCCAACTGTCAAGTGCAACAACAAAATGGGAGGATCACGTTGTATATCTGTTAAAACTTGCCATCTAATAGTCAGGAAATATCACTATTCATTCTTGCAAAACATATCAACTAACTATCCAGATATGAAAACTCAGTTGCCCTTACTAACGTTAACGTAATTTTCCCATGAGAATTTTGTGTAACACCGAATCAGATGCGGGCACCTGTAGCCAAAATAGTATAAACCACCGACTGATGTATCCTAGAAAAAAAGATATCCCACCTGATAAAATAAGTCATCTACATGTAGTGCACATTTGTTCAAAGTTGTTCGTGACCGGCTCGACATTTATGCATCATGAAAAACGCATACTTACGAGAACAATGAAAACACAGCTGTTTACACAATTTCTAACTTGAACCTTTCACTGCCAGACATGATGGCAAGTGACGTCATTCAATGTCATGTGATCCATCACGAGAAAATTTCCTCAGTGTTATGTAAACGCTCACATATGATAAAAGGCACACAATAAGCTCTTCATGTTAAATGATCTTATTCCAACGTCCACAATGTTGCTTTTTGTATGAAATAAGTGTATATTTTACAATATTAATAGTTTAATAAATCATTTTAAGATCAGTTATTTTCATCAAGATTTGTGACTTTGGATTTTTTTTTATTGTGGGTTTTTTTAAAGATTTTTTTTTTTTAAAGTTTTGTTTCAGCAGACAGTAGAGTAGTAGACCCTATATAAAACAGGGAGTGGAAACTCTTGACGCAGAGGGCAGATGCTCAATATATGGAATATCAATTGGTCCGAAGGTTCATTAGTCTGAAATGTTTTGATCTTAATGCCCTTTTGTCTGACCATATTATTCCGAAGGTCCATTCGTTCCAAGGTTTGCTAGTTCGAACAATGTAAGGGTTAATAGTGCGAAGATTCATTGATCCGAAGATATTTGTCATACCTAGAGTTGATTGGTCAAAAGGTTAAATAATCCAACGGCTTTTTTTTTTTGTTTAAGACCTTAAGTAAATGGCATTTTAACGGTATGTGTAACCTATAGAAAAGGGTTTAAATCTTGGAAAAGCATTTAGAAAAGTTTTGCGGATCATAAAGTTTGCACAGCTTTTTTCCATTCATATTTCGACAAACTTAAAAAAGGATCAATATTAAATGAATTAATAACCATTCCTTGCTAAGCATGCAATACTGTTAATAAAGTCATAACAATATATCGCAGAATGATAGAAAGATGACAGATAAATAGTTAGATCGATGGGCAATGAGACTGGTCGATAAATCAAAAGATAGAATAATATATAAAATGAGGCAGACTAAGATATAAATGGATATGTAGATGCGCAGGTAGGTTTGCAGATAGATATATGGATGGAAAGACATACATACAAATAGATGGATATAGAAAGACAGATATGGGTGGGCGGATAGATTGATAGATCGAGGTTGAGATAGACAGGTAGATAGAATTATATATATATATATATATATATATATATATATATATATATATATATATATATATATATATATATATATATATATATATGACTTGCTAGGAACACTGGTAAAACATTCGAAAAGTTTGGTGACACCTTCTCATATTTACTTCTCCATTACGAAATTATAGTAATGTTTCCACGACATGCAAAACACCCTCCAGCCTAGTAATTTCTGAAAAGGAAGTTGTTTGAAATGTTTAGAGAGAAACATTCTCATATTTATACATCCATAAAAATCTCTACTTACAGGTTTTACGGCATGCACCACTCCAGCCTAGTAACGTGTAAATGTCCCGGTCCCCTCTTGTGTATTTCTCGGGTGTATTTCCGCTTGATACGTCTTATCAGTTCCTTTCAACGGCTCCACATCCTTCTCCTTGAAACATTGTCATATCTATCTCTAGCAATGGTCTGTTTAAAGAAATGTGTTTGCATGTCACACCATCCCAAACCAGTAACGTGTAAATGCCACCTGTGCCCTCTTGAGACTTTTCGCAATTCCTCTAAACCAGTCTACTTTCTTCTCTTTGCTGGAAGGGGGATTGTATAGGTTGTACCTGCAGCATAAGTCGTTGTGTTAATTCGTTCGTACAAACATACCCTTTGTGGGGTCTTTACTGAAATAAAATATCTTAAATGCGGTCAACCCAGGGCTATCTTAAATGCGGTCAACCTAGTCTATTCATCGCTGGAAGCAATAACATTACGGGTGTCGCTGCGCGACATTCATATTAGGCCACAGCTAATAAATTGTTAGAGTATGGGCCTGATTTCTTAACGGATTACGATTAGGTATACTATATTTTATTATTTCTTACAAAAAAAAAAAAAAAAGAGAAAGGAAAGAAAACAAAATTATTAAAGAATAAAGAAAGTTATGAATCCTGCGTGTGTTACCTTTGAGAACTCTTGGTCCGGAATAACTGAATGAAGATAACATACGGTTACAAAGCTCAACGTTTCATTTTGCGACTAAGGAGATTCAAACGCACATTAATTGTCCAGACTGGGTGCCTGCTGAGGGGGGGGGGGGGGAGGGCTTTTTGGTTCCCTCTTTTATCTGCTTAGTTTTGAGGCGAAAAGTCTTCTAAAGCAGGGAATCAGCCTATAAATCCGGTGGTATGCTCGCGCGATCTAGTGATAGAGAAAGAGGACGGGTAAATTCTATTGGCAAATGCAGGACTGATAATCTTGTCACGCATAACACTCGGTTATGTTATTAAATGGGTGTGAGGAACTTCCGGGCATGAAGTGTGTGTGTGCGGGGAAGAGGGGTAAAACTGTTGAGTCAGGAATGATATAAAGAATGTTGTTTGCAGTTGGATTCAACTTACAAGAGAGTATATACAGTATTTGTTTATAACTTTTAAATAGTTGGTCCTCTGGGTGGTTGTTACACAAATTTATCTGTAATTACATAAAGTCTGTGCTGGATTACCCAATAGGCAGACTAAGCACGTGCTTATATAAAGAAATGTGTGCACTGCACAACACTGCAATCATGTCTGCGTAGTGTACGTTACTGTTAACCCTGCTGGTGAGAAAAAGTGTAAACTTCATGGAATTCCTGATCCTGAAAATGCTTCGACAAAAGACTGTGCAGAGAAAATTCAGACACCAAACACACAGACACAATATCTCCTCCACTCCCTCCCTCCCTCCCTCTCTCTCAGATTACACTCGATGACGATAACATCGAGATGAGTCATCAATCCTGATAGCAAGATGGTTAAACCAGTAATTACGGTAAGAGGAAGGAATAAATTACGTCTTTGATGTTGATAAATATACAAATTTGTATAGAGCTAAACGTACAGAACCTGTACAGCTCGTAAACTTGACAAAGTCAATCTATAACGAAAAAGAGATAGTGCTTGTATAAGGTGATTCAGTATATGAAGTATATGTTTTAAATCAACCATAGGAATGGCAAAATTTGAAATAAATCTGAAATCATTTATTCGTTTGAAATAAATGAATAAACGTTGCAAAATGCTGAAAAAAGTTCCCGTTGTAGATGGGTGTCCTGTCGGCATATTGATAATGACTGAAGACAATTAGTCAATCGTAAAGTATTCTCTGGATGTGTTTATACTGTTTTAAATAACTGACAAAGAACAGTTTTTAAGAGTCTTTACTACGATCCTGAACGCACAATCAATCAAATGTGGGAACAAATTAACGGGACAAAAAGGATATAAAACATACTGAATTGAATGAATGTTTAACTGAACAATCTACCTACACATTACACAAGCAAGCAAGAAAAATATTTCCCTATAGAAGAGTCTATGTTAGTCACGTGGGCGAATAGTGACAGGTAGACACAGATGAAATGAAAGCATGCGAAAAGTACAACGATGGATACCAATTTATCTTTACAGTATTAGATGTTTTCTCTAAATATGCATGGACTGAGCAAGAAAAAGCGAAAAAGGGAGATTAAATATATTATGCTTTCACAGAAATCTTCAAAAAGAGAAAGCCTGAAAGGATATAGGGAGAAAATTTTGCAACAAAAATGTTAAGGATTTGTTGGAAGAGGAAAACACTGAAAACCATACAAATTATTCAGACCAAAACAGAATCTGTAGTGGAAAGGTTCAAGAGAACTCTGAAGACAAGAATGTGAAAGGCTTTCACTCACAATAAAACTAGAACATGGGTTGACGTTTTACCAAACCTAGTTTATGGATGCTGTAACATTCATCACATAACAAGAGACACGACTCCAGTTAAAGTGAGCAAGGAAGAAAACTAATAAAAAGTATGGATCAATCTATTCAGTTATTTGACAACTGATACGCCTGGAACCGATTTATTCAAAATTGGCTAAACAGTTAGAATGTTAAAATATAAACCATATTTTGCAAAGGGTTACCTTCCTAACTTTACCGAGGAAATATTAAAAATCAAGTACGAAACTATAGTCAGTTTGGTTGTTTACAAACTGGAAGACTTAAAGGGAGAGGATACAAAGGGCATGGATAACGAAAAAGAGTTATCTCTATATGACAAACAAGATGACATATACAAAGTTGAAAAGATTCTGAAGTTCATAACGAAGGGTAAAAAGTATGTACTTCTAAAATGGAGAGTTTATGATGAACCGTTTAAAAGTTGGTAATTAAGCAGAACATATTATCTCATTAAAATAAATTGTGAAAGCACAATAATTGATAGCAGTATTAAGAAGCATGAAAATTTTAATTTTTTGAGTGATAATGCGTTTAATAGACGTAACAGATATGAAGAAGAAAAAAATACAGCGCTTTAGAAAACGAAGGAGTTATAACATGCACGTCATGCGAATTTGTATTGATCACAAAACCAGATGAACGACAAGAAAGCAAATCCAAAAACATTACAGTTAAACAAGAAAATAGTACACATGAAAAAGGGATTAGGGGAAGACTGCAATGTAGGCAATGTCTTATCATGGTAATAAATTACATAACAAAAAAACCGAAAAGAGATAGCATTCAAAATATGAACTTTATTCCAACTACATCTCAAAAGGCTGAAAACCAATACTATGTACAAGACTACAATCTGGTCTAGGAGATTTTGAGCGAGAGAAAACGTAATGAAATTCACATAAATAATGATGCAATCATGAGAACATTTTAACATCTTTAAAATTTAATTCAAAGAAGGTATAGCAGGATTTACACAAATATTCAATCAACTATGCATTTTTTCCTGGACACAAGTTTTATTGTGCACAATTTTAACACATCCACAAAATTTTCAATCAAAGAAGAATTAATTACCACAAAATTAAGCAAAGTCAGTTGATATAGAAATAACTTTGCACCATCTGACTGAAGTAAAATCCAATACAGCTTTCAATATATATATATATATGTGTGTGTGTGTGTGTGTGTGTGTGTGTGTGTGTGTGTGTGTGCGTGCCTGTGTGTGTTTTGAATATTCACCTTTAACAGAATATTAATTCAACATCTGATAGTAATTAAAATTAAATTACTGAAATAAGTGGATGTTATTGACGAAGTACAATTAGTAGTTGTAAAATGTTACAAATGTAACAGAGAAAAACCTATAGAGGAAATGGAAAAACGAAATACAAAAGATCAGAGATGCAAAGATTTAGTAAAGGAAACGAGATTGATCTAGTATTACAAGAAGAAATCCAAAAATTGAGAAAACTCACCAGAGAATTGCACGTGAATGTGGGAAAGCAGTAAATAGAGGATTACTGTATTTACATAAGAAAAGCCAATTCCATGTACAAAGTATAGGTGAATATTGTTCAACACACTAATGTTTACTTATCAAAGCTAAAACTTTATACTTAGATAAATGAGCTTAAGACTAAAAAAACACACACAAAAAAAGTAACAAGTACGGTACCTTACCTTTTATCTTGAAACTCATTTAAAGAGTTTAAATTGGTTTAATCACCTTAACAAAGTTAACATAGCAAATCCATTTAACGAGATGAAAATTTGCTATATCGAGCCTCAATTTTTAACACACAAACCATTAAATATCTTGATAAGTACGCTTTAAAATTTTACTTTGATGACTGAAAAGATATAGATCAAAGTGTGGCATTACATTTTGGAAATGTGGATGAAAACATCTGGTTGTGGGATTTTCTACTTGGATTTATTATACCAAAATGTACCAAAATTAGTCAAAACAGTCTACAAATATCGTGTTTATTTCCAGATGCCAAAACTTCTGACTGAATGTAAAACGCCTTTACCCGATGACGATGCATTTAAATCCAATAACAACAGCATGCATATGAAACTATTTAACTTGATATGCAACAATTTTAAAATTTCAACACAGCATGACTAGTTAAGGAAATAAAACAAATCCAAATGCTTGATAAAAATAGACCAGAGGAACATAAAACTGTACACCAAGGTTTTCGCGAGCCTACACCTGCTTTTGTAAAAGCTGTTTACAATCGTAAACTATGGAGCAGATACTGTTGAATACTGGAGAACATTGCCATCTCGGCCCTAATTTCCAAAGAAGCCTCTCATTTTGTCACACTAACAAAGTATTTATCACAAGACTGACCATAGAAGTACAGAGCTGGACAAGTTCGATATTGTTACAATTAATGAGACGTGGTTAGATAATCAATTCTAGTACAATACATCTTCATACAGAATTTCCAAATAAATTAATCTTTGATGACTTCAGCTAAGACTTCATCGTATCCAGTGGATTTAGAAACATTACTACGATAATAAATACCTTTAATTTACTTCAATTGATCGATCAATACACAAGGAATATTGATCAAAGCTCCACGTTGATCGATTAAATTCTTATGAGTCATACGTTAACCTGGTATGAAAAGGTGGAGGGGGAGGGCTCAGAACTATTTTATAGTGATCACAATCTTGTTTATTGTTCCACCAACTTAATGGTGTGTTCGGCAACATAGCTTTAAACGAAAGTATGGGACTATATAGTAGTTAATTACCAACGATACCGAGACTTTTTATATAGAACTAATTGGAATTTTATTAATCTTTCGATAGATAAATAGATCTGTAAGGTTAATAGTAAATTTATAGCAACTGTCCATTCCGCTATACCAAACAAAATAATAACAATTCGTTCGAGAGATCCTCTCTGGATGCATAATAATATTAGAAAATCAACTTGGCAACGGAAACAATTCCAAATTCAGAGATATTAGAAACCAAGTTATAAGCGCCGTGAAAAGTGCAAAACTTGAGTATTTTAATAAATTAGCTGACAAACTTCAGGATGGCACTATTAGGCCAAATGTTTGGTGGAATATAGCCAAAGCACAAATTATGCAAAAGAGAAGCTTAGAGCATTCATCCTTGATACATAATAATGCATAGTTTCACCCTAGTCTTGATAGAGTAAATTTATTTAATAAAAAGTTCCCTGAACAATTCTTCGTAGACGACAATATCCACTACTCTGCCATCTTTACCTCTTCTTTACATTGCCCTTAGTAGTATTCACATTAACAGAAATTATGTAGTGGATGCGCTTTCATATCTCGACATTTGCAAGGCGTGGGTTCCTAGGCTACGTGCGGACGGCATTTGCATATTATAGCGATATTTATCAGAAACTTTCAACAATTCGCTTCAAGTTTCATTTTTTCAAATATCGTGGAAAGATGCTAATGTTACTCCAATTCATAAAAAGGGGACAAAACTGATGCCTCAAATTACAGACCTGTTTCTCTACTAAAAAGATGTGTTGGTAAAATATTTTTTAAATGTGTTTTCAAACATGTGGATGACTTTCTTACACACAACAATCTAATTAGTCATGTGCAGTCTGGATTCTTTCCAAAATGCTCAGCTGTTCTAGAAGTGTGTGATATTATACTAATTGTTGCAAGGCAATCAACGATAGCAAAGAAATTAGACTGGTATTTTGTGATATTACCAAAGCCTTCGACAAACTCTGGCATAAGCTACGAAATATTGGAACTTGTGATAGACTATGGAAATTGTGTACAAATTATCTTTCAAATAGGATGCAAAATAATTGTTATAGAAGGTTGCACTTCAGATCAAAAATGTGTCAGGGCTGGTGCGCATCAAGGAGCTATGCATGGATGACTGATATTTTTAATTTATATCAATGATATTGTCACTGATATTCAGTCCAGTATACGACTGTTTGATGATGATACTTCACCATCAATAATTGTTGAGGAACCAACTCTGGCTGTGGGTGTTCTGAACGAAGACCTACATATAATCAATTTGCGGGGTAAGCAATAGGTAGCACATTTTAATTCAAACAAAACCGAATCAATCACCTTATCCAGAAAATCACAAAAGGGACATCACTCACAACTTTAAATGAACGAAACGGTTGTTCAAAATGTCGATTTGCGTAACCTTGGATGAAACTCTATCTTGTCATATACAGGAAATATCTACAAGCATGGAAGAGGTTAGATATATTACGAAGTTTAAAATTCAAACCTATTTCACCTTTATACGACCTCTTTTGGAGTATGAGGATATCATTTGGAAAACCTGCACCCAGTTTAAAAAAGATGATATAGAAAAAATAGAAGCTGATCTAGGTATAATCGTTTGTGAAGCGAAAAAATCTACGTCATATGCCAGAATTTTAACGGAGACAAGACGGGAAAGACTCTCAACAAGACGTTACAAACACAGAATGATGACATTTTTTAAAATGCACCATGACACGATTCATGGATTCCTGCGAGCCTTGGTTCCCCCAAGTGTCCAGTAAGTAAGTAATAGACAAATTCATAATAGAGGTAACTTCCAAAACGCTTTTTGCCTGGACAAATTTATATCAAACCTTATTTTTACCAAAGTCTGTTGCGGAATGAAATTGCCTCCCTTTGTAAATTCTAAGCAATCCTTTGTTATACTCTATTAAATCACACTTAAATAGGGATCTAGAAAAGACCCCAGTCTATTAATATCAAGTTGAAAGATTAGCACAGCTTTTGCATAAAAGACTTCTACTAAGTTATAACTCATTCAAAGACGATCTTTTCGCAAGCCATTTGTTATTGAACAATAGTTTTTCATGTGGTGAAACTTCAAAGCATTCTATTTTAGACTGTACAAAACATCTTGCTGTAAGAAGCCAAAGAATAGGAATTTTGACCCATAAGATAGACATAACTTTGTTATTAATAGGTATACCCCTGCAATCAGTTAAGGTCAACGATAAGACTTTTAAGGCGTTCCAGAAGTTCATAATAGCAAAAAAGAGATTTGTTAAGTCACTATTGATGTCTTCAAATGAATCTGATATGTCTCTAGTACGTATTTAGCTTATATCAAACCTTATTTTTACCAAAGTCTACTACATATGAAGTTAAATGTTCTTTACCCACCTCCACCCCAATCAACATTTTCATATTGTGTCTTTGAGTACGCAGCAACATGTTTGTGATATAAATGCTTATTAATTACTGTGTGATACTATTACAAAGTTGCATGTACAGTTGTCTTTGAATATCTCAGGAGTCTGCATCAATGTTTAATCCTCTGCCTTAATTACTCACGTAAGCGGCATCATTCAAGCCAAGATTATTGTTAATGAGGAGAGAGTTGGAAATAAATTTAGGGTCTTTGCTCAGTACTCTATATCTATTGTTCCGATTTGTATCTACTTTCCATGTTGATTCATGCAAATACACAAAGTTTAAAACAGCATTGTCAGCTAATAAAATTAACTCTATGGAAGGCAAAGATGAACCAACTGGTTGGACTTACCTCTTTATGCAAGAAAGCAACGGTCTGACAGATGAAAGTACTACCGGATTAAATAAAGCATAAGATGTGATTTGTATTTTAGGTGTACAGGTACAAAACATTAAAAATGCATATAACAAACATACTAATACCAAAACAAGTAATATAACATGTCGAACAAGGAAATAAACAATCTGATCAGCACTCTTAAATCACCAATATGTTACACCACCAACTACACCGGTTAAACCTGATGCCGCTTTTTGGCTAAACTAAGCAAATAATTAACTTAATTTTTCAAGCCATTTTTGATTTTGTCAAAAAATGATTGGCTTGGAGTAAGATGTATAGGAGGAGGTGACGCTGAGAGCAACAGCAGGGAATTACAGCATTAGCTATAGACAAAGAAGCTATTGATATTGTCATTGTTATGGCTGTAGCCATAGTAGCTATTGTTGCATCCTTTTCGTTTAATGAAAGCTTTATTCTCTCTCCGAAAGGTATTTTACTTTTTATCATTTCTTTAATTTTATTCCATGTTGAACTTGCAAATATATTCAAAGTTTTAGATATTTTCAGCTAGTCCTGTCATAATTTTAACTTTGTAGAGTTCATTTTTCAATATCTATATTTTATATATTTTACATTCTTTGTTTCTTTCTTAATTTCTTTTTCGTGTCATTTGTTCGTCATGATGTTCGAGTTTTACTTTAAAAGCGTCTTTTTTTGAGGTTGCAATTACAACATCTTTTTATATCCTCCCATCTTTCTTTCATTTTTTGGGGTAATAATAACCCTCAGACAATTTGTTCTTCATTTGCAGGTGAATGTTGAACTATTTGCATTTCGTAAAACAATTCATCAATTTCAGTTTCCAATTGTCTTAATTCATTTCCAACTTGTTGATTTGCATGACCAGTTATGTTTATACTGTATCTATAAGTCTATTTAATCTATTATGAAATTCATCCGTTATGGTAAAAGTAGGAACAGTTTGTTTGTTTCCTAAATCCACACTAATTAAATCTCTCATACAATTCGATCCTCCTGGTTTTTTTCTCTACTGAGCTAATGATAAAAAGTTGTACCACTATTGTAGGTGATTCTTAAATATAATATACCGTATATGTCTCTGAATTTGGTGTATATTTCACCAGTAATATCTATATACATTCTTCTTGATTATTTTCTTATAGTCCAAGCCCACTTTATAATCAGAATTTCTGATTCATTCCTTCAATATAATTTTGTTTTGTTCTTGTTCAAACAGTACTCAAACAAATATTGCAAACAGTACACCAAGAAATATTGCCAAACAGTACAGCAACAAATATTGCAAAACAGCACACCAACAAATATTGCAAAACAGTACACCAACAAATATTGCAAAACAGCACATCAACAAATATTGCAAACAGTAAACCAACAAATATTGCAAAACCACTAGCAAGATTTACAGTATCGCTAACTTCTCTTTAGACGTGTGCATTTTCCTTATCATCATCACCATCATTGTCGTCGTCGTCCTCACAAACAGGATTTTAAATTTTTTTCAGTTAAAAATCTAAACATTCCTCAGCCGTTTATCATCATTTCAATAACAAAGAAATAGGTAAAGTCCAACTAGAAAAAGAAATGTGATTTATCGAGGATACAATAAGCAATTACGTAGTATCTCCATAACCCTATTTCTCTAGAACTGGAAGACTACAAACACGAACTAATCATAACTATTACAAATGGAGCATACAATGAGATAAAAGGTAAACAAAAATTTTTAAAAAGTAATTAAAAACCGTCATTTGAAAAGTGTTATAAAGAATGAAAAAAAATATATATAAAGAAGACGCTTGAAATATTTGTAAATGCAACAGCTGCTCAAATTTCCAAATCATTGTCAGATATCGTAATTTACAGTGACTTCAATAATTTGCAAATTTCTTCAAGTCTTCAACAGGGACAGATTTACAAAATGAGCTGAAAGATGAATACATGACACCAAACAGAATTAGATATTTAACCGGATTTTTCTCATTCGTGCTAGGTTTGCCTCTATCTGCGTTGAGTGCTAGTTTAACTTTCAAACATACAAATTTCAAAAAGGCCAACAGAAGTGAAGAATCTAAAAATACTTAGCCAATGCTTAATAAATATAAAAAAACATAGCCTATGCTCAACATAGTTTTAAGGATAGATAACTAATAGGTCTGAAGGAGAATGTATACTAGTTGCTTTGTTGTTGATGACATTGTGTCCTTCACCACATCTTGTTACTATAGTTATCATTACAGGAGTCTTTTTTTATTATGCGATGAAAATAGACCAGACAATACTGCTGAAGAATTTCTCAATGACGAAGTTAGCCATCGTGAATGATTTACCTTTTCTCGTGTGATCTTCTATTTCCTTTATATCATTTTTGCATTTTTGTTGCTAATAATTGTCCTTGTTCAGAATCAGATTTATAGCTCTAACTTACAATTTTGTTGTCAAATAAATGGAACAGAGCGAAGACAAAAAGTAAGATGAGGTTAGCATAGAATCTGAAAAGGTAACTTCACATAAACCAAAAGATCCACGTCGAGTTGAATTTAGTAGACAACATGAAAACAATCATATCAATTTGAAATGCCAAAGCCGAATGTTTATAGAAACAACAAGAACATACACAATGAAAACATGCTAAAATCATTATATGTGAAAGAAGTGAAACAATGTCAAACGACACATTCTATTATTTGAAAAGTGGTGGTATAGCTGCTTTACTGGGCATCTTTTTCATTTGGTCAAAAGGTAAAGTTGTTTCTTCTTGTTGAGTCTTTACCATCCTGTTGTAACAAAAGTCAAAGTTTGACGATCGTACAAAAGTACAACTCAGTAATACAAGATTTTAAAGAATTGTCTTCTATATCCTGGACAAAGTAAGGGAATGGAACAGTGCTTGAAGTGATCCATGTTATTCCAGACGAAATGAAATGAGAAACTTTTGATACTTCGAAACAGAACAAAAACAATAAACTTGTAATGAGGTTACTTGTCAACACAAGGTGCTGACGTGTCTGTAAGTTAACGTCTTTATGTTGTCAGTCAACAACAAATAAAAAAGTGCTTGTCGTCATGCAGTGAATAAGTGGCTATCATATCCAAATAAATTGTGAATGAACTGTGGAATGTAATTTTGATATCTAAAATCTAAATTACATTCGTTATTAGCAGCCCTACTATACATTCTAGTCAAGTGATCATGGTCACAAACTTTGTCTCTAAATATATTTCTCTCACATATACGGCATGTATTTATTCAGTTAAAACGTTTTCGTCATCTTCTTTGAAGGCCATAGGCTTTCCGGTTTTCGGCCTTAATTCATCATAAAACTATTTTTGCGATCCAACCCAAAGCAGTTATAAAACACATGAATGCAATAAGTACCTCTGTAAGCGATTGGTCCGTAACATTTATGAATTGGCTGTAGGTACAAACCAGAACCCCTGCTGGAATGTGTTTAGATGTTTGCAATGCCTTCGATATATCTGATTGCTGCAGAGCACTATTAAACTTTTGTGGTGCGCAACACGGGCACCTCGTGTATGGTAGGATGATGCTTTTAAATCAGAATAAACAAGATGTGGAACTTTTAACTGAAGGTGATAATTTTTGAAGCTTACAACTAAGACTTTATTTCAAGCTCTTTATCGAGTTGTCTACACTACAATATAATCTTTTCTGTTCTGATAACGTTTCTTGTGTATTTTAAAAAATCAAGCATTTGTTACAGACATATTTCTGTCCGTGATGTATATTTATCTCTGATGAAAACAAATTTGATAAATCTTTTATTCTAACTTAATGGTTCCCTCCATCTTTGTAGCTATTACATGTAGTACCATCGCATGAATCGAATATGATTAACATGTCCATATGTCTGATTTTCTCTGTGTCAGTTATTCTGACATGTTTAATGATATTTTCTTTGCATACCTCTCTCGCCCCCTTCCATATTAGAGTTGGGTACTACAAAAAAAATTGTACCGCGGTATTTCTGAACATACTGCGATACGTACCACGGTATACTACAATTATATTTGGGACAAATATTTAATTTTCTGGAGCAGGGGCCTGGGATTTTTTTTTTTAAATTTCCGGCTCTCATTAGCTGCAAACGAATATTTCGCACTGATTTATAGCAAAATGACACCATATTATATACATTTTATTAGAAAACAAATTATCGTCAGATAAAGTTAAATAAAATATCTTGGCTTGAAAGAAAATAGCAGTCTCCCATCCCCGAATTAAATGCTCAGTACCTTATAGTAGATGAATTTGCTATGTGTATGTTAATTTTTGTATAAGTTGTCATCTAAATATTGTAACTAAAGTGAGATGATTGAGCTTATACTATAACTGAGATCCTGTAAAACCCATTGTGCTGACATTAGAAAGCTAGTTGATAACAATAGGAAGTATTGACACTGAAGCGTACAATTTACTAGCTACACTACTGATATAATAGGCAGGGAAACTTTGAATGGGATGTCAACACCCTTGCAAGATATTTATTAGAGAGGGCCAGTAAACATAAAACATACTGACTCAACAAACGAGAAAATATTTAGTGGACTAGAGAATTCATGTAAACTTCAAACAGAAAACAACTGATCTCCTGAAAATCTTAGGATGATTATCGGTCTTACAAACGAATAGATCTACTTAACACATTACCATACGCTAGTAACTAAGTGAAAAAAAAAAAAAAAAATTGGGGTTTTTTTAATCTGAAATTTTTCCAAAAGTTGGATTTGGCCCGAATATCTTTCACAACATCCCAATTCTGCCGCCATGTTGGTACACGTGACACGTGTCAAACATGGAATTAAAGGTTCAGAGATATAATTATATTTGTAAAATTTTAAATGTGTTGTAAAAAATGAAAACGTGATTTTTATATCATTAAATTTGTAACAAGATTACTCGATAATTTCCGTACATTCCTCACTGTCGGAAATTATCGAAGAACCGGTACAGTGAAAAAAAGTGCCGTGATACGTACCAGCGGAAAAAAATACCGCGGTAAGCCGGTATACCGGTAATACCGCGCACCTCTAATACATATATTGACAAATGTCCAGTTAAAAAAGAAAATATTTTTTTTAAATTATATATATAACTCTAATTTTTTTAAATATTTTCGTTTTTAACTGGACATCTGTCAAAATAATTTCCGTATCTATCGAAATTGCATTTTGATGGCCTCTGGGAATGGGGGTGGGGTGGGGGTGGCAAATCTATATATGAATTTACTCAAAGCGGTTGATACCTGTCAATATGAAACGTTAAATATTCAATCCTTTCAAACATCCATCTTGTCATACGCTTATTACCTGTCCAAATTTGTATGTAAAATGTCAAATAAACATTGAACGACATCATCGATATCATCTCTGACCATTATGTTTATATGTCTTGTTGTAAGACATAAATTTCTATATTCAACTTATTCTTCCTCCTGAGTTAGTCTCTTCTGATCGTCAAGTCTAGCTCTGTTTTCCCCGAACCAGGCTGCCGAATTTTTCTGCGATTATCTTCTTCAAATATGGCGTAATGTCATTAAAATATTAATACAAATCTTGATTCTTGACACCGTAAAATCTATAATCATTTTAATTCATTTAATATGAATCTCTAAGTCTTTTAGTGCTAAATTTTGTTTATTATCCCTCCTTAATGGCTTTTTAGTTAGAACACGTCAGACGAGGATTACACACAAAGGATGGTCCCGTTTTATTTTAAGTGCCAAAAGGTCAAAAGTCAAGGTCACTTAGTCATTACTAGCATTGTAATTTCTGTGAAATAACGCACTTTTGCTTTGGCCTGTTTTCATTAAAGTACCTTAGCTGATTACCATGGAATAGATCAAGTATTCCTATCGCTTTAAGGCTAAACGTTTAAAGATAAAGATCGCTGTAGTTATTAACAAAATTGTTATTTTTAGTGTAATAACTAATATTGCTACGAGCCAATAGTCGTGAATCTTTACATCGCTCACTTTATAAGTAAGACTATGTGGGCTCTATTCCAAATCAGGATGCTTGAAGGAAGACATAGTCGAAATTACCTCGAGATCTACTTTTCTCTCAGTTTCACTACTGAAAATCCAGCAATCAAACATAGGTCACTTGCATTTGTAAGAAACACAACAACAGCTGAAATAAAATGATTCCAGGACAAAATTATCTTTTGAGATTATATAAGTAAATTATATAAGTAAATTATTTTCAGATATGGGAGGATTAACGAAATGGTTTTTTCCATAATAAATACGTAGCATCTAATAGTTTTCATGCTAGAAAATAACAGTTAATCTATGGAGGGTAGATATGCTTGTACTGTCCTAGACTTTGCAAGCGCAATAGCACTAAAGCCAGTTCTAAAATTGTGAAGAAGGTGGTGGAGAGGAGAGTGGTGATGATTGTACTGGCACTTCATAAATCAGGAGTAATGGTAATGGAGTTATTTTTACCATAGTCCTTTCAAAATTATTTTACAAATATTTCGTGACTTTTTGTTTGGAAGTACGGTTACTCTGAATCAAAACAATCGATGTACTGGTTAAAATTATTTTCGGACCAATGGGTCATTCATTCAGACGAATGAACTTTCGGACAAATCAACCCTTCTTTCGGACTAATTAACCTTCAGACCCAATATGCCTTCTGATTATTGAACCTTTTCTTCAGAACTATTAACCTTCGAACCAACGAACCTTAGGACCAGTGCCCTTCCTATGGACCACTGAACCTTCGAAACACTGAACCTTCGAAACAATGAACCTTCGAAACAATGAACCTTCGAAACAATGAACCTTCGGACTATAGAACTGTAACCCTGTTAGAACTCTTAGCGACAACAGTGTTCTGTTGGTAAGCAATTTACATGTTCTACATTTCCTATTTTAAAATTAATATTGAATATTTTCCTAATAACATTTACCCAAGAAAATCAACTTTTCTCCTCCATTCCGGTATTTATTACAAATAATTTTTAGGATTGATAGTGACGAAGAAAATATATGTGACAATATCTCCTGCGACTCTTCCTAATTTAGTCTTGATTTAACATTTGAAAGTGTCAAAAAGGGGTAAATTAAATAAATTATTTAATTACAATTAGTAGCAATGAATTCTTCAATGCACTGAGAGTATTTAAATGTAAATTTTCTTCATGTATCTTGCATACCGTCTGTGCTCACGTATAAACCTGGTCCAAATGCAAACAACATAGACCCTGCTCTGCCGTCGCATAATGCGCAGGCAGATCAGGGTCTATATTGTTTGTTCTACTGATGAGTCCTTACAAACTGCATAGATCCAGAACTGCAGGCGCATTATGCGACGGCAGATATGGGTCTATGCAGTTTGCAGTTGGTATCGTTTTATAAGCGAGTATATACGGTGTTTACTTTGTAAAGTGGTTTACAAAAGCCATGGTGCAAATTGTCGATGTAAATTCAAATTTGTTTTTTTTTTTTCCAAAACAAATTAATTACGGTTGATCCAGTGCGAAATGTTGGAGTATTTAACTTTTTTTAAAATGTATATTTTTACATAGCTAAGGGTCCATGCAATAAAAAATGACTAAAAGTTTTTTAGGCCGGTGTGCCTTTCCTTAGATGAACATCTACCCCTAATTTAGAGTAATTAGATTAGGAAAGGATGGGGAAAAGTGTCACTAATTGGTCACAAGAGTATAATGAATGACACATTATACCCTTCCCTGTATGTAATGGTACTCTATGTAGGAAATAGTAGGGCATGGTTAACTCTAGAGATTACTGACCAATGTGTCTCAATGGCCTGGACTTTTGGTCATGGTATTCGGTCTGGAATTAAAGTTACTATTCAGGAACCCTTTATTCTCTTATTATACTTACTTGGACAATGAGCTCTAACCTCAAGAATCTTTAGGCTTCTTTATTATCTTAAGAACAAGCCATCCACAACATTTGCTCAAGGAATTTACACTAGAATATAAGTTATTCTGCAAAACCCACTTTTTAGAGATACAAGGACATTGACCTTTGACCTTTTGAACCCAAAATCAATAGGCTGCTTCCATTCCTTATGTGCATGCCCTCCACAAACTTTGGTCAGTATATGTGTTTTAAAGCTAAAGCTATTACAACAACAACAACAACAACAACAAAAATATTTTAGAGTGACCTTGACCTTTGATCTTTTGTCTCAAAAATTAATAGACTTCTTTCTTACCCAACGTGCAAGTCATCCACAAGCTTGGGCGAAGGAACATAGCCGAGACCTGGAATTCTTATGCAGAAACCGTTTTTCTTCTTTCAGTTACAGTGACCTTCACCTTTTACCCACTAACCCCAAAATCGATAGGCTTCTTCCTTACCCTAATTGCAAGAACTCCACAAAGTCTTGTCTAATTCTGTGATTCAGAACTAATATTGGTGTGCAGACCATTGTATTCTTTCAGCCACAGTGACCTTAATGTTTGACCTATTGACGCCAAGATCAATATATTTCTTCCTTACCCCCAAAATTATGCTCTCCACAAAGTTTGGTCTAGGCCTATGATGTAAAACTAATGTTAGTGTGCAGAAAAGATTTTTTTCTTTTTTCTTTCAGTTGCAGCCTTGACATTAAACCTTTTAATCCTGAAATCAATATGCTTCTTCTTGACCCCAAATGCAAGTTATCCACAAATTTTGGTCCAAGTATGTTATGTTGAAATAATGTTATTTTGCAGAAACTATTTTTCTTCTTTCAGTCAAAGCGACCTTGACTTTTTACGTCTTTGATAGGCTTCTGCGTTACCTCAGGTTAAAGCTATCCACCAAGTTTGACGATGGTACGTGCTCTATACCTAAAGTTATCGTGTGGAAAAGGAGATGTTAACGGACAGACGGGCAGGGTCAAAGTATAATATGCCTTGACAAAAAGCAGAAGTGCAATAAAATAATAGCTGATTCGAACCCACAACCTTGGAGTCGAAAATCCAACATGCCAATCACTGAGCCAACAAGACTCCTGCCTCTGTTAGTCGCCTTTAACGACATGCAGGACAGCACCATGGCTCTTTTAACAGAGGAACTTTTGTTAAGAAACCAAAGTTAGCATAATGGGAATTTGGGGTCACAACACCTCTAAATGATGATGTGGTAAACTGGAAATCCAATTCGTTCAAGGTCTCAACAATACAAAGGTGTATAATAAATCTGGTTGAAATCCAATCATTCCAAAGTAAAGTTATGTTTCGGGAACCTATGTTAGAAGGACAGGCAACCAGAGGCCGTAACTTCTGTAAACGGTGTGATGTAATACTGGAAATCAAACTTTCGGTAGTTCAAAGGCTCATCAGTACGAAGATCCATGCCAAATTTGGTTGAAATTCAACCATCCTTGGCAAAGTAAAGTTGCAAAAGCTCACGTCAGGAGAATGGACAATCAGGGCAGAATTTCTGTAAAGAACTCTGTGCAAAGCTGGAAATCAAACTCATTCAAGGTCTCATCAATATAAAGTTGCATACCAAATTTATTTGAAATCCAACAAACATTGGTAAAGTTATGCTGCAGAATCTAAATTTAGAAGGATGGGCAATCAGGGGGGCTAACTCTTGTAAAAGATGTCATGGAACTCTGGAAATGGAACTCATTCCTGGTATGTATGTATGTATGTATGTATGTATGTATGTATGTATGTATGTATGTATGTATGTATGTATGTATGTATGTATTAGCGTTTAACAGCAGATCAGCACAATAATGGCTATACAGTGCCAATTAAAAGTAAAGTTAAAAAAAATGTAAAAAATGAAGAAATTGTACACACAATTTAATGGAGATAAACCCTTCGAAATAAATTCAAACATGAAATACTACAAGATGAAAGATAATAGGTAAAGATGTTAAGAGTCTGTACAATGTATATAAAAATATTAAGGTAAAATAATATACAATCTTTAAAATATAGGGCTCATCAATATAAGGCTACACGCCAGATTTAATTGAAATCTAACATACTCTGGTAAAGTAATGCTGCAAACACCAACATCAGGAGTATTGACAATCAGGCGGTATAACTCCTGTAAATGATTGCTGAAATCCAAGAAAAATTGGTAAAGTCATGCTGCGGAAACTGAAGTCAGGAGGACGGGCAATCAATGTAAAAACTTTGGGAAAAGATCTTTAATATGGAATTCTGGAAATTGCACTAATTCAAGGCCTCTTCAATATAAAGCTGCATACCAAATTTATTTGAAATCCAACAATCCTTGGTAACGTTGAGCTGCAGTAACAGAAGTTAGGAGGTCAGGCAATCATGGGCCATAATACCTCTAAAAAAACGACACAGAAAGCTAAACTTGAACTCTTTCGATGTCTCATCATTATATAGCTGCACACCATATTTGGTTAACATCCAGTAAAATTATCTAGTGAAGAGAACAAAATGCTGATTGACTGATGGACAAAAGGACCGATGGACTGACATGACTATCATAGGGATTCACCGACTTTATCGAGCACATACGACCATCACTAATTTAAAAAATAAACATAAAGGCTTATCCAGACTTTACAGTATCTATGTATATTGAGAAATTTGGGTATAATTGGGTTTGAGCAAAAGTTTAGATTCCATACTTGCAGATAAGTATAAACGCTGAGAGAGAGAGAGAGAGAGAGAGAGAGAGAGAGAGAGAGAGAGAGAGAGAGAGAGAGAGAGAGCTGCCAGAAAGCACAGTGAATATAATGTACATTAGATGTTTTCACTGCAGCAAGCATACTGCATATATTATACTGAACATAGCGCCCTTGCCTTTTTACTAATATTGAATATGTATGCAGTAGAACCATTACGGCTTGAACTCAAAGCATCGAAGTGAATCAGTTCGAGCGATTTGTACCTTAAATTAACAAATTTGAATTTCATTAGTGGACTGTATCAATGTTTGATGCTATAGGTTTTTCCGAAAACATGCTTACCACCCCTAAATTCATATAGGCTACATATACGTGTATGCCTACTGTTTCCAAGTGTGGCCAACAGTGATAAAGAAAACAATCGCTTCCTGTCAGATTATGAATTAGGTACACTTACGGTGACAGTAGAGATATTGGTGCATTGTATAATAATAAATACCAATAAACTGAAAATATATAATTTCAAAATATATACGTAAATATATGTGTATATATGTCCCTGCCAAAAGTATCGGTCACTAAATTCCAAGCTATATCTTGATGAATTATACAACAAACATAGTTGAGAGAGAGATTAATTATCACTATATGCATTAAGGTTTTATTTTTTCTGAATTATTTTAACTTATATTGCCATTAATGATCTAATGTACGAGAAAATATACCAAAAGCAGAATTACGAAATGAGAATAAACAAGGCGAAGTCAAATATAGTTGTTAAATGTAAATTACAAGAATGATGGGTGTTACTTTTGAATAAGGATTTAGTGTTTTCAATAGACGGATCAATAAAGCTATTATTTTATTATTTTAACTTGTCGCCTTCGGCTGTACACAATAAACTTTGAACATAGCTGACGATCCACTAATCTCCCCCTTACGCGAGATAAGAGATCGCTCCGCCTACCGAATCACGTGACATCACGTGTTAACCTCAGACAAAAATTCAGTATTTGGCAAAGAAATCTGTTCAATTTCAGTGATAGGTTTATTAAAAAGGATTCTTATTATTCTTAAAAAGTAACATTACCAAGTTGCATAAATTATACTGCAGTAAACAATATTTATGTTTATATTTTAAGTTCGTATATCGGATCGAGGATCGGACACATTTTAAGAGGTGAAAGCCTGTTAAGAGAAGTCATAGAAGGCAGAATGGAAGTAAAGCGACCAAGAGGAATGCCTAGAATCAGTGTTGGATTACCCAACAGGCCGACTAAGCGTATGCTTAGGGCACCAGCAAAGCAATCTGTTGCTTTACTACTACTACTACTACTGCTACTACTACTCTCTCTCGGTCTAACGTGAATTATGTCAGAAAGAAGTCCGTAACTATCCAATTCGTTTAAACTTTGCCGCAATATTTCAGACACATTTGTTTTATTATAAATAAAAACCTTTTCGATTCAGATTAAAAATTCTTGCCTGAAAGAACTCAGTTCAAAACTATTACAAAATTAGTACCTATCTATTTTTAGAGTATTTTCAATATATAATTTCTTTGGATTTGGACATACTGGAAGGTTAAGTACAAATAAACATATGTCGAAACCATCAACAAAAACAGAAAAACCAGACTGTTTCCCTAATTTGTTACAAAATCTGTAAACTGACAGAATATTTTCTTCACTCTTCACCACCTTCTTTATAGGAAATATCTCTCTTTTTTTGAACGCTTCGTACAAATTTTGTAGCTATGGAACCGACCATTTAATTTTCCGGGTGGGGTGGGGGTGGGACTAATGTACATATTTTCTTAATACTAGAAGTTAAGAACTTATACATTTATATATGGATGGTGTGTTCCGGATGCACTTTTTAATTAAGTTTACACATATGTTAGTAGATACTAGTCACACTCAAATAAAATTATATTCATCTTCAATATCTGGTTGTCATATTGCATAACATATTTTTCACCTCTATCGATTATATTGTTGCAATAAATACCAGCTTCAGTTCTCAAATTATGATAAGTTTTGTCAAAACTGATCGATGTTTATGGTTACACAAGAATTTGAAATAATATTCGAGGTCGAACTCAGTTTTGATATGTTTATATAGAGACAGTTTGTCAGAATTTTATAATGTATTGTTCCAGTCTGATAGAAAGTTAACCCTTTGTTACAAATTTAATTAAACTTTGAGCAATGTACAGAATTGGGGAAACAACAGTATCGCTGATCTGCCGGCATGGCAAATAACATTGGATTTAACATCCATGAATCATGAGGTTATAATCAGTTTAGGGTGCTACAGTCAGTACCATTCGTCCTAAGCAGGGGGGAGGGGGGGGGCGAATAATATACCTTTTTGGAATGGGCTATAGACATGGGACAATGATATAAATATGGACTATTCATTGATAAAAATGCCTGATTCAGGGTTATAACCTGTTCTACATTGGCCGACAGATTGAAAGATGAATACAGGCTGAGAGAATGAGGATGACAGACAAGCAAAAACAAATTCAAGCTGTCATTTTATCTAGGAATACAAATATTGATTAGAGTCAATTTCGAGAACCTCGCAGACTTTATTTTGTCATTATATCCACCACTTTGTAGATATAACGTGATTGGATGTGTCTGTCTCCTGACTGTATCATGTGTACATAGATCCTAGCATTTATATATCAGTCACTCAGTTCAACTTGTAACGTCATCTACATAATTGACGGAGGGCTATCTTATTTGATATGATGCTTTTGCTGGGAAGAATAGATGACAGCAAAGGCTTAGAATCCTATATGTAGCTGCCAAAAGAGAGCGGTGGGGGCCAAGGTCACATTTTCACAAGTAACATGGACTCTGCCTTGAAGCATGAACTCCATCTAAAAATCCTGGATGTGGTCCTCAGGTGAGAAGTGGGTGGAGGAATAATAGGTCACATTTTGGTCTCACTTTTGCAGGAGAAACAATGTCAGACATAACAATGCTCATGTCACTTGTGGCTGCAACATCAGCATAGCCAAGTCAGCATCAGCAAAAGCAAGTCAGCATAGCATCAGCAAAAGCAAGTCAGCAAATAGCATCAACATATCCAAGTCGGCATCAGTAAATGCAAGTCAGCATAGAATCAGCAATACCATGACAGGATAGCATCAGCATAGTCAAGTCGATTAAATTATAAAGTTTTGTGACAAGCCCATAACTCAAAACAAAGAGTGGTCACTCAAGATATGTTGTCTCTCATAACCGGTATGTGCAGGTAGGCCAGTATTAACTTTCGTAATTCAACTGGGTTGAATAAGAAAAAATAATCATAATTACTGACCATACGGAATTTTGTTTGAATACCTGATGAAATCCTCACATGGAGATAAGTGTTTACAAAGGTCCAGTTGTGTCAGATGCATAACGTTGCGTGGCAAGAATACAGTAATACCGACGAGAAATAAGTTCTCAGCCAGATAAAAAGAAAAAATGGGAGAGCCAGAGGAACTCAGGCTATAATTAGGGTAGTCAAAGCAGTTCTCAAGGCCAACTGGCATCTATTCAATCAGATGTTTTCCATATGAGTAACACATGTTAGTTTATGTTCTAACCTGACTTGTTTTACTGTCAAAAAGATTTTCATGCATCGATGCCTTTTGTCAAGATTGGAAAAAATGTATTCAGTGGTTTCTTCAAATCTTCAAAGACACTCTTTAAATGATTCTTTATTTTTAACAACCATGGCTATATTTGATGGTGGATTGGCATTTTTTGTTGTTGTTTCATTTGCAACATATTTTGAAGGTCTTCATCCAAGGATGCCTTCCCTGCAAATTGATCAAATTCTGCTCAGTGGTTTTGGAGAAGTCATATCAAGGTTTTCTATTTTTAGTAATGAATCTTTATTTCATAGGGTTTTATATTATTTCTTCAAACTTTAAAGGCATTTATGCCAAGTTGCTGTTTGTCTTGCTTAGTTGAAATTGGTCTGGAGGTTTTGAGAAGTTGAAAAAAGCCATTTTTGACAAACGACAGTCGGGGTTTTCTGTTTTTGGTGATAGTGACCATATTTAATGGCAGATCAGCATTATGTCTTCAAAACTGAAAGGGCTTTATGCCAGGATGCTCTGTGCCAAATTTGATTGAAACTGGTCTGGCCGTTGTTGAGAAGAAGCTGAAAATAACAATTGTTGAAGGACTCTGGATGGATGCCTGATGATGAACGATGCATCGAGGGCTATACCATAAGCTCACTTGGCTTCACGATCAGCTGTCCCAGATGAGAAACCATTCTTAAAGAGAAATGTTCATTCAAGCACAAGCCCCCTCCTCTTTTTCTCATTCAAGCACGAGCCCCCTCCCCGGTTTCTCATTCAGAAATATCGGCTTTGCCCACAGGGGTAACGAATAGACTATTTCCAAACTCCCTTGAATATTAATC
This sequence comes from Margaritifera margaritifera, assembly GCA_029931535.1. NCBI lineage: Eukaryota > Metazoa > Mollusca > Bivalvia > Unionida > Margaritiferidae > Margaritifera > Margaritifera margaritifera. Next base: position 4,131,102 of record JAQPZY010001629.1, on the reverse strand, counting down.
ACAGCTTAACACCAGTCTACCACTCCATGTTTACAAAAGCTGTGGTTTATGAATGTGTATTCGATTTGATTCTTATAGTTTTCAGATTATTTTTGTCTCTAGGAAAAAGTTGTAAATTTTGTGATCTCTCCAATCAATGCATCTCGTAGTGTCTGTTCTTTATCAATTGACACCATTCACCCCACTGCATGGATTTCATGTGCTCACACTCATTCAACTCCAACACCAAGGGTTTCAGTGCTCAATGGGTGTAACAACAAGAGTTTTAAGAAAACTATCCTTATAGCTTATAGAGGTTTTGCTCTTGTGACCAGAAATATGGTACAGCTTGTATCACCACTCAGATGTTTTCGTTGACACTGTTTCAGTGGTAAAATAAGCATGAATCTGTTTCTTTTTATCATATCAAGGGTACTGACACACTAGATAAATGAAAAAAAAAAGACCAAAAATATGAAAGGGTAAACAATGTCTGGTCACACCAACACAGCAGACCCCTGATGAAAATCATCCTGTGTTCTGAGTGGGATTTCCAAATTTGAAACCTCTGAGAAAAAGAAAAAAAAAACCCTCTGGTGTCATGTAAATTAATGTTCTGATAAGCACTGCCTTTCTTTAAGTTTCCTAATGTAAAATGGAATGGTTCAACATGATCTGATCTGCTTTCCCTCATTGTAAATGCAATGTTCTGATATGCACTGCCAAACTTCTCTGATGTAAAATGTGAGTCCAGCATGACCACTTCTCTTCCCTCACAGTAAATGGAATGTTCTGATATAGTCAAACATCCCTATCACTGAATGAGATAGTCCACCATGACAACCTGCCTTCCCTAATGGAAATGGAATATTCTGATATAAACTGTCCTACACCCCTTGTGTTAAATGAGACATTCCAGGATGACCACATGACTTCCCTTAAGGAAATTAAATGTTCTTATATGCACTGTGAGAAACCCTTTATGTTCAATGAGACAGTACAGCATGACTACCTACTTTCACTTACCGTACATGTAAATGGAATGTTCTGATATGCGATGCCAATCAATCCTGATCTTAAATGAGACGTAAACGGAATGTTCTAAATACTACTGTCAGACTACTCTGCTGTTAAGTGAGACAACCCAACATAATCCTCATGGTATAATATTATGTTTTAATATGCACCACCTGTGGTGTAGCAAGAAATTATCCCGCCCTTCCCACCCCCCCCACCCCCCACCCCGACCCCCAGCTGCAGGGGATTCTTGGTTGGTTGCTATGACACTGTACACCACCCAACTTACCTGATGCTAAATAAGACATTCTAAAATGACCTATATGATCAACTCCAGGGTACATTGAATGTTCTGATGCACAGAACCAAACCTTACTGATGTTAAGGAAAACAGTCATACATCAACCACCTGCCTCCCTAGTGGTACATGGAATGTTCTGATGTGTACTGCCCAATCTCTCAGATGTTTAATGAGACATCGAACAGTCCTCACTGTCTTATTCTTGACTGTTCTTTGAACATGGGTTTCAATTCAATTCCTTAAAAAACAACTAATGTTGGGCACATGAAGGCCAGGACCTGCATATGAACACTAATTCACGGTAAAATTTTTGTACCCTAAATCAACGGAAGTATAGGACCATTCTCAACGGTTTTGCTTGTGAAGGTTTTGGTAATGTAATGTTTTTCTATGCACTGCCCAACGTACCTGATGCTAAATAAGGCATTCTAAAATGACCTCTAAGATCTATATGGTACAGTTAAAAGTTATTTGTTAATTTGTAAATGAAAATAAAATCTGCAGAGAAGAGACTTTCATGTAAAGAAGATGTGTTCCATATGGACAATTGTTTTGAATACCTAATCAAGACCCCATATTGTTCATCCTTTTCACTGACGAGACCCTTCGAATATAGAAATCAAAGTATTTATGATACTGATATATTAGTCAGACAGAAAAGTACTGGGAAAATAAGGAAAAAACAATCTCACCATCCTACGTCTTGAGCATGTGGAATACTTCTGGCTTTATAGCAATGCATTTTTGTGTCAATCATTCACAACAATTAGTCATAGTCTTGGAAGCAACAACTAACTCAGTGTCTTTGGTGCACTACATTGTTTTTATGAAGAATTCTTTGTAGTAAAAATTTCACGAAAAATTTTCATTCAAATTGTATGCCACTATCTTGAAAAACAAGTTCAATTCAAAATACTGTAACTAATCCAAATATCTGGACACTACAAAATAATTGCTTTTCTCACCGTCAGAAGAATTGGTGTGCAAATAAAAAAAATGTACCATTTTCATTGAGTATATTGTCCGGAAAATTAATGTCTCTATTGTGTTCTAATCGATGTCAATAAGACTATAGATTCAGGAGAAGTAGCTATAGCAGGATTTTCAAGATGGCCATCATGGTGGACATATTATGTCAGATCGGCACCAGTTTCATTTAGGACAAACTAGACATCTTTTGGTGAAAACCCCATATTGATTTGGCTTTCTGCCTTACTGGATGTCAGATCGGTACAATTTTGATTTAGGGTCAACTATACATCATAAGAAATCTTTTAATGAAAATTACATCTCTATATGATCATCCATTCAGGATGAATAGCAATAACAAGATTTTCAAGATGGCCTCAGTGGTGGTCATATTGGATGTCAGATCAGCACCATTTTCATTTAGGACCAACTAGATCTTGACATGAATGTGTGTGAAATATGCTCTGCCCAATGTACTTGATGCTAACACATGGTACAGTTAAAAATTGATTAAAATTGGATGCCACTATCTTGAAAAACAAGCTCAATTCAAAATACTGTCATTAATCCAAATATCTGGACATTAAAAAATAATTAATTTTCTCACTGTCAGAAGAATTGGTGTGCAAATAAAAATGATCATTTTCACTGAATATCTTGTCTGGAAAATTTATATCTCTACTGTGTTCTAATCCACCTGGTATCTTTCATTAATGCCAGTCAGACTTGGGCTGAGTGAACTAGGTAGTGTTATATCCTTGCTTGCAAATAATGAACACTTACATGATAATGTTTTGGTGTTTTCTTTTACAACTAAAGAATACTGGTTGCAATTCTGGTGTTTATTTTTCTTTTTGTTTGTATAAATCTACTGCCTTTGCACGTAAGTATTCGAAAAGGTCTAGTTGTATTAGATGCATGATAATTCCAACTGAGTTATCATTTTTTATAAGAGTGACATCCCCCATTTTGCACATGCGCCCGTAGAGTCAAAACTATGGCAAAGGTGAATAGAACTGATGGGCCTCAGTCCTAAAAAATCTGATGGTCTCTACTTTAGAAAGGAAGAATCGTTTGATTCTTAAATATAGTACATATTGAAAGTAAAATTATTTTGGCCCTCTCTGCATACTAGTTCATCACTAGGAATTGTTTAGATAAGGCGACACAAGAATATGGTAATCACTCAGAGAAATAAAATCTCAGCCAGTATAGAGATAAAAAGAAAAGCTTGAAGGGCCAGAGCAATCCAGGCTAAAATTAGGGTACTCAATGTGGTTTCTATGTCTGAGTATCATCTATTAAATCAGATATTTTCTGTATGGGTAAAATATACATTATTTCATGTTCCAGCCTGAATATTTCTCTGTCAGAAAGGTCTTCATGTAAGGATGCTTTTGGTCGAGTTTGGTCATATTCAACTCAGCAGCTTTCGACAGAAAGTCATTCAAAGGCATTTTCTATTTTTAATAATGCCAGCCATACTTGATGGTGGATCAGCATCATTTGTGAAAAGTCTGCATGGCAAGATGCTTCCTGTCAATTCTGATTTAATTCTGTTGAGCAGTCTTTGACAAGAAGTCATTTAACAAAAATTCTACTTTTAGTAATGGCAGCCATATTTGAAGGTGGATAGGCATCATTTGTAAAAATTTGAAAGGTCTTCATGCCAAGATGCTTTTGTTAAGTTTGATAAACATTTATTCAGTGGTTTTGTATAAGATATGGTTCAAACATTTCTCTATATTTAGTAAGCATGGACATATTTTATGGCAGATTGGCACTTTTTTGTGAAAAAACTTGAAAGGTCTTCATGCCAGGATGCATTCTTTGAAAACTGAGCAAATTCTGTTCAGTGGTTTTGGAGAAAAAGTCAATTTAAGGTTTTTCTATTTTTAGCAAAGATGGTCACATTTCATAGAAATCAGCATCATTTGTACAGACCTTAAAGGCCTTTATGCTGGAATGCGCTATGGCACTGGCATGCTTGATTGAACTTGTTTAGAAGGCTTTTGAGATTATGTTGAAAATAGCAATTGTTGACAGATGATTCAGACAGGTTTTTCCACTTCGATGATAGTGACCATATTTTAAGGCAGATCACCATCAGTTGTACAAAACTGACAGGCCTTTATGCCAGGATGCTGTGTGCCAAGTTTGGTTGAAACTGGTCTGGCGGTTTGTAGAAGAAGTTGAAAAATTGCAATTGTTGACTGACTCTAGACAGATGCCTCATGATGAATGACACATGAAGGGCCACACCATAAGCTTATTTGTCTTTATGGCCAGCTGTCCCATATGACAAACCACTGGAAAAACAATAGACTGTTGCTAAACTCAATTCAACATTATAAATATTTAGCTTAACACCAGTGTACCAATTATCCCCATGTACAAAAGCTGTGGTTTCTGAATGATTTTGTGATAATTTTGTTTCTATTTTTGACATCAGTACCACTTTCAAACATATTCAGCTTACATGTTGATATGCTGACATGGTAACTTTTAAGGGAGAATACTAATGTTTTCTAAGTTAGCCTGCATAAGACAAACATTACTAATATTTCATGTTGCATCAGTTCTTCACATATCGATCAATATTGATGAAAACTGTCAGCCAAAGACCTACTTTCTCAGCATAAGTTTTCTGTTGTCAGACTATTGTTTTTCAAGCACTTTACAGCAACAAAGACTGCACTGAAATGTATTCCGTATTCGATTTACTTCCAATAGTTATCAAATTGTTGTTGTCTCTAGGAGAAGTTATCAATTATGTGACCTTTCCAATCAATCCAACTGATAGTATGTGTTCTTTATCAATTTACACCATTCACCTCACTGCATGGTTTTCATGTGCTCACACTCATTCAACCACAACATCAAAGGTTTCAGTGCTCACTGGGTGTAACAACATGGGTTTCAAGCTAATTATAATTACATGTAATACATGTAGTGGTTTTGCTCTTGCAACCAGAAATGTGGTTCAGCTTATATCACTACTCAGCTATTTTCAATGACATTGTTTCTGAGGAATTAGAAACATGAAACTGTTTCTTTTATCCTATCAAGGGTACCAAAACACCAGAAAAACAAACTGAATGGGAAGCATTTTCTAGTTACATAAACAAAACACACCCAGGATGAAAATCGTCCTTTGATCTGATTGGGATTTCCAAATTTGAAACCACTGCAATTTAAAAGACCTCAGATGTAAAGTAAATGAAATGTTCTGATATGTACTATATATCTTTCAAATTCCTGATAGCAAATGGGATGACCCAACATGCTCTGAGCGGCTTTCCTCATTGTAAATGGAATGTTCTTATATACACTGTCAAACTTTCCTGATGTTAAATGAAACAATCTAACACGACCACCTGCATCCCTCATGGTAAATGGAATGTTCTGATATGCTTTTTGAAACACCCCTTATGTTAAATAAGACAGTCAAATATGACTACCTCTCTTCCCTCTTGGTAAATTGAATGTTATGATATGCCATGTCAAACACCCCTTATGGTAAATGAGACACTCCATTATAACAACCTTTCTTCCTTCATGGTAAATGGAATGTTCTGCTGTACATTGTTATACACCCCTCATGTTAAATGAGACAGTCCAGCATAACTACCTACTTTCCCTTATGGATACATAGAATATTCTGATATGTAATGCCAATGAACCTAGATGTTAAATAAGACAGTCCAGCATAACCATCTGCCTTCCCTGGTCAGTGGTGGTAAATGAAATGTTCTAAAACTAGTCAAACTTCTCTGATGTAAAATGAGACAGTCCAACATAACCATCATGATAAATAGTATGTTTTGATATGCAACACCCAATGTACATGATGCTAAATAAGACATTCAAAAATGACCTATATGATCTACCCCATGGTACATGGAATGTTCAGATATGCACAACCAAATGTCCCTGATGTTAAAGAAATCAGTCCAACATCACCCACCTGCCTTTCCTGGTGGTAAAAATGGAATGTTATGATATGTACTGCCCAACTTCTCAGATGTTTCATGAGACATCCAACAGGTCTCATTGTTCTGTTCTTTGAACATGGATTTCAATTCCTTAAAAAACAATTTATGTAGGACACAAGCTGGCCTTGACCTACATATGAGCCCTAATTCATAGAAAAAACTATATTTTCTATCACTTAATCCAACAGTTTTCAATTTAAGTTGATTTTACTTCTGTGTTGTAAAACTTTTAATTTTCCCACACAATACTGCCACAAGGCATAATGTATAAGCAAGAGCAAAATAGGCATAATTAACTTATTTTCATACATAACATCAATGTTAATGTACCATTTTATTGAGAAAATCATACACGATGATAAAAAAATGAGAAAAGCAATTGCACAAATGTTCATATTTGTTTTAAGGTTCCACTCTACAGTTTCGCACTTTGCATAGGGTTTGATTTTTAAAGAAAAAGAATTTCCCAGGTTTTCCTCACTGGTTATTTTGGCGATTTAAAAAAAAGATTTTGTATATCTTAGGTATTGTTAAAATAATTTGTAATTCCCTTTATTTTGGTGTATGATTGATGGGTCTTATTTGGGTTATAGAGTATATGGATTGGCCTTATTTCAGATGTGCACCTCTCAAAAGACTGCTAGCTCCACTTGGTCATTTTCATTTCCTGGACTTCAGAAGTAAATTGGACCAAAAACTAATAGATAAACTTTTTTCAATTTCGTTTATATTTTATAATTCATTCATTGCTCTTTCATAAGTTAGTGTTGGTTCCTCCGGGACTCTTCATTTTCCATATTTTAATAACTGCTAAAGTTAGTGTACTTTGGACTAGTTCAACTTCATTTCTCGAGCACATGGGAGCAGCCATTTTGAACCGTTGTCTGTTTTAGGCAGCGTGTTGTTTTTCTAATACCACATACTGGTAAAAAGAAATTTCAGTCACAGTACATTAAAGTAGCATAGAGGTATGCCAACATTTTCGACACTGTGCTTATTGCAAATGCACACAACTTCATCTTGTACCTGTCCCACTTTCAGAAGTACTTAATTTCTGTACAGTGGAACCTAAAATCATAAGAAGTCTTTTGGTGAAAACCCCTAGGAGGAGTAAAGATAAGATTTTCAAGATGGCTGCCATGGTGGCCATATTGGAGGTCACATTAGCACCATTTTTATTTATGACCAACTACCCATCATAATAAGTCATCTGGGGAAAAGCCCATGTCAATACCTTCTGTTCATGAAGAGTAGTGATAAGATATTCAAGATGACTACCATGATGGCCATATTTGATGTCAGATCAGTGCCATTTTTATTTAGGGTCAATTAAGATCATGGGGGGAATCATATTGATATGACCATCCATCTAACAGTACAAGTAGTGTTAATAAGATTTTCAAGATCGGCCAAAATGGTGGCCATATTGGAGGTAAGATTGCCACTATTTTCATTTAGGACTAACTAAACAGTATAAGAAATCCTCTGGTGAGAACCTCATGTTGATATAATTTTCCATTCAGGGCAAGTAGCAATAACAAGGTTTTCAAGATGGCTGCTGTGGTGGCCATACTGGATGTCAGATTGGCAGCATTTTCATTTAGGCCCAACTAGACATCATATGAAGTCTTTAAGTGAAAACCCCATTTCGATATAATCATCTGTTCAGGAGGTTTAGTGATAACAAGATTTTCAAAATGGCCACTGTGGTGGCCATAATGGATATCCAAGGGGTACCATTTTCATCTAGAACCAACTAGATCTTTGGATGAATATGTGTGTTAAGTTTCATGGCAATCCTCTAAGTAGTTTAGGAGGTATAGCAATGGAAAACTTGTGCTAATGGACTGATAGAAGACAGACAACAGACCATCCCATAAACTTCTCTGGTCTGTGTCAAGTAGAGCTAAAAACTACATCATCAGTAATATGTACAGCTGAATTGTTTGTCTTCTTTATAACTGTAGTGTGATTTATACACACGTCCAAGTTTGTATATTTGGACCATGGAAGGTTCATGAACAATCAGCCTCACCAGGATTGAACAAGAACATATTAGGGGCAACCATTTCGATTTTAGGGGATAGTCACGATAATGCACACAAATATCTATGATCAGCCATCCTATAAAAAAAGAACTATATACTAGCTGAGAATGTCATCAGAACAGACACTCAAACATATATTTACCTAAATGAAGATAATATCGGAAAAATATTGATGGATTTGTTAATGAAATGGTCAGGCACAAATAAGATATCCTGTTTCCCCTTGAAAACAATGGTTGTGCCCTATGTACACTGTGTATTATCAACTGGTATATGTATGACCACAGTATTACACTACATGCATAGCAGCATATCTCACAGTACAGAAATCCATGCCAAAACAAACTGTTTTATGTTTTGGAAGTATGTATGTGCATTTTGCTGAATTTGCATACTTCAAACAGCTTTACAAATGATTTATATATTATCATTGGAAAATTTAGCACTTGCAAAAATATGCAAGAGCTTAAAATATCAACTCACTTTTTCCACAATCAATTTGAATTTTTGCGAGTATGTGTTTATTTCAAGCCCTATATATATATACCACATGCATTTAAAAAAAACATAGTTTTGGCAGTGTTGGTATAAATCAATTTGATATACCAATCCTGTGGGGTGTACAAAATTTTGATTTGCCAATTATGTATGACTATGCATATAATTAGTGTTACAACAGTAGGCTTAGTTTTGTGGGGTTTAATGCCATTTTTCAGCACATAATAACCTGACTTGTTTAAGTGTCAAATAGATTTTCATGCAAGGATGTCTTTTGTCAAGATTGGAAAAAATGTATTCAGTGGTTTCTTCAAATCTTCAAAGACACTCTTTAAATGATTCTTTATTTTTAATAACCATGGCTATATTTGATGGCGGATTGGCATTTTTGCTGTTGTTTTATTTGCAACATATTTTTAAGGTCTTCATCCCAGGAAGCCTTCCCTGCAAATTGATCAAATTCTGTTCAGTGGTTTGGAAAAGTCATATAAAGGTTTTTCTATTTTTAGTAATGAAACTTTATTTCATAGGGATTGATATTATTTCTTCAAACTTTAAAGGCATTTATGCCAAGATGCTCTTTGTCTTGCTTAGTTGAAATTGGTCTGGAGGGTTTTGAGAAGTTGAAAAAGCCATTTTTGACAAACGACAGTCGGGGTTTTCTGTTTTTGGTGATAGTGACCATATTTAATGGCAGATCAGCATTATGTCTTCAAAACTGAAAGGGCTTTATGCCAGGATGCTCTGTGCCAAATTTGATTGAAACTGGTCTGGCCGTTGTTGAGAAGAAGCTGAAAATAACAATTGTTGAAGGACTCTGGATGGATGCCTGATGATGAACGATGCATCGAGGGCTATACCATAAGCTCACTTGGCTTCATGATCAGCTGTCCCAGATGAGAAACCATTCTTAACGAGAAATGTTCATTCAAGCACAAGCCCCCTCCTCTTTTACTCATTCAAGCATGAGCCCTCCCCCCATTTTCTCATTCAGAAATATTGGCTTTTGCCCTCAGGGATAAAGAATAGACCATTTCCAAACTCCCTTGAATATTATTCATAGATTAACACCAATCTACCAATCCATGTGGACAAAAGCTGTCGTTTATGAATGTTTCATGGTAATTGTTTCTATTTTTGACATCAGTACAAGCTTTCAAACACATTTAGCTTGCATATCAATATGCTGATATGTTAACTTTCATGGGACAGTACTAATGTTTTCTAAGTTAGCCTCCATAGACAGACATTACTGATGCCTAATGTTGTATCATTTGTTCACATATCGATCATTATTTATGAAAATGGCCAGTCACAGACCTACTTTCTTTGATCACCTTTAGTTTTCATCTGTCAGACTATTCTGTAGAGAATATTAATTTTTTTCTTTCCCAGAGTTGAATTCCTAGGTCCACGGCCAACATCACAGTAATGCAGCTGTCAGCACTTTTCAAGCGCTTGACAGCAACAAATATCAACCTTAAATGTATACCGTATTAAATTTGCTTCTAATAGTTGTCAGATTATTTTTGTCTCTAGGAAAAGCTGTACATTTTGTGATCTCTCCAGTCAATGCATCTCGTAGTGTCTGTTCTTTATCAATTGACACCATTCACCCCACTGCATGGATTTCATGCTCACACTCATTCAACTCCAAGACCAAGGGTTTCAGTGCTCAGTGGGTTTTGCTCTTGTGACCAGAAATATGGTACAGCTTGTATCACCACTCAGATGTGTTTGTTGGCACTGTTTCAGTGGTATAATAAACATGAATCTATTTCTTTTTATCATATCAAGGGTACTGACCCACCAGATAAATGAAAAAAAGACCAAAAATATGAAAGGGTAAACAATGTCTGGTCACACCAACACAGCAGACCCCTGATGAAAATCATCCTGTGTTCTGAATGGGATTTCCAAATTTGAAACCAATGAAAAAAAAAAAAAAACAACCTCTGGTGTCATGTAAATTAAATGTTCTGATATGCACTGCCTTTCTTTAAGTTTCCTAATGTAAAATGGGATGGTTCAACATGATCTGATCTGCTTTCCCTCATTGTAAATGCAATGTTCTGATATGCACTGCCAAACTTCTCTGATGTAAAATGTGAGTCCAGCACGACCACTTCTCTTCCCCCACAGTAAATGGAATGTTCTGATATAGTCAAACACCCCTAACACTGAATGAGATAGACCACCATGACAACCTACCTTCCCTAATGGAAATGGAATGTTCTGATATACACTGTCATACACCCCTTGTGTTAAATGAGACATTCCATGATGACCACCTGCCTTCCCTCAAGGTAAATGAAATGTTCTTCTATGCACTGAGAAACCCTTTATGTTAAATGAATAGTACAGCATGACCACCTACTTTCAGGTATATGTACATGGAATGTTCTAATATGTGATGCCAATCAATCCTGATGTTAAATGAGACAGTACAGTCTGGCTGTCTACCTTCCCTGGTGGTAAATGGAATGTTCTAAATACTACTGTCAGACTTCTCTGATGTTAAATGAGATAATCCAACATAATCCTCATGGTAAATAGTATGTTTTAATATGCACCACCAGTGGTGTAGCAAGAAGTTCTTGCTCCCCCCCACACACATTGCAGGAAATTCTTGGATGGTTGCTAAACAGTCCTCACCATCTTATTCTTGACTGTTCTTTGAACATGGGTTTCAATTCAATTCCTTAAAAAACAACTAATGTTGGGCACATGAAGGCCAGGACCTGCATATGAGCACTAATTCACGGGAAAATTTTTGCACCCAAAATCAATGGAAGTATAGGACCATTCTCAACAGTTTTAAAATAAAACATAGCTTTGGCAGTGTTGGTATAAATCAATTTAATATACCAATCCCGTGGGTATACAAAATTGTGATTTGCCAATTATGTAAGACTATGCATATAATTATTGTTTCGACAGTAGGTTTGGTTTTGTGGAGTTTAATGCCATTTTTCAGCGCATATGTTATACATGGCAGCTAGTATATTTGGTACAGGAAGAAGCTGCAAAGACCCGGGAAGGACTACCGACCCATGGGAAGCTACAGGCAATCTTTCTCACATACCCATGATGGTCGAGCCGAGACTTGAACCCACACGGACAGGGGTGAGTTGTGAGTGATCTGTAAAGGCAAGAACCATTGACCCCTTGGCCACCTGGGCCCCTGTTTTAACAGTAGACTACTGCTTCTATACTTTCAAGACCAGTGATGAATATCTAGTTATTAGTTCTTAATAAAAATTTTAAAAATGGCAAGAAAAATTATCCATTTTCACCATTTAATCTAAACCAATAAAACACATTACACAATTTCATGGAAATCCCATCTGCTTTCCCCATTCTCTCTCACTCTCTCTCCTCTTAACACAAGTAAATGGAACAGGAGTCCATCAAATAGATTGATGTTTTACTGTCTAAAAATAATTTCCAGGAATTCAAGATAAGACCATTTCTTCATTTTAACTGCAGAGTGTTGAAGCCATCTCTGATATTTTGGAGTGATAAGATTTTAAAATTAGCAACTGTGGCAGTCATATTGGATGCAAGATCAGCACCAGTCATTTAGGATAAACTAGACCCCATTAGAAGTTTTGGTGAAAACCCCATGCCAATATGACCATCAATCAGTAGAATTAGTGACAAGATTTTCAATATGTACATTGTGGCAGCTATACTGGATGTCTACAGGGCACCATTTTCATTTAGGACCAACTAGTTTTTTTGTGAAAACCCTATGTCGATATGACCATCAATTCTAGAGGAGCAGCAACAACAAGATTTTCAAGATGGCCACCATGGAAGCCATGTTGGACATCAGATCAGCATCATTTTCATTCAGGACCAACTAGACACCATGAAAGTCCTCTGGTGAAAACCTAAATATGACTTTCCATTTAAGAAAGAATAGCAACAAGAAGATTTTCATGATGGCTGCCATGGTGGCCATACTGGATGTCAGATTGGCACCCTTTTCATTTAGTACCAACTAGACATCATAAGAAGTCTTCTGGTGAAAACTCAATGTTAATATGACTTTCCATCTAGGAGGAATAGTGATAAGATTTTTAAGATGGTTGCTTTGGTGGTCATATTGGATATCAGATGGGCAAAATTTGTAGTTAAGGCCAACTAGACACCATAAGAAGTCTTCTGGTGAAAAGCCCATGTTGATATGACCATCTATTCAGGTGTTGTAGCAAGAACAAGATATTCAAACTGGTCACTGTGGTGGCCATAACGGAAGTCCAGGTAGCACCATTTTCATTTAAGACCAACTAGACATCTTAATAAGTCTTTTTAGTGAAAACGCCATGATGATATGACCATCCATTCAGATGGAGTAACGATAAGATATTCAAGATGGCCACTCTGATGACCAAATTGGAAGTATGTCAGATCAGCACCAATTTCATTTAGGACCAAGAAGACTGATGAGAAGTCTTCTGGTGAAAACCCCATGCTGATATGAGTTTCCATTCAGGAGAAGTAGTGACAACAAGATTTTCAAGATGGCTGCTGTGGTGGCCATATTGGACATCTGATCACCACCATTTTCATTTAGGACTAACTAGACGTCATAAGAAGTCTTTTGGTGAAAACCGCATGTCGCTATGAATTTCAGTTTAGGAGCAGCAATAACAAGACTTTCAAGATAGCTGCCATTATTGAACCTCAGACTGGCACCATTTTAACTTAGGCCCAACTAAACATCATAAGAAGTCTTTTAGTGAAAACCCTATATTGATTTGACCATCCATTCTGGAGGAGTAGTAATAAAATAATTTTCAAGATGGCTGCTGTGGTGACCATTTTGGATGTTGGAACAGCACCATTTTCATTTATAGAAAATTAGCAAATTGTAGGTAACTAAGAAAATTATAATTGATATTTTAACCTCTAATTATCTGTAATCTGAAAATATAATTAAATGTATATAAAAATATTAGACAATTTAATAATATGAAAACAAGCTGAATCCTATCCAGTGGTTTACATACTAATATGATATCTGAAACCTTTACGTACCATAAGTTCATATATATATAAATAAGCTCATATAAATAAGTATTATGATAGAAGAGCTAAAAATGTAAGTTCGTGATTGAGTACTGGGATTTATCGTGATACTACTCCTAAAACTTAATATTTGCTTGTTTTGTGTAAAATATATATATTGTTACGGAATCATACCTTTTTACCTTTTTATAATGATTTAATTTACTAATTTATGATTTCTGTTTTAGTCTGAATAGGGGTTAGCATATCAGTATAGATACGACTAATGCTCGATCAATAAGTGGTCACATGATCAATTGCGCGGGAAATGAAGTCGACCTGGCTTTGTACTTTTTGGAAATCAACATTAAAAGGTCACTTTCCATACTACAATAAACATTATGTTTACTCTTTAAGATTTTTAGCATGCTAAATGACGCGTAACCTAGTTCCTGATTGGTTCTTAGAGGGTTGTGTTATTTTGAAATACCATATTATTAAAGATGGAGAAAGGACATTCCCTTTTAATTCTGCGCACTTAGTAAAGATATATAGGGAATAATCTTGGGAATTATCATTCTTTACAATTGCTTGATCGAAGAGAGGTTATTGAAATTATTCAGTTCAGTGTGGAATTTATTTAATTAGTAATTCATCTGAATTACTATACAGCTCCGTGGAATTATCGGACATTATTCTAAAACTTGTGAGATTCCAGACTTGCAAGGATTATTTTGGATTTAATCAGAACTTGTCAGATTCAGCACAGTACAGGTTATATTCATTCGGAATACCACATCCGGATTATTTGGATTAACATCAGGAAGTGAACTTTAAAACAATTTAGGACTTTTTAGGATATTCTATACTGTAAGTTATTTTAATTCTTTCACTTTGATTGTTTGTTGAATTATTTTAATTCTTTTAATATTTTAGGAAATTAAAGTTTTGCATTTTAATCTTGAAAGCTTGTTTGTGTCTTTTATTCTGTTACATTACCCCTAGAGTCGTAACAATATATATATATATACATATATATATGGTGTCCAGACAAAAGCGCGCAGGACAAAAGCATTTGCAGTCTTGAAAAGAACTGAATCGCAGAAGCAGAAAGAGCACATTTTACGTGATGGCTATCAGAGATATTAATGAATAGATGATGTTATTTGTTCTTTAACATCATATTTCTGCATACTGAGATATTAATTAATAAACGATGCCTAATGATCTTTAATGCTGTATTTGCTAGTTTTTTCTTTACTAGAGACACAAAATGGTAATTGTTGTATGCTTTTCGTCAGCACACTTTTGTCTTTGCGCGATTTTGTTGCCGCGCTTTTGTCCTGCGCGCTTTTGTCGGGGTGCCTATATATATATATATATATATATATATATATATATATATATATATATATATATATATATATATATATATATATATATATATATATATATATATAAATAAAAATATATAATGTTAAGTCAGTGAAACTTGGTTAATGAACCTCCCTCAACTTTTGTATATAATGTTTTATGACAAAGTATAATACTGATATAAACTTCACTACATGCCACATATCTACAGAATAAACTAATGGTATGTCTAAGCAGAACTGATCATTTAAATGCTATATATAGTCTTGAAGATCATGCTTCAAGTCAGTTCAAAAGAGTTGTTGGAGAGATTAAACAATAATTTATATATGCAGTTAAAATTCTCCTCCTTCATAATGTATTTTAGTATGTATTTGTAGATGTGTTTACTTATAAATACTTATTTTCAAGAGAGAGAAAACTTGCATGAAGATACTTTGCCTTAATACTTTGTAATTTTATTTCAATTATTTTAAAAAAATATATAGTAGATGGCCTCAAGAGAGATTACTCATATATAACTGAGTTACCCTCTTTAAATAAAGACATTATCATTATTATTATTATTATTATTATTGCTATGAAATAATACAATTTTGATGGAACATGTCCCTAGGAACATCCATGTAAAGTCTGATTAATGTTGGCACAACTGTTTTGTCAAAAATGTAACAAATGTTGACAGCCACATGACACATGATACACAAATGCAAAGTGCACAATGGATGCAGGGCCGTACCAGAAGCTCACATGTTCTTTTGCAAGGTGAGCTCAAAATAGCTACACCTCTCCTTTAAAAATTTGCTTGTGACAGGGTCAATAAACATCAACCACATCATAAGCAAGGGTACAAGATGGCAAGAGAGACTATAATTTTGGTTAACAGTTAGTGGAAAGGGGGTGGGGTGCTAGCAACTTCCATGATACATGAGAATTATAATCTCCATTGCCCACACATCTCTCTCTCTCAGTTCTCGTCGTGCCCACAGGTGGCACATGTATCATGTTAGGCCAAAAATTCTTCTTATTCTTCTAAGGCACTTGGTGTGGAATGAATCCAGTTTCTTGCTGATGGCTTGGGTGGATTTCCAGCATTCGGATCCATATAGTAGAATACCTAGTACATTTAATTTGTAGATTCTTAATTTTGTCCTGAGAAAGAGCTGTTCTGATTTCCATATTCCATGTAGCATGGCCAAGGTTTGGTTGACTTTCATCAATCTAGATACAATCTCTGCTTCAGTGTCACCATCGGTTATAACTTTGCTACCAAGGTATGTGAACTCTGTGATCTCCTCTACTCCCTGCTTGTTGATCGTGATGGTTTGTTTGACTGTGTTATTTTTCTTGAAAAACTTCGTTTTTCCTATGTTTATTTTAATACCCATTGTGTCTGCTATTGCTGCCAGCCTGTCTGTCTTTTGTTGGATGTCTTGATGGCAACTAGATAAGAGGGCAACATCATCTGCAAAGTCCAAATCTTCCAAGAAGGAGGTTAGTGACTATTGAATTCCTTGATTCTTGTCATTGATTGTCTCTTTCATCAACCTGTCTATTGCAAGGATGAATAGAAAGAGGGGAAAGGATACATCCTTGTTTCACTCCAGTCCTAACCATAAAGTGGTCTGTTGCTTGGTCTCCACATATGACCTTGCAGCTGAAGTCATTATATAACACTGAAGAATGTTCCAGAGAGTATCCCTATGCACGCTGTCAAGTGCCTTTTAAAAATCGATGAACATATCATAGAGGGAGCTATTCCACCCTGTTGTTTGCTCTAGTATCTGTTGAAGGGCAAATATTTGATTGGTGCAAGAACGACCTTTGCGGAATCCTGCTTGCTCTTTCCTGATAATTCAGTCCAAAGCAGGTGTGATGCAATCTAAGATAATCCAGCTGAAGATTTTACTAGTCAGAGAGAGCAGTATAATTCCCCTCCAGTTGTTACATTGCACAGGTGCCCTTTTTTGGGATCCTGATGAAGAGTCCAGTCTTCCATCCTTCAGGTGTTTTCTGTATCCCATATCTTCTGTAGTATCTTACAAAGGTGTTTTGGTGTTTCTCTGTCATCAGCTTTCAGCATTTCTGCACAGATTTCATCTGCACCAGGTGTCTTTCTTCTTTTTAACTTCTTGATGGCATTGGTTACTTACTTCTTGGTTATGGGGTCCATGCATATGTCCAGATCTTTTTCAGCTGGTGATATATTGGCCATCTGAGGGGGCTCTGGTCTGTTGAGGATGGTCTCAAAATGTTCTTTCGATCTTTTTATTTTCTCTTCTTTTGATGAGATTATCTTTCAATCTGTTCTTTTGATAGGTACATATTGGTTGGTTCCGTAGTCACCTCTCTGAATCTTGGTTGTTTTGTACAAGGTCCTCATATCATTCCATTCTGCTGCCGTTTCTGCCTCGGTGGTGAGATTTTTTAAAGAACTTTCTCTTGTCCTTCCTTGCGCTCTTCTTTACTTCTTTGTCCTTAGCTGTATATTCTCTGTTCAGCCTCTTTTTCAATCGCTGCAACTTTCTATTCAGCATATGTGCCTTGATCTTTTTCCTGTGCTCAATCTTTTCTCAAGTTGGTTGGCTGATCCACTCTACTCTTTTGGATTTTCTGTACCTGAGAACTTCTTTTGCTGCCTCTTCTATTGCAGTGTTAAAATCCAGAAGTTTCATTTCTCCTTTGTCTTCAAGGAGACTGTACCTACTGCACAGAGACAAGACGAATTCTTTTTTGGTGTCTGGATTGTCCAGCTTTGAAACATCAAAGTGTTTCTTCCTGATGTTCCCTAGTCGGGCCTTCCTTAGCTAAGTGTATTTTATAATATTGTTTATGGCACACTGTGTATCTCACTATGTTCACTTTTATATGTATTATGGGCCGGAGGCCTAAAGTACTGAATAAACATTCTGTTCTGTTTTGTTCTGTTTGAGCTCGGTTACGAGTAGGTTGTGATCACTTCCAACATCAGCATATCTCATGACTCTCACATCCAGCATGGAGTGATGCCACCTTCCATTAATGATGATATCGTCAATCTGGGTCTGAGTCCTCCCATCAGGTGATATCCAGGTTAGGCTGTGGGTGTCTTTGTGAGTGAAGATAGTTCCTCCAATAATCAGTTGGTTGACTTCAAATATATCATAAAGTCTTGAGCCATTTCCATTCATTGTCCCCATTCCATGCTTACCTATAACTGTCTCACGGCCACTGTTATTGCATCTTAGTCTAGCATTGAAGTCTCCCATTAGTAGCATCATGTCATGTTTTAGGATGTCCCCTATTACAGCTTGTAGGCTCTTGTAGAAGTAGTCTTTACTTTCCTCTTCGGCATCCTCTGTTGGCACATAGCAAATAATTATGGACAACTTTACAAACCTTGAGTTGAATCTTGCATAGAGGAGTCTTCATTAATCGGTCTCCACTCTATCAGACTTTGTGTCTCTTTATTCTTCATACCAAAAGCAACGCCCTCTTGATGTGCATCATCCTGTCTTTCAGACCATAGTATTGTCTCTCTGGTAATGAGGCTTTGTCTTCCTGATTTTGTCCATCTTGTTTCTTGAACCCCTAGTAGGCTGAGGTTGTACTAAGTAATTTCTTTAATGGTCTGGACAAGCTTGCCTGTCTGGTGTAGGCTTCGCACATTCCAGCATCCAATCCTGGTCATGGTTTTTTATTTTAGAAGATCAGTTGTTTGGATACGGACTTCCGTCTGGCTTTCATCTCTACCTGTCATTGCTCCAGCTTCCTGGCCTACGTCTCTTCCTTTGCAAGTGGTTGTGTCTGTACTACTTTCAGTTGTAGCGGTTGAATTTTTAAGGGGTGGGGTTGCTAGCCCCATCCAACCCTCCTCTTTATCCGGGCTTAGGACTGACAGAGGAACCCCTGGCAGAGTTGCCCACACATATATTCATCTAATTTATTTTAATATTTATGGATATTAGATCTGAATAAGCCAGTTAAAGTCAATAAATTGAAAATAGACTTTTTGTATAAATGAAGCTAACATGCAGTACTCACAATTTCATGTATCAGTAAAGTTGCTGTTGCTTCCCTTTTAAGGTCAGAACATGTGTGTCCATTGTAAGAAAACACTAACAAACCAAAGTGTCAAAATTAAAATTACACTCATAAAGGCATAGAAGCCAAACTGATCAATATGTTTGCACTGGTTAATTCCTCAAGATAGCTATTTTAAATGTCACTATACACTTTTTCGTCAATAGTGCATATACTGAGTACAACCCTATATCATTTGTATTAATAAAAGCAGTTGGCACATGACAGTTGCCTTTTCTCAGAACACTCCATCCATATCGAAAGGAAAAAATGAATAAACCAAAAAGAAAGCGAAAGGATACAAATGTTTTATTTGAACTTGGAAGTTAATTTTGAATATATCACAGCAAATTTTGATGAACAGTCCACAGATTGGTCAATGGCAATAACTTATGAGTTGTGTACAGTGTGTGATTTTGACAAGAAACTAAACTTAACCTACACAAGTTGTTACTGTGATGATGGCACCTTTCATGTATTGTAATCAGCCAAGACAATTAATCTCTTAATTAGATTGTGTAATCGTGCCAAAGGACCATTAAGTTCTCAACAGTTTTCAAAATAAATCCATTTTGACTACTGATTAAACACTTAATTAGGTTTTCATGGAAGCACTCACAGAATCGCCATAACAGTTGATTGACTCTTTTCATGCTTGAATAGAAGAGTGTATATCACATTTATGATAAGTACATTGAAACTGAATTAAAAAATGAAATTAAAACATGAATTTCACTTGATAAGACTTCTTTAATTGGTATTTCTTATAGTATTGCCACCAGCAGGAATTACCCAACATTTTCAGTAACTGATATTTTGTCAGATATTGTGTTATTTATTGAGAAAATATTTGAAAGAAAATCTTACAAAATATATACTTTCTTCTTAAAATTTGCAGCTTTTGATTAATTCCAAATTTCCATGCTCTAACCGCCATTCTCAGTGATAAAACAAGCAACATATCAGGTCATTTAAATCCAGATCAGTCATGTTTGTTTAAGTAAAAAATGGCACACAAAATATTAAAAAGCCTATTTTATTTCACACATGCAAATGGATATTTGGTGCATGACATAACCTCAGAACAAATACAGTCAGTTCATAAAGAAGTTTGTCACTTCAAAACTTGATATACCCTGTTAAAATTTCAGCTTTTTTAGTTCTCACATCTCTTGAAGTGTAAGTAAAACTTCAACAAAGATGCAAAAATTCATTCATGGTAACTGCATTGTGAAGCTGCCAGATGTCCTAGAGAAAATATCTCTATTTCATTATTTACTTGCATGACCATCAGCCATGGTCAGCTCTGGTCAGTTGTGTCCATTGCCTCCCCAGGACTATTTCTTCTCTGGTAGTCACGCATACTGCTCTGAAATGCAGGACAGAAAAAGATGTGAGTTTACTGAACCCAATGGACCAACCACTCTGGTAGAAGATGCTACACCACTGGATTATTTTTATTTGCTGTTTGAGGAGGACTTGTTCCATTTACTAACAGACCAAACCAACAGCTATGTAGCCCAGCAGCATGATGTGAGCAGCAGTGGTCAGACACGAACCCAGAGGAGATGAAGGCTTTTACTGGACCCCTCATCATCATGGGAATCGCTTGATAAAGACAGGCAAGCTACAAGACTACATAGAGGACACAATCTTTTCTGCAGCATGACAATTTGTTTTCAACTGTTAGGAAGGCCACAAAATTGGCAATTTGTTTGTTCAAGTTGATATTTTGTTTTCTTCTCATGTTTGTGTATATCTGCATTTTCATGTACCAATCTATCTTTCTACTACAAATATATATATATATATATATATATATATATATATATATATATATATATATACACACACACACACATATATATATATATATATATATATATATATATATATATATATATATATATATACACACACACACATATATATATATATATATATATATATATATATATATATATATATATATATATATATATATATATACACACACACATATATATATATATATATATATATATATATATATATATATATACACACACACATATATATATATATATATATATATATATATATATATATATATATATATATATATATATATATATATATATATATATATATACACATTATACCCTGAAAATTCAAAACCTTAATTTTGAGTTATGCTTATTATAGAGAAATACTATCAAGAGAAAATAACACAATGGTTTCTGTGCATCTAAAAAATACCTGTACATCACAAGAATAAATAAGAAATTTTTAAATCAAGGTTTCAATGCAGAAT
Organism: Margaritifera margaritifera; assembly: GCA_029931535.1. NCBI lineage: Eukaryota > Metazoa > Mollusca > Bivalvia > Unionida > Margaritiferidae > Margaritifera > Margaritifera margaritifera. The sequence goes on along the minus strand of JAQPZY010001629.1, from coordinate 4,109,550 downwards.
TGATGGAAAAAATGTTCTGTCTTAATTGATACTTTGTTTTACAATTAAATGTTCATATATAGTTATTAATATCTGTGTTCCTTTTCTGGTGGTACAAGTTTCTCCACATCTTAACAAGTCACATTTATTATTGAAATATATTTTATTTTTGAGGCAGGTGTACTATCCAGAGCTTACTTTCAAGGCCAGCTTAATTTCAAATTTCTAGAGTGTATATGTATGCACACAAACATACAAACACACACACATTGATACACACAAAGCAGAATGCAATTATCACTAACTGATGACTAAAACTGACTATTCAATCAATATTTCAATGAATTAAACTTAGATATATTTCATGCAGTTTATGTTTTATAACTGAATCGTTTCCAAACGTGGGGACACACAATTTAGGACCACACATTCAGCAAGAAGTAAAAATGCAAACATAGTTAATAGTTAAGTTAGAACTGTCAATAAATAGATTTGTGGTACAAATAAAATATTTGTCTTCTGGGGAGTAAACACTACTCTAAACATTTGATACATGGAAGTATGGCAGGTTGAAATACATGCAAGAAATTGTTTTTTTGAAGTCTCAATTTTTATTTATAGGTCCACTTTCTGAACACCAAAAATCTGAAGCAACTGGAGAGACAGCCTTTCATAGACAAAAGGATTGATCGAGGCTAGTGATTTCTCAGCCACCAGTAGTCCACAATTACTGGATCCATATGTGTAGGGCTGACCACAGCAATCAACTTAGGTCCAAGTATCTGGTTGGAATGACCAGCTAGAAATGGTGGAAATATTTTTTCCACTTCTTCATCAATCTTTGCCTTAGCAATGCCTTTCTATTGTAAGAGATGGGCACTTTGAAGAAGAGTAAGAAGTACACTGTTCTGGACTTCCACCTTGATGTTGCCAGAATACTGATTGGGGGCTTCTACACTGATGTTGCCAGAATACTGACTGGTGTAACCAGTTAAAAGTTGATCCTGCTGCACAGCCTGCATGTCTTCGACATTTTGTGACTAGATTGGGCAAGAAGTTGAGCACATGCAAGCAGTGCTCCAAAAATTATAACAGAAAAGCTGATATTGTATGTATGTTCTAAATGTGATGTACACATATGCCTCATATTGTGTTTTCAGGCAAACCATCAGCAGCTAGATGTACAGGAAGACAAGTGTTGATAGCTGTTTTTAACAACTGTTTTATTTATTTGCCTTTTCAGACTATTTGCGATAAATCATTATCAGTGAACTTTCATGTTTTTTATGACTGGTTTACGACATCTACCACAAATTAAAATCTTCAGATTTATAGTTGTATTGTTTTCCTTCATTACCTGTATTTTTGGAGGAATGCCATGCAAATACATGGCAACCCCATGCAGTATAAAAAATAAAGACCATTTTGAGTCAAATTATTTTCAATGAAAAGAAAATTCTTGCAATGCATAAGCATCAGTTATCAAGTGTATCCATATGTATGAACATACAATTATAGAGTTTATACTTTTAACAAGTGTCTGAAATTTGACACCCTACTCATATTTTATTTAAACAATGATGATAGGGACAGACTTTTGTACAGTATATGGGGTTTTAATGTATGACTGAAAGCTGGCAAATTAAAATAATTATATTCTTAATTGACACACTTAAGTAAATTGATCATTTTAATTGAAGAAAATGAATTAAGCCTCTTTTTGTATCATTACAAGTATTTTGGAAATGCTTGCCATTACCATGGAAACCGATGTTCTTAACTTATTCTTTATGATGTTTTATTTCCGAGTATTTGCATATTTAAATGATACAATATTTTAATAGTATAGTTTAAATCACTGAGGCACATGTGCAATGCATGCTTTATCTATATCTAGTGGTTATGATGAACTATTTGTCTGTGACACTCGGACATAGAAGAACTAAAAAAAACAATAATTGCTTGAAAATTTCATATTAGTTGGTTCTTTTTACACTGATATCATTGTTTAAATTTAAAACATTTTGTCTTTTGAAACCTTATTAAAGCATTTGATTATCTACTATAAATACATTTGAAATGTACCATATTTGTTGCCATGGCAACAATTGCTGCACTCCACTGTTGAAAAAATATCAGGACTGTTACTTCATACATGTAATATGTTAATTTCATAAAGTTAGGACAAACAATATGTGAAATATTTTCTTTACTGATTTCAAAATAGCAAATCTGGCACACAGCGACTGGGACAACTGAGGAGGAAAGGGTTAATGTAATATATATATATATATATATATATATATATATATATATATATATATATATATATATATATATATATATATATACATACACTCACACAATATAATTATGTTGCTGCTAAAATGAGTTTAAAATTTTTTTTAGTTGTCCTGCTGAATTTCCGATTAGGGGTTTGAAATAAAACGTGCTGGGTAAAATTGCAGTCCCTACCTTCTAATGAGACCTAATACCTGTTTGATTTGCTTGTTTGTTTTTGTGGGTTTTAATGGCACTTTTAACACATTATTGGCCATATCATGCTGAGGAAATGGGAACTAAGTACCTTTCCCAAGGACACACCCAGGCAGCTGGCCTGGGTGGGTATCGAACCCAAGACCCTTGGATTATGAGTCTGACACTATTCCAGCTGAGCTACTGCGGCTCTCCATATGTTTGAAAAAAACTGTCTATATTCATATAAATGAATATTTATCTGATTTTACCTCTCTCCCTAATTAACATTTCACCATAAATGTCGGCTAAACTCTAACCTGTGCCAATGGACTGCTGACCAGTGCTATGGATGGGAAAGGCAAAAGGCATTGCATAATTACAGGCACACTCAAAATTTCCCTGACATCTAGGTCAGGTGGCCATCATCTAGCTGACTGCCACTATATATCATTTACAAATTCAAACGGTCACAACTTCAACATTTTTCAACTAGTTTTAATTAAATTTTCAGTATATTTTCATAATTAAAATTAATTTACAAGGTAACTGTCCAAATACTTCTATTTTATATAAAGTGCTATGCTGATGAGTTGGTATGATTATCTATGTTGTCAATATGGCTAGGAAAAGCTGGTTTTCCATCCCATGCAAAGCAGTGTGGCCAAGAGGTCGATGTTTTCAATATGGTAAGGAAAAGCTGGTTTTCCATCTCATGTAAAACAGTGTGGCCTAGTGCTGGACACTAGACTCAAGATCAGAAAATTACTAGTTTGCATTCTGCTTTGCTCATTACTGTTGTATCCTTGAGTAAGGCATTCAACAGGGCTCAAAATTAGCAGTAGCCCACTAACACAAGAATAGTAAATTTAGCACTGGACAATATAAAGTAAACCTAAGAAAGGGGTTAGGAAATCTTGTCCTTTAGGAGCGAGTACCCTGTATATGGATATGGGGCATATTTCACTTTTCTTACCTCAAATGTTTGAAGAACATGGTCACAAACTTTATTTAAATCTTTCAGTCCTTTTTTTAGTACTTCAGTGGCCGGGGCACCTGTTGTGGGAAAAAAAGGAGTTTTTATAGTTTTCTTTTATTTGGTCAATTGTTACAGGTAGCATTTTACACATATACTAAATGCACAAATACTATCTCAATTATCTACACTGGGCTTTTTCCATTTGTAAATGGTGATGGAAAGATGAAAACAGGATTTCAATTAACACAAGATGGTAAATCATTATATTTAAGCTCCATTAAATTTGTGCTAATTCAGTAAATCTGACATACTGACAACATCATATTTTTATGATTTGGTTATTTGTTTTATATATATATATATATATATATATATATATATATATATATATATATATATATATATATATATATATATATATATTGTTTAACTATGTTGCAGCTGCAATAAATTTAATTTTCACATAAGTTAGTAATTTTGCTAAATTTGTGACAATTTTGTAATTTTTAGAAGGTAACAAAACACAATTGTACTCTCAAACTCACATTTTAATTATATACATATATGCTGTTTGATCAGTTGCAGATAAAGTGTCAAATATAGTTAAATCAATATTTTTAGTAAACAACATTTCTCCAATAATACTTACCCAATCATAATATGTTAGGAGTACATCCACTATATTACAAATCCATCCATTCCAAGCTAAAAAAAAAAACATTCACCATGTCTTTTGGGTTGTTTAAGCAGTAAAACTGCTAAAAAAAATTGTCTGTCTGCTGAGCTGTAAGACAGATGAGAGTGGTCTTCCCTTGCATAGAGGGACTGGTGCAAAATCCCATAATTTGTCAGGTACTTATAGAGCGGAAATGCATCTAAGAAATGAATTTAATCTAAACACAAGTCCCTTGAAGTGACTGACACTCTACTGGCTGAAAAGAATTTCCCGGAATCCAAGAAAAGACTTTTCTACTTTTTAACTGCTGAATGTTGAAACCATCTCTTTTATTCTTGAAATGATAACAAGATTTTCAAATTGACCACTTTGGTGGCCATACTGGATATAAGATTCGCACCATTTCCATTTAGGATCAACTAAGACATAATATGAAGTTTTTTGATTAAAACCCCATGTTGATATGACCATCCATCTAGAAGTAGTAGTGATAGCAACATTTTCAAGATGGCTGCCATGGCGGTCATATTGGAGGTCAGATTGGGACACCATTTTCATTTAAGACCAACTAGACATCATATGCAGTCTTTCAGTGAAAACCCCATGTTGATATGACCACATGTTCAGGTGGAGTAGCGATAAGATTTTCAAGATGGCCACTGTGATGACCATATTGGATGTCCAAGCAGCACCTTTTTCATTTAGGACCAATTAGACCTTGGGATGAATGTGTGTGTCAAGCTTCATGGCAATCATCCATGTAGTTTAGGTGATAACAAACTTTTGCTAATAGATAGATGGGTGTAGGATGGATGAGGGACAACATTCCATCCCAAAAGCTCTTCCTGTCTATGACTATAAGAGCTAAAATTGGTTTCTTCTCAACTGTATTACCCAATCATAATACATTAAGAGAATAGGTAAGAGCTGGAGAGAGTTACATCCCCTTACCCCAAAGTTGGCCGTGGCTTCAGTCTTCTAACATATATGAAGCAGCTTCAAATCTTGTGTGAGATACAAGCTAGTATGAAGCAGCTTCAAATCTTGTGTGAGATACAAATCTTGTGTGTGAGATACAACAAGGGTTAACACATGGTCCATGCATGGACATAGTTTGGATAAAAGTTTATGCTCTCGCAAATCCAGCACAAATAAAGTAACCTGCATTTTTATGAATATGCTGAATGACGTGGGAAGGTTGTTGTTGCACTACTGATACAGGTCCAACCAGGTAAATCTAAGCCCTCTGGGAAGAAAGCTCTCAGAAGTATAGGCTGGATTTTACCTCCAGCTCATGGCTTAGTTGATGTAATTTAGGGACAAGTTGTGTTTGAATGCTATCCTAGTGATGACTGCCCCAACCTCATGAAATTCATCTGGTCTTGAAAGCATGGGGCCTTCCAGCATAAAAGAAACCAAACCATTGTTTTGGAACTGCAGTGACTAGAAAGCAGGTCTTGTATGAGAACTGAGCCATGAAGGATCTAGACAGTGTTTCAAAGGGTGCCTTATTCAACCATATCAGAACCCACAGTAGGTTCTATTTTAGCAAAAGCACCATGGCCTATGGTAGAGACAAGTCAAAATTTGCAAGAAGGTCGGAGAGGTCTTTGTTCTGGCCTATATCCTCCATTCCATGATGGCAGAACATATCTGAAATCATTGAACGGCAGCCCTTGATTGTGCCATAGCAATTAGCTATTCATGGTACTAAGGCTTTTAAGGGACAGACATGAGTCTGTCGCACTGCTGTGAAAAACTGTCTATTTCCCCTCAAAAGCTTGAAAAGTGGCAAGCCTTCTTGCCTGAGCAAATCTATCTGCCACACATCCAGAGACTGCAGGCATGCAGGTTCAACATCTCTTAGTTTGCAGTTATTTCAACAGGCAGGAAGAAGGTAAGATTCTCCTGAGAATCTCCACTGCCAGGTTCAGAAGGTTGCTAAACCATGATTTTTTTCCACTTGATGGGAGCAATCAGGACTAGTCAGCACCCCAATTCCCTCACTTTCTGCAAGACTTTGGGAATCAGAGTGGTTCAGGGAATGATGTATGCATTAAAACCATTTCAATTCAGGGAAAGGACATTAACTGCCTAAGCTTTTGGATCTGGGACTGGTGAGATAAAGGTTTGGAGCTAGGCATTTCACCTTATTGTAAAAAGGTTCACATGAGGTTGACCCCACTAGGCAGATTTGACTGAACTCTGTGGAGTGGATGGACCATTCAGTATGGATCAACTGATTCTGCTGGGACAGTGAGTCTTGCTAGGACATTTAGCCTGCCTGGGATGTGGCAGACTTGAATATGGATTTGTTAACAATGTCACCACCCGAGAAAATCCCAAACTGAAGGAAAAGGTTGGAGGACTTGGTTCCCCCTCGCCTTCTGATGCAAATGATGATGATTGAGTTGTCATACAGAATGAGAACATCCTTTCCAGAAAACATCTCTTGCCATGATCAAAAGGCATTCACTACAGCCTTCATCTCCAGGAGACGGATGTGCAGTGAATGTTCCTAATTGAGCCAAACCCTGCACACTTCTGGGAAACAAGGCAGGAGATGGACACAAAGCCTGTCTGCTAGTGTCTGTGCAGATCTTGATTTCTGGCAGTTGATCCTGCAGCAGGATACCTGGTGTAAACCAAGTGAGGTCTTCCCATTCTAAGATGAGACTTCATGCAGTCCAAAACTTTGATTATTTGGTCTAGAGGGCCAAGTTTCAGTCACCACCAGGATAGAAGGGTCATTTGCAGGGGTCATTTGCAGGGGTCTTACAAACAGGTGGCCCAAGACAAGAAGATCTGCGGATCCAAATTAAAAGACCCAAGAGGCAAAGAAATTCCCAGGCTGAGATTTGATTCTCTGTACAAATAGTAGACAGATGATTTTCAAGGCACTTTTCTTAGGAAGACAGACTTGGTTTAAGAGTATTTTCAATTCCATGCCCAAATGAATGAAATGCTGGAATGGAATGATATAGAATTTGTCTTGGTTGACAAGGAATTAAAGGTAAAGCAAGAGCAAAACAAGGGATTTCATGTCTCACCTGGTGCTCCTCAAAAATGTAATCCAGTTAGTTCAATGTTATGGAAATGGAGAAGACTGATACAACTCTGTCCATGATTCCTGAAGACCCAGGGACTGCAATTCAGAATGAAAAGTATGCTCTAAACTGGTACATGGTGTCCCTGTATGCAAACCTCAGTAACTTCCAGGAAGACTTGCGGATGGGAATATGAAAGTATGCCTCTTGGAGGTCTAGGCTAACAATGAAAGCTCCCTCCAGAACAACACTGACAACAGATCTTAGTTTCTTAATTCTGAACCATGATGCCCAAATGTGTTGGTTGTGAGAACTTAGATCTATGATCAGACGAAGCTCGTCACTGGCCTTGGAAACCAGGAAAGATCTGGAGTATTGTGAACAATCTCGACCACCTTTTCTGTAACGAGAGTGATTATTTCTTGCAGCTTTGTATGGATCTTTTGGAGTGTCTGTAGCAAAGGGAGGCCTTGACAGCACATGATGGTCACTGAACTGCATCTGGAGGCCCTCTAAGACGATCTGCAAGACCCACAGGTCATCTGGGCATGACAAAGTGTTGAAGTCTTTCCCCCCACCAATATGCTGGAAAAGGGCAGCATCAGCATGGTGTCATTTACTGTGGGAAAGTTGACAGGGAGAGAAGCTTGGTTGAAACTGCTCCTTATCTACCCATGTTTTGTCATCTGGGCCCTTGCTAAAGGAAAAGCCATAGTGGAGGATTTCTCCATTTTGGCATACCTTAGATGGGTCCTTCCTTCTTCTTCAGTCTCTCTTAGGAAACGAGCTGGGCTCTGGGTCACTGGACCCACAAGAGGTTTGAATCTTTGGCACCCTGTTTCCTGACATGTTGTATATGGCTATGGTAGAGGAGGTTGGAAGATAACAGCTGTGATCTGAGAATGACTTTGTGATTGTGTTTTAGAAGCATTGACATGGATATGAATGCATCTATTACACGAGCTGTGGGTTAATGGTAAGCTGCCCTGTTGAGTGTGTGAGCCATATGCGCGACTAATTACCAGGGATGTCTATCAGTGAGGTTCTTGACAAAGGGGTCTATACTGTGCTCACACTGTTGAAATATACCCTCTGAGATGAAAGAGAGCATGGATCCTATCGCTACAATGTTACAATCCAGTTGTTGCATGCCAGTGTCCATCTATGGTCCTGTTGCTTAAAGTGTCTAGAACAGACAACTGTGTTTTTGATTGTCTGACAAAAGAAATATTAACACACGAGTTAATTACAATAATTAGTTGTTAAAACAATTAATTACATCACAGGTGATTGAAATTCTATCAATGTAGTAAGAAATGTCAGAATATCCAAGAGTAAAGAGAAGAAAAAAATCCTATACAGATACATGATTTTTTTTCTTCCCCTTTATTTTGGATATTATGACAATTTCTTACTACAGTGATAGAATTTCAATGGCCTGTGACTTAAGTGTGCATTTTGCATTACTTTTACACTGATCAATATGGTTGTCAACAGTTTCATTCATTCCTATCCAGCCACATTCTCTCTCTGTCTGTGGTAATTTTCATTCTACTTGTCCTATCTCTATCTTTATATCATGGTCATTTTCATTCTACTCTTTCTATCTCTCTTTCAAGAAGAGAATTAAGTTTACTTTTTTTCTGTACTTACTACTCGTACATCAATTCATAATCCCTATGATATAAATACGCTACGTGAAGGTACGCCCAGTTTTTGATGACCCCGTTTTGGGGAAAGGGACTGGGGATTTAATTATGATAAAACCTACCATTATAAAACACACATACAAACACTCATTTTGCATCATTGATAGAACAGTTTTTCGTTTGGATTGATCTTTATTACATCATTTAGTTGCAAGAAAACACAAGCACAACAACAATCATCCCGTTCCTAACCTTAAAATTTGACCCCTCATCATGACGTATTGCAACAATCCATTTTTTATGAAGCTCCGTCTTCTTCACAGATGGAATATGGTGGAAGCTTAAATCTATATGAATTCTAGCATTGCCATTGCACAACAGAACACAACAAGATTCGTCACGATTTTCCTTGTCTGTATCAATTGTAGCAGCCATTGTTGCGAGGTAGAATGATGCTGGTGCCTAGCTTAGCCTAGTTTTGGATTCGTTGACCTAGAGTCACAAGAATACATGAATAAATTCTGAGAATGGTCCATACCAGGAAAGTATATCAATGTAACCAGTCCTAGTAGTAGAAAGTGAAAATTGCGGCTGTGCTGGAACTGGAGTGGGCATAGTTCATGGCCAGCTGATGTCTCAAGCTGAACTCTAGTACTGGCTCCCTGGAATGATCACAGTAGCCACTACCTGTGTCTGCGTATTGTGATGGACTGTGAAGGATTGATCCAGTTGGGCCACTATACTATGTCTGTACTGGCCTGGTAGTCTGTGCCATGATGGTATGATGTGGTTGTGGCACTCTGGGTGACAGTGGGGCTGTTACTGTATGAGAAACCCATGATGGCAAAGATTGCCAGATCTTTTTCTGAATGGTGATCTCTTTGCCTCCAGTGATTTGGTCATCAGGAAACTAACAACTGAGGCAGCAATACAGATGGCATCCACATCCATGCATTTCTTATCTCTCTTGTTTATCTGGAATAATTGCTTGGCTGTAATGGTTGCTCATCTTTCCTCAGACCAGTGTGAGCAAACATAACATTTATGGTTCAAACTGCACCCTATAAAGGTGGGGTATTTATCCTCAGGGAGTCTGAATTACTTGCACACCCTACATTTAACCCTGACAATTGCTGTTGATACCTTATGTGATTAGAGAACGCTGAACAATGGCAAATACAGGTGAAATCAATCAAGCGCTGTGCTGAGTTTACTGTGAAGTGGCCACGATGAATCATGACAAAATTTTAGAAATTATCTTATTACTTGGAATATATGATCACTTACTTGATATAACTTAAAATAAAAGTCAAGCACTGAGATGAATTGCAAGTACTATGGACCATTGGACAGGCAATAAAAGTGGCAACAATTAGTTTATTGCATGATGAAGTTGGACAATTGAAGTGCAAAATATTCATCCACGATGAGGATAGAGCATGATTTTAACAGAAAAACTGATACAGTCAAACCTTTCTACAGCAGCCACCCATGAGAAAAAGGCCAAAGTGGCCTGTGTACACAGCTGACCTCTGTGGAGAGGTTTCACTACTTCTTAGAGGTGAGAAAACTCCATAGAATCACTCAAACTGGACAGTTTTGCAAAGCCTTATGTAAGGGCAAGCTGACCGGGCATGAGCTGAATTAGTAAATGAAGGACAGGATTTGGCACCAATCCCTATATCCATGGGGAGATCACTCTCATCTGATTTCAGCTCTGCAAGCACTAAAACAAGCCAAAAGGTATGGCAAATGTCATTTTTTAGCTTGGGAGGGCTGGAATTGCAAGGTAGTGCATGTACTACTCTGTCACTTAACTTGTGACATCAAAATTGGCATGTAATTAATGATGTTCGACAAAAATTAAAAGTAAATTTTTCCAACAATATTCTTTCACAAATACAGATTTTATTTCTCTTTACCATTAAAGGGATAACATGTACGTATGGGCTTCACTCCCATTTCAATCTACCACAGTCAACACTAACAGTGCCATCTAAGATCCCAAAATTATGTAGTAGTATGTTTTCATTCCACTTTACCCAATGTTAGCCAGGTACTCTACCTCTTCAGCTATCTGGGCGGACACCACAGCCACATCCACAGTCATTTCTCCACTGCCATATTAAATAGGATTTTCTACTGTGCCCTAGCAAACAACTCACCAAATGTTTGTATCCTAAAGTTAATCTTATTCTCTGAGGGATGAGGTACACTGTATCCACAAAACTGCACATCTGGACTGAAAGCAAATGAGAAAGAAAAATTGTGTAAGTATAGGGTTTAATGGCACATCAGCTCAATCTTGGCTATATAGTGCCAATTGAAAGTTTATTTCTAAAAAATACAAGAGTCCTTTGAAGCGACTGATGCTCTAAAGGCAGAGAAGAATTTCCAGGAATCCAAGATAAGACCATTTCTTTTTTTTAACTGCTGAATGTTTAAACCACTCCAGCCATATTGGATGTAAGAAAGGCATCATTTTCATTCAGGACCAACTAGATATCATAAGAAGTCTTTTGGCAAAAACCTTGTGTTAATATGACCAACCATTCAGTAGGAGTAGCAATAACAAGATTTAAAAAATGGCCATCATGGTGGTCATATGTGATGTAAGATTGGCACTATTTCCATTTAGGACAAACTAAATATCATAAGAAGTCCTTTGGTGAAACCCCCATGGCAATATGACCATCCATTCAAGAGGAGTCGCAATAACAAGATTTTCAAGATGGTAACCAGGGTGGCTATATTGGATGTCAGACCGCCAACATCTTCATTTAGGACCAACTAGACATCATAATTAGTCTTCTGATGAAAACCCCATGTTGTTATGACCCTCCATCCAGAAGGGATAGTGATAACAAGAGTTTGAGTTTGCATTTGAGTTTGAAGATGGCCACCATGGTGGCCATATTGGAGGTCAGATCAGCACCATTTTTATTTAGGACCAACTTGACATCATTAAGTATTTCAGTGAAAACTCAGTACATCCATCTGTTCATAAGGTGTAGAAAAACTACATTTTAAAAATGACCACCATGGCAGCCATATTGGATGTCAGATCAACACCATTTTCATTTAGAACCAACCAGATATTATAAGAACTCTGTTAGTGAAAATCCAATGTATATATGACCATCCATTCAGGAGTAGTAGCAAGAAGATTTTCAAAATGGCTGCTATGGTGGTCATACTGGATGTCCAAGCAGCATCCTTTTCATTTAGGACCAACTAGACCTTAAGATGAATGCATCTTTAAAGTGTGGTGGCAATCCTTTCAGTAGTTTAGGAGGAGTACTAATAACAAACTTGTGCTAATGGATGCTGGATGCTAGATGCTGGATGCCAGATGAGAGGCCATCACGTAAGCTCTTCTGGTCTATGACCAGTAAAGCAAATAACAAGAAAAATTTGAAAACTTTCGGAAGATAAACCCTTCCAAATAAATGTAAATATGTAGCCATTCAAGACAAATGAGAGAGAAACAGAGTCTAATTTACCTCAATTATGAATATAATTTCACACAAACAGGACTAGAAATTTACATAAATTATTGGGTATGGGGTAGCCACAAGGACTAGTAGGTTTCAAAATCTACTAGTCTGCCAGAGTTTTTACTGGTCTCTGCAAAAAAAGTTGGCTAATATTACACTGATACTGTAACTTATTCATGTGAATGTTTTGCTTGTAACTTGTGGCATTCCAAGATGAAAAAAAGAGAAAAAACAAAATTCAATTGAATAATGGAAACATACAAAAACTGTCTATCAGTTACAATGATAGAGATGTTAACCAAACTTGTTGCTACCCAAGAGGACTACCAAAATCTGAATGTAATCAACGATTATATACCTCGCCCCTATGAAGTTTTTAGTAGTCTCCAATAGCCATTGTAAACATTAATTGTAGTGTAGAAAATACATTCAGATTAAACTGATGTTAACAAGGTGAAATGGCTTCTTTTCTAACTAAAATTTTATTTGCAATATTTTTATCTTTACAGCTGTAGAACTTAACTTTTGATTGGCACCATATATCCAGTAATGTGCCGACATGCCATTAAACCATATACGTACATACATACTGTGACAGGGTATAAAAGATATAATGATTTTAAAAATTATTATTTCGTGTGTTATCAAATTGTGGGTGCTTAAATGACTTGAAAAAAAAACAGAGTTTTATTTTTTTCTTTGTTTTAAAATCATTGTTCTTAAAGTCTGATTCAGAAACTAAAGTCACAGGCTTAGAATAACTGTGGAGTGACAGCCAGAATTACATAGTTCATGCATCAGTAATTACCTTGATTAGCCACCGCAGCTGTGGTCACACATGAAAAGCATGCAGTCCACTATCTAATTCCTATACTCATTCACATGAACAATACACAATTAACCTGTTGATAGTAACATATCCCAATATATAATGTCTAGTCATTATATGGAAAGTTTGCTACTGAATAAACATATTTATTCCTATTTCCAACTGCACTGGTCAGAAAGGGCCTTCTGTGTAGGTTAGGATGTGTATAGCTTCAAAAAATCTATTTGGTTAGTGAGGAAGTATGGGAGGAAGGATAGTATGTATATAGCATGCCAAAATTGCATGTGATCATGAACTAAACACAAAAACTTAATCAAAGCTAGTAAAAGATGAAATAATGGTCAAGATGAGCTTCTTCTGTTGTAAGGGTGCGGTACTAACAGATATGTGTACAATTATAAATTTAATGATTCTAGCATGAACAATGTCTGAGAAATGAACATCAAAGACAAAATTTAATCTGAGTCAGTAAAGTGTAACATATGGACCATAATGACCTACTTCTGCAATGAGGGAGTAGAGCTCATTAAGATACATCCCTGCACCAAGTTTCATGATTCTAGATAAGATAGTGTGTACATAGCATGCAAAAAAACTTATGTAGTCATGAGCAACATGCAGAAACTTAACCTAAGCCAGTAAAATGTGAAATGTACATCACAATGACCTTATTCTACTGTAAGGGCGTTGTACTAATAGAGATTCATACAATCACCTGGTTTGATGATTGTAATATGAACAGAGCATTAACTTAAAACACAAAATTTAGCCCAAGCCAGTGTGAAATATGGGTTTCAGTGACCTACTTTTGTGATGGGAGTGAAATCGATCTCATGACCTACTTTTGTGATGAGGGGTGTAATATCTGTTAAGTTGCATCCCCTCACCATGTTTCATGATTCTAGGTATGTATAAAAGTAGCAAAAAACCCTGAGCTAAATGCAAAAACTTAACCAAGAATGTACAAATAATGTACATGTACAAAGTTAGCCCCCTTAACCCCCTCCCTTAAGGGTAGGTGCTATCAAACCCACTCGAAAATGCTGCTTATGACCTAAGCAGAAAGAATGGGTGAGATGCAGTGTATATGCTTATATATATATGTATAGATGGCAATGCCGATGCATGTTGTAGTATAATAGTTTTCCTCTACTTTGTAGAAATGGCTAGTTAATTTACTAGTACTATGGTAAATTTACTAGTACTATGGTAAATTTACTAGTACTATGGTAAATTTACTAGCCATAGGTAAACAGACTACTGATAATTTTGAGCCCCGCACTTGTACACTATTTTTTAAAAGTTTGATTTTATTTTACTTTGATTCAGCTTATAACTACTAAACATTTTTGGTAGCTTACCGTATATACTCACGTATAAGCCTATACCAACTGCAAACTGTATAGACCCAGATCTGTTGTCGCATAATGCACCGGCAGATCAGAGTCTCTGTTGTTTGCATTTTGACCCAACTTATATGTGAGTATATACGGTACTTATTAAATACATTACTGAACAAAACAGCTATTGTCAGTATTTTATTTGAATCACTCAAACAGGTCCATCTCAATCATTATTCTGGTACCATTAGTTTAGCATGGCATTCATGAAATGTTAGCTTACAACATGTAATACCCATTTTAATCTTCCAGGTAATCATTCATATATTATGATCTCTTCATTAAATACTTCCTGCATGACTAAACTTTTAGCCTAATTTGGTCTCCTTGCTAAATTTGATAAAATTTTGTGCTTGCTAATATTTTGTGATTTACAGTTACATCTGACATGTCTGTAGAAAATGAGTCGTATACAATGATGAAAGTAACCAAGTTCTTCAAAGTTGGAAGATTTATAGCCTCTTCTGTGAAATATGTGGCCAATAACTCTCTCCAAAATAAAGCTGCCTTTTGACCTTTTAACCTACATATTACCAGGGATCTTAAATTATCCCCTCTAAACCTATTTGCCAAGTTTAATGACATTCACATGATGTTAACAGAAGACAAAAATCCACCTCAACATGCCCTCAAAGACAAGTGGACTTCAGTTACCATATATACTCGGGTCCAAATGCAAACAACATAGACCCTGATCTGCCATCGCATAATGTGCCGGCAGATCAGAGTCTACGTTTTTTGTTCTACTGATTAGTCTTTACAAACTGCATAGACCCAGATCTGCCAATGCAATATGCGATGGCAGATCTGGGTCTATGCAGTTTGATGTTGGTATAGGCTTATATGCGAGTATATACGGTACACGTTTGGAGGACCTTACTTTTTCATTATAATATATCTCAGAGCGTTGCCAAGGGTGTGATCCTCATTGTGGAATATAAAAGTTCTACACGTCTCATCCTCATCTGACCCTGTACTGATCTGTAATTAAAAAAAGAAGCAACTACTGTTAAAAATAAAACAAAAATTTAAAATCTGAAATTCAACTTTATACATTATACTTTGATCAGAAAAATTAAAACATTCTTGCTGTAATTCGGTCCAGAGCTCTAAATTAGAATTTAATGAATTGGGTATTTACATCCTGGTTTGGTGCTAACTGCACCGTTTTAAATTCAATGGGGTATTTGGTGAAAACTGTAAAACATAAACTTATGATACCAGACAGGGTCTTAATCATCATGATGTCAATCATGCCTTTTAGTGACCAAGACTTATTCAGGATGCATTAGATTATATGATTCTCTTTGAGTGCATGTCTCACAGTGATCAAGTACTATCATTTCAAACATGCATGGAATATTCAAAACTTGTTCAGATATCATAATTTATTTTGAGTGCACTATCAGAAGACATGGAATATGCTTACAGTAGTAGCAATATCCCGACAATATTGGACTAAATGCTAAATATTAAATTGTTTGCATAATTTGAACACATTTCAATTTTTTTGTTTGTTTTAAGGCAATTTATTTGTGTAAAATACACATGTACACTAGCTCTGTATGGTGGACTTGCTCATCCATCCATTATAAACACGAGTCCACTTGTTATGACCTGGGATACTTGAAACAATTGCAACCGCAATCCAGATGTGTTGCATGCCCTCTGAAATGTAAAACATGTCTTGAAAGACCATTGCTTTGAGAGACCACCTTTCTCGAGACCAGATTCTCAAGGCATAGATTTATTGATTATATAGTGTTATGACCTGTCATGAGAGACCATTTATCTTGAGAGACCATGAATTTTCAAGACAGGATCTACTGTACAGATAAATCAAATGGGCATATATATAATTTATCTAATGCCTGGTCATGGATATGTAAAAGGTAAATATTACTGATATCATTGCTTGTTATTTGTTTATGGTTTAATAAATCAAAACCAGGATATTTCAGAAAAGTTTCAGGAGTCTTCTAATGAATCTTCATCTTTCTCTAAATTGTCTAATATTTTTATGAAGTTGTCTTTCTCCAAATAGGCACCCAGTCACATGGACTTTGCCACATGCATGAAATCAAAAGTGGACCTTTTTGTCATTGTAGCAATATTTGAACGTACATGAAATACAACAACAGAATATATGAACAATCCCGAGCATACAGGTCCTTCCATTGATGGATAGACCAAAAAATGCTCACAAAGTATGATTCCTATACCAATGGTTTATTCAAGCTGATGTAGACTATGATTTAATTTTATCTCAGTTCACAGTAAAATGAACCAAGATGAATAATATTGATACATCTGTCTGGAGCCAACAATATTGGCTACCACATAAACGATACTGCAGAATACCAGATGATACTAGTTGTCAAGTATTGTCAATCTATCGAGTATTTACCACTAATTTAAAACAATATTTTTTCCCAGTATCCAGGGGTCTATTCTAGGATGAATGATTGCTGCCAGTATCCAGGGGTCTATTCTAGGATGCGTGATTGCAGGATTCCCAGTATCCAGGGGTCTATTCTAGGATGCATGATTGCGGGATTCACATTAATTTCTAAAAAAATCATGCCAGAAAATTAAATAAAACTCCAATATATCAAATTTGTTATAAACACAAAATTTACTTTTGCAAGACACCCCCAACTGTAGATAAAAACTTTGTCATGTCCATTGACCTTTAAACACTTGTCTCAATGTAAGATACTTGCATGTTCTAAGTTTGGTTAAATCTATAATTCATATTTTAAAAAAAAAAAAATATTTTTTTAAATTGCATCATTCAAGATATTCATCAGATATATCCACAAACTGGACTTTATAAAGTCCATTCATACCTGTTTGTGTTATCATGCTCAAAGCTAGTACAGTGAGGTTAGATCAATATCATTTTACTATAAGAATAACTAGATACTGCAAGAAGAAAAAAAGTGGTGTTTTGTTGTGGGTTTTTTAAAATGCCCTTTTAGCAATCAATTTAGGAGAAGTAGCTATGAGATTTTTCAAATTCTGGGAGGTCACGTTCACTTCATTTTCAATTAGAACCACTACATATAGTGAGAAGTATTTTCGAGAAAACCCCATGTCAATACAACCATCATTTCAATCGGGGTAGTGATAACAAACTAGAATAGTATTGAGCAACAAGTAAGATTCTCACATCTAGTATCACGGCCGCGTTCTACAGATGATCCAGTTATACATTCTCTCGTTTATGCTTTGCAAGCAAGATAAAAGCTTGCCAGCCAAAGTAACGAAACGTGTATTCGAAAATGTCTCGAAAATTAGTGCACGGTTCATATTCAACAGTTCCTTGGATCGTAAATTACTTTAAACAATGATGTTCTCTAAATGGCAATATTTAATGGAGATTTTTCTGGGGGTTCATTACGACAGAGAAAAGTTACTATCTCTAAATACCAGTTCTAAATTTCTAGTAACAGGTGTGCTCGTCATCTTCTATAACATACAACCGTACAGTCAGCCAGATGAGGAAAAAGACCAATTGCTTCCGAGTAATTCAGCCAGTTTGCGATTTCGAACATTCCCGGATAGCGCTACGAAATTTTACAAATCAAGCTGAGAAATAAAACGGGGCGCAATGCCTTTCTGTTATTCGTTCGTAGCTTTTATACATACATACATACATACATACATACATACATACATACATACATACATACATACATACATATATATATATATATATATATATATATATATATATATATATATATATATATATATATATATATATATATATATATATATATGACACAAAAATTGCACCAAGTACAAAAACAGTTTCCCAACGTTTTGAGATAAACAAGCTCTTCGTCAGGGGAAGAAGCAATTTTCGTCCACAAAACAAACACTAAACACAAAAGCCAAGAAAAATTCTCGACTCTTACATGTTGAAATGACGGGGAAATAAACAAACAAAGGATAACCAATAGAAGAAAGAAAGAAGACAAAATTAAAAAACGGTCTAAAACGGGTAAACTACATATCTATGTTCTGCTGCCATCACCCAACGAAGTTGTGTAAACAAAGTTCTAAGTGTTTTTCGTGCGTATCACGCAGAGGACCAAAGTGTTTTGACCTAATTAAATGCTTAGAACAAAGGACTGACACCATGCTCGGCGATAAATCAACGCCATCATCAAAATGTGCAAAGGCCTGCTAAAGTTATGCATGGATGTACTAAGGAAGTATGTCAAGAGCATGGTATAGCGGGATGATGGACAAGAGTTATAATAATAATAATAATAATAATAATAATAATAATAATAATAATAATAATAATAATAATAATAATAATAATAACAACAACAACAACAATAATAATAATGATACTACTACTACTAATAATAATAATATAAATGATGATAATAATAACAATAATAATATATATATATATATATATATATATATATATATATATATATATATATATATATATATAAATATATACATATATATAATATTATCATACAGATTAGAGAATTCGAACCCGGATCCGCGAGTTACGACACCCATCGCCTTGCCTGTAAGTACCAACCCCTATACCATCTCGACCACATCACCAAAACATGATGCTACAGAGTCGGTGGTATAGGCATTCGTGCTTAGCAGACATACCCGCAAGTCGACCCAGTAATTAATTCTTATCTAAGTACAAAGACCATCTGAAATCAATCCAGATGAAAGGTTTTTTTCACATCCTTTCACATTTATTACTGGATTCAAATTTGAAGGTCTGTGCTAAAAATTAACCAACAGGAAATTCTGTTGAATGATGCCTGGCTTGCTTCG
This sequence comes from Margaritifera margaritifera, assembly GCA_029931535.1. Classification (NCBI taxonomy): domain Eukaryota; kingdom Metazoa; phylum Mollusca; class Bivalvia; order Unionida; family Margaritiferidae; genus Margaritifera; species Margaritifera margaritifera. The sequence goes on along the minus strand of JAQPZY010001629.1, from coordinate 4,090,192 downwards.
TCTGTATAATACATAATCCAAAAACTTGGCATAGCCAGTTTAGCAAAAAAAGTAAGTCATTACAAACACAATTCAAGTTTTATGAGTGATAACTTAAGTGATAAATGTGAATACATACATGAAATTCATGACCAGGAAACTGAGCTACACTTTCACTCGGTAACACACTGAAGGAATCCAATGATCCCATTACACAACAAATGACCTGCTTTATCTGTTGCTCTAAAAATAGCGGATCAAAACCGCTTTATTCCTTGTATAATGCATTACTGTGCATTAAAATTATTTCATCCCATCGGCGACAGCAGTAAATAGCCTTCTGTTACCACAGAAGTTAACGTGAAAGCATCTTTCGATGTCTACCTGGTATTTGCGTCTCAGACTACACATTGAAGCGTCATGTGACCATATTACTCGTAGTCATGATCTATTTTAGACGGGGAAACCCCTACGTACTTGACATTCTTAAAACGTGATTTGTGGCCTATTTACACTGAACTGAACACGATCTTATTTCACGATTTTTCGGCATTTTTAATCAGACATAAGAAACAATTTCAAATTCATATTTATGAAAATGTATAGAACAGTGCTCCTCGAAGTGTCGCCCCAAATTTTAACTGCTAACATTAATAGCGTCCGCTGATGAAAATTTGCACAAATCTATTTTGAGCCGACCCTATAAAGTGCCCTATGCATTTGCGCAGAAACTGTTAAGTCCATGTCTGACCGAAGAAAGGTGTCCATGCAGCAAATAAGACCAATCGCTTTGAAGCAATTTATTGTTAGTTACCTTTTAGAGCATGCATTTTGCTTTATAACTGCTGCCATCCCCACCCCCGCTGCTATCTACTAGAAGCGAAACGAGGACATGATATCATCGATAACAAATATAAATAAATAGATCCTTGTCGTTTACACTGCTTTTTGTTTTTGCTCTTTTACTTCGTGAGAAATGGGTATACTATTCTTCTATTATAACATAATTATGTCGCGCGAGAAGGTGCGAAACACATATTGTCTGGCACACCATGCTATTTACATCGTTCGTGCCTGGTACACCATTCCGTTAATATGGTAAATCTTCTTTTATAACCATGGGAAAGATAGTCCAACAAGGAAGTACTCTTTTACTTTAGAAAATAGAAACAGATCCAAAATGACCCTATGTAAAAAAAAAAAAAAACAGCATGATAATAAAGAATGGGACACACATACATGTTTAGTAGTTATTCCTATTTTTGCAAACGGAGTTTATTAAATGTAATTAATATGAGGTCCAAAAGATTCGCAGACATATGATATTGTATTGAATTTAAACATGAATTTGACAGGACCTAAGTTTCATCGTTTAGTTTACAAGTTTTATTTAGTACTATTAAAATATAATACAATATGCGGTATAGAGATAAATTCTACATAAATCAAATAAAAGCATTAACTTACTCAGGCCAATATGTATATATACGTAATATACGTATACACCTACAGATAAATGTAATAAAAAAATCTTCCTTACAGTATGTACGTTCGTACCAAATGCATATGCTCTAATCCAGCTACCTTTGAAAAGAGACCAAGAGAGTTCAAGGGGCACCTTAGAAGGAGAGGATGCAGAAATAGCTACATCGAGGAGGCTATTAACAAAAATAGACTCCTAGATAAAGGAGCCCTCCTAAAATATAAAACAAAGGAAACCAACAAAAGCGTCCCCTTCGTGGTTACTTTCCACCCCCACGCCCCTAAATTACAACAGATAATTCGGAAGCATTGGAACCAGATTGAATCCTCCCAACATCTGAAGAGCATATTTTAAGAAGTTCCTATGGTTGCGTACCGTAGACCTAATAATCTGAAGGACCATCTGGTAAGTACCAAGTGCCTAATTTGCAAACAATTGCCCGAGACCAAATAGTTCAGAAGTTCGACGACAGGAGTTAGCTACACTATCAATCAAAAGTTAGGAAGTCAAACCAAAAATGTAATCTATCTTCTAACATGCAAGATCTGTCGCACTCAATATGCTGGAGAAACCGTTGATTTCAGAAAACGGATGAATAACCACAAGAGCCACATTCGTAACAAAAGCAACGCCAAACTCGCCAGCCACTACAACTCGACTGGGCATTCAGTTAAGTCCCTCGATATGCGACCGATTGATTCTAACCTGGGGTGGACCGATAAAGAACGCGCACGTAAGGAACGATACTGGATACTTCAGTAGAAAACTCACGGGGAGTTCGTCCTAAGTGAAAAAGTCTAACCTTCCTAATGCAGTCTTGTCAAAACTACAGTCAGGCATCAATTTAACAGACGTACACAATTTTTGCGATAATATTTACCCAAGTAAATATTCCATAACTCTTTACGTGTATTATTATTGTTTTATTATTATTATTATTATTATTATTATTATTATTATTATTATTATTATTATTATTATTTTAACTCTTGTCCATTATCCCACTATACCATGCTCTTGACATACTTCCTTAGTACCTCTATGCATAACTTTACCGCGATATAATTTCTTTTGCATATTTTGATGATGGCGTTGATTTTTCGCCGCGCATGGTATCAGTCCTTTGTTCCCAGCCTGGAATTAGGTCAAGACACTTTGGTCCTCTAGGCACTATACACACTTCTTTGAATTTATTTACACAACTTTGTTGGGGTGATGGCAGCAGAACATAGATATGTAGTTTACCCGTTTTCGACAGTTTTTAAATTTTGTCTTCTTTCTGTCTTCCATTGTTTATCCTTTGTTTGTTTATTTCCCCGTTATTGAAACATGTAGGAGTCACAAATTTCGCTTTACTTTTGTGTTTTGTGTTTGTTTTGTGGTTGTAAATTGCTTCTTCCCCCGACGAAGAGCTTGTTTAGCTCGCAACGTTGGGAAACTGTTTTGTATTTGCGCCGCTATCAATTTTTGAGTCATGATCAATATTTGTGTCATTATATATATATATATATATATATATATATATATATACACACACACACACACACATACGAAAAGAATGTTATTGCATGTGCCCTGTTTTCACGATCTTTTTCAGCATTAATAATTATATTATTTCTCAATCAAATAAATTAAATAAACTACTTAATTTTTGGGGACAAATGTGAATTGGCTGCTTTGAAACTATTTCCTTATGAAATTGGCAATGCAATATAAACCGTCTTACATTATTTTTTTGATTTTTATACATAACTTCACCATTATCTGACGTAAAATCGGGGTTTTGTTTCCTTAAATGCTGTTTAAAACTGCTCAGCTTACCTAGAAAATAGTGAGAAATATAATATTTTAAACAATTGTAAATGTTACATCTCCATCTATGACGAAACTTAATAATATTTTAATGGTCCGATTTAGTCCGTAATATGGTCTTAATAACCCTTGTCCGAATCAGCCATGATCCGAATCAGTCTGCACCCGATATATAGCAATAAAAGAATTATTTGTTGGCACAAAATGTCAAAACCATCTTAGTGATGATATTGTCTTCGCAGTGACAGTAGAGGACTTCAAAGAAGCCTTCACGCAACAGGCATTCGTTTCTGTCAAGTAAAAAGGGGAAACTACTAAAAGCGAGTGTATGTGGCTAGATACAGATACACAGTTCCTGAAGCAGCCTTAACCCGCCCTCCCTCAGCTATTATATATATATATGTTTGTTTGTTTTAAATTCGTCTCCTACTGAGATTCGAACCCGGGTAAACGAGCTACGGCACCAGTCGACTTGACTGCACGCGCCAACCCCCACACCCTCTTGACCAAACGCACATCCCCAGAAAAGTATGGAACCTAGCCGAGAAGACAGGCATTCGTGCGTAGCAGATACATTCGAATGGCGTCCCAGTAATTAACTCTCATCTATATACACAGTCACTCCGGATTCCTCTGACAGAAATCAATATATATATGTGTGTGTGTGTGTGTGTGTGTGTGTGTGTGTGTACATGTATATATATACACACACATCAACCACATCACGTTTCGGGGGCAGAGATCTTTAAAAGTGCTGTCTATCTGATCTATATTCATCCATCAATCCGTATGTTCATCCAAAAGCATCTTGTAATATACCTGTATATTAATTTTCACAACAGTTGCAAATTTGCACATAATTTTATGATTAATAAGGATAAAAATAAATCAGAATGGTATAAAAATTGGCATATATATTGCAAGCAGAGATGAATAATAGTATAGTTAATTACTGGGTCGCAAAGCGAGTGTATCATCGTTTTTGTGGGCGGGGATGTGCGCTTAGTCGAAAGGGTATGGGGTTTGGTGCGTGCAGGCAAGGCTATTGGTGCCATACCGACGGACCCAAGTTCGAATCTCAGCAGGGGAAGAATTACAAATATCTTTCCTGTACGATAATATTCTTTCTCTATAAATAATTTCACTTCATATTATCGTGTATCCTCCTTTAGGATCCATGCACAGCACTTTCCGCTCTGCCTGGTGTATATTCGTAAATATCTGTATTACCTTCGGTATGCCTCCGTGTCTGTCAGAGGAATCGATAGTGATTGTGTATTTAGATGAGAATTAAGAGATGAATATTAGTATGGCTAATGACTAGGTCGCCATGCGAGTGTCTGCACGCACAAATGCCTATATCCACGATTATGTTACATCCTATTTTGGGGATGTGCACGTAGTCGAAAGCGTATGGGAGTTGGTGCGTGCAGGCAAGGCGCCTGGTGCCGTAACCCGCGGACCCTGTTTCGAATTTCAGTAGGGGACGAATTATAAATTATATCACCCATCGCCTTGCCTGTAAGCACCAATCCCTATACCATCTCGACCATCCGGGTTCGAATCTCCGTAGAGTACGAATTAAAATTCTCTAGCCTGTATGATAATATTATTTATTCGTATTTAAAAATTATGTTAATGTTATCATTAATCCATATGTCCATCCAGAAGATTCTTACAGTATACCAATCTGGTAATTTGCGCAACAGTTGCACATTATTTGATGATTAACTAGGAGATCTTGTCGACTTGTGATATTTTTAAGGGTGTCTTTTACCTTTCGTCTTTCTTCAGGTTTTGTAAATTTAAACCACATATGACACAAAATGTTCTATTTTTTTGCTCAACTGCACCATTCATGTTACACGCACCCCAAAAAATACCATATGAAATCTCAAAACATACTTGAACCATTTATTTTAACTAACGTTCATTAAAACAATACATATTTGACTTGGTAGTTTTGAATGTGTACCTGTGCATCAGACTCAAAGTAAATGTATATTTATTGTGCATATACGGTTTATCTGTAGGTGTATACATTGATGAACATTAGCTAATGTATTAATTGTACCAAGCAATCTATTATCATGTGTATTCCTCATATCAAGCCAGATTCAATGGTGATCCGTGTAGAAATTGTTAACACTCACATTACTGACTTCCTAGTGTCTCTATGTTGATCGCCGAAGAAATACTTTGTTGCTTCTGTAAACTGTTGCCTCAATTTACACCACTGAGAATAAAACATTTTGAGTAATCCTTCCAGAGTAATCATTATCTTTTCTATCCTTTCTATTAAAAAGTTTTTCCTGATCAGTGCATGTATTTCTTTCAAAGTAACGAGTATTCTTTCAAATTCATTCGTGATGAATCAAATATAAGATTTGTTAAAGTCGTATTAGTTGCCACATCAATAATTGTCTCTAATAATATAGTCGTCGATTGAAGGAATTCTATTAATGTACTTCCTGAGGAAGAACAAAAGGACACAATGGACAATGATTTATTGGTAATAGCTGGAAGTCAAGTGGTATTCTAAATTGATTTGAGTGTACTACATACTGAAGAGGTTTTATACCAGTGTTACATGCATCGCCCGCTTCTGATCTTAGCTTTCTCCATTTATTATTCATTATTTTTGCTCTATTCCGTTCGTTCGCACAGAAGCTGGTACCACAAATCGTTGTACACCATAAAAATGTTATCTGTTGTGTAATCATTAAATTGAAAAGATAATCGCTGCCTTTAGCAAGCATTATTTCCAAATTGTTTACCACCGAACTGTTGGCATCTCCTTTCACCTTTATATCAAAAGATATGAAAAATAATCCCTCTGGTACACTCATGACATGGGTTCCCAGCTTACGTGTTGGTACTTGTAAAATGCATTCAGGGTCTTCTATTCAATAAGAATTTACTTATCTTTGTTCTTTGTACGCGTAGCGAGTAATCAACATGTTGATTGATTATTTCCAATCCGATGTAAAAAAAAAAAAAAAAAATAGGCATACGAGTGTGTGAGTCAGCTTCAAAATACAAGTTGATAAAAACTGTATACAAGACGGTTGTGTTTTTTGTAATGACATATTACTTAAAAGCATAAAAAAGTTATAAATTGTATTCGGTGAAGTTATTCATAATAATATAATCTGGAGAATAATTTCAGCTTTAAAAATATCTAACGATACAATTCGTTTCTTTATTTTCAACATGAATACTACCAGATTCCAGTATTTCTTCTCAGATTAAAGTTTCTCCTTGCTGTTCGACATATAATTTAATACCATCTCGATACTCTTGACTTGAAACAATACTGGACCGATAAAGCATTTTATATCCAAGTATTAATTCGGTTTTGTCATCAAGTACTTTTTTGTATTATCGATTTTTGGCCATTCCAACACTTTTATACCTATTGCTGTGTTTAATTCACTTTTGAAAGTCTCCCCTTCCCCCCGCTTCCTTTTTTTTTTGGGTGGGGGTTGGGGGTTGGGGGAGGGGTAACTGTAAAAATTCTTCCACTTAATACGAGAGTCGTTTCATCCAGTTCAGTTCCAAATGCATCAGTTTCGTTTTGAAACATTTGTTCCAGATTATTTAAACCCTTTTTCGTGAGTTTGATCCTTTTGTCCAATTCGTCAATATTAACCTGTACCACACCTGTATTGTTAACATAGTCTAATTTGTCAATACTATCATGTACCACACCTGTATTATTAACAGTCTAATTCGTCAATACTAACCTGTACCACACCTGTATTATTAACAGTTTAATTCATCAATACTAACCTGTACCACACCTGTATTATTAACAGTCTAATTCTTCAATACTATCCTATACCACACCTGTATTATTAACAGTCTAATTCTTCAATACTATCCTATACCACACCTGTATTATTAACATAGTCTAATTCGTCAATACTATCATGTACCACACCTGTATTATTAACAGTCTAATTCGTCAATACTAACCTGTACCACACCTGTATTATTAACAGTCTAATTCTTCAATACTATCCTATACCATACCTGTATTATTAAGTCTAATTCTGCAATACTATCGTGTACCACACCTGTACTATTAACAGTCTAATTCGTCAATACTAACTTGTACCACACCTGTATTATTAACAGTCTAATTCATCAATACTAACCTGTACCACACCTGTATTATTAACAGTCTAATTCGTCAATACTAACCTATACCATACCTGTATTATTAAGTCTAATTCTGCAATACTATCGTGTACCACACCTGTATTATTAACAGTTTAATTCATCAATACTAACCTGTACCACACCTGTATTATTAACAGTCTAATTCGTCAATACTAACCTGTACCACACCTGTATTATTAACAGTCTAATTCTTCAATACTAACCTGCACCACACCTGTATTATTAACAGTTTAATTCATCAATACTAACCTGTACCACACCTGTATTATTAACAGTCTAATTCGTCAATACTAACCTGTACCACACCTGTATTATTAACAGTCTAATTCTTCAATACTAACCTGTACCACACCTGTATTATTAACAGTCTAATTCTTCAATACTATCCTATACCACACCTGTATTATTAACATAGTCTAATTCGTCAATACTATCATGTACCACACCTGTATTATTAACATGGTCTAATTCGTCAATACTACCCTCTATCACACCTGTGCTATTAACAGTATAATTCGCCAATACTATTCTGCACCACACCTGTTTTATTAACAGTCTAATTCATCAATACTAACCTGTACCACACCTGTATTATTAACAGTATAATTCGTCAATACTATCCTATACCACACCTGTATTATTAACATAGTCTAATTTGTCAATACTAACCTGTACCACACCGGTATTATTAACATACGGTAGTCTAATTCTTCAATACTATCCTGTACCACACCTGTATTGTTAACATACTCTAATTCGTCAATACTATCCTGTACCATACCTGCATTATTAACATAGTCTAATTCGTCAATACTATTCTGCACCACACCTGTATTATTAACAGTCTATTTCATCAATACTAACCTGTACCACAGATGTATTATTAACAGTCTAATTCGTCAATACTATTCTGTACCACACCTGTATTATTAACAGTCTAATTTATCAATACTAACCTATACCACAGCTGTATTATTAACATAGTCTAATTCATCAATACTAACCTGTACCACAGCTGTATTATTAACATAGTCTAATTCATCAATACTAACCTGTACCACAGCTGTATTATTAACATAGTCTAATTGGTCAATACTAACCTGTACCACACCTGTATTGTTAACATAGTCTAATTGGTCAATACTAACCTGTACCACACCTGTATATATAACAGTCTCTTGTATCTGCTTCAGATTGTTCTACTTCGACAGTAAGCTCACGTCTAAGAGCTAGTAAAGTTGATTTTGTCCTTTAAATCAGTAACAGATGAATTATAAGTCGTTCTAATAGCTCCAACCATGCTGTCTTTCACATTTATTTTGTTTTTATTATCATCTGTCTTTCTAGCTATTTTGGATAAATCATCATTCATTTGCAACTCTGACGAAGTATTAGTGTTAGCAGTTACATTCTTATTCAAGTTATTAATACTGATGCTAAAATAATTTATTAGTTTTCTTAATGATTTTGTTCTGTTTCACCATTAAATTTCGTGTGTATTTGTTCCAGTTGGGACTGTAAAGTGTTATAGTCTTTCTGAGTTTTTTTTTCTCTCTCTTATGTATCTATCTCTGAGGTTAGGTTCAATAGGTGGTAAGTATTGTTGATTGTTTTATCTTCTCTTTCTCTTACAGACTGTAAGGCTTGCATAGGATTAGATAACACATTTAATCTCTGTTTAAACAAGTCATGTACATCTTAATTCTTTTTCCTCTTGTCGTCAATCTGTTTATGCAACTCTTGCATTTTGTTATCACGTTCATTACTACTCTGATCAATAAAAGATATTTTGTTGTCTACTTGTTTTCTCCAAGTTTTATATCTTTTAAATTATTATCTTTAAAAATTCTACATATCTGAGTATCAAAACGACATTGTACAAAATGTCTAGTGGTTGCATCAGTTGATTTTAGTGGATCGCCTAAAATGGTAGTAAGGTTATTATTGAAGTTCAGGTCATTGTTTATTGATTGACTTTCTCTTGTTTTTCTGCTGATTTACTAGTAAGTTAAAATCACTAGCACCTCGTAAAGATATCTCTCCCATTTACTTGACGTGAAAAACATACATTACATGCATACCGTAAAGATGTAAATTAGATTTCTTTCTCAGGTAATCCTTCTATCGCAATATAGCTTTCTATTTGTATATGACAAATTTACACAACCGAGAGTTAACCCTTTCTCTTCAATTTGTATATTTTGTTGTAACAATTATAGATTTTGTGTTTGCTTTTAGCTTTTCCAAAATTTCTCTCTCCTTTAATTTATTTTCTTCCTCTAAAGCCTTTTTATAGCTCCTCAGTATCTAGGCTTTCTTTCTTGCCTTTTTGTTCATGATAGCATTCTTTATCTCTTGGTATCTGTTGTAGTTTGTAACTATCAAATTAAATTCATCATGACTGATTTCATTATCGCTTATTGCCTTACTCACCATATCATCAATACAGTTCATCTTACTGATGGTAGAGTTCACTTTCTAAAAACTTTGTTGCGTATAAACTGTTCCTTGGAAGCTTTTTCAATAAACCCCATTAAAGTTGCATCAAACCCGCTGAAAGCCAGAGAGACGATACATCCTATTACTATTCCTACTACATGTACTACTAAGCCAGCATCTGTAACACCCATCCCACTAGAAATTGTAGACATTCTAACCTCTACCCCCAATGTAAAAACTTATAAGCTGTTTTTTGTATTTCCTTCTGACACCTCTGTAATGGTTTATTTGAGATCATTCCTAATTTTGTTTATCTTTTGTAACTTGAACTTAATACCAATCCATTATCTGTCAACAGTGAAGGATATAAAAGGTGGTGCAGTTGGTATTTTCTCTACCATTTATACATATGAAATAGACAACTTAAATTTAGGTATTGAAACAGATTTATCAGGCTTATTTGGTGGCTCAGTGGTGTGTTTAAGTTTTTTGGTTCGCTTATTTCACATTTTTTTTCGGTTTGCTTTTCAACATTGAAATGTAATTATCCTCAGGTCCACTAGTACTCATTTTATGCCCCGCACTGTTTAATTAGTTCATTATTTGTCTGTTAAGATCCCTTGTTCTATCACATAATCTTCTGTAGACTGGATTAATGAAATTGAAATAATGAATTTTATGACTTCATCTATTTCCCTTTTTGCTGGTGAGCCTATCAACATCTTAAATATCTTTTTCAAAAACACGCTGTAACCAACTGAAAGAGCCAAGTTAATAGTTGCATGGTAAATATTGTTAATTATATTGTTTAAATTGCCATATATTAATGTTAAATTTCACAACATTTCTGGAATTGAATTTGGTTGTTCTTTTAGTAACTTAAAACGCAAGCACCTCAACTACTTTGTCCTGCCCATTGTGTTGACACCTGTACAAACAGCATATACAGGTGAAACCAGTCAAGCATCACATGTTCTTACTGTGAAGAGGAAGCTAATGACAAACATGGCCAGTAATAAATACTAGACAATTACTTAACAGAACATATATACCAGGTGGAGTACTGAAATTAATTGAAGTACTATAGAACTTAGGGCAGGTAATAAAAATGGCGCTGACATTTATATCGTAAGATGAAGTTAGACAAATAAATTGAAAATTCTTCGTCTGTCAGAGTAGAGGGAGAAATAGAAATAGTGTTGGAGTATACTTCTCTGTGTGAAAAAACTCCTTAGAATCATGAAAGGCACAAGTGGAAATTGGTTTTGCGAGGTCTCCAAAAAGAATATGTTCATTAGCATAAGTGGAAGTAGTAACTGAAAAATGGATGGGGTCTGGCACCAGTCCCTCTTAGCAAGGAGAAATCACTCTACCACCTAGGTGGACAGATGACTTTATGAAGTTTTATTGCAAAAACAAGTGTGGGAAGGCTGAATTTGCAAGGTAGTGTGGGAAGGCTGAATTTGCAAGGTAGTGGTAGTACTCCTGAAGTATTATGTTTGGGTAATGTATTTTAAGAAGAAATATGTTCTAATTGGAGCAAAATCAATATTAGAAGAAGGAAAAAAAACACAATTACTCGCAAACAGATATCTATAATTGCGTAAAGAAATTATGATTCTTAATTAGACAGGGCACATAGTTTATGCTAGCCTGCAATTCTACATTGTCTCTAACATCAATGCATCTAATTAAATGCTTTATCAGTTTTCTTCATCCACTCACCACTGGCAACACAAAATTATAAATGTTTCAAAAAATTGTAATGATTCATTGGCTTTACAAACTAACCTTATAGCCAATTATTTTTACTTAGAGTGTTACTTGTTCTATTTCCTTTTTAGGCTTTTTCTTCAGTTATAAATTATAAATTATTCTTTTTAATCCCCAATTTGTATAAACTGTTTTCTTGAAATATATGCATCTTGTATTCTAACATTTAAAAAAAAAATCTGGTTTGCATTTTGTAACCCCAAACCTTCAATAGTCTATAATATGGGTTACTTTCCTTGGCTCTGATTACATAGTTACAAATTCAACTAACTGCACTGAATTTCATTAATATTTGCAGATCTTGCTCATAATAAAACAAATTGGATATCTTGATGATATAAACCTATTTACCTAGTAAAAAAAATCTTATCAGAAATAGTTGATAAAGTGTTGACAAGCTCAGCCAATCCGATACAGATCACCTCCTGAATATTGACTGATCTCACTCATAATTTTTCACATCTCAGATCTTGATGATTTAAGTTTATTTTACAAAGTTTAATCAAAATTGGATCAGAAATAGTCTTTAGAGTGGTAACAAGCTCAGCCAATCAGATGCAAGACCACCTTATTAATATCCATGGATCTCACTCATTATCAAACTCATGTGAGATCTGGATCATATAAGCCTATAGTCCAAGTCTGAACAAAACTGGAGCAGAAATATGGCCTCCAGTCAATCTGATACAAAATCAACTCATAAAAATGCGAGGATTTTACTCATTATTGGTCTTTTCTAAGATCTTGATGATTTAACTCTATATTCCAAGTCTGATTAAAGTCAGAGCAGAAATATGGCTTGCTGAGTGGTAACATGCTCAGCCAATCAGATGCAACATAACTTCATCATTATGTGTGTATCTGGCTCATTACTGAACTCCTACAAGATCTAAATGATATAAGCTCATATTCCAAGTTTGATCAAAATCAAATCAGAAATATGGCTTCCAGAGTGGTTACAAGCTCAGCCAATCTGATACAAGATCACATCATTAATATGTGTGTATCTTGCTCATTATCGAACTTGGCTGAGATCTTGATAATGTAAGTATATATTCCAAGTTTGATCAAAATCAGATCAGAAATACAGACCCCAGAGTGGTAACAAGCTCAGCCAATCAGACACAAGATCATCTCATTAATATGCATGTATCTCATTCATTATCAAACTAGTCCAAGATTTTTTGATGGTTTTTGCCTATATTCCAAGTTTGATTGAAATCGGAGCAAAAAAATGGACACCACAGTGGTAACAAGCACTTGATGGAAGTACAATGGACAACTGACAATGGACACATTTTTATGGATGCAGAGCCATACCATAAGCTAACTTGGCTTATGGCCAGCTAAAAATACATTTTTCTTTTGCTCTGACCTTGATTTTTGAGCTAAAGACCTGACTAAGGTATGCAACTCCATCTAGTCATGATATATATATGCCCAAAATTGTATCAAAATATATCCAGTTGTTTAAAGTTACAGCCAGGACAAAAACTGTTTATAAAGTTAATTTTTCCTTGCTTTGACATTGACCTTTGAGGTAGTGACTGGACTACAGTATGTGACACCGTGACAACTGGTAGTTTTGGTAACATTTCAATTTTTTTTTATGGGCTTACACAGTTATGAACCATACAAGCAAAATTTACAAATGGATGGAATAGCAGATGTTTGGACAGATTGATGGACAATGCCTTCACATAATATGACATTTCATGATGAAGAAAAGGCTATAATTACAAGTTTGATCGTTTATTTTCATTTTCAAAATCAAGAAACATTTACCTACTGAGAAACATTTGAGTAAGTGTACACAATACCTATAAAAACATTCAACACATATTTACACAATGATCCTGAAATGACTGAGATGGTATCAAGATGCCCAAGTCAGTCACTATTAAAAAAAACACGAGTCCCTTGAAGGTCTGATGCTCTACTGTCTAACAGAATTTCCAGGAATTCAAGATCTTTTTAACTGCTGAGTACTGAAACCATTTTTGATATTCTTGGGCAAATTTATTTTAAAATTAGCCACTGTGGCAGCCATACTGGATGTAAGATCAGCACAATTTTCATTTAGGACAAACCAGACACCATTACAAGACTCTTGGTGAAAACCCCATGTTGATATAACAATCCATTCAGGAGAATTAGTGACAAGATTTTCAATATGTTCATTGTGGCATCAAATCTGAGGTCAGATTGGCACCATTTTCTTTCAGGACCAACAAGATATCATAATTAGTCTTCTTGTGAAAACCCCATATTTATATGACCATCCAGTCAGGAGGAGTTGCAATAACAAAATTTTCATAATGGCTGCTGATGTTTGAGCAGCACCATTTTCATTAAAGACCAACTAGATCTTAGGATGAATGTGTGCATTAAGTTTCATGGCAATCCTTCAAGTAGTTTAGCAGGAGTAGCAATAACAAACGTGTGCAAACAGACAGACATCGGAAGACATGTCAGACAACGGGCCATCCCAAAAGCTCCTCTGGTCTATGACCAATCAAGCAAAAAAATTAATGTGATGAAACTTTTTGCAGGATTCATCATCAATCAATAACCTGATAATATCTACCAATCTTTCTTCTAACATACATGAGATTCAAACAAATGCAGAACCCTATCTCTCATCTGCTAACAAGGTTATGATGACATCAGTATCTGCTTGTACAGTGGAGAAAGGAATCCTATTATGACAGGGTACAAATTCTAGTAATACTGTACAACTGTACCAAAGTTGCAGTTGACAATGTGCAATGACATATGTGGAAGTTATACGACTTTGAAAAACCTTAAGAAAAGAAAGGCCCATGTGAGCTTCATATTATACATCAGTATCTTATCTAAGAATGCCTCTTTACATTGCATAAATGTTGCTCATATTTGAACTCATTAGAGATCTTGATGACATAAGCTTACATACCAAGTTTAATCAAAATCTGGCCAGAAATAGAGCATTGAGACTGGCGGTACGCTCTGCCAATCAGATGCAAGAATGCCTCAGATGTCGCTCATAATTAAACTGATCCGGGATCTTGATGATATAAGCTTGTATACAAAGTGCGGTAACAAGCTCAGCCATAATGCCTCATTAATAGGTACAGGTCTCATACATAAACAAGCTCATCAGAAACCTTGATGATAATAGCCTACATACCAAGTTTGATATAAATCTTTGAAGAAATACAGAGTGGAAACAAGCAATTTTTGAGGGATTAACAATGTATGATGGAAAATGGACACAGAACAATGTAGATGAACAAGTTGGTTTCTATTTTCTGACATTACTACCGTATTTTCATACATATATCCCACGGATTATACAGTATTTAACACCCCCACCAATGCGGGGTATCTCAGTGGGTGGGCTATATCAGTTCTTTTCACACGGCCTGTAGTCATCAGCTTATTTTTAAATTTATAGAGATATAATTTGTAATAATTGTGTGACTGGTCACACCACTGCCTTCATTAACATGTTGTATTAATGCACTATGTTTACAAACCAATAGCATGTGACTTGTGATGCTCTTGGTGCAATGCCAGAGATGCCAACTCCTCCGATTTCATTGGAGCAACTCCAAAAATGAAGACATTTTCATAGAAAACTATGAGCTCCGATTGAAACACAAAAAACTCCGATATTTCTGCCATTCAGAAAAAATGTTTAATTTTTGCAAAAAAACCCCCCACAAAATAGATGATTAAGGAATTATGAAACTCGATCTCTCCCACTTCTGTGTTCGGTCATTTACCTTCTCAATGAGCTATCTCTTTAGTCCTAATTAGATCTATGTTCCCATTTTAGTCATGACACCATGGATTTTGGCCACATGACTTCAAATGAGAACAGCAGAAACTATAAATTGCAATTAACTGCAACTAATTGCAACAAATAGGAGTACCTAGATTACATTATTGTAATTACAACTAGGTAAAAATATTTAATCATCTGCCACAAGCAATTTAATTTTCCAAAACTTTACCCAAAATTGACAAAGTCCGTAATAGTTACATTCAGTTCTGAATTGTCACCTTAAACATGTAGCTGTAAAGTTGATGTTACTCACCTGTAATATTAGTGACCATTACGGTCTAAATAGATGACCGCTATGGTGTGAAGACCTCTGTGCATGAGCTCTCATGTACATTTATAGGGATTGCTTAGAAATATCTTTAAATTTTTTAACTTTTGGCAGTTTATTAAGTATTTGTACCTATTGATAATTACACTAATGTAATCTAGGTACTCTTATCAGTTTTAATTATTTACAATGTATATTTTCTGCTGTGCTCGTTTAAAGTCATATGGCCCAAATACATGGTGAAATGACCAAAATGCACATAAACCTTAAACAATTGGCTCCACATTACAGACCATACCTGACTTCGCTTCACTATGGCAATTCATGCAGTAAGTGATTTTCATGATAAAATGGAGAAAAAGTTGGGATAGTAGGACCATTCTGAGAAAAAAAAGTAGGGAAAAAATAGGAAGTCTGACAAAAAGGTAAGAAAAGCAGGAAAAACTAGGGCCACTGGAAAGACTGTTTTACAGCACAGCAGCACAAAGTAGGTATTACTGAGGCAATTGGAGTAAAGTGTCTTGACCATGGCCACATTATGGTAGCTGATGCCAGCTGATCTGATAGTAGGATTCAGATCCACACACTTTTGGTTGCTAGTCCAGCCACCATGGATCCTGCTTTAATGTAAAGGTTAATTCCGTTCAACTCCAATACAGGTTTGGGTTGTAGAACAGACCTGTTGCACCATACGTCATGTCGTACGAGGTGGCTAATGGAATCACAATTTTCCAAATAGAAATCTCTCGCTAAATTTGGAAATTTGTATCCTTGCGACAGTTTGATTTACAGTACTGTCATACAAATACTGTTAATTCACTATTTTTTGGTGGGGCACCAATTTATGTGGATTTTGTTGTGATATAAACCATGAAAACACCATATATAATCGCTTATAAGTCAAGTTCAACCGCAAACAACATAGATCCTCATCTCCCGTCACTTAAGGCGCCAGCAGATCAGGGTCTATGTTGTTTGTTCTACTGATTAGTCCCCAACAAACTGCATAGTCACAAATCTGTTGGTACAAACAAACCATGTTCTGTGGAAACATCAGGACTCCTTCACAAATCTATGAATTTAAATACCAATAATCATTTTTCACAAAACCACGAAAATTGATACCAATGAAAAAAAAAAAAAATTTATTCACAGCATCTGAAAATAACTGGCCTTGATCAGTCACATTTTTTGTTTTTGTTACTTTTAACAGCATGGAGCTACTATGGCTCCCTCGATCAGTGATTTACATGTGAAGTTCAGTACTATGCACCCCCATTTCAGAAAGAAAAAAAGATTTGAAAGGGAAACACCAATTTTTAGAACATTTAATTGAATATGGATCCCAGCATCTTGTTTGTAAGTTGTAAGACCTATGATTGAAAAATATTTATAAGGCATCTACAATTGAGAATACATGCATAATAAAAACAGAGAAAATCTGAATAAGCAAATAAACAATAAAAAATTAAAATCTGGAATTAGAAGCTCTGAGATTCATATAATACAAAAACAAATTCAAAGTAGAAGTGAGCTGTTCTAAATTCTGAGTGTAGACCTTTACTTTTATAAACTTTACTTACAAAAACCTGAAGAATACTATGTCTTGGCTACTCTGTTGAGGCATATTCTAAATACTCAGCAAAGTCAATGGAGTGTGAAATGTAGGTCACACTGACCTCATTTTGTGTGTAATGAGCAGTATTTCTCATGATGAATACACATATCAAGTTTCATGTCTGTACATACAACAGTGTCAAAGAAACTGAGCTCAATGCAAAAACTTAACATTGACATCTACGTTAACAACAATGACAATACCATCAAAAAAGTGACATCTATGTATCACTCATACTTCACTGGCAAAACAAAAGCCTGCATTCTACTGGATTATGCTATATATATACACTGCATGTAATTTTGATGCCAAGATATATAGATCACATGATGGCACATAACCTATTCCACAGGACTTTTTGACATAAATTTTTTTTCCTCCATCTGTAATAATAAAGAGCCCTCATGTTGCACATGATACACACGATGTTACAAAGTTTGAGAGCAGATTGGGTGGATAATAGATATTGGTCACCTTGACTATAAGACAGTGGGCATGGCTGTGATATGTAACACTGCATCTAGTCATGATATACCAGTGATGAGAGTTTATTCAAAGTATTTTTATGGGTTCAAAGTATATACCCTGAACAAAAATGGGTCATTAAGTTACATTTCCAACCAACTGTGAAAAAAGTTGGAGTATAACTGATCTGATTAATACATCAATCAATAGATTTTCACCTGTTTATTAAGACCACCTTTCCTTAATGTCCACCTCTAGCTGGTTAAATGGGGACTCTATGAACACAGGTTTGTCTGTAGTCACTGTGTATATTGAGGCTGTAAATTGAAATGTGGAATATGGGAGTTGGAGGAGAGACATAAACAGAATGTTGAAAGAGAAAGTTGTGCACTATTGTCTATGTATTTTCTTACTCCACAGTTACATACATTCATAACAAAAGTATATTACTTTCAATCATTTGTGAGAAGATGACTCCATTTAAATTACAAATTTCTAAGTGTCCCCGACAAGATTCTCAGTTACTTCAAATGGTTGACAACATAAATGTTACTTGAATTAATTTCTTATTTTTTCATTGAGACTATTACAATTCAATCACATGCTGAGCTTAGTCTTAACTGCTAAACCAAGAAATATTCTGGAATATACTGAGTACACAATTATTTCTGGACGATCCTGCGTTTTGCCATGAGGGATTAGGAGAATGGGGGAAAACAGATAGTCTGAGCATAATGACCAGTGCAATCAGAAAAGATCGCTTGATGGATTTTGTTAATTTTCATAAAAACAATCATTGAACAATTCAGACATATAATGATTGGTTGGCACATCTATATCAGTTGAAAGGTACAAAAAATGCACCATGTTCATTTCCTTGTGCCACTTTTGGTGCATTAAATCTCCTTTTTTGTGGGACTTGTTGTCTATTTGTTCAAATCCCACAAGGGCACGTCCTAGATGAAACATTGGATCTATATTTGATGTCAGAATTTTTTCAAAGCAGGTGGTTCTAGATGAGATCTACAATCGGCTTTTTTCATGCAAGTAGCAGGAGACTCAATCCTTTTGTATAGATTGTCCAATTAAAGTAAAAATGCCTAAATTTAGGAAAAATCTCAAAATATTAGAAATAGTCACATGTGAGCACTTTTAGAGTTTCATGGATTATTAAAAGTCATGAGGGAATATAAACTGTTGCTTACTCGTGATGCAATGTATGAAACAGTCAAACCGTTGCAGCAATTGTACGTAAGTCTATGTAATTATTTTTTTCAGGTAAACTATTTATGCTATATACCAGGACTGGGGAATACTATGAAAATTCACTATTTTCAGTGTAGTACCAATTTTCATTGATTTCATGGTTGCTACAAACTACAAATGTAAAGATTAAATGAACAAAGACCCTCCATGGAAACAATAAGACCCTTCCACAATCCACATATTCCATGGAAACAATAAGACTCTTCAATCCACATATTCCATGGAAACAATAAGACCCTTCCACAATCCACGTATTCCATGGAAACAATAAGACCCTTCCACAATCCACGTATTCCATGGAAACAATAAGACCCTTCCACAGTCCATGTATTCCATGGAAACAATAAGACTCTTCCACAATCCATGTATTCCATGGAAACAATAAGATCCTTCCACAATCCACGTATTCCATGGAAACAATAAGACTCTTCAATCCACGTATTCCATGGAAACAATAAGACTCTTCCACAATCCACATATTCCATGGAAACAATAAGACTCTTCGACAATCCACGTATTCCATGGAAACAATAAGACTCTTCGACAATCCACGTATTCCATGGAAACAATAAGACTCTTCGACAATCCACGTATTCCATGGAAACAATAAGACTCTTCCACAATCCACGTATTCCATGGAAACAATAAGACTCTTCCACAATCTATTTATTCCATGGAAACAATAAGACTCTTCGACAATCCACGTATTCCATGGAAACAATAAGACCCTTCCACAATCCATGTATTTAAGTGCTGAAAAAAATAGGATTTTTTGCAAAACCTGGAAAATTAATGCACGTGAATATAAATGAATGTATTGAACTTGAAGTGATGCGAAGTACCTGAGTATCTAGTGTTTGACAATTGACATTTTTATTATGGTGGAATATTCACAATGAATCTTTAAGTACTCTTGAAGAAAAAATTAATCACAAATATATTTTAATTTTCAAATCACTTTGCTAGGAAATTCACCAATCAAGTTTTACTGGATATTCTCCTGTTAAGCAAGCAACACAATGACCAATATCATTCTTTTGATTTTTGTCCTTTTCCTCTTCCTCTGTCCTTGTGTTTTTGATACCCTCCTGGGTGGCTCTCACAAGGCCTTCTATTGACAAGTACTGCAGACTGTCTGCTCCTGTTGAAAGAAGAAAAAGGGACGTAGATATCTGATATCTGGCATCTGACCCAAACAGAGTTATCCCAAACTTTTTCCTGGTTTAGATAAATCTAATTTATGTTAGAGCTCCATAAGTTCATGTGCTTATGTAACATCATTCACTTGATATCATTCAGTACACATGTTAAATTTTCATATGACGTTCTCACAAAACAATATTGCACACTGTCGGCAAGTGAAAGAATCTTCCCCATGTATGTGGACAGGATAGTGTAACGTAACACTCAGCAGGGGTTGAACAATCTCTAAAAATCCACTAGCCCATTCAGGCAAGTACTGTATATACTCGCGCATAAACTGAATAATTTAGGAAAAAATAAAAGCCTGGAACAAGGGGGTCGGGTTATCCATGGGACAAGGTCTAAACTTGAACATTTTTAAGTTTTCTTGTTGACTACCGGTATATATTGCTATTAGTCAGGAAACCTTGGTACAGGAGGTCCTTGGGGTTCAGGTTAGACAGAAGCCGTTAGCCAGGAAACTTTGGTACAGGAAGACCTGGGGATTCAGGTTAGACAAAAACGGATGATGTTTTATGGGTTGGCTTATCTGTGGGACATGTCTTTTTAATGTTTCTACCTATTCAGTTTGGGGGGTCGGCTCATACACGAATGGGATTATACGTGAGTATATATGGTACTATAAACTTGTGCACACCCAGAATAAACTCTTACTCAACCAGCTATTATAGAAATATAAAAGTTGATGATGTTAATTCGATCATGTGAAAAGTTGTTTTCCAGAACTTATTCTGTGACCCTTCTAACACCAGTTGGAAGTAATTACAAATTGAGACCCTTCTAACACCAGTTAGAAGTTGGAAGTAATTAAAAATTGAGACCCTTCTAACACCAGTGTGAAGTAATTACAAATTGAGACCCTTCTAACAACAGTTGTAAGTAATTACAAATTGAGACCCTTCTAACACCAGTTAGAAGTAATTACAAACTGAGACCCTTCTAACACCAATTGGAAGTAATTACAAATTGAGACCCTTCTAACACCAGTTAGAAGTAATTACAAACTGAGACCATTCTAACACCAGTTAGAAGTAATTACAAACTGAGACCATTCTAACACCAGTTGTAAGTAATTACAAATTGATACCCTTCTAACACCAGTTGTAAGTAATTACAAACTGAGACCATTCTAATACCAGTTGGAAGTAATTACAAATTGAGACCCTTCTAACACCAGTTAGAAGTAATTACAAACTGAGACCATTCTAACACCAGTTAGAAGTAATTACAAACTGAGACCATTCTAACACCAGTTGGAAGTAAGTACAAATTGAGACCCTTCTAACAACAGTTGTAAGTAATTACAAATTGAGACCCTTCTAACACCAGTTAGAAGTAATTACAAACTGAGACCCTTCTAACACCAGTTGGAAGTAATTACAAATTGAGACCCTTCTAACACCAGTTAGAAGTAATTACATATTGAGACCCTTCTAACACCAGTTAGAAGTAATTACAAACTGAGAACATTCTAACACCAGTTGGAAGTAATTACAAATTGAGACCAATTTGCTCTCCAATTAGTAAGTCTTCATTAGTACTAATGAGTGTCAGCAAAGTGTTTGTATGAACTTGATTAAAACAAATGGAAAATGAACTTCCAATAAAAAGAGTGGACTTTCAATGAACAAAGTTAACAATATTCTCAACAGTACAGCCTTTTCATTAAAGAGAAACACTGGTCAGTCCTGAATCAGTACTGACCTGATTGGAAAATTCATTCAACCACTATTTCAAGTGAATTTTCAACCCCTGCTCAGGGAGAAAGATCTGTACCAGGGAAACAGCAAGCCTTGTCCCTGATATAGATTTTATCCCCTGAAGCTAGATTTTCATATCCTGCATCAATAGATCCAGAAGATTCTACTATTCTTCACTTATGCCATGTCATAAATATTGTTTATCACAAAGTTGTCACAAATTTAGCAAACAAACAAAATCATGAATTTACATTCCATTCAATGCATAATAACTGTGAAATATGTATATTAACCATTAGACAATCACAAAAATGTTCATGCCACTGATGCACTTAATTTACAGAATTTTCAGAAACTTAATGATACAAGAATATTATCACTAATACAGTATGACATTGCAAGTTCTATTTTTTTAAATTAAAAACATTAATTTCAGTTTTTGCACTAAATAGCATATATCTGCAGCAGATTAATTACTTTTGTGCAACCAGTCAGGAATAAAAACATTCATCTTAATCAACTTTTCTGCAACCAAAATAGCAATCAAATATAACTGAATATCTCTTTTATGTACAAGGTAGTCACAATGTAACTACATTCAGATCCTAACACTACATCGAGCTACACTGAAACAATCTCAAACAGCTAAATTAGGGGTCATGTCAAGATGATCTTTTGATTAGCCAATCGAATCCTCAATGTTAAATTTCCATTAGTTATTCATTTTCACTTAAGAAGTATGAAGCATATGAAATGTCCAAACTAAAATGGTGTATAAAACAGCTATCTTGATTGGTTGGATGTTTCATCCCTAATTAACTCAACTGTTACGATTCTAATCAAACTGAAGATAACTGTCAGTTGAAAATACATTTTACCATCATCAATTGAGGTTTTCAAAAGGATCTGATCTATTAAAAAAATAAAGGTGTGGGACGAATAAGCAAGTGAAGGGCCATTAATAACAAAATCAAATGTTCTGATGGTTGTTTTCTAGTTTTTCTTAAACCATGTCAATTGGAATCTGAATTTTACATCAAGTCAAATATTATGACACCACACAGTGCTGGCATAGGGTAGCCACTTACTAGTGGGCCTTGCAAACTTAAACAACCTTACATTTAGCCATACCTACATCAAATCGATAGGAAGAGGATTTATTTTCTTAGAAATAGTGAGTATAGCATTCGTTGTGTGTTTAATCTGCTGACAGACGAGACGAAACTACAGCGTTGATGAAATTTGACCTGGTACTCAGCATCTGCATTGCTAGTCACGTGACTACTCAAATATCACAACCTTTCCATGACATCAGAGTTTGAACAGTCACGTGATACCAATGAAAAACCCCTTTCCAATGTTGTTGTACACAACAATTCTAAAATATTAAATGAAAGTTACTTCATGTTTGTAAAAAAACAAAAGGACACATAATTCTCAACATCTTCATTCCAAGAACGGCCAGAAACCTGTCGATATCACAGCAACCTGGAGAAAGCCAGATTCAGCAGGCAGAGAGCACATGTCAACATGGTAATCACGTGATACCAACAGAAATATCTTTAACACATGCTCTCTGCTTGATGAGTCTGGATTTCTCCAGGTTGCTGGGACATCGACAGGTTTCTGATAGTTGTTCTCGGTATAAATATATTGAGAATTACGTTTCCTTTTGTTTTTTTACAATACTCACAATTTCTGAGAAAATAAATCCTCCTCGTATCAATTTGATGTGGGTATGGTTTGATGTAAGGTAGTTTAAGTTTGCTAGGCTTACAAGTAAATGGCTACACTATGCCAACACCACGCGGTTTTGGCGAATTCCAACTTTTCGACAGGCAATGCATTCTGACCCCCACCCCAACATAAAATGGTGTGGGAAGGGTCAGAGGAAACTCAGATTATGGAGGCTCAAACAAATTTGTGGTCTCAGGAGAGTAAACAAGCACTATATACTGCATCCTAGATACTGAAAATTTCACAAAAACAAGCCATCTTACTCTTAGGGACTGCCTTTTATCTTAATATGCATTCATGCATGGTTGAAGTTATGCAAATAAATGTCATGCATGGTGGTGCTTGAAGAAATATATATTTCATCCAAGGTGGGGGGGGGTAATATTAATTATATTTTATGCCTTATGGGTGAAAAGAAAAAGTGCCTTCCGCCCTCCCCCCCCCCCCATGCCATTTTTTCTGGACTAGTCCTTAAATAAGAACAGGTATTCATGAATTTGTTCAAATCTGTTTAAAGAAACACCTGTATATTGGTAAAACATAACCACCAAATATATAAAGCAGGAAAAACAAGAATTTCATGGATTGATATGTCCCACCTGTTCCACAACTGCATGATAAACTTCCTGTAATTACTAGAGAATGAAAGACAGTCAATGTAACCAACTTTGCTACTTGTGATATGTTTTCCTCAATAAGATTCTTGCAACAGCTGCAGAAACATACTGCAAAAACTTTCCACTGATGCCAGTATGACGGATACTAATATCAGCAACAAGAATGTCTTCCAAAAAGTGATTCTGTACTTACATCTCATGTATGCTCTGTAGGTATGATATAAAAAAAAAAAAAATTGAAATCATTTATGCTGAATGATGAAATATTATTTCTTGTATGCAAAGACTACACTTACCGAAGTGACCTGCCAGCTGCTCTACTGGAAATAGGTTTGCTACTAATTCTTCCTTTGTTGGAATGTTAATACCCATGAAGCAAGGATAGCGAATGGGAGGGGAAGCAACTCTAATGTGGACCTGAAAAAATGTTTAACAAAATATTTTAACAAATATGTGACAATTTGTTTTCAACTAAATGATAAACTGAATCAGTTAGAATGTTACAATAGTGTAAAAAGATAAAATTTTAGGGAAACAGTGGTGATAGAGAACATTCACGTCTAGTTTATCTAGAAATGTGGTGATAGAGAATATTCACGTCTAGTTTATCTAGAAATGTGGTGATAGAGAACATTCACGTCTAGTTTATCTAGAAATGTGGTCACTGAAAACTAATGCCTCACTGTTACCTCTTTTGCAAAACAGTGAGAAATTCACCAAAGCATGAAGCATGAGATAAAGGTTACACTGACCTACTTTTGAAGGAAAGGTGTTGCACACAATGCAAGCATCCACAAACAAAGTTATATGACGATGCATAAAAACATACCTACAAGCAAAACAACAAAGTCACTATGGTGAGAAATATAGGACACATATGCACACACATGCATGCATGCACACACACAAGAGGTCTGGAAATTCCTGAGCTGTTGTTGGACAGACATTTGTCAAGACTGGGACTAGAATTAATTAACTTGAATATATATCTCTACATTTTATCTTTCCTGTATGTTCTGAAGTCATTATATGTCTGGAATTACCAATATACTTAAATTCAAACACAATTCTTTTGATTTTCCTAAAAACAAAGAAATGCAGATGTCAGCTCCATATCACTCCAAAATACACAACCAATTGTCATTGTGCTGTTACGATCAAACTTGCTAATCTATGTTTTTGCTGTGTTCATTAGTACAAAAGACATAATCTTTCATTATCCTTTCAATCTGTATAGAGGTTATTTCATTATTCTTTCCTATGTCTTTTCGAAATTAAATCAACTGTTTGTTGACAATTCCTCTTTACCTATGATACTGAATGGTCTACTCCCTAACTTGGCTGAGGTAGGGAGTTCCCTGGTAGACGTTTCATTGTATCATTTACAGAAGCCACAGGGCTGATTCACACTTATTGCATAGTACATCTTAGGTATAATATACAGTCAGTACACATTTATAAGTTTCAGTTCAAACATTTATTTTTCAAGTCTGATTAGCAATATCCAATTTGGGCATTTTATAGTCAGTCAAAAATCAATAATCAATCCTGTTGGACATGTCCAACATATATAGGGCTTTACAAAAGCCTGATATATATATATATATATCAGGCTTTTGTATATTTTTTGGCAGGAAAGATAAAATGTAGAGATATATATTTATTTATAACAAACAGACAACATACAGTGCAAAACTAATGCAATCTAGCCAATGCACTTTGGGGACCAATGTGTCCCTTTGTCAAAAGCAAACATGAAAAATACAAACACAAAACACAACAATTAACAAAGAAAAAATGTAAAAATATAAAATCCTAAATGAATCTTGTTGTTTTAATTACGTAAAAAACTCAAAAACTAAAATTAATGAATAGACTACAAATTTCTCTGAAAAATGTTTAATATGTCTTGATAAATTGATGTCATTCCTTACAGTTCAATCAATTGATCAAGATGTATCAAGCATTTCATTGAGAATTCAACATGCAACAATTGGTTGAATTAATTTTTTTAGCTTCATAACGATTGATGCCAAGTATGATGAGAGTGTATCAGGGGCTTTAAGAAATGTATGCAAATTAAAAACTTTAATCTAACAAACTGATGATGACGACAATACCAAAAATGAGACTGCTATGTCTTGCTGTAGCAGGGTCAACAAAAAGTAGGTCACTAACATGATATTAGAAAAGATTAGTCTATACTCACATATAAGCCGATACCAACTGCAAACTGTACAGACCCAGATCTGCCATTGCATATGCAGTTTGTAAGGACTAATCAGTAGAACAAACAACATATATCCTGATCTGCCGACGGATTATGCGGCGGCAGATCAGGGTCTATGTTGTTTGCATTTGGACCCAGTTTATACGCGAGTATATACGGTAGATTGGAAGGCCTGATGAAGAATAACATACTTCTTTTGCTCCTCCATTCTTCAACAGCTGTACAATTGGCTTCATGGTATTTCCTCTCACGATGGAGTCATCGATAAGGACTATTCTCTTGTCACGGAAATTCTCAGTCAGCAAACCAAACTTCTTGGCAACTCCAAGCTTGCGTAACCTTGTACTGGGTTGGATAAATGTTCGTCCCACATACCGATTCTTGCATAAAACTTCACCATAGGGAATTCCAAGCTGCAGTTTCAATAAATCATGTTAATTATTTTTTTTAGAAAGTTAAATCACTTTAAGATACCAACATGATATACGAGGAAATGGGTAAGAGAATTGTATCTCATCTTTTTATGACAAAACCATTTTTGTTTAATAAATAAATCAAACTTCTCAAATGTTATTAAAGGCAAATTAGCAAGATTCTCCAAGTGATATTTCATACAACATGCAACTTAATTATGCTGCACATTACTTAAACTTAAGTGTCTTTCATTAAAAAATACACAAAAAAACATTCCTTACTAATGTTCCAACAAAACAGGACAGCAAAGCCACAAAGGTTCTGAGACTTTAGATGAACTAAGAAACATTATTGTGACACATTCATCTTAAGTTGGAAAATTGGAGGGAAGCGGTCTATGCTTGTGAAAGGGTGATACATAATAGATGCTTCAAGTCAAATTTCATATTAATACATAAAAGGGGTTAGGAAGATCTAATACAGAAACTCCTTAATCAATATAATTGCCAGTTTTGTCACCTTCAGAATAAGTTATGCTCATGTCTTGCCCTATGTTATCCCTCTGCATAAACAGCTGATGATTGAACTGGATTTCCATGAAATGCTTTGTCTGGCCTGTTCCACTGATGCATAATCATAAGAACCTAAAATGGTTCCTAGAACGATAAAATCTGTCATGGTGACCTTTTTTAATCAAAGAAAGAAAGCACTTGTCAATGTGAAGACTGTGCATAGCTGACTGCATGAGCTACATAACTGCTAGCAGTGAATAATTCTCATTATGACTGTACCTACCAAGTTTCATTACTGTATATACAAGTTTCAGAACTAGAAATGTGTTTATGAAACATGGATGCCCCACAAGTGTCTGAAAACTTACCAAATGCAAAAATTAACCAAGGTGTGATGGCTGGACAGTCTGACTTGCAGACAGATGGACAGACAAAGATAACAGTAAGCCCCTTCAGTTGGACATAAAAATGGAGCTTATGTAACAACATAGTCATAAAAGTGTGAAAACAGGCCACTGTGATCTACATTTTTGTAACCAGTGAGTAGTCCTTTTCAGGATGAATGCATCCATTAAGTTTCATGATCATACATGAAACAGTTTCAAAAGAATGGATCTAACTGCAAACAAGAGGCCCAAGTAAATCTGAGATCACTCACCTGACTGACATCTATCTCAAAGCCAAATGCCAGGGCAGTTGGCAAAGAAATAAGTGTTAGAATGCTAATGAGTGAGTCTATAACTGTCAGATTGACCCCAAGATTTAAGGGGCTGGCTGCTGGTTGAATGGCAGTAACACATCACTGGCTAAATCATGCTGAGGAAATATGAGCCAAATGCTTTCGCAAGAATTCACTTAGGCGGCCAATCTGGACTGATCTGGGCATGTATATAAAACCCATAACCCTTGGATTATGAGTATGACCCTACTGAGATACCATAGCTTCCCCAAAGTCAAAGAGGCCACCAAGCATGTTGCTGAATGAATTATCAAATCTTAACCCTGATTTTTTCATGACTGTGACCTTGACCCCACGGTTAAAAGGGTAAGTGAGCATGTTACAGAATGGCCTTAGCTTCATAATGATTCATCCCAAGAATGAATAAAATCCATAAAGGGGATTAGAAAATATAAGAAAAAATAGCAAATTTAATCAAAGCCTTAACACAAATTTTCTTTGTGACCTTAATCCCAAGATCAAAGGGGCGAAGTAGTGTATTGCAGAATGAATTATTTTAACTTCATATTGATTCATCCCAAGTATAAACAAAATCCATCAAAGGGTGCAGGAAATAAAAACAAATGAGGACATTTTAACCAAAACCTTAATGCAAATATTTTATGACTGTGGCATTGATCCCAAGGTCGAAGGGGTAAGCGTATGTTATAGAATGAATTGTCTTAGCTCCTTGTGACTCATGCCAAGTATGATAGAATCTATCAAGGCGTTTAGGAAATATATGCAATTGCAAAATATAGTTTTGTTTGGGGGGGGGGATAACTAATTTTAATAATGTAATACTTACCTGCTATTATTGCATTGCTGTATATTTTTCCGTCACTAGTCCCCATTCCAAGGACATCATTCTCTCCTTCAATTAATAATTGGAAGTCTAGAATAAAAAACAACATGATCCCATTCTGATACATCAGTTCACTTCTAAGAATCACCCTTCTTTGACTTGGACCGAGACTGAAGGACATCAGAGCATGGAGGGAGGAGGGAATTGTGCAATAATAGCAGGCAAGTATTACATAATTAAAATTAGTTTTAACACCCATAGTAGGATGTTCCACTGCAGACTGGAGGATGGCTTGACAACTTGTTGGACTGATACAGTTGAGCCAAGAGCATAAATGCCCTTATTCTAGTGCAACATTAATCAAAGGTAAAATGATGAGAAAGGGAAGTGAGATCCAATGGAGGAGATTCCAGACTTTCAAGCAGAGAGAAGGGGCACAAGTACCCCTTGATATCTGAGGTACAATGTGCTGTCTGTAATGACCATAACACATCAATATCTTATAACACATCAATATCTTATGCGGTTAATGCACTCTTGAAGTGCTAGAAAAACAGCCTGCATTTCTTGATTGTTGATGTGAGGGAAAGATTCTTCCCGAGATCACATGCCCTGCAGGACTACTCCCTCTGGCTCTAGGTGCCCCCCCCCCCCCGGCCTGAATAAGAGGCAATGGTGTAAAGGAAGGAGTGATGTTCCGGAGTGTTAATCTGAACTCCGTTCAGAAACCTGTCCTGATTTTTCCAACCCAGATGGTGATCAAACTTGGATCCTAAGGGAATCCAAGCAGTACAGGGGTCTTTGTGAAGTTTCCAGTCTTCTAGAAGCAAGAACTGGAGGGACTGCATATGAAGCCTTCAAAGGGAACTAAATCTGCAGCTGCATTCAGAGTCCCCAGGAGAGAGAGGCAGAGATGAGCAGACAATGAAGTCTTCTCATCCAGTCTTGCTAAGAGAGCAAATATTTGTGAGATTCTGTTGGGATGAACAAGGATTATTATGGACTGTTCCTTGACAGGTCCGAATATTCATCCCCACGTAAATGAAATTCTGAGAAGGGATCACATCAGACTTCTCCTGATTGGGGATGTGGCCTAGACAAGTCACCATCCCCCAACAGAGACATCCCTTAGAAGGGCATGTCTGAGGACATTGTGCATCAACCATTTGCTGAAGTAGTGGAGTACTGGAATTTCTGTGGGCTGGGAAATGGAGATGTGAAGATAAGCATCCTGGATATTTATGCTGACTGCCCAGTTGCTTGTCCCTGATGGCATTCCTGACTGAGGCAGTTGTCTCTATCTTGAACTGCTCTTCAAGAAAGAATATGTTCAAAGGGAAATGATAGTCAAAATTTTCCTCCTTTCTTTAAAACTGAGAAGCTCCAGGAATAAAATCCTAGACTTGGTATGTTCTTCACCCTTTCTACTGCACCATTCCTGAGAAGGGTGTACACCTCTTCCTGTAGTAAAGATACAAGCTGGGACTGGTGGAACAAAATGGAGGTCCCTGAGAGAGGTGGAGGGTCACAGCAGGTAACTCTTTTTTGTGTTTAAAGGACATGATGGATGCCAGACATAGTACTATACCATAAGCTCACTTGGACTTCTGGCAATGTGAGCTAAAAATGTTGACACCATTGGCCACAACAATAATGCCATCAGAAAAGTTATACCCACATAATGTTTGTGTTTTACACAATGGGATAATTACTCTAAGAAACTGCAACAATCAAGTTAACACTTTCATATCTTTTTGTCCATACCTCTCTAGCATATTCTAAAGCAGCTGGAGTGGCGGACTCGGGGACTGTACTGACCAGGTCAGCATCAGCTGGTGCCTCCTTCGCCAACTGTCTCCCACATCTCTGACGCACCTGGTAAACCATCTGACCTGAAAACATGCCAAGATCTATTATGTAGTTAATTATGTAAGATTAGATTTCACATGCCAAGATCTATTATGTAGTTAATAATGTAAGATAAGATTTCAACAAACACAAAACAAATGCAAGATCTTTTATGTAGTTAATTATGTAAGATTAGATTTCAACAAACAAAAATACAACAAATTCAAGGATACCTTGGTTAGGATTGATAAAAAATTCAAATGTAAGGTCCAATCTTCTGCGATTAAATACCCAAATTCACTTGCAATCAGGTGTCAGTAAAATTTTGTAAGGTACAGTATATACTCTTATGAGTCAAGTTCAACTGCAAACTGCACAGACCCAGATCTGCCATCACATAATGTGACAGCAGATCGACTTATAAGCAAGTACATATGGTATACTCAAAATTCGTATGGACTACTGACCGATCTCATTGCAGGTTATATCTAGATAGGGTTAGGGTTAGGGTTAGGGTTAGGGTTAGTGTTAGGGTTAGGGTTAGTGTTAGGGTTAGGGTTACCTAATTGTAACTTGGGTGCTAATTCTGTCTAACCTAGAAGCAGCCTTGGCAAAACATAGTGAGGAAATCAGGTAATAATGTTACAACTTGGTCCAAACAACCCACCAGATTTTTACCAAAGAGGAGCTTGTGTTGACTTGTTTTAAACCTCACGGGCCCTTCAGTATCAGCTTAGAAAGCTGAATGCATATATGATACTAAGATAAATCCATGTACTCATGTTATTAGAACAAACTTGAGCAATCTTGAGAGCTTGCCATAGACAAATCCCAATACTTTTTGTTTTTACATCAACCTACCTTTCTCTCCCCCTACCCTCCCTTCACCTGCCCCTGGAAAATGACCCCAGGGATCAGAACCCAAAATTGTTATTTATAACATCATGCTATGACAGCATATATACAGTTTGACTAAAACATATTTGAAAATATCACTGTAACTGACACTGTTGTACATTTGACCTTCGACCCCTTCAGGGATTTCCATGGAAGAGCACAAAAATACCCCTCTCACAGAGAGGTATATTATGGACAAGATAAATATCAGGTTTGGAGAGCAGTTTAAGATCCAAAATAGTTACTAACAGATGGACAGATGGAGGATATAAAATAACGGACACTAAAGTGTGGAGGATAATAATATGTTAAACTCATGTTAAAGACCGTGACTTTAGGTAAGTGTGCATTTTGAGAGCCAATGTTCACTGAATGTAAAAACTTCAGAGGAGTTGACAGAAGATTAAATACATTAATGTATATTGAACAAATAGTTTTGGCCGCAATGGTAATGACTGAGTAGTTACAGCTACATGCAAGTTTAGTAGTCATTCTGTCCTTATAACCAACATATAAAGTGTTATTAAGAATTATAAGTTCGTTTTCATGAAATAATATGAAAAAATTCCAATTATATTTATACTGATATCTTTCATCTAAGTGTACCAAAATGTTCAATATCAACCTAAAATTTATATGCAACTACAAGATAGTATATATATATACATGTGTGTGTATATATATATATATATATATATATATATATATATATATATATATATATATATATATATATATATATATAAAAGCAAGAATTGATTTTATAGAAACTTCTATACTAATTATCAGGCTTCAATTTCACCAACACAAGTCTTAAGTGTAGTCTTAAGACATTTGACTGGTCAATTTT
This sequence comes from Margaritifera margaritifera, assembly GCA_029931535.1. Taxonomy (NCBI): domain Eukaryota; kingdom Metazoa; phylum Mollusca; class Bivalvia; order Unionida; family Margaritiferidae; genus Margaritifera; species Margaritifera margaritifera. The sequence continues at coordinate 4,057,544 of JAQPZY010001629.1, read as the reverse complement.
AAGTCAGACTTAAATTTTAGCCAATCAGATCACTGGATTCTAAATCTATATTAAAGTCTACAAAGTGGAGGCATTCCCTCCCATCTGCTGGGGCAGTCTAGTCACCCCCAGTCTCTGACCAGTTTCATTATCTTTGTACCTCAACGTTCTGGTTCATACATTGGTTCAACTGATCACTGTGTCTCATGGGTGCAAGGTGTCCCCTAGCAGCTGGTACAGCCACATTTTGGGCCATGTGACATGCACAAACAGTTGGTAGTAGGCAATAGTTTTACAACCAGTACACTCGGTTCAAATGATATTACATGTATTATTTAATGTGACCAGGATTTTACAATAATTAGTGATAAAAAAATAACATTCAATTGGGGTTCAGGTTCAAGAAGAGGTGGCTAAATGAATCTCTTGGATTAATTATTGAAAAAGAAAGAATTTATATTCTGTTAGTGATAGCAAATATTGTTAAGAGTTTGAATACAATAGCATAAATCTGCCATGGTGTTCTACAGCTTCCTAATTGTTACAGAATCAGCTGGGTTATCACATTGCTGATGTAACTTGGTTCTTTGCAAGTCTTTAGATCATCCACTGGGTTGACATATGAAGTATCTGTTTTCCACTTACAGTTTTCAATGGTGAAACTGAACATAGAGATGGAGCAGGTTGAATTGGATGAATTCATATATTTCAGTCTATGCTTAAGTTCTGTTTGTGAAATTCCGGCCAGATGTGGTGATCTCAGCTCAGGTAATTCCTCCATCACCACTGTATACACAGCAAGGTTTGATTTTTCATGATTCCATATCTCAATTGTCACAAAGTATTTTAACACCCTTTCAAACTACCCCTTTCATCTGGCTACAGTTATTTCTTTCTTTAGCTGGCCACTACAAAGAGGATACTGTACAATGTATTTTCTTGGGATGCCTTAATAAAATAATCACAAGATGCTAAACTGAATTCTAAAGGACCTTGGATTTTCATTGAAAAGAAACTCCACTTTCTGTCATCAGCCTCTGATTACAGTACTCAGTGAAAATTTTCCAAGCACTCGTTCCGAGTTGCAAGTTACTAGTCCCAGCTATAATTTTACTAAACACAGTATGTTTCTCCACTACAGTACTTATGCTCTTAATGAAAAAACACAGGTACACGATGCAAGCTTGATACTAAAATGGGTCCAAATCATGAAATATTATCTCTAGAGTGAAGATATCGAGTTTAAAACCCTTCCAATACATGGCCCCTCAGAAAAATATATATTATGAGACAAGGTTTGCAACTTGAGAAATTGCAGTTTCACACCAAGCCCCGGATTTCTTAATGGTTTTAAAGTGATGCATTGCAGTAATCTACATGTCATTTTAATGAGAAGAAATTCTCCTTTTCAACAAGTTATCACACATATTTATGAGTTAGACCTGTAAAAAGTTGAAAACCAGACAATGTAACATTTTTTGTGATTTGTTTTGTCTGTTCAGACAGTGTTACAGTCACTGCAGGTCATTGGTAGTTTGAAGACTGTTGCAAAAGAAATTGATAATTGATGCTAGATGTTAAGCAATGGTGAACTTCAGCATTTATTAAGGACAGAAAATGCACACATATTTATTCTCATATTTATTCTCATTGTGTGAATCCACATCTACTGGGCCGAGGAACAAGTAAGTGGAAAAGTTTAATTGGCACAGCCAATTTTTTCCTGGTCAGGATGAGAGGACAAGTGATTTTCCTGAGCCCTGGATTACCTCTTCAGCTAAAAGGAACCTAATACATTGTATGTTTGTAAGGGAGGTAAATGTGATATAACTTTCTTCATACTGTGTGTATAGTATCCAATACATTATTAATAAATGCTTGCATGGGAAGAGAGTACAGAATGCACTGCATCTGATTTGTCACAAACTACAGAAGGTGGTATTAATTTTGTGTGATGTAATTTTGTACAAAGGTTTATTAATTTAAATTTGTTTTGTTACTCTATTAAAAAATACACAAGAGTCCCTTGAAGGGACTGATGCTCTACTGGTTGAAAAGAATTTCCAGGAATTCATGAGAAATCCAATTATTCCCTTGTTTTATTTTTTTAACTACAGTGTATTGAAACCATCTCAGATATTCTTGAGCAACTCCAACATGCCAAATTTGGTAACAAAAATATTTTCTAATATGTCTGAGTTAACATGTTCACAAGATAGATGCAAGTACAAAAAGGGCATCTTACCCTGACCCTGGATAGAGGATCAATGAACTTGTCTCAGATATTGTCAACATGTATCCACATGCTAAGTTTGGTTCAATCTGCAGATTTTTTTTTCTTAAAAAAAAAGTCCAAATCATTGAAATGGCATCATTCAAGGTATACTTCAGATATATCCACAAGATGGTTTAGATAAAATCCATTCGTACTTGCTGTGTTATCATGCAATAGTCAAGACCTTTGTCCTTGAAATCAATGTAAGAGTAATGACATTCAACTTATTTTGTGAAAAGCAATTAAATATATAGTCTAGTCAAAATTCATTTGTATATGTAAAAGTCACCGTGCTTGTGATCTCAGTGAAGCACTAAATTACAAGCAGGAACTTTTCACATCATGACCTCAGTTTCAGTTAGGTCTGGTTTTCAAACTTGAACACAGTAGCATTGACATGTTGGTCACTTCTGCACAATTTTCACATAGAAGCAATGAACTATTGCAAGAAGTGTTTTAATGGAAACCCCATATCAATGGCACCATTCTTTCAAAAGGAGTAGTAACAACAAGATAAATTAAGATGGCCACTATGGCTGCAATGATGGACATCAGATCATTACCATTTTCAGTTAGGACCAGCCACAGAGTGCTATAGTATTTTTGTGACAATATGACCATCCATTCAAATGGAGTAGCCATAACAAGATTTTCAAGATGATCATCAAAGCAACCATTTCAGAGGTTAAATGAGCATTATTTTAATACAGGATTAACTACATATTGCAACAAGAAGTGTTTTAACGAAAACCCCATTTAGATATGAGCATCTTTTCAGAAGGAGTAGCCATAAAAGATTTCCACCAAGGCTGCTTTGGAGGCCATATTTTTGAAAGATCAGATCGGCATCATTATCATTTAGGACCAACTATATATTGCAAGAGGTGTTTTAGTGAAAACCAGTGTTCCCTCTTTCCCTAAATTTCTCTATGGTCTTAAGGACAAGCTGCTTTAAAATGTTCCTAGTCCTCCAGAACATTTACCTGTCCTACATATTTCCTTTTCATAAGTACAAATTTAATAAGCTTGTAAGATTCTGAATTGGCCACAAGAGCCAGCTACTTTCATTTTTGTATGCTGATCCAACCAGAAAGTTATTGGTTTTGGACCAGCAGGCAGACAATGATTTCAAGTGCAGGTGAAAACCCCATGTTGGTATGACAATATTTTCAGGAGGCGAAGCAATAATAAGATTTTAAAGATGATCACCGTGGGTTTTTTTATGTGGTCAAGTAAGTACTATTTTCATTTTGGACAAATATCTCATCATAAATGTTTCAGTGGACACTTTATGTCAGAACAACCATCCATTCAGGAGAAGTAACCATGACAAGATTTTCAAGATGGTAACCATGATGGTAATTTTTAGAGATCAGATCAGATTATTTAACTGGACCAAGTACATATAGTAAGAAGTGTTTCAGTGAAAATCCTATGTCAATACCACCAGCCATTCAAAAGCAATAGCAATAACAAGATTTTCAAAATAGCTGCCATGGCCACAATGTTGAAGATCATAGCAGAACCATTTTCATTTAGGACCAACAACATATCATATGAAATCTCTCAATGAAAACCCCATGTTGATATTACCATCCATTCAGGAATAGTTGTGATAACAAGGTTTTCAAGAACGCTGCCATCGGGGAATTGTTGGATGTATGAGAAACAACATTTTTATTAGCAACCATTTAGATATCATAAAAAGTCTTTTAATGTTGATATGACCATCCATTCAGGAGGAGTAGTGATAACACGACTTTCAAGATGGTCACAATGGTCAGATTGGCACCATTTTCATTCAGGAACAAGCAAACATCTTAAGAAGTATTTTAGAGAACACCTCACATTGATATGACCATCCATTCTGGAGAAGCAGCGATAACAAGATTTTCAAGATGGCCACTGAGGTGGCTATATTGGATGTACGAGAGGCATTTAGGACCAACCTGACATCAGGATGAAACTGTGTGCCAAGTTTCATGACTTCCTCCAAGCAGTTTAGGAGGGGTAGCAACAACAAACTTGTGCTAACAGATGGACGGATGCCATAAGTAGGATGCCAGGCCTTTGCATAAGATCTTGTTTTTTTCAACCAGTTGAGATAATAAAATACAAGAGGCCCAACTGAGCTTGAGATCACTCACCTGATTGACATCTACATAAAAGCCAAATGCAAGGACAGTTTGCCAAAAGATCTAGGTTAGTATGATGCTTTCTAACATTAAAAAGTTTTTATATTCTTTTGTAATGGCAGCCATACTGGATGGCAGATAATCATCATTTGTACAAACTTTAAAGGCCTATGCCATGATGCGTTCTGTGAATTAGGTCAAATTCTGTTTAAAGGTTTTTCTTTTTTTTAGTAAAATCAGCCATAATGAATAGTGGATCAGCATCATTTGTACAAAACGGAAAGGCCTTCATGGCAGGATGCTTTATGTCAAATTTGGACAAATTTTGTTTAGCAGTTTTTGAACAAATCAATTTCAGTTCTATTTTTTACTTTTAGTAATGCTGCAAAATCTGATGGCAGATCAGCATCATTTTTTTTCCAAATTTTCCAGCATGTTCTTTGCTAAATGTGGTCAAATTCTGTTTAGAGGTTTATATCCAATGTACAATTAAACATTCAATGACAATAAAGAAGAGTGACTTTTTTGTTAGTGTTGATTAATGTTGGGACACTGTCCTTAATATAATGCAGAAATTTTGTAGGTATGCATATGTATATATGTTGTGTTATTTCAACAAGGTTAGCTGTATAGATAGTTCATTAAACAGTTTTGATAACCTCTCTTAAAAATGTGACAAACTAAGGCTTCTCTTGTACATGTGGCAACTACTCTCAACCTCTTTGAATTCATATTTTTTGCATAAATACATTTTACCAAACAACAGCCTATTCAAACATGTAAGCATGATGGTACAACAGTAAATTCTCAATACAGGTTTGGAGTGAAGGGTTACTGATTTCATTATTATCGGCCACAGGTGGTCCAATTTTTTGGCAACATGATACCACACTCTACCAGGATGGCTTCACTTGCCCCACAAGATAGCTTCCAACTGCAGTTACATGGCAGGGTACTCACTGAGAATTAATTATTTCTCACTAGTTCAATCTTTCTGATGCTGTACAAACTATTGGCTCAAATTATTCTAAAGTTGCAGGGATCAAAATAGCATATTATAAAGCACCATTTTATGACGAAATTTTAAAAATATATTTGTCACCATATTATCCACCCTTCTTACCTTAAAACATGCTTGTTTGTCAAAAACTACTTTTCAATTTTTGAAAAAAATGTTTTAGTATGCCCAAGTACCTGTAGGTAGGACTGCATTAGTCCTGTTGTACAATTAACATTCACTAACAATGATGGAGAGTAACTTATTTGTTAAGGTCGACTAATTAAGGCACTGTATTTAAAGTTATTGGGTACAGCTTTCCCTGCAAAACATTCAGAAACAAGAGGCACAAGTGAGTCTCATATCACTCAACTGGTTACATAACTTAACAGTTGACCATTTCACTAAGCAGGCTTATGTAGTAGTGTAAAAACACATGCTATGTAAATAATCTCCCAAACTTTATATGATGTTGATTTTACCTATTTTACTGGATCCTGATAACAATTCTTTCTAAATATGAAAACATAATTAATATGCACTCTTGTTGCTCATAATCGAAGTCATCCAAGATGCACACCTGCCAACCCCTACAGAGATATAAGCGTAACCTAAGTGGCAAAAAAGCGTAATCTGAGCATAAAAAGTGTAATCTATATATAACATGCCATGTAATTACAATAAACTGTATCACAAATGTACGTTTAGTTTTGCTACTAACCTGGATCTGCAGCTGGTTAAAGTTCTCACCACAAATAGGCAAAATCCAGGTGAATCAGTATCAGAATACAAGCCACAAAACATATTGGCAAATTTATATATCCACAACACTCACGTTAACTAGTCCACGCGCCTAACTTTCGCTGAGTGATCGTCAAGTCCACAAATTCTGCAACGATCATTACCACGTCCTCAACCTGAATGTTGTATTACCCCTCTCATGTTAATCTTTCTAAATTTGTAAAGCACTATTGAATTGTCTTTTTTTCTGATCCGACATGTTTTAAAGTTTAAAAAGATCCGTCTTCTCTAATATTTTTCAGTCATATATAACATCTGATAGTCACATCGATAAAGCCTGTTTAACTTAACATCTGCCACCATTTTTTTAAAAGTACAGACTGGTCCACTAACATATTCAGTATATTAATATCATAAATGTGTGAGAATATTTTTATAGTGAAGAAACCCGTCTGTTTTCTTGGAAATGGGCCACATACAGCTGCTATAAATAGAAAATAAGGAAACTACACGGAGGTCTATAACAAATGTATACTCTTACGTTATTCTTATGCAGCAGTCTTCTTTTTTTTTTAGAATATTCTCAGATATATGTGATGTGTGGGATTAAAGAGATGATAATAAAATTGACAAACACAACTTTTTATTGCTTTATTATTATTATTTTTTTAATGTACCAGAAAAGTATAATCCATATACAGGAGAGCGTAAGACGTAATTAGGTGAAAAAAAGCGGAATGATTACGCCAAAAGCGTAATGGTTGGCAGGTATGAAGATGTTGATGATAAAATACCCAACAAATAAAAAATATAGCTTTAAGAGTCGTAACAAGCTCAGTCAATCAGATGCAAGATCAATTCATTAGAATATGTGCATTTCACTCATTATCAAACTTGTACAAGATCTTGATCATATAAACATATATTTCAAGCTTGATCAAAATTAGTTCAGAAATATGGTCTCCAAAGTGCTCACAAACTCAGAAAATTAGATGCAAGATCACTGCATTAATATGTGTAGATCTCACTCATTATTGAACCCATCCAAGATGTTGATGATATAAGCATATATTCCAGATTTTATCAAAATAGGATCAGAAATCTGGCCTTCAGAGTGACAACAAGGTCAGCTAGCCAGATGCAAGATTATCTCATTAATATCTATGGTTTTCACTCATTATTGAACTCATTCAAGATTTTGATGATATAAGCTTATATTTCAAGTTTCATCAGAATTAGAAGCAAAACATGGCTTCCAGAGGAGTAACAAGCTCAGCCTATGAATTGAAATATCACCTCATTAATATGCATGTCTTTTGCTCATTACTGAACTTGTCAGAGATTTTGATGAGATAAGCATATATTCCAAATCTGATCAAAATTGGATCAGAAATATGGAGTCCAGTGTGGTAACGAGCTCAGCCAAAAAGATGCAAGATTAACTAATCAATATCTATAGATGTCACTCATTATCAAATTCATCCAAGATTTTAATGATATAAGCATATATTCCAAGTCTGCTGAAAACTGGATCAGAAATATGACTTTCAGAGTGGTAACATGGTTAGACAATCTGGTGCAAGATCACCTCGTGGATTTCGCTCATTATCAAACTCATCCAAGATTTTGATGATATAAACTCACAGTCCAAGTCTGACTGAAATCAGATCAGAAATATGGACTCGGGAGTGGTAACAAGCAACTGTTGACAGACAGACGGATGACAGACACAGGATTATACCATAAACTCTCTTGGCCTTATGGCCAGGTGAGCTAAAAATGCTCATAAAACAACAAACAAAACCCACTAAAAAAGCCTATCTTTCAATACATCAATAATGCAGGTATTTCTTAATATGGAAATGATACAAGTGAAGTTTCATGCTTAGTGTATCTCCAATTTACAAATAATTTCATAAAGAGAATTCCATTCGATGGGAAAACTTTAAATACTGGCACATGACAACATGAACAACTGGGCAACAGTCCTAACTTACATGCATGACACCTGGCAGCCGGGCCAAGAGAGATCATTTTTCACTGATAATTTTGGTATCTCAAAAGAAGCATATTAGCTCCACATAACAGCTTTCAATAAGACTATGTAATCATTCAACAGAATAATTCAATGTAAAAAAAAACGTACCTTCCAAAATACTGTCTGGTCGGGCAAAGTACACATACTCAAATATACAAAGAGCTGGCAGTTTTGCTTCAGGTCTCTGAACTATACAGTGCGACTTGATCCCCTCTCTGCTTAATTCTACTATTTCACCTGCAAAAATCAAATGTCAAAAATTAACATTAAGTATATTCAATTTTTTTTTACAATTACTGTATATGCTCACTTATAAGTTGGGTCCAACTACAAACAACATAAACCCAGATCTTCCGTCGCATGATATGCCAGCAAATCAAGGTCAGTGTTGTTTGTTCTACTTATTACTCCTAACAAACTGCACAGACCCAGATCTGATGGCACATTATGCGATGGAAGATCTGGGTATCTCAAAAGAAGCAGATTTGGGACTGTGAAGTTTGCAGTTGAATTCAATTTATAAGCATGTATAAATGTTAAATGCAAAATTAAAATATGTAAGAAGCAAATGTTCAAATTAAGTGGAAAATTTAAAATGTAATAGGATATACTGTAGTATCAGAAATTTTCATGGGGGACCATTTCATTGTTGCCCCGAACCATGAATTTAAATACCGAATGAAAAATTAGCCACGTATGATGATGATGATGCCCCCCCCCACTCATTTTTGTACTGTGTTGTACCTAGAGATTAAGGAACCTACTAGTATTTCATAAATCAACGTCAATACTGTAATTTGGTCATAAAATATTAGCTTTTACACGTGTTTGTTTTATTTTAACCCTTGAAAAAAAATTATAAAGTATTTTATATTGTTTCAATGCACATGTGTCAATAAGATATCCGATAACTGTAATTTCCACTCGCTGCCTGAAATCGATATGTGAGATAAGTAAGGATAGAGAGAAACGAGAAAAAGCATAAGATATTCAAACACTAGTAATGCTGAAAATGAAAGAAAGAATAATAAAAAATACTAGTATATGAAAATTAAATTTAATACTTATTCAAATTGATCCTTCATTCGAGTATAACTGTTTTTGAACAATTTAAATCCTCCTGAAACCACAATTCATTTTATCCACGCATTTTTAATCCAAAAGAACAACAAGCGTGTAAAATACTAGAACTATTGCTGATGCACTATTATTAATGAAACGCTATGTATATACACTAATTACAGCAGAGTATTAAAGCTCACACTTCACTGATTTTCGGACAAAGCCACTGTATCAACATCGTGTCAATCAAGTCTCAATGTACACACAAATGCTTCTCAGGTAAATAATCCTCAAATTGCAGAATTAAACAAGTCCAGCTTTCTCCAAACCACTGATAATTAGGTTCCATGTTTCACTCATTGTCGCGTGAGCTGCAATTATCCATTCAGCCCAAATTGGCTTGATTAATGCGGTTGCAATCAGTGATTGTCACCAGTAACATCTTCGTTTTTTTTGTGATGGTCTCCATGACCTGTTTAGTATACCAGTTGTGGAAGTGTGATTTTAATTATTCTTTGTACTCTTTATTTATTGCCAAGTGTAGTGGTTGAAGTTGGTCTGTACATGAGGCAGGCACAAACGCTTGATTCCACTGTCTTTCAATTTAGTTAGCACCTTCTCACATTTATGGCTCTAAACACATCAAATATTGCCACTGTCTGCTGATTGCATTGAGCAAAGGGCAGCTGGTCACATGTATTGTTCCCTTTATGGACAGTGGTTCAAGTTAGAGATCATACAGGTGTACTTTAATAACTGATTTACTTGGTGTTGTTGGCTGTATCGGCTACCTTTGATGTTGAGCACTCAGACGAAAACATGGTGTAAGTGATTGATCTTGACATGTGTTTTATTTGTGATCATTGAGGCGGTAGTATTGTTTTAGTTTTGTTGGCTGCGTTGGCTTCCATTGATATTATTCACTTGGACAAAAACATGGTGTCAGTATTGAACTTGTCAGGTCTTTGATTTGTGCTCATACATGTGGAAGTATTGTTATAAACATTCAAGTGACCGCCGTTTGCGTCAGCATAGTTTTATTCTTTTTGATTCCATATTTTGGGTATCTGTAGAGGTTAAATCACAAAATTAAACACTTAGTAATATGCCAACTTTGACAGGCAAAACCACGAATTTAAGTACCCACGAAAATGTCTTTTTTTTACCAAAACCATGAAAGGTGAGCCCCACGAAAATAAATGATACTAAAGTATTCAAGTCCAAGATCTGAATAAATATGCCTACCCAACATGTAAAACAAAAAAAAATACTATAGTCATTTTCTGAATCAATTTACATGTTGCATTGAAAATGTTGTGTGAAAATTACACAGGATCTTGCACGAGTGTTAACTGGACATGAAATTTATGACACATTGTATATGTTACATGCTGATGTTGCATGCCATCAGCTAATTGCTGTAAATGGTATACAATTTTATATTTTTTGGAATAGTATATGCAGGCAGTGATCTCCCCAGAAATTTTTGACAGCATCGGGGTACACGTGTTTGGGTCATAAAATGTTTTACAAAGCGTGCGTTAACGTCATAAAAGTGAAACAAATTAATATCAATGAAATAAAAAGAAGTGCATATATTTAGAACATAGTATTTTTTATTTACCTAGGTTATAACAGTAACAACAATGCATATCTCATTTATTTCTTAATTTAAATAAATGATATTCGTCTTTTCTTTATTTCACCATATAAACTGACTGCAACATCACAATTAAAGTCTTTTAAGGGTTGTCCTTCAGTACTGATTGTCATCAGGTAGTTCAGAACCCTCTGTGACAACCTGTTCCTTAAAACACTCTTAATTCTATTCATTGAGGAGAATGACCTTTCACAATCTGAAAAAAATGGAACAAAAAATTTATTAATGGATGTACAAAAAAGAGACAAATATACCTGAATCCTAATTAAGTTAATTACCATGGAAAAATTCTTCTGGCACAATTTACACAGCATACCTGCAAAATCTATATGTAATTACATAGTCTTATTTTCAAGAATTTGATATAGACCGGGTGGAATAAACTTTTGAGGTCATGACTTCACTGAATAATAAGTAAGAATATAAATGAAATTATTTTAGTTATATTTATAAAGGAATACTTTTTATTTATATCTTTTCAAAAGAGGTAAAACTGGAAGATAAAAATTGTTCCGTTTATTACTTGGATAGACAGAAAAGAGAAATTAATAGGGCAGCACTCACTTAAGTTAGCAATATGGAAAACTTACCATCCGATCCAGCAATTTCCACCCAAGGGAATAACGTCTTCCATTCATTATTAAATCCCGTCCTTTGTTTATTGATATCATTCTTTTTGGAAATCATGCTGGTGCTATCGGAATCAGAATCACTGCCACTATTCGTGAATCTAATTTCTGATTGTCATAACCAGGCCAACATGGGGCTAACCGGGCGCTGGGTACTTTTTCGTTTCTTGGAAGGTGGTGTGTTCATTTTTCACAATAATTTTTAATTTAATCGGTGTAACTGCTTTGGCTGTTAATGAAAACGACTGACATGTATATAACACACTACCAGCAGACTCCATTGTTGCTGGCCAATCACGTGACTAGGTGCAGACGAAACCCTCACCAAAGGTCGCGCACCGGCGGAAGCCAGGTACAATGGATAATGGTTAAGTGAGTGAGCAATTATCCTGGATTATCTTAATAAAATACCCCAGAAGAGGTAAGAACAGGTGTCATTTGAGTGGGGCTTTGAATTAGGTGACAGGATGTTTGTTTAACAGATTAATTTTATAAGGGTAGTGGGAAACATCAAAGCATAGCGGCAAAAGAACATAGCATAGCGGCAGGTTCTAAAGCGTCGAGGTTATCGGAGTTTGAAACGATAGCGTAGTGGGCCCGCTACGGTAAAAGGCCCTCGGGAGAACACTGTATGCAGGGCTTTACTAATTTGGCTCGCCCAGGACAAACTGACTAGAAAATTGAACTTTCCCTTGGGAGATTATTTTGATCTTGTTCCAAAATATGACAACATAATATTACAGCTAAAATAAGAAAATAAAGTACAGTAAAATATGGGATGTTTTAAGGAAATTGCATTATATTTTATTTTTAAAAAATAAAGAACTTCTATTTTCTTCCTTCTTTGTTTACATCTTAAAACCATTTGCCATTAATTAAAATTGTGGTATTGTATTTATGACATATTGCCCCCCACCCCAACCCCAAAAAACTTTTTTTTTTACACTTTCCAAATATATTTAGCGTTATAATGAGAATTGGAAAACAAACTGGAATTTTAAAAAGATTAAATCGGTGTATTGAAGAATATCAACATGCATATATCAATGAAAACAGTTCTAGTCTAGGTGTGCAATATGGAAATATGGATTGAACATCTGTATCAAACAACAGATCAATCATTATGATTAAATGGCTATGTAAAATTAAGTTTTATATGTACTTACAGTGCAATGGGACATGCATCAGTAAGCTCCCCCTGATGCTCCAAGTAGTTCTCAACATAAGATATACTAGTGAATTCTTTTCAGTCAAAGAGTGAAAATGTTAGATATTATAGTGAGAAATTTTCTGGTAAATTTGCCTCATGTATATAATAAAAATAAATACCAACCAGGAAGAACCTCTCGGTAGTAATTGCCCCCGATTCCACTAAAGGCACATGATTCAGATGATGCAATCCAACCTTTTATCTTCTCACTGTTTGCTGTCTTTTCTAGTAGTAGAAACAGAAAATTATTGAAGCCTTCTGACTTGATGCATGGAGAGAAAAACTAATTGTTAAGGCATCCTGGGACAGGTTAATAATTATTCCAGGCTAGTATAATTTGATGTGACTTGTACAAATTTTATATTGATTAACTTGAAATGTGCCTATATAACATGGATACCCTTGCCAATATGGTATACCCCAGTAATTGATTCATTAGTTTAAAACAAATGGACAAACTTCTAGATCAAACTTATACTAATGTACTATTGACAGCTCAGATATTGGCAAGAGGTGGACTATTACTGTGAAGGAAACAAGAAAATATAGAGGAAACCACTGCCCATACAAGGGTGACTGCACACCCTTGCAATGAAGCCCTCTATTGAACCCAGGACCACAGAAGTGCAATGTGAGCATGTTACCACTACTATCCTAGCTCACCAATTATTAAAAGTTTAAATAATTAATAATACATTGGTTATATGCTTTTTCCTCTACAGTATCCATGCTGTGACACTCTTTTTGGACAATTCATTGTCACTAGTCTGTTTGGACCATTCATTGTCACTAGTCTGTTTGGACAATTCATTGTCACTAGTCTGTTTGGACCATTCATTGTCACTGGTTCTGTTTGGACAATTCATTGTCACTAGTCTGTTTGGACCATTCATTGTCACTAGTTCTGTTTGCATCTTCTGGTTTCATCCACATCAAAGACCACTTTAACACATGTCAGCTGTCTTATTTAGGTTCAAGAACTTGAACAATAATTTTCCCATATTACAATTATGTCTTAACTCCTAATGATGTCATGACATCATATCAAGAAATGGTATAATGTTTGAGGCATCCAACTGCACTAAAGTCATTTCACTACTGTAATATTGCAGTTGTATTAAATAAAATCAGTATTTGTTTGTCATGTGATAAACAGAATCTAACATTAATCCATCATTTCAACTGCAATTTATGAAACTCATTGAATAATTCAATCTTTTACTGTTGAGGTTCAAATCATACTATTGGCTCATCCTAGATCAGCTAATGTGGTGTGTCCTTGAGAAAAGCACTTAACTCCAACCACCTCAGCACTAAATAACCTGTGTTGATGTGTCATCAAATGCCAAACCAAACCTAATCATGTAAGATCATCTATTAATACAAACATCTGAGCTGTCAAGAGCACTCTATTATCAGTTACAGTGAAACCCCGCTATAACGCGATATTTGGGGTCCATAAAATTTGATCGCGGAAAAAGCGGGGTCGCGTTATTGCAGGGTTTTACTATATTTTACTTTATTCAGAGAGCAACGTATACACGTCTAATATATAGCATGAATAGGGTATCAACACTGTTTACTATCTGATATCGATCCGTCTTTGTTTTCCCACATGACAACCCTTTGATTGAGCCACAAGTTTGATACAGCTGTACTTGTTCAGTGCCAAGTAACAGAGAGTGGTTATTTGAACTCCCTGTGATCTTGCCGCCCAAGCTCAGTCTTTACATAAGCACCCACATATGACAATCTTTGATCTTGCCGCCCAAGCTCAGTCTCTACATAAGCACCCACATATGACAATCTTTGATCAACCACCGCATTGTCTGGTGCTTGCTTGTGTATGCAGTTAAAGAAACATAAGTCGGCTATTGTTTGCGCAATGATTGTATACAGGATGAATTGAAGTCCAGCGCACGTGTTGGCGGCTTACGTTTTTTGATGTTTTTTAAATTGTGAGAATCTTTTATCAACCACCACATTGTCTGATGCGCGGTTGTGTATGCAGTTAAAGAAGAAAAACATGTCGGCTATTGTTTGAGCAATGATTGTATAAAGAATGAATTGAAGACAAACACTGGCTTTACTCATGGATCAATAATAAGTAACATTTCCGATAATGTTTATTTTGGCATAACACTTCAAGAAATTGGTGAAATTGTTAAATTTCAGAAGCCACGCCACAATCGAATTCATAAGTGATCTCTTCTCCAAAATGATAATAAACTTTTTGTACACTATTTCTCGTACTTCAAAAAAATTTTTTTTTCCGTGTACGAGAAAAATACATTTACATGTATATAAAATTTGAGGAACCACGCCACAGACGTATTATACTCGAATTCATACGCGATCTCTTCCCCAAAATGATACTGTAATATACACATTTTTTTATACACTATTTCTCGTACTTTGAAAAAAAAAATGTTCATGTGCGAATGAATATATGAAATTTTGGGAGCCACGCCACGATCGCGTTATATCCGAATTCGCATTATAGCGGGGTTTCACTGTATATCTATTGATTGTAATTGGTTATAAAAGAAAAAAAAAATTTGGGGGGGGGGGGGGGACATTTTCTAATCTAGCAATAGTCTGCCAAGTTGGTCTGATTTATCAATGTTAAGTCATATCTCCAAACAATAAAAACAAGTACCTGATGATTTGAGAATTTTCCCAATGCAAAGAGGCCTGTTTCCAAAAGGGTCTCTAACAGCATAAATTTTGTCTCCATGCATGATCAGGAGGGCGTAGGATAACAAGGTCTGTTGCATAGCTTTCTTGATCCTGAAAAATGGCAAAACCCAGCCAATCATTGATGAAGCAGCTGAAAAATGACAAGAACCAGCTAATTATAGATGAAGAAGCTGAAAAATGACAACCAGCCAATTATTGATGAAGAAGCTGAAAAATGATGAAAACCAGCCAATCATAGATGGAGAAGCAGAAAATTTTACGAAAACCATCCAATCACAGATGAAGAAGCTGAAAAATGACAAAAATCAGCCTATCACAGATGAAGCTGAAAAATGACAAAAACCAGCCAATCATACATGAAGCTGAAAAATGACAAAAACCAGCCAATCACACATGAAGCTGCAAAAACGTGATTATGATAATAAATATTTATTTTTATCTAATAATTGAATTAATTAGAGCTATTAACAATGGATGCACTGCAAAGGGTCCCACTAACTACAATTTGCTCACAAAGACTTAAACAGAGGAACTCGTATTGGCAAACAACGTTGGGGGAATGGGCTTTCAGGGGCCATAACTCCTTCAAATGATGATGTGCAAGTATAGATACTGAACTTATTCAAGGTCTCATTAACACCAACTGCATGCTAATTTGGGTGAAATTGACAATGCTTGGTAGAGTAATGCTGCAGAACCAAAGTAATGAGGACAGGCAATCAGGCCCCATAAGTCTTGTGATAATGTGCAACCTTATTAAAGTCATTCAAGGTCTCTTCAATATAAAGCTGCAAGCCAAATTTGGTTGAAATCCAACAATCCTTGATAAAGTAATGCTGCAGAAACCAAAGTTAGGACGATTGGCAAATCTGAGGTCATAGCTCCTGTAAATAAAGTCGTGAAATGCTGGAAATCAAATTCATTCAAGGTCTTGTCAACATAAAGATGCATACCAAAATCTGATGAAAACCCCGTGAATTCTTGTTAAGTTATGCTGCACAAATGAACCCTACTCCTCAAGCTGGTTAAGGTAGCAGCACATTTGCACAACTTTTTCAAATCCAAGGTTGCCCAAGATTCATCTGCATGCCTAAAGAGCATACAGTTGTGCAGCTTCTTCCATTAGCCATCTAACATACCCTGATAACAACTTGCTATCAGTTTATAACTTTTTTATGTCTGTAATAATTATGGTGGTGGAGTGAGGGCTTTGGACTTTTCACATGGTTCTTCTGTCACTTTACTTTTATATTCTGGCCACAGTTTCCCCAGCATCATGTTTGTGCTCAAATCTACTCACTTGCCCACTGGACAAGTAAAAACAAACTTTACTTTCCCAGCAAAAATATAGACTTGCCCAGCAAAAGAAAATCAACTTGCATAGCCAAAAAAATCTTGTCCTATACAATGGCTCTTTTCCAACATTTCAGTTTGTAGGCACCAACTTTACCCGATTTTGATCTAAGATATTGAAAAATGTGTAACTGTTTAGGCGTAAAAAACTAGTGGACTATTCATATTATTTTACTCTTAATATGATTACTAACTCCTGATTTAGATCCATTAGCTGTTATTATTATTGTTATATTCTGTTGGTTGTTGTTGTTTATCAATCAGCTTACTGGACATACTATATTTGATTTTGTTGGTCTTCTTAAAACAACAGTAAAAGCGTATATTTTGTAATTTTGAAATTTTATAAATGATAAGAAGTTCTCAATGAACCAGTTAAAGATTGTCGCCAACCAGCATATAATCAGTGCAATTCCTCAGGACCTCACATTGACTCTATGATAGTTTACATGATTTAAATGGACTTTCTTCCAATTCATTTATTGAATATTCAATTGGTTTACAAGAATACCTGATGTAATGTGAAATATTTATATCCATCAGTTTTTCAGTATTATCAACATGATACAGAGTGAAATTTTTGCTACACCCAAATTCTCAACAATGGTGACTCAAATAAAACATAAACATGAGATTGTAATCTTGAGAATAATGATATTGACAGTGAAAGATGCTGTCAAATATTTCAATGGCCAAAAAAACTTGCCTGACTGGGCATGCTCATAGTGAAGTGCACATGCCCAGCAGGTTGTTCAACTTGTCTTGGGCATCCGGGAAATGGATTTTTCCTGTGCAGCTCAAGATCTACAGATCAAATCCTGAAACACAAAGCAGTATTTCCCTGTCCGCTGCAAAATTTTACAGCTTTATTGCATGTTATTATACCTCAAAAAAGTAACAGTGTCAACGATTGGTGCACAGAATGTCACATGTCAGGAAACAAAACATCACGTCTCCCTCACGCTATCGTGTCTCCCTCATGTGATCGTGTTTCCCTGTCTTGCTTGATTTGGTATAATAAACAATTTATTGTCCTTGTTTGGGGGAGATATTAAGACTTGCTCACCCGTGACAAGTCAACTTCCACTTGGGCAATAAATGTATAACGCTCAAGCTTTAATAGGCTACGGTTGGTACACATAGAGTTCTCGACAGAACAATATTCAGAAATCATTAAGCATGTGCCTGACCAAAGATTTATGAAGTACTGAAACCTCACCAAATTCTGCTACGCTAGTGCACATGTAATAAATACACATCAATTTACCTGTCCAAATTGATCACACATTCTACGCCTAGAAAAATTTGTGATTGTAATATGATAATTGGGCCCCATTGTGCACTAGTAATGAACCTGCTGGTTAGCCCCTAAAGGTGATGCTTGCTGCTTGTGTTGACAGAAAGCAGGATCCCACTGCACCTACCATAACTTCCCTTATGCAAGTGTAGTTGAAGAGAATAGTTGCAAGACATTGTAAGATGCAATTTCTTTTCACAAGAAATCTGAGTTCATACCTGCCAACCCAGTTCGCCCCATTGGGTTCCCCACAGTCTGGCATATGAGTTAACAGCTGTGTAATTAGCTCACTATCTGTTCCTGTGGAAAGGCCAACACCATGTCTCAGTAACTGGAAAAGAGAAATTAAAGTTTTAAGTGTTTGTAACACACATATCCAAACACTCGTCTAATCTGTCCCTTCCCGTAAATCAAAGACTTCAACATTTGCACTAACATGCATTTGGCTGCCAGAGCTGCAGGAACTACCTGTTCTAATTAAATTATAAATTTCCACAGCTATAATAGCTGTCAGATGTTCAGTAAGCCTAACAGGAAAATCAGGTGAAAGGTTGAATTTTTGATCATTTCAATTAAATGGCATCATTTTTGTGTACATGATATTTTGGTAAGAGGACTGTTTAGTAGGATTTTCTGTTAATTTTTTCTTAAAGTATATATGATTTTCGTATCAAATGTGGCATTGCTAGGAAAAAGTTGAAGTTGACAAGAATTTGTTGTAGTGCACATTATACAACATTACACAACAGGTTGATTTACTGACAATGCTGATAAAAAACTTCGTTAAGCTACATTAGTTTCCTTTGAGACACATGTTTGTGAACAGTACCTTTGATTAGTAACATTTTAATTTAAAGACACACATGTTCAAGTTTGTAAGCCACTGCAGAGTTTCTTAGTCATTGTAGATCCTACAAAAGCATCCTATATGCATGTCCAGGCAGTACATAAACAAAAGTTTTATTTAGTGTTGGTTAGCATTTACATAATAAGAAATAATGCCCCACTGCATTACTTTTATCATCATGTATATAAAAGTAGCAGTTGGAAACAATATCATGAAGATTCTAGGGATGTTTAACTGAAAATGTCAGATATAGTTAACAAACTGAATCTTGGTCATAATAAAAGGTAAAAGATGTCCAGCAAATGAAATAATCGCAAGATGAGCAAGGTACAGTATGCACATTATAATAGCTGTCAGCTGTTCAGTAAGCATAACAGGAAAATCTGGTGAAAGGTTGAATTTCTAACCAGTTCAATTAAATGGCATTGTTTCGTTTATTATAAACCATGTACACATTATGAAATTTTAGTCAATGTTGCAGCCTTACTAAATCTGTGCTGCTAGGACAAAGTCTCTCAGGGTAATGATGGACCTAGTGGCTAATGATGGTTGCATATCTTAATTTATCTTTTAATTCACACTAAATATAACATATATACTGGTAGTAACAAAAGTATGGGGATCACAAAAGTTTTAAAATTATGAACTAGGAGACCAAGTCCCAGTATATAAGGATAAATCCAGAAATCATATCATGACCTTGGAACCAACTCCCTGTTAGTATGAATAACCCAGGGACTAAATCTGGTTGCATAATGTGAATATGTCTTCCATTTCTGAAACAAGAGGCTCATGTGGGCCTAATACTGCTCTTCTGGATAGCTGACATATATCAGCTTCTGAATTCAATTCACATATGTGAAACTATAGAGGGGAGAGAAAAGCTTCGAGCACATATTTGCTACATTGTCTATTAATGTTTATGTGATTTATCTTCTTTCCATGACCACATATATAGGATCACTTTTTTGGCATAAACAGGACAAGTCATTTATACAACCAGCATTCTTTTCTGGATCCCTCTCTGCCCCTGGGGACTAGGCCCGATTCATAATTTAGATATTGTTCACAGCCCAACCCTTAAAGTAAATACACTTACTTGGCATTATAAGGGTAGTTAATCTGTGCAGTCAGCATGGATTCCTGGGTATGTCCTTACCCCCCCTTGGGCTCCACCCATAGAGTTGTAACTTGGAAACCTTGAGATGGCCACCCAAAGAGGCTGCAGCAGCTCAGTGGTTTAGAAACTGGATTTATGACCTGAAGGTTATGGGTTAGATTCCCACCATCTTACCAGTCTGGATCCTCATTAATATGTGTGAATTTCACTCATAATTGGAGGAGACACGGTGGCTCAGTGGTTAGCATGCCGGACTCACGACTGAAAGGGTGCGAGTTCGAATCCTACCATCGGACCAGCCTGGGTCAGCTACCGTGGTGTGTCCTTGGGCAAGGCACTTTACTCCAATTGCCTCGGCACTAAATAACCTAGTTGTGTTGCTGTGCCGTAAAGCACCAAACAAACAAACAAATACTCATAACTGAACTCATCTGATATCTTGACACAAGCTTACATAGCAAGTCTGATCAAAATCTGTCAGAGATATGGTCTCTATAGTGTTCAAAAGCTCAGCCAATCAGATGCAAGACCACTTCATTAATACGAGTGGATGTTGCTCACAATTACCGTCTATACTCGTGTATAAGCTGGGTCCAAATGCAAACAACATAGACCATGATCTGAAGTCGCATAATGTGCTGGCAAATCAGGGTCTATGTTGTTTGTTCTACTGATTAGTTCTTACAAACTGCATAGACCCAGATCTGCTAGCGCATTATGCGATGGCAGATCTGGGTCTATGCAGTTTGCAGTTGGCATCAGCTTATACACGAGTATATACAGTAAACTCATCTGACATCTCGTAGATACAAACTTGACATACTAAGTCTGATAAAAATATGACTAGAAATATGACATCTACACTGTGCACAAGCTCAACTAAATTGGATTCAAGATCACCTCATTATTATGCATGAATGTTGCTCATAACTTAACTCATCTGAGATCTTTATGATATAAACTTACGTATCATATCTGAACAAAATCTTATCAGAAATATTGCCTCTAGAGTGTTCACAAGCACAGCCACTCAAATGTGAGAGCATCTCATTAATACGCATAGCTACTGCTCATAACTGAACTCATCTGAGATCTTGATATAATCTTAAATACAAAATTTGATCAAAATCTGATCAGAAATATAGCCTCTGGATTGTTCACAAGCTCAGCCAATCAGATGCAAGATCACCTCATTAGTATGCGTCAATCTAGCTCATTATCAAACTTGTCCGAGCTGTTGATGATATAAGCATATATACCAAATTTAGCAATATCAAATCAAAATATAAGGCCACCAGAGTGGTAACAAGTTCAGACAATTTGATGCAAGACGACCTCATTAATAGTGGTAAATCTTGCTCATATTCAAACTTGTGCAAGGTGTTGATGATATAAACCTGTATTTCACTTTTGATCAGAATCGGATGAATAACATGACTTCCAGGCTGATAAAAAGCAAATGTTGATGGACATGCAGATGACAGACACAGTGCCATTCCATAAGGTCACTTGGCCCTACGGCCAGGTGAGCTCAAACATAATGTGTCCACTTGCACTTTTTGTAATTGACTTTTTGATGCCTCCCACTGGGCCTAAGATGGTGGGGGTAGACATAGCTAGAAACCAAAAAATGTGTTGCACCAGTTTACATCAGGAGTTAAACCTGAAAGATGGAATGACTGGCAATCACAATATACCACATGCTTTTTATAAAATTGTACGGAGAAAATATCGACTGAACATTTAAATGATACACAGAATTACTAGGTGGAGAGTATTAACTCATTATCCCCATGTACAGCATTTATGCGTCATGAGGTAGTACCTTAGTCCCGAGCTCCGTAACATCAACATCATTCATGATACACCAAAGCGGGTGGCATTACAGAAAATGGAGAAAGATGTAGTTCTACAACGATACCAAATAATGTAGACATTCTACCACATTAAAAATACAGCGAAAAAAAAGACAACTCTTTTAGACCAGATTGGGGGGGGGGGGGATCTTAGATCAAAAGCAGACCGGTCTGAACTGCACACAGATGGATGATCCTTTGCAAAAAGTAGGATAAGTCTGCGAATTGGAGTAAAAAGGGGTCAGGATAAGAAAACCATTGATCCAATAAGCCAAAAAAAAAAAAAAAGTTCAATTTTCACCCTTCTGCACATGCATAGACAATATAGCCAATTTAAAACATCTTTTATACACCTCAGCATCCGGCAAAACAAAAATCTCTCAGAAACAGGTGTGTTTGGATGCAATCACAAGTAACCCCAAAAACACGTCTCCTTCCCCCATTTCAGGTGAAAATGAAAAGAATCTCCAGAGGTAAATGAGTTAACAGTGCAAGTCTACTTAAGCCACCATAGGGACCAAACTTTCTGAGCTAGAATGGACAGTGAACCAAAAATACTCTCAACATCATCATCATCTCCCCCTTCTGTGCCATCTGAAACATTTTTCATGCCACATAAAAATTCCATAATTTTTAGGAAGTGATTCTAAGTTACACAACAAGAAATATAAAGTCCTATTCGCATATTTTTTGTGTCCCCATCATAATGTTCATGAGTTACAAAATCCTTTCAAACACTTTCCATCCATCTTATTATTATATTATATGAATAGTCTAATATCAACATCTATCCTACTAAATCTCCAATATCAGTACTTCATTTAACATAAACCCCTATGGGCTTGAGGATTTAGAATAGGCTCTTCTGCATATCATACCAGGCAACTAATGAAGCCAGGATCCGTGGTGGCTGTCATTACCATTTCAGACATGTAACTGAAAGGGTTCAGGTTTCAATCCAACCATCTGATCTGCCCGGGTCAGCTACTGTGGTACATCCTTTGGCAAGGCATTTTACTCCAATCCCCTCTGCACTAAATAACCTACTTGTGTTGATGTGCCATAAAACACCAAACCAAACCAAAACTATCTATCATAAACTGGCCAAATCAGTTGCTTTTCTGACAAATATATACCCACAAAATGAAGTCTAACATACACCATTTATCAACTTTGAACTTTGTTACTATTTATAACTGGGTAAATATTTTGGTTTTCTGTAGTTCATGAATACAGGTATTGTTCTGTTAATTTGTTCCAGAGCCACAGAAGCTAGGTTGGTAATGCATCAGACTGGTTATCCATGTGTTGCAGGTACGAAGCCAAGGTTGGCTACCTCAGTGTGTCATTGGGAAAAGCACTTAGTTCACATTTCTTTGGCATGATATAGCCAATGATGTGTTAAAAGTAGCATTAAAACAAACAAACAAATTACAGTGTTCCCTATGGTAATACATGTAAGAGCACATAAATCCTTGCAAACATGAGAATGCATGGGTTCCCATCTAGTTTTTTAATGTAGGTGGATGATATACATACACTTATGGATTTCACAAACCGAACAAGTGCTGAAGACATATCAAGATAGACCTCGTGGAGTTGTTGGAAATAATCTCATTTTGTAATTATTATCAGTTGTTTTTGTTATGGGATAGTGCTGGCCAATATCTTGTTGACCACTCAATAAAACACAGTACTCTCCTGGGAATAAAGGCCCAGTTAATGTTAGACCTAAAGTCTATGAGGTCTCTGTGATTACCTGATGAAGTGGACAATCCTAGTTCTAAGGACAGGTCTAGGGCTGGAATGCAGACTCAAATTTAAGGTTCATTTGATTCACTAATAGTCATATAAATATCAGTTGCATCACTCTTATATAGAATGTCTCATTAACTGGGTATTACAGTGGTGGTGTCTATTTGGACAAAAATAGAATGTCTCATCAATTTGGGATGACAGTGGTGGCATGTATTTGGACAAAAATAGAATGTCTCATTAACTTGATATGACAGTGGTGGCATGTATTTGGACAAAAATAGAATGTCTCGTTAACTTGGTATGACAGTGGTGGTGTCTATTTGGACAAAAATAGAATGTCTCATTAACTTGTTATGACAGTGGTGGTGTGTATTTGGACAAAAATAGAATGTCTCATTAACTTGGTATGACAGTAGTGGTGTGTATTTGGACAAAAATAGAATGTCTCATTAACTTGGTATGACAGTGGTGGTGTCTTTTTGGACAAAAATAGAATGTCTCATCAATTTGGTATGGCAGTGGTGGTGTGTATTTGGACAAAAATATAATGTATAATTAACTTGGTATCCCAGTAGTAGTGTGTATTTGGAGAAAAATAGAATGTCTCATTAACTTGTTATGACAGTGGTGGTGTGTATTTGGATAAAAATAGAACGTCTCATTAACTTGGTATGACAGTGGTGGTGTGTATTTGGACAAAAATAGAATGTCTCATTAACTCGTTATGACAGTGGTGGTGTGTATTTGGACAAAAATAGAATGTCTCATTAACTTGTTATGACAGTAGTGGTTTGTATTTGGACAAAAATAGAATGTCTCATTAACTTGTTATGACAGTGGTGGTGTGTATTTGGACAAAAATAGAATGTCTCATTAACTTGTTATGACAGTAGTGGTTTGTATTTGGACAAAAATAGAATGTCTCATTAACTTGGTATGACAGTAGTGGTGTGTATTTGGACAAAAATAGAATGTCTCATTAACTTGTTATGACAGTGGTGGTGTGCATTTGGACAAAAATAGAATGTCTCATTAACTTGTTATGACAGTAGTGGTTTGTATTTGGACAAAAATATTAATGTCTCATTAACTTGGTATGACAGTAGTGGTGTGTATTTGGACAAAAATAGAATGTCTCATTAACTTGGTATGACAGCAATGGGTGTGTATTTGGACAAAAATAGAATATCTCATCAACTTGGTATAACAGAGGTGGTGTGTATTTGGACAATAATACTTCATTTAAATGACTGTTCATCATGACAGAAATTCACAAAAATATTTTAAAATATCAAAGTTTTAATACAAACATTTTATATTGATTTATTATTTAGTCAAAAACTTAAAAACATAGACTGAAATTCAGTTATTTTAATATGGGTTAACTTCAATTAGAGCCTTGAGAAATACTCAATGGCTATAACAATAATGTCTGACAACTTATAGAAAAAAGCAATGAGAAACACTTGTTCAGCTTTAGAATAAAAGGAGTAACTTATAAACAGAGCCTTGAGGTTTCTCAATGGCTTCACAATCAAACTTGCACATATTAAAATATAACTAGTACAGTGAAACCCCGCTATAATGCGATATTTGGGGTCCATAAAATTCGATCGCGGAAAAAGCACTTAACTCCAACCACCTCAGAACTAAATAACCTGTGTTGATGTGTCATCAAATGCCAAACCAAACCTAATCATGTAAGATCATCTATTAATACAAACATCTGAGCTGTCAAGAGCACTCTATTATCAGTTACAGTGAAACCCCGCTATAACGCGATATTTGGGGTCCATAAAATTTGATCGCGGAAAAAGCGGGGTCGCGTTATTGCAGGGTTTTACTATATTTTACTTTATTCAGAGAGCAACGTATACACGTCTAATATATAGCATGAATAGGGTATCAACACTGTTTACTATCTGATATCGATCCGTCTTTGTTTTCCCACATGACAACCCTTTGATTGAGCCACGAGTTTGATACAGCTGTACTTGTTCAGTGCCAAGTAACAGATAGTGGTTATTTGAACTCCCTGTGATCTTGCCGCCCAAGCTCAGTCTCTACATAAGCACCCACATATGACAATCTTTGATCTTGCCGCCCAAGCTCAGTCTCTACATAAGCACCCACATATGACAATCTTTGATCAACCACCGCATTGTCTGGTGCTTGCTTGTGTATGCAGTTAAAGAAGAAACATAAGTCGGCTATTGTTTGCGCAATGATTGTATACAGGATGAATTGAAGTCCAGCGCACCTGTTGGCAGCTTACGTTTTTTGATGTTTATTAAATCGTGATAATCTTTAATCAACCACCACATTGTCTGATGCTCGATTGTGTATGCAGTTAAAGAAGAAAAACATGTCGGCTATTGTTTGAGCAATGATTGTATACAGAATGAATTGAAGACAAACACAAAGAAAACTTACTGGCTTTACTCATGGATCAGTAATAAAGTAACATTTCTGATAATGTTTATTTTGGCATAACACTTCAAGAAATTGGTGAAATAGTTAAATTTCAGAAGCCATGCCACAATCGAATTCATAACTGATCTCTTCCCCACAATGATAATAAACTTTTTATACACTATTTCTCGTACTTAAAAAAAAAAAAAAAATTTCTTGTACAAGAAAAATACATGTACATGTATATAAAATTTCAGAAACCACGCCACAAAAGTATTATACTCGAATTCATACGCGATCTCTTCCCCAAAATGATAATTTAATATATACATTATACACACAATTTCTCGTACTTTGAAAAAAAAATGTTCATGTGCGAATGAATATATTAAATTTTGGGAGCCACGCCATGATTGCGTTACATCCGAATTCGCGTTATATCGGGGTTTCACTGTATACCCTGATTTCCTATTTCTGCTGAACTGTAATAAGGTCTGCATGAAACACTTGACTGAACCTCCCAATATCATGAAAAGAAATGTCTGCATGGAATTTAACTGTTTAGGCAAATGTCTGAACCAAAATTGCTGATTTTAAAACTTTAGGATGAAGTAATAAATATCCTGAAAAATCTAGCTTGCCTAATACAGGACTTTGAAACTTCCTTCAGATCTGTCCAAAACGTGCTAACAAAACGTTTTTTTCGTTGCAAATATGTGTAAAGATATCATGAAATAAATGTAGATTGCTGATTCACTGAAAAATAATAAATGAAAGAGTTACCTTTTCTTTGTACACCGCCTTATATGGACTTCATAGTAAAAATAGTAAAAAGAAAATTCCCACGAACTCTCTGAACATTCAGAACTCCAAGCATGGCCCTTGGAAACCCAACCAGGTCCTGGCATGGACACTGAAAAGTGCTTATATACCCTCTATGGAATTCTGCGCATGGCAAGGAAAATTCTGCCATTCGCTGGTTAGCAACCACATGGAAAATTTAACTGTACTTCTCTACTGATAGCAATAAAATTACACCTTAATTATTAATTGTGATTAAAACACAAGAGTACTGACTATATGTCTAAACAGTCAAAATTTGAAATATAAAAACATGTTTAGTTTTAATATAGTTGATAGCCTAAGGGACCACTAAGCGAGAAAAGTACTGAAGTGTTCCAAATGTAAGAAACCTGGAAACGAGAATGATACCAAAGGATTTACACACTGGTTCATGGCATAACATCATGAATATAAACAGTTCCAAGGATTAATTATGATCAATTAATGAGAACAAGAAATATAAACTGGAATCATACCAACCATTGCTTGACATTGGATAACAGTAGGCATTAATGAAGAAATTAATAGGAATTGTCCATAAATGTTGACAATACCCATCCACCTGTTTTAACACTGAGAGCTCTAGAATCAATAAACTTAATATACTAAACATGTTGTGGCTAGACTTCCTGTTGATTACAATATGTTTGTCCGACTACAGCTCCACAATCAAATGTCTTTGGGAAAGTTGGATGTTTTAAATCTTCAAAAAGAAAAAGTTTAGTTTTTGAATCTGTAATAAATTACATGAGAATTACCACATCATTTTACTGTTGCATTTTTAAAGTATGTCTGGGTATGTGTAAATGTCCCTTTCTTAACATTTCAATATCCATACAACCATCATTGTCAAAGCTGCGTAAACCAAATGTAAATTGTGAGAAGAAACAAATATTTTAACCTAGAAAGATCAAGAGAATTTGTTTAAACATTTTAAATAAATTGGGAACCCTAATTATGGTCTGAGCTAGCAATCACAGTCTTGTATCTCTTACCTTATCTTTGAGTTGCCTGGCATTGACAAGTTCTCCATTGTGGGCCACTGCTATCAAACCATGAAGAGTTTCTACCACAAATGGTTGGATATTGACCATCTCAGAACACCCCATAGTAGAATATCTTGTGTGACCTGTAGAATAGACAATACCAATGTTCATATGCTCCTTACTTCCTTCTGTGATGGAATCTGGTCAGACGACATGATGTTCTTTACCAGATATGTAAAGAAAAACACCAAAATGAATTATTCTTTGAAAAAGTTGACAGTGCTGTAAAATCTAAATAATAAGCAAGTATGCTTATCTTTTAAATTAGTGAATGCAGTGTGCACTTATTTTTATATGCACCAATCAACATTGAAATTCACTTGAATACAGCTATTTGTAAAGTTTTGTATCATCAACAAAGGAATGAAAAAAAGAATAAGCAGTAACAAAAGAATGTTCTGCACATAGATAAATTTTCAGTCTAACCACTTAATAAGAAACATATAGTGAAACCCTGCTATAACCTAACGGTCAGGGTCCACAAATTGCCATCACGTTATGTAGTGTATCGTGCAATATCCAGACAAGAATGTGTATTTTCTTATTTAACAAGAAATACTTAAAACAGTGATTACATATTAAATATTTTTTTGTTGTTGCACAAAACCGTGCAGTGATACATGCATATACCTGTGTAAGAAAACTGGTAACTAAATAGTGAAAATAGTTGGAGTATGGGTACTCACCAACCGGTAACTAAATAGTGAAAATAGTTGGAGTATGGGTACTCACCAACTGGTAACTAAATAGTGTAAATAGTTGGAGTATGGGTACTCACCAGCCAATCTCATTCTAAATAGTGTAAATAGTTGGAGTATGGGTACTCACCAGCCAATCTCATTCTAAATAGTGTAAATAGTTGGAGTATGGGTACTCACCAGCCGATCTCATTCTATCCATAAGAGCAATTCAATCAAAAATGTGCACAAAGAAATACAATTTCTAAATTTCTCTGCTACATTCCATTCCAATCCAAATACTTAATTTCTTGCTAATCTACTCACACTAACTTTCAAAATACTGTATTTTCAGAACCATTCATATATGCTGGACATGTTCAAAGGGACTGATTTTTGACTGACAATAAAATGCATAAATCAGACATTGGAAGTTTCTAAAATAGAAACTTGTATTTAGGCTTCAAAAATATTTTAACTGAAATTCGTACATGGGTACCTGCGATGATCAATTCTGCAGGTGTAAACTGCCTCAACTAAGTTTGGGAGTAAACCATTTAATTTCATGGGTAACGAGTGATCTCTAAAACAACAGTTAAGTCATTCTCAAAAAGACAGAGGAAAAATTAATTAAAATAAACCATATATTCATTGAAACTGATGTTGATAATTATGACTTTCCAATACTGCTGAACAAAAACAGGGAGTAGTATGTTTAATTATAACAGCAAATCAATCCACCCCCAATAACTTAAATGGTTCTGTTTCAGTCAGTGTTCAACAACAGTACATGTATACATATAACTTTAGCATTACAATGACAAGTGGCCTGCATATGTCTGAGTGGTTTGAAGCTTATGTCTGGGGCAGAAGGGGGGGGGGGTGCACATGTATGTGGCAATGCAAAAACTGCTCATAGCAATTAGGGTGATAAACTTATTTCGACAATGGCATTGTTTGGTGCATGGGTGTGTATGACTGTTGACTAAGGAGCCGTTGGTGGTCTGTAGTTTTGCCTTAAATTTTTTGTGCTTGGTTGTATGCCATATGACCGAGCTAACATCTGTTTCTATTGTTTACCCTTGATTGTTCAATCCCCATCCAGGCCAGTTTGGGTCAGGTGCCTCAGTGTGTTCTTGGGAAAGGCACTTAGTTTCCATTTCCTTGGCATGATATAGCCAACAATGTATTGAGAGTGCCGTTGAAACCAACAAAAACAATTACCCTGAACTGAGCGATGATTCTACACACACATTGAAAACAAACGCAAAGAAGACTTAGTAGCTTTATTGTTGATGGATCAGTCATAATTAGATTAACTACCAGCTTTTTAACGAGCTAACATCTTTTAAAAATAAGCAAGAAACCGTGATAAGATATTTTTTCTTCTTCAAGAACACAACATATCTTGCCAAATTATTCAATCAACCTTGTTTTTGGGGGGCACTAAAGCTCTGTATCACTTAAAGAAATTGGTGAAATTATTGTAAAATTTCAGGAGACATTCCATGATCATGCTACATCTGAATTTGTGTTATAACAAAGTGTGTTACAGCGGGATTTCATCGTAAACATTGGAAGAGCGCATTTTATGTTTATCCATTTTTTTTTACATACATATACACATATTTCTGCTACCAAGAAACAGAAAGGCCAACGTGAGCTTATTTTCTGCATCCAGTGATTTTCAAATATGTGCACATTAGCAAGGCTTTTCAGCAGTTTTTTGCATGCCAGAACAGTGGATCAAAGCAAGTGCAGGTGGTCTCCCCTTAATACAGAAATCTGATATGTTCATAAAGCACATGTTAGACATGGCATTATATTTCAAAAAATGAAATAAAAGATAAATAATTTATCAATCTGTGATTTCATATACAGTAAAGATTGTTTATAACGTTTCACAGGGGACTGGAGTTTTACAACATTATAACCGAGAAATGTTATATCCAAACTGGTACCATTTTCATTTAGGACAAACTAGACACCATTAGAATACTTTTGGTGAAAACCCCATGTTGATATGACCATCCATTCATGAAAATTTGTGACAAGATTTTCAATATGGTGATTGCAGCCATATTTGCAGTCAGATTGGCACCATTTTCATTCAGAACCAACTAGATATAATAATTAGTCTTCTAATGAAAACCCGATGTTGATATGACTTTCCATTTAGAGGAGTAGCAATAAGAACAATTTCAAGATGGCTGCAATGGTGGCCATACTCGATGACAGATCGGCACCCTTTTCATTTAGTACCAGCTATGACATCATAAGAAGTTTTTTTTTGTGAAAACCTAATTTTGATATGACTTTCCATCTAGAAGGAGTAGTGATAAAATTTTCAAGATGGCCATTGTGACAGCCATATTGGATGTTAGATTGGCACAATTTTTATTTAAGACCAACTAGATGTTATAAGAAGTCTTCGGCGAAAACCCCATGCTGATACAGAGATGCTGCCAGGATTTTATCTGAAGCGGGGAGGGAACTCCCACCTTGTCACCAAAATAAGAGGGGAGTAGAAAAAAAAGGAAGGGGGATGACGAAACGGCCATATTTCAATATTTATCTAACACATAAATATCCATCTCGTTCTTTCTTCCTGCTCTATTTAAATCAAAATCCTCAAAAGATGTATCCTCTAGTTGTATAAGCATTAATATGTTGATCATTTGTGAGCTTAATTTGTTCCCTATCTGTGTATGAATATTGTTCTGTGCTGAGAACCCCCTTTCACATATGCATACACTGTAGCTAGCTAAGCCAGCTTGAACAAGTTGGAAAACTGTTCTTTATGGTTGTTATGTACAATTTTCAACAGCTCATAGGTGCTGTCTCTTGGATATCTCTGCTACAAAATAATATTTTAATTTTTTCACTAACAAGAGCTCTGCCAAAGTTTCACTTGTTTGAATCAGTGCTTTGCTGACTACTATGCCAGATTTCTTATATGTTCCACAATTTTCTATTAGGGTTTTAAGTCCATCAATGCCATAGTCAGCTTGTTCAGACAGGTATTTTGATCAAAATAAATATCCTTACTTTTTAATTTCTTTTTAGATTCTTATTTATTCAATTTATCTTAACCCTTAGAGTGGTATATAGTTTTGTAGCACAAGATCCCTCAAGGCAGAATCGTTTGAGAAAAGAAATGAAAATTGCAGTCTACTTTTAAATTGCCTGTATTTTAATTAGGCTTAGATTTCTGCCTTTTTGACATTTAATTTCGAAATACCGCTTAATAGGGGGGTGACTGGCATGCCGTCTGTTTTTGTCCATCCAGCATGTACATAGGACTCATATTCAACATCATTTTCGGGTTCAAAATTACTCACTGGTATTTCCAGTAACACTTTGCGGCCTCCAATAATCTCATATACTTCAAAACTTTAAAAATGATTGTCATCATTGATATCATCGGCCAGTATTTGCCAAACAAAATCATCATCTGAAGATAAACCATGTTGTGAGTCAGCCATTTTGGATTTTCTAGGAGCCTTTACTTGAAACACACATTTGTAAAACTTCCTCCATAAATGCAATGTTCAACCTCGACAATGCTTGTTCCAGGGCCCAAATGTGCCAATCAAATTTACTTTAGCAACCGTTTGTTTCAAGCCTAAGTACTCAGATGTGTAAACAGTTGACTACCAGAAAAAAGACAGATAATATTCAAGCTCAACGAGACCCCTACTGGCGGCGCAACATATGCAGCAAGAAGCACATTAACAGTTAAAATAAAACTTTATACTGTGCAAAGTATATTTTTATATCCGCAACTTTAAACTAATTTGCGGGAGTTCTCGCGCATCACTGCTTTCCAAGTGTGCAAATCTGTACACATTTTGTGTGATTAGTGCACTCGCGAGCCCTGGCAGCATCTCTGCTGATATGACTCCATTCAGGACGAGTAGCAAAAACAAGATCTTCAAGATGGCTGCTGTGGTGGCCATACTGAATGTCATATCAGCACCATTTTCATTTAGGACCAACTAGACATCATAAAAAGTCTTTTAATGAAAACTCCATGCTGATATGACAATATATTCAGGAGGAGTAGCTATAACAAGATTTTCAAGATGGCCACTGTGGAGGCCATGTTGGATGTCCAAGCAGAATCATTCTCATTTAGGACCAACCAGACATCATCTTAAGTCTTCTAGTAAAAACCCCATGTCAATATGTCTTTCTGTTCAAGTGGAATAGCAATAACAAGATTTTTTTAGATGGCTGCCATGGTGACCATATTAGACATCAGAATGGCACCATTCTCATTTAGGACCAATTAGACATCATAAGAGGAGTTTTCCATTCAGAAAGAGTAGTGATAACAAGATTTTCAAGATGGCTGCTGTGTTGGCCATATTGGATGTCAGGGCAGCACCAATTTCATTTAGGACCAACTAAACCTGGGGATGAATGTATATGTCAAGTTTCATTATAGCAATCCATAACGGTTTTGGTGAAAACGCCATGTTGATATGTCTATCCATTCAGGAGAATTAGACACAAGATTTTCAATATGTTCATTGTGGCAGCCAAATTGGAGGTCAGATCGGCACCATTTTCATTCAGTACCAACTAGAGCTTGTCAGAAGTCTTCTGGTGAAAAGCCAATGTTGATATGCCTTTCCATCTAGGAGAAGTAGCGATACGATTTTCATGATGGCTGCTGTGGTGGCCATATTGTATGTCCAAGCAGAGCCACTTTCATTCAGGACCAACTAGACATCATAAGAAGCCTTCAGGCGAAAATCTAATGTTAATATGACTTTCCATCTAGAAGGAGGAGCGATAAGATTTTCAAAATGGCCACTGTGGTGGCCATATTGGATATCAGATCGGTATAATTTTACTTAAGACCAACTAGACATCATAAGAAGTCTTTTAGTGAAACCCCCATGTTGATAATGACAATCCATTCTGGAGGAGTAGCAATAAGATTTTCAAGTTGGCCACTGTAGTGGCCATATTGGATGTCCAAGTAGAACCATTTTCATTGAAGACCAGCTAGACATCATAAGAAGTCTTTAGTGAAAACCCCATGTTGATATGACCATCCATTCAGGAGGAGTAGCCATAACACGATTTTCAAGATGACTTCTGTGTCGACCATATTGTATGTCTTTGCAGCAACATTTTCTTTTATAACCATTTAGACCTTGGGATTAATGTGTCAGCAAAGTCTCATGGCAATCCTCCAAGTAGTTTAGGAGGAGTAGCAACAAAAAACTCGTGCTAATGGACAGACGTTGGATGACAGACAACAGGCCATCACAAGGACAGTAACCTCAGGACCCTGTGTGTCTGACTTAATTGAATATTATGTAGCAAGGTAAGCATTATGGACTCGAGCAAAATGGACGGGAAATTTGGGGGGACACACAACATTTTAGAGGGACAAAGGAAAATAATAGTACATAATACACTAATAGTGCTATAAAAATAAGATAATCTTATTTGCTTCGACAGTCTTGGCACCTTAACTTTGTTATCTGCACTGTACTATCATATTTTCCTTGGACAATTACATTATTGCAATAGAGGTTTTATCATGTGCTCACATAACTCGTGAAAACATTAACATGTTTGAATATCTGGTTAACCTGAAATGTGCTTCACCATGGAATTTTCCGTTTTGGATCATGCTCTCATTTAACTTTAGTGTACACTCATTATCTACCAGCATTTATTATAATAAATACCTATGTTTTCTGAATTACTTTTCTTTCTAAACTAAAAAATCATTAATTAAATGACAAACTGTATATTCAACCTCAAAATAAATTAAATCTTCCTCAAAGAAGGGGTGACACTAAAGGACGTCAAACACTTTTAACTGCAACTCAGCCAACTACAACCAACCTTGAATCATACATTGTTTCAAAACAGATAATCATTGCAATCTTACAGTTTTTATCACCTTTCACAACTTTAGCCATTGCTAGTGCCAACAGAAACATGGATGGACATCCACTAATGAAAAGTTGACGTATTTTTTTATTTTTTCAGATGAAAAAGTGCAAAGATTTGGGAGTCATATGACAAAAAATTGTGGGAAACCCTCGAGCCTGTGATCAATGTGTAACACTGGCTGTCATCATGTGTCCTTCCCAAAGCATAAGTTTGTTATTGCTACTCCTCCCAAACTACATGGAGGATTGCCATGAAATTTTACAGAATTATTCATCACATGGTCTAGTTGGTCCTAAATGAAAATGGTGCTGCTTGGACATCCAAATGGCTGCCACAGCAGCATTCTTGAAAATCTTGTTCTCACTACTCCTGTTGAATGGAATATCATACTGACATGGGATTTTCACTGAAACACTTCTTATAATGTAAAAAGTTGGTCCTAAATGAAAATGGTACTGCTCGGACATCCAATATGGCTGTCACAGTGGCCATCTTGAAAATCTTCTTATGGCTACTCCTCCTGAATGGAAAGTCATACTGACATGGATTTTCAGAAGACTTCTTGTCATGTCTAGTTGGTCTTAAAGGAAAATGGTGCTGCTCAGACAGTCAATATGGCGGACACAGTGGCCATTTTGAAAATCTTGTTATTGCTACTCCTGAGCAGAAAGTCATATGGGATTTTAATCAGTCTAGTTGGTCCTAAGGAAAATGCTGCCAATTTGATCTTCAATATGGCCAGCATGGTGGCCATCTTGAAAATCTTTTTATCTCTATTTCTGGATTGTCATATCAACATGAGGTTTTCAACAAAAGACTTCTTTTGATGTCTAGTTGGTCCTAATTGAAAATGTTGCCGAACCAACAGCCATTATGGCCACTATGGCAGCCATTTTGAAAATCTTGTTAAAGTGCTACTCCTCCTAAACAAAAGTCATACCAATATGAGGTTTTACACCTTTGACTTCTTATGGTATCTAGATGTTGCTAAATGAATATGATGCTGATCTCAAATCCTATATAGTGGCCATGGCAGCCATCTTGAAAATCTTGTTATGATTACTCCTCTTGAATGGATGTTCATATCAACATGAGGTTTGCACCAAAAGACTTCTTATGATATCTAGTTGGTCCTAAATGAAAATGGTGCCAGTCTGACATCCAATATGGCCACCACAATGACCATTTTGAAAATCTTGTTATCGCTACGCCTAACTGGATCGTCACATCAACATGGGGTTGTCACCAAACAACTTCTTACTTATGATGTCTAATTGGTCCTAAATGAAAATGGTGTTGATCTAGTATCCAATATGGCCACAGAAAATAAATCTTGATATCAGAGATGATTTCAACACTTGGCAGTTAGATGAAAAGATACAGACTTCTCTTGGATTTCTGGAAATTCTTTTAGGCCAGTGGAGTGAAAACATGCTCTAATGATCTACATTTTTAGCTGTGTACCTACCTATTCCCAGATTCCCATGCAGTTTGGCCAGATCTTCGTCTTGGAAAATGGAGCCCACCAGCCCCATGCCTTTCTTGATGTTGAACAAAGACCCCTTCATCCCAGTGCTTGTCACAATCCCTGCACTCTCCTGACCTCTGAAATCATATGTATCAATTCAGCTGTGGTAATGTGCTTGCACTTCACCTCTGCAGTCTCAAGTTAAAATCCTGGTTCCAGGATGTGCAACAGCAAATAATAGTCCATCTAACGCCAGTAGTTGCCACTGGGCTCTCAGATTTTTTCCATATCAAAGATCAATACATCTCAACATCCTAGCTATTTAAACTGCATAATATTAAGTTGTGTGAACTTTCTGCACTATTGATGTAAAATAAACCAATTTAAACTAAAATATACTCAAGAGAAAAAAAAAAGGAAATGCATCACTTCAAAATTGTATGCTTTACAATTGCTTCTCAGAATTAAGTTTTATTAATTAATCATATCAGTATGTGTGCTAGCTTTGTCATTAGTCAAGATACTGTTGATGTTGTTGGTTGTTTGGTTGGTTTTTAATGGCACTTTAACACATTGTTGGCTATATCATGCTGTGGTAATGGGAGCGAAATGCCTTTCCCAAAGACACACCAAGGCAGTCAACCCAGACTGGCCTGTGTGAGTATCGAACCTGCAAACCTTGGATTACAAGTCAGATGCTCAACCAACCAAGCTATAATGCGGCTCCCCAAGAAACTGTTGAAATCAATCAAGCACACTGAGCATAAATTACCATAATCAGGGTTGTTTACATTTCCCTCAACCCCCTGTGGCCAAATGCTTTGGAAATGTGACTTGTCTTGACCGATTTGTTACTTGTCCCATTTTTCCACTTCATGATTTTCATTATTTTCCATTGTCTAATGTCTAAAATTCTGTCTGAGGACTGCATATGTAATTATTTGGGCATGACTGTATTGTACTCTATATTATTAAGTACTAGATTATGTACTGCAATGTAATGTATCAATGTCAAGAATAATCTTAAACATGTTACAATATGACAAATTTATATAATAAAAAAAAATTCTATTGATAGTGGAGACCATACTGTACATAGAGAAATCTGATCCCAGACACACATTACAAATTACCAGCCAAATTATCCAGACATTGGTGAAACATTTATTTTATTCTGTTCTCAACAAATGCAGCCATTGTCGGAAGGGTCTATATGAAAACCCGGATCTAACTGTAAAATTTAACCAAGGTGTGATGGACATCTGTACAGAAGAA
The DNA here is from genome assembly GCA_029931535.1 of Margaritifera margaritifera. NCBI lineage: Eukaryota > Metazoa > Mollusca > Bivalvia > Unionida > Margaritiferidae > Margaritifera > Margaritifera margaritifera. The sequence continues at coordinate 4,020,244 of JAQPZY010001629.1, read as the reverse complement.
TGGGCAACAAAGTTAACATATGTTTGTTCCACATTCATGCTATGTTGGCACTCATACTTGCCAAAATCACCAAAGGCAATTAAATTTGTTATGCCTTACCTATACTGTAGCATACATGCTAACCCCTAGAGTGGCATAAGCATAACCTACATGGCAAAAAAGCATAATTTGAGCATAAAAAGTGTCATCTATATATTATATGCCATAATTACAATAAACTTTATCAGTGTATCAAAGATGTACATTCATTTTTGCTGCTAACCTGGATCTGCAACTGGTTAAAATCCTTATCACAAATGGTCAAAATCCATGTGGATTAGTACCAGAATACAAACACAAAACATACTGACAAATGATTATATGCAACACTCACTTTAACTAGTCTATATGTTTAACTTTTGCTGAATGATCGTAAAGTCAAGTCCACAAATTCTGAAAAGAGCATGACGATGTGCTCAACATGATTGCTGTGCTACATCACACTCATATTCTTCTCTTTAAATTTGTAAAGCACTATTGATCTGTCGTTTTTATGATCCAACATTTTTATGATCCGACATTTTTCGAAGTTTAAAAAGATCCTGCTCCTCTAACAGTTTTCAGTCATATAACATTATAGTCAACATCTGGTGCCATTTTTTTAAAGTATAGACTGGGCCACTATCTAATTATATTATCAAAATATAATGAAGCTGTGAGATAAGTTTTCATGATGAAGAAACCAGTCTGTTTTCTTGGAAATGTATCATATACAGCTGCTATAAATAGAAAATAAGGAAAGTACATGTAGGTGTAAATGTACTCTTATGCTCTTCTTATGCAACAGTCTTTTTAGAATATTCTCAAATTTATATGATGTTGGATTAAAGAGATGATAATAAAAAAGAGAGATGATAATAAAAATGACCAACACAACTTTTTATTGCTTTATTTTTATTTTCTTTTAAAGTACCAAAAAAGCGTAATCCATATACAGGTGAGCAGAATACTTAATTAAGTGAAAAAAAGTGTAGTCATCTGATTTTTGATGAGTATAGTCAGTACTAATTGCTAGTAAAACATATTTTCAAAGTTGTACTAATGATGAAAGGGACTCTATTTCTCATGCAGACCTGATGCAAAAGTGACCAGTTCAGTATAAAATAAAATATTCATTAGTTTTAAAGGAAAAATTTTGAGCAAAAGGGGAATTATTGAAGAAAAGACTAGAAGATAATGAGCAAGATAAAATTCAACAAACTAACCAACCAATATAATGTAAAATATGGTACTGTAACTACTTAGGAAATTATAGGGCATAAAAAGAACTTAAGTAAAAGGAAAGAAACCTGTGCTGAAGCCCCACAAGCCCCATACATATGGAGTGTGCAACATCGAGATCTGTTGGCCAGTCACCCGTAGCAACACAACCAAAAACTCCACATGCCTCTCGTAATCCAACGTCATCTGTCATAGTTCAGTATTTGTGTTTGGTGGAAATCTGTATCAACTGAAAAGAAAATGGGACTGGGAAAATCATCTAACCAAAAATGAAGCAGTCAGAAGACAAAAAAGTTTACCTGCATATATTTATTCAGAAAAATAGTTTTGTATTTGTCAGTATTAAAAATAATCAAAGGTGCACACAAGCACCGAAGTGTAAGAAGTATGTCATGGTGACCTACATTTCATATTACTATGTACTCCTACTGATGTATGCATATATCAAGAACCATGTGTACAAGCAACAGTCTGAGAACCCACCCGAACATAAAAAGTGTACATTATCATAGGGTCATGAAAAGTAGGTCAGTGACCTACTTTTGGTACGGTGAAGTGTACTCCTTAGGATGCAGGACAGATATATTTTCATGACTGTAAAAGCAAATATCATATATACTCACGCATAAGCTGGGTTCAAATGCAAGTATAGACAGCAATACAAAATTAAGTTGTAATTAATTGATTTTCGAATCAAGGCACATAATTGTGTCTTCAATTTTAGGAGGGAACAATGGATGTACTAAACAAAAAAAAACAATTTCTAATAATAAGGATACAATTGACATTATTTCAATTCACATTCTCTTTCCAGATCAAAATGATTTATTTCAAAACTGGGATTTACATGTTCAAATCTATGTCAACTTTCAAGGAATATATTACTGATGTAATTTAGGTAAATAAAATCTGGTTTTAAGACCATAAATGGGGAAACAATTTTAAATTCAGAGAGCAAAAACCAAATTAAAGCTATACAGAAATTTTGGTGCAATTTATCTATGTGAAATAATAAGGGTTAATACCTGTTTTAAAGCTACAACATCTGAAACTTTCATAAATTTAGAACTGTCAAAAATCTACCCGTTCTGTTTGAGTCACTTGAAGTAGTCCTTTCACAAATTTCGGTAACACTAAAAAAAGAAGAATTTCAAGCAGATTTTTTCTCAATTACTTCAGTGTGTTTGGGGATTTCTGCATATGCAAACAGAATGGTGGAAATAAAAATGAATGTAAATATGTTTGGGTTATTTATGTTGTAAAGACATGATTTCACCTCAGAATGATCGTTTTATGCTATGATTTGTTTTCAAGATACGATTTAGAAGTGATGCACATATATGAAAGTAGCTAATTAATGTGAAAACAGTCAACAGTTTCACTAATTGTGGGGTCCCTGCCTCATTAGCAATTATCAGCCTCACTATCAAAAATAGCATGTATGGTTATCACTAAAAAAAAATTGAAAGGCTCTACGTTATGGAATTTAAAAAAACTTTTTAAATTTCGGTATAAGGAATATATACATCAGGAATACAAGGAACAAAAATACAAACATTGCAACTTTTAAGGTCAAATATGGAGAAAATCTTTAAAAAAAAAACAATTGTATGCTTCTGTGGAATATTATCTGCACATTAAAAACCCATTTCAAAGTTTACTCAAGCCAGATTCCCGAAATTTACAGTTAAAATTAATGAAGAGTTGGACTATCTTGATCACATCGCTGATGAGAAATATTACCATATATACTCAATTATAAGTCAAGTCCAAATGCAAATTGCACAGACCCAGATCTGCCATTGCATAATGTGCCAGCAGATCTGGGACTATGCTGTTTGTTAGTAGTAATCAGTAGAACAAACAATACAGACCTTAATCTGCAGTGCATTATGCGACGGCAGGTACATTTGCACAGTAAATCTGAGTAACATAATTCTTTCTTAATTCAAGATAATATTGCATACACTAAAAATACAAAATAAAAATTAAAAAAAGGCATAGTGTGAGAGTCGTTCTTGGATCTTTTGCGTGACAGGTCAATATATTTCCACTCGACTACAGTAATGATAGGCTGGATGGTATTTCTCTGCTTACGTTATGGCTATCTATTTAAAACAAAATTCTGGACGGTTAAAGTAAAATTGAATTTTCAACAATTTGTCTCTTTGAAAAACAACTAATTTACTGACTAGCCTCTAACTGTAGCAACAGGCGCCGCCGCTAGAGGGCACTGGCGATCAAGATTAACATTTTCTCAAAATGTCAACCTCATTACACCATGTACTTTCTCCGCTTTCGTATTTAAAAAGCCGACATTATTATATCCAAATGTATTCATGGTTGAAAGGTCAAATGTCTATATTTAGCGTATATGACATTGGGCCTTTTGTACAACATATTCGGCAAAAATAAACGAACACCGAATTTTTCAAAATGCAGAAAAAGTAAATAAACGAACATATACGCTCACCTACGCCTACTTTTTAAATACTTTTGAGTTCTTTTTACGAGAATAATGGTAAAATATGTGTGAATATTTGCGGAAAACCCACGAATTACGTCTTTTTATAGGTCACCAGTGCCAGCAAGAACAGTAACTCTTCCTGGCACATGGGTATGTACAAAATGGAAACAATGACAACAAAACAACATAAATTGGGTTCAAAAACACACAAAACTTGATTTTATGAAAGGGCAGACGTTTATACCAAGGAATTAGATTATACAAACGTATTTCTCATTCATTATACCAAATTTATTACAACATTTTGGTACAACTTTTGTTGTGTAATGTCATTTCGAGACTAGAGACTTGACGGGTGATACTGATAATGATATTGAAAATATGTATGTGATTGTGATCACTTAGATATTATCAATGTCAGGTCGTCTGCTCTAGGTAAGATTCTTATCTAGAGACACTGGTATTCAAATTAAAATGTTCATGTTTAGTAGCGGCGAAAAAGAGGTAAAAGTTAAACTTATTTTCAGAATTTTGAAAAATGAAAACAAATTCATTTCATACCATTTTTTGTGAATATCAATATTAATATTGTCATCATAAAGAACAGAAAATCGATCTGTAGTACTTCTCTATTTAAACAAAAACATAATCATAACTATTTCTTGAGAACCAAATCAGTGCCAGAAGTAGAATTGTGGAAGTATTCAAAGTAAGTTATTTTTATGTTTTTTTTGTCATTGATTTTATTTGACAGATATGAAAACTGACCAAAACTATCTTATCATAACTAAATTCTAAAATGGCAATTGCTATTTACTAAATTGTGATTTCAGATCAATGTATATATGTACAAGAACACTGTAATGCATTTGCACTATTGCTTTTAAGAGTAACATACAATTTAAACTTGTGTATGACTCATGATTATGGCATTTCATGCAAAAATGTTGGGGGGGGGGAGGGCGTGATAAAAAGGAACTGAAAGGCTTCAGAAGTACCTGGAACATAGAAAAAGTGAATTTATTCTTGAAGCTGAATGTTCACAAAACATTTATATATAACCACATGTAAGAAATATGCAACTTTCAGCATGAAATAACATGATGTCAAGAATTTGTAAAAAGTGACCAAAGACCAATATAAACAATGGTGGACGGCTCATGTGTTTGAATGCTTCCTGTGAATTTATTTAAACAGATATCATAAAGATGGGTTTATTTTTTAATTCTGCACACTCAAATTATGCAGAAAAGGTTCCATTTTAACAGCAACATATAATTTCAACTTGTGTATGACTGAAAAATATAGTATTTCATGCAAAAACGTTAGGGGGGTGCTTGATAAAAAGGCACAGGGGGGCTTCTGAATTACCTGGAACATAGAAAAAGTCAATTTATTCTTAAAGCTGAATGTTCACAAAACATTTCTATAAAAACATATGTAAGAAATATGCAAATTTCAGCTTGAAATAACATGAGGTCAAGAATTTGCAAAAAGTGCCAAAGACCAATATTAAAAATGGTGAACGGTACATGTGTTTGAATGCTTCCTGTGAATTTATTTGAAAAGAAATTTATTTTGAAAAGATATCATAAAGATGGGTTCATTTTTGAAATCTGCACACTCAAATTATGCAGAAAACATTCCATTTTTGTATATTCTATAATTCTGAAAAAATCATCCCCTGTTGCTACTAACTGCACACCATATCATAATTATAATCCAAACTGTGAGACAGACACCATTAGCAGTGGGAATATTGTTAGCGAATAGTCTTTGTAAAATTTAGTACACATCCGCCATCAGAAATTGACAATATGGAACAATTTTATGATGTTTTGTAGTCTGATAAATCGCCAAACCTGTAATCGTATTGATGGGTTATGTGTTATGTTTTAACTGAGCGTACATCATTCGGAATATTTTGGACTCGACCTTGATGCATTAACCGGTCGCCGTGCGGACAGTCTTTTCTATTGTCGGCACACGGCGGCCGTGCGAATAGTATTTCCAAAAGTTGGTACACGGCGGCCGTTCAAATAGACACTTCCGTTTGTTTCTTCCAAGCTATATGTGGGCTAGAATACATTTTCAACAACATCCCTGCCCCCCACCCCCGAAAAATAAAAAATGGTCAGTCCCTAAATCAAGCGTAGTTTTAGTAAAGATTCGTGTTATGAATTTCATTAACCTCTAAAAAATATGACTGTCTACAACTGGAAAGAACGATAAAATATAACTTTCTGTCCCGACGCAGTTCTAAACGTATAAGTGAACTCATTGCCCTTACGTTGATCATGTTATTGTGGACCGTGACCATGAACTCCATGTATAAGCATCAAGCACGTGGCTTGTATGAATGAAAAATGTTATTTGGTAAACTTCTGTTCAGATTTAGATCGATGTTATGCTTGGATAATTCTGTTGGGTCTAAGAAATCCTTACCATTTGGTCAGTTAAGATTCTTCCATCATGATCATCGTTCTTTGCACCGCTAACAGCAGATTGAATACACCGCCAGTGATTCGAGAAAAAGCGTCCATTGGTTAGGGGCTCTAGGTGGGATACGTTAATAGTTTACATTGATAAACAAAAATAAACTAATAAACCCGTTACAACTAGTCCTTTGGAACTCAATTAATGTTGTTAGAAAATGTCAAAATATATGATTTTTTTAAAAAAAGAAACACATTAAACAGTTCTACAGAGATAGGATCACTGTAGTAAGAACATGTTAGAAAATATCTGAAAAAACAACGCCTGGACTAGCGCCTAAACATATATACTAAAACGTAATATTATTATTATAATTTGTTTTCTTCAAGGGATGATTTGTATAATTTCAAAAGAGGATTTGGAGGATACAGACAGGTAAGTTCCGCCGCGTAAACAGCATCTCTAAATGAAAGCAATCGTTTCTCGAGCTTAAATTATGCGGGAAAATTTGTCACGTGGTTGTCTGTGTTCCACGTGGTTGTGTATGTTCTTTCGTAACCACGTGGGGTTGTTGTTGAAGATTGAACCTTCCAAGCGCTGTTTTCAGAACACGAAATTTTGTCATTAGGCCCAAGCGATTGTTTGTTGTTGCTGTTGTTAAGGGTATATTGGTTGCAAAATGGGTAGCGAAGGTAAACTGTTGTTTAGAATTACTAAGATATTGATAGATTTTGCTCACTATTTAGACCGGTGTCCATTTCTCGAGTGTCCGCGATAACAAAAAGTTATTCTAACAACATTAATTGAGTTCCAAAGGACTATTATCCCTTGGGATGTGAATATATATATATGTTTTTGACCAGATAAGTGTATATTTGTATATTTATTTATGTCTAATGTATTTAAAAAATTATGAATTCGCTTTTGTTTGTCGGGCATCGAAACAAAATTCTGAGGCGCCAAGAAGGGTACATTTTCTAATAGGAATTTGCCAGCTACCTTTAAATATAGATTTCCCAACCATAAATTTTCGTATTAGAAATCATGTTAAAAATACAAATGTAGTAGACTCACAGGATGATGTATCCAAAAATTAAAAATCTATTGTCATCAACCCAAATATTTGTTTTATTGATTTTTTTTTTTTTTTTTAGGTTTCTTTTTACTCGACTAGATCAGCCGGCCGTACTTGCTTATAAGGCGAGTCCAATTGCAAACTGCACAGACCCAGATCTGCCGTCGTATAATGTGCCTCAGCTTGCAATTGGACTTGGTTTATAAGTGAGTGACAGTAGTCGATGTATGACTGGACAGTTAATGATGTTTGATTGTAAATGTTGGAATATTGACTTTTTGAAAATTGATATTTATATAGAGCTAGTTAAGGGTCCAAAGAATCCAAAATCGCTTAAAAATGAATATGTGTGTGCACTTACAGGCTTTGAAATTTTCTGTGATGATGAGACTGCTTTAAATCGCTTAATTTAGAATAACATAGGAAGTGGAGTTTGGAAGTAAGAGTACAGCTAAGCTCTACACCTTTTGACAGTTATCCTATGCAGTACCAGGCAAGGTCAGCAACACTAAATACATATGGGAGGGAGGAAAGAGTCAAGGTTAACTCTAAAGCAGTAATTCACACAGAAGATATATCATAAACACATCGCATTCATGAAAAGAAAATAACCCAAATCCTAACATCATCCTTGTAATAACTGATTAAAATAAATACATTTAGACATTGAAAATGAGGGGGAGAGATCGAGATAGATGCATTAAATAATCAAATGTAATGATGAGAAAATGAATTTGGAATCTTTTAAGACAATCAGCTCTATCATTTAAACTTTTAGCATCCATTTGAAAATCACAAGCTGCAAATTCAAAAGTAGTGAAAAGGTATTGTAACACATGGTTTGGTATTATTTTAGTAATGTATGACACTGAATTTGCACTGAAAAATCCACTTAAGCAAATTTCTATAATATTGAGCATCTGTACTTGCTTGCACCAGTAAGAATAAAATGCTGGTATTCGTAAAAATCCATACACAAATAAAAAATCCCACAAAATTAACTTCAGTTATCACCAGCACAATTATCAAAACAAACACCATTAAATCAAAAACGAGGCCATAGGTTTAAGAACAGCTACTGTCTGCGGGTCTTTTCCATCATTCCCTTGTTCAGTACATGTGCATGTGCATTTTCCTAGTTGCTGAAGATTGAGAGTCAATGACTCCCAGTGCCAAAGGCCTACAGGGAGCTAAGCTCAAGTGTAATAACAGAAAATGATTTAACTGACTAGCATACCGTATATACTTGCATGTAAGCTGATACCAACTGCAAACTGCATAGACCCAGATCTACTGGTGAATAATGCACCGGTAGATTTGGGTCTATGCAGTTTGTAAGGACTAATCAGTAGAACAAACTACATAGACCCTGATCTGCTCGAGCATTATGTGCTGGCAGATCAGGGTCTATGTTGTTTGCATTTGGACCTGGATTATATGCTATTATATACGGTACATCTAAAGGGTCTGCACCTGCTGCTGCATGGAAACAATTGTAGCACAATAATTAGTTGTATGTACAGTATTTTGAAAAAATAGTCCTCGTATTTCAGTGTTCATTTTTCCTCTGCTACCAACAAAAATGCGGCACCAGATAAAGTACAGACCATCCACAATTTCCTCACTTTTAAAGCAAATTGTAAGGCAAGACAAAAAGCAAGAAAAAGAACTGTTGTAACAACATTTCAGAATTTCTGCCAAGTCTTGTATTTTCGTTGTAGATATCTGAAAGTTTTCAAAGGCTGTTTTGTACATTTAATGCTTTACTTGTACAGAATGGGTACCATTTGATGTTCGGTGACTTTTTTTTATTATATAGATTTGTCTTCCTTCTCCATCCCAGACTAGAACAATAATGATAGATTTCATTGTGCATGACCTTAACAGATACCTAGTCTGATTCCCAGGAAGTGCTGTACATTCTGGTACTTCTCTCAGCTATACTGTACTGTCCTGGGAAGGGGTGGTGTTGAGAGTGTGTAACTTATAAGTACTGCATATACTCGCATATAATCCAGGTCCAAATGCAAACAACATAGACCCTGATGTGCCATTGCATAATGCGCCAGCAGATCAGGGTCTGTGTTGTTTGTTCTAATAATAATAATAATAATAATGAGGATTTTGTATAGTGCCTAATCTTTAGAAGCTCTAAGCGCTTTACAACATTAAATAACACCTAAAAACATATATAATGATATGATTACGAAAAACAAACACCATGAAATTAGGAAACAAAAACATGCTGAAAATAATTAAGGTAAGAAAACATTTAAGTCTTTAGGTCTATTCTTGCAGTCGAAATAGGTGCGTTTTAAGAGCACTCTTGAATGAGATCACCGTGTCTTTGTGTCTAAGTTCAGTGGGCAATTCGTTCCACATTGCTGGGCCCTGGTATGCAAAAGAATGTTGTCCGTATGACTACTGATTAGTCCTTACAAACTTCATAGACCCAGATCTGCTGGCGCATTATGCGGCGTCAGATCTGGGTCTATGCAGTTTGCAGTTGATATTGGCTTATACATGAGTATATACAGTATTTTGGATGGGAATGTGCTGACTTGGGAATTTAGTCTTAAGAGTACTGATGTATAGGATTCTTCAAAGAATCAGAATAAAGTGTCGAAAGCTAACCACTACGCATCTGTATGTATGTCTTCTGTATCGATCCTGACCATAAAGACTGCTTTCATGGTTGCACAGTTCTTGAAAAACCTTGAAAATTAGAAAAAGTGGACAAAGCCTTTGAAAAGTACTTAAATTTGCTTTAACAGCCGTTTAAAAGTCCTTGAATTTTGCTAATATTTGACTTACTACTATTAAGTATTTCATTTTTTACCTAATTATTTAATTATTTTTGGGGAAAACTGAGCATTAATGATCATTCTAATCCTTTATTTTATCACACATTACATTTATTCTTATACCTTTGATATTATCCCTTGTCTTAGGGCCAGACTGTTACCAAAGCATAGTTTATGTGTCTCGGTAAATCAGTCAATGTAGATGGCTAATGCAGCATAGTACACATTGAATTTGTCGTCTGATTTAACAATGGGGAAATGTGTGCTCAATCACCAATGGATCACTGATCCCAAATACTCTTAGATTAGAGACTTCAAACGAGATAAGTCCATGGCAATTTGTATATCAAGTCGATATATTTTAGGAAAGATGGGGGAGTGTGCCCTTTCCTTGCAGATGAGAAGTAAAATACTTGAATCAGCAATCACTATGGAGTCCTCTTAACAATCATTAATGACTTCTTTTTTGAAGACAGATTCTGAGAAAAATTATATTGGCTACAAATCCCCTCTCCCCCTCCTGATGGACCAAAACCTGTATTTGGGCCAGATCTCCCTCCCAAGCAATTACAATTAAAGCTGACAGCGTCATTCAGAAGGTAGAAGCCACAGGGCAATTAACAGTTAAACTGTCAGAAGATCTAAAGTAAAGGCCCAGAAATTAAATAATCTGGAAGACAAATTAAATGATATGGTAGAATGTAGAGATTGGACACAGTGTGAAAGATACAATACAATGATTTAAGAAAGTACATGCAGTGGGAAAATTAATAATGGCAGTCCCTTTTGTTGACAGTGTCATTATTGTATATATATATATTTCAAGACAAACATGTCACTTTATTTTATAATTTGGAAGATGGAATTGACATAAATACAGTAAAAGAGGTTTCAAAATTCAACTTTGAAAGTGATTAAGGTAATTTAAGCAAGCCCTTAAAATTTTTTAACAATATATGTTGATGATGCAATTGTGCCTATAAATCGCTTACTACGAATAGAAGTTGTAGAACATACCATACAAATAAAAACTTATGTAAATCAATATATTTTCAGAAATTAAAATTGGTGCCAAGGTCATTGAAGGAAAGACCAAAATTGTGTATGATCTTCCTGACCAACCTGGCAAAGTTCTGATTCAGTCGAAAGATCGCATCACAGCTGGAGATGGAGAAAGAGCACACGATATGAAGGGGAAGGCAGCTATCTCCACAGCAACCACAGCAGCCATATTAGAACTGCTGAAAAATGCAGGTAGGCAGCAACCATCAAAGCAAATTGGATACTTGCTATCCCAAGAATGTTTCTGCTGGGATGTTGACATATATTTTGACCTGATGAAATCAGTTGAATAAGGGGGTTACTCATTGCTTGATCTTCTATGGAGGTATGCATTGAATCCACATGCCAGTGGTGAATTTAAAAAAAGAGCAACAAATAAACAATTGCAATGGCTCGCCATAAAAAAATCCCCATGCTTTTTTTACTACATATTCCAACAGACACACCCTTAGACAGTGACCATGGGCTCATAATGCAAAATCCATTACATTATGATTCATCTTCCTGCTATGGCTGCATATGTGCAGTTTTGCCAAAATATTTGAAAATGTAATTGACATTTTTGTACATTTGACCTTGGAACCCCAGGCATGGGAGCCAATGATGGGCACCGTCTACTCCTTCACTTCCAGGGCATGTTTGTGCATCATCATATTTCATTTTATTTAAGTCATCATATTTGTGACAAATTTTTATTTTGCAGCTTGTGTATTAGAGGAAATAAACATATTTATAACTCTGTTTCTATCAATATTGACTAAAACTTCGCAAAAGCAGGTGTCATTTTCAATTTAGGAAAATGTTATGCTTTTGAAAATTTTGTGATTTCCATTAATCTGGAAAACAAAGCCTCATAAACAATTATTGTTAAATGTTGGAGATATTAGGATGTCCTCTATACATCCATCAACACATTAGGGTTTAGTATTGCCAGGAAAATGTGTATTACAATATAAATATCACTGCAATATATTGAAATAGGGCATGTCAGTGTTGCAGTACATGTCATTTGTAGCACTGAATACAATAAATTGCATCTTTGATTTACAAAAAGAATAAATATATCGACATGGGTGAAAACTTCTGCCAGCAGGAATGAAAAAAAAGAGTTAACAAGATTATTCTGCCTGATTAGAAAAGTCATCGGGCTACAAAATAAAATGATTAAAAGATTCAGATCTTATAGTAAAAGCATGAGAAGGGACCAACAAACACCCCCCAAACAAATGTATCACACACTTACAAATGACCTCCAGTGACTAGAAAAAAGATAAAAAGGAAAGACTAGCAGGATTTTACATCCACTTTGACTTTTCAATACATATTTGGGAGGACTCTTTCAGGGAAGACTGTCTAGATGGTACAATATATTGTGGGTCGAGCACTGACACCATCTTCTGTTCTCAGTTTGAAATTTGCTCAGCTTAGTAGTGTACATGTCTATATGCATGGTAACTATTTGCAAAAAGAGTATTATTGTTTCATTCCATTCTTCTTTGGGTCATATGGAAGGGTTCAGATGTCACAGTATAAAGACATGTAACAATTTCAGACTGATCACTGGGTTACAAATTGAGGGGGGTGGGTATGATGGACGGAGGGGCAAAAATGTTCTTTAAAATTAGGCACTTTACATAAAATGTGAGGATTTGCGAAGTTTCCCTAGTTTACAAGGGTTTCGCTGGAATAAAAGGGTTCTGTAAAAGGTAAGTTAGTGATCAGATTTGTGGCAAAATATGTTCATCAGTAACTGGTGTTTTACTGGTTAGTTTAATAATATTGCAAGTAAAATAATATTGAAATACACAAAATACTTGTGATACTTTATACAAGTATTGAAAACTTTCTATTTTTAATCTTAAAAACTGCTGCATAACTTCATTAATAGCATTAAACACTAACATCAAAACTAGGTGACTAACACTCTTCAAAGACAAATCATCTCATTTTACTGTGTTCTCAGGTTAAATATTGACTAAATTCATTACTATCTTCATAGTTCTTCATTTTTTGCAGGGTAGAAAAGGTTTGGGACTTCACTGGTTTCTGATTCGAATACATTCCCCAATCACATTAACTAGCTGGTGGCACCAAGGGGAGGTAATAGTCAAGAGCTATTGCCCTTAGTCTATATATATATATATATATATATATATATATATATATATATATATATATATAGAAAAGACAAATTTTCATCTTTTTAGTAGGGCTGGATTCGGGAGGTAGCATGCATAATCTGTAACATTATTGTGATCGGGCAAGTATTTTTGGAGACACCTAATTTACTGGAAATATTTGCTTTCTTTGAGTTTCACATTTGTATGATTGCTAGTAAAATAATAAATCGATGCATATTTGACAGTACCAGTAGCTACTGAATTACCACAGACGTTTACTTTAAAGTATTATCTACTGTGTTATGCCTATGAACATGACTTTTATAACTAAAATCTTGCATGAGTCCAAGAATTTAAGGGGGGCGGGGTAGGCACCAAATCATGGCAAGATGAGGTCAGCTTCACTTTCCAGGTATGCTGAAGTGAAATTTCATGAACAAGGGTGATTATTTGACCCAAATCACCCACTAGTATGATCCCTACCTTATATATTTTGTTTTCAGGCATCAAGACACATTTCATCAGCCAACATACAGATACTGCTTTTATTGCATACAAGTGTGAAATGATTCCGCTAGAATGGGTGACAAGGCGAGTTGCAACAGGGTCCTTTCTAAAGCGCCACACAGGGGTCAAAGAGGGCTACAGATTCTGTCCACCTAAGCTGGAAACATTCTTTAAAGTATGTAGCAGTATTGTTAGCTCTACTGGTCATAGGCCAGAAGAACTTATGGAATGACCTGTTATCCATCATCCATCTGTCCTTTAGCACAAGTTTGTTATCGCTAGTCCTCCTAAATTACTTGGAGGATTACAATAAAACTTTACACACATTCATCCAAAAGTCTTGTTGGTCCTAAATTCAAATGGTGCTGCTCAGACATCCAATTTTGCCACCACAACAGCCATCTTGATAATCTTGTTACTGCTACTTCTCCTGAATGGATAGTCGCATTAAGATGGGCTTTTCACTAAAATACTTCTTATGATGTATAGTTGGTCCTAAATGAAAATGGTGCCAATCTGGTGTCTAATATGGCTGCTTGGATAGCCATCTTGAAAATCTTGTTATTGCTACTCCAGAGGAATGGATGGTCATATTAACATGGACTTTTCACTAAAAGTCTTCATATGACAGTCCATTATGTTGGTCCTAAATGAAAATGGTGCCGATCTGACATCCAACATAGCTGCCGCATCAGCCATCTTGAAAATCTTGTTATCGCTACTCGTCTTAGATGGAAAGCCATATAGACGCTCAGTTTTCACCAAAAGACTTCTTATGATGTCTGGTTGGCTGGTTGGTCTTAAATGAAAATGGTGCCAATCTGATATACAATATGGCAGCCATCTTGATAATCTTGTTATTGCTACTCCTCGTAAACAGAAAGTCTTAGCAACATGGGGTTTCAACAGAAGACTTCTTATAATGTCTAGTTGGTCCTAAATTAAAATGGATCTTATCTGACATCCAGTATGGCCACCATGGCAGCCAGCTTGAAAATCTTTTCATTTCTTCTCCTAAACGGATAGTCATATTGATATAGGGTTTTCACCAGAAGACTAATTATGATATTTCGTTGGTCCTAGATGAAATGGTGCCGATCTGACCTCAAATATGGCCACCATGGCAGCCATCTTGAAAATCTTGTCGCTACTTGTCCTAAATAGAAAGTCATATCGGCTTGGATTTTTCATGAGAAGACTTTTTATGGTGTCTAGCTGGTCCTAAATGAAAATGATGCCAATCTGACATCCAATATAGCTACCATGGCAACTGTCTTAAAAATCTTGTTATGGCTACTCCTCCAGAATTGATTTTCATATTGACATTAGGTTTTATAATATCTTGTTGTTCCTAAATGAAAATGGTGCCTGCCACAACAAACGTATTGAAAATCTTGTTGCCACTAATTCTTCTAAATGGATGGTAATATTGGCATGGGGTTTTCTTCAAAAGTCTTCTAATGGTGTATAATTTGTCCTAAATGAAAATGGTGACAATCTTGCATCCAGTCTGGAGGGCACTATGCTTAATTTGAAAATGTTATCCCTCAAGAATATCAAAGATGGTTGCAATGCTCAGCAGTTAAAATAAAGAAATGATTTTATCTTGAATTCCTGGACATTCTTTATGGACAGTAGAACATCAATCTTTTTTAGGGATTCTTGTTGTTATTAGATTCATGAGGTTAATGCTGTTGTAGGAAAACAGGTCGCAGGGCTCAGTTGGTAGAGCATCGGACTCATAATTCAAGGGTAGCTAGTTCAGTACCTGCTGAGTCCAGCCTGCGTTGGTTGCCTTGGTGTGTCTTTGGGAAAGGCACTTAGCTCCCATTTCCTCGGCATGATATAGACAATACTGTGTTAAAAGTGCCATTAAAACCCACCAAAACAAAAACAGAGACCATCTTAATCACCTGTCAGACTGGACAAACAGGAGGAAGTATTCTTATCTGTTTGCAATACACAGAGGTTTCTTGGTTGTTATTATTCATTCATGATTTATTACTTGTAACTCTATAACATGTTATCGCAAGGAATAGTGGCATATATGATCAAATTGAGGCGACAATTGTACCAGTTTGTTTTTTTACGTTAGTATGGGTAGGTTGGCAAGTATCATATGTCATTTAGATTTTTTTGGAGTCCGATCACTTTCTTTAATACTTGGTCAGTACCTACAAATAATTAATTTTTTTTTTTTACATATAATTTTTCGTAAATTAATTATTTTTTGGTGTATGACAAATGACAAATTTGTTAGCCCATTACAGCATTTTATAATTAATTTTTTACACATCCTGTTTTGGAGATTTTTCAGCATGATTCATAAGAAAAAATACTTGAGGAAGACAATTGAAATTTCATAGGCATATTTCTATTTCTATGTAGATGACTTGGTTTGATTTTCAGGTCTTTATAGCAATTTTTGGACATCTCCTTTTTTTACAAATACTGTCAAACCGGTCCTAATGGTCACCTTTACATAGCAGTCACCTGGTCACAATGGCCATTATAATTTCCCCATCCTGGCAAATTTCCTATATAAATGTCGTGTGTAACGGTCACCTGCTTTCTGCGGTCAGTGGCCAGGTGTTTCCTAACCAAACATTGGTTTCTTCCTGCCTTAAGCAGTCACTGGAGCGTATCTGCAGTGACTGTGCAGTCTATGCAAACTAAACTTTTGCTTCATGAGGAAGGCATTGTTTAGATAAAGGAATATCATGTGAATAGATGTGCAAACATTTCTTATCTCGCTTGCACTCACTGTACTCCAGTCACATTGTCAATGCAATAAAAAGGTGTCTATATATCAGATTCGAAAGTGAGGCAGTTTTTATCATAATGGTTGAGGGTTGAAGCAATTTGTTTACTGGATGGTGGGTAAAGTCGTTGTGTTTTCGCAGCAGAAATGGAAGTCACCTTTTGTGCCAGTGTGACAGGTATAGTCATCTGTTTGCCTGTGAATTGCCCCTAAAGTGCTTGTCGAGACTAAAGTCGTTTTTCAGGTAAGCAACTGTTTACACAACTTCTGCTTGACGTGAATGGTTGTTAAACTATATTTGATTGGGTAAATTGGGCTCTGGAACAAGCATTTTTTCATACTTTTAACCTTGCATTCATCAAAGAAGTTTTACAAATGCATTTTTATGATGGGCACTACCTAGAAAACTAAAAATGGCTGACTCTGAATATGATTCATCTTGAGATGATGATTTGATTTGGCAAATACTGGCTGATGAAAGCAATGATGACAGTGATTTTGAAAGTTTTGAAGTACCGTATATACTCGATTATAAGTCGACACGACTATAAGTCGACCCCCCCCCCCCCCCTTTTTAGGGCTGCAAAAAGTGATTTTCTCTTTGACCCTCCTATAAGTCGGGGTGTATTTTGGAAGTCAGATCCATCTGAAGGGGTGACTTCTTAGTGAGTCAGAAACGCACTTTGGACATATAAACAAGCCAAACTGGATAGATAGATAAGAAAAATAAAAACAAAACCAGTGTAAAATACAATTATATTATTGAGTGAAATATGTCACAAATAAATTGACAACTTACAATTTGTCCATCTTTGTGTAATAAAGTCCATTGAAATCCATAATGCTTGACATTTTAAATCCATTTATATGATAAATCCATGAATTCAATTATAGATCACATACCGGTATAAAAATAGAAGTTCAGAATGATCCAATTCACAATATCCCGTAACATGTTAATTCCACACTTCGTACAAATAAACAATGAAAGTTAAGTCCACTTTTTGTGATTCACGGTATCCTATAAATGTCACCACTATCTAATGTCATCTGGTGCAAAGTCCAAGAATTAATCCTCATTGTCTGATAAAGTTCTGAAATCCTACAAGTCGTCTAGTCATTGTAAATCGTCGTCGTCTAGTCATCGTAAATCTCGTCCGACTCCGATTCTCGGCTTTACTGTCATATGCAGGTGCCTATGCAAAGACTGAGCTTGGGATCTGTGAGTAACACTTTGATCATAAAGTCAGAAATCTATTAAAGGCTGCAACTGAACACGTGTCCATTGTGCGGCAAGATCACAGGGAGTTCAAATAGCCACCCTCTGTTACTTGGCACAGAACAAGTATCAAACTCGCGGCTTGATCAAAGGGTTGTCACGTGGGAAAACAAAGAGTGTGGTGCCTTTACAAGCAAAGGGAATAAGGTCAAAGTCTATGCACAGGAAGTTGTAGAACTCTACTTGGCACTGAACAAGTATAGATTGGCGGCTCGATCAAAAGGATTGTCAACTTGAAAACAAAGTGAGTCCCTTTACAAGCCAAAGGCTTATCGGCCCACGTGCACTGGCAGATAACTTGGGAAATATCACTTGGGAATTAAATCTGACTTGTGGAAAAGGAAAATACAAATTAAATCAAAACTTTTATTGCATCAAGCACAGTCTTTATACAGCAAAACACAAATATTAATACAAATACAGGTTGTTCGGACTTGCACGAAAATGGAGACAATATACTTACTAGTAAACACCCACGGTAAACATTGACGGACACTTCATTTTGCGGTAGGTAGTATTTAATTTACCGGTAATATTTTCAAATTAATAAATCCAAATAACTGTTGATACATGTATTGTGTAATGAATACCGTCATGAAACGGATAAAAACAGTGCATACCATATATGCATTACTGCATAGGAATAGTGGCATGAAAACGTAAAAATATATGAATTGACAGTATTTTTATGTACTGCAAACATCTAGAGTTTCAAACATCACCCCAAGATTTTTTTTATTTTTTTAATTTCGCGCTTATAAGACGACCCCTACTCTGCATGAGTCGAATTCTAAGTAAAAAGGGTCGACTTATAAGCGAGTATATACGGTATATGAGATTATTAGAGCTGGGAAAGTGTTACTGGAAATGCCAGTGATTTTGAGCCCGAAAATGATGTTGAATATGAGTCCAATGTACATGCTGGATGGACAAAAACTGATGGCATGCCGGTCAATCGACTGTTCAGCATTATTCAATATTAAATGTATAAATGGAGAATATCAAGTCTCTACACCATTTAAGGCTATTTTTTATTAGGATTTCTTGCATCTGATCATAGATTAAATGAATCTTTATGTACAGCAGAGATTAAATGGGGCAGACTTGATTGACAACAGCCGCATGAGAAAATGGAAGCCTGTCACACCTGATGAATTGAATTTTTGCATTGGTTATGGCTGTGGGTTTGGTGCATAAATCTGATTTTAATTTTTTACTGGACAGCTGAGTATGTGATATCAATCCCATATTTCAACCAAAAAAACGAGTTGGGATATATTTCTTAATATTCTAAGCAAGTAACACCTGAATAGGTAATGAACTTGACAGATGACTGTCTTTGTAAACTCAAAAGTGGACATTAGATAACAGACATTTACTAGAGTAAATAACAAGAAAACTGCAAAGCTTTGTGACTTGTGATTTATTAAAGACTTTAGGGATGTTAAGTTACTTGTGGTGTTCCTTGACTGATTAACTGTTACCTATTCTACACCTGTGATTTTCACAACTTGGATATAAAGTTGTAACATACATACATATATGTATGGTTGAGACACAAAAGAATAGAGTATTTTTGAGACATATTTGAACTTTTTTATTAAAAAAGATACAAAATTGCAGATGAAATACAAAGGCAATTTATATATTTACCTGTATTTGCACCTGTAAGTGCAAATATGATAAAGTTACATATGTGTGACATGATGCTTATAATAAGTTCAGACATCAATAATCATTTCTTATGTAGGGTTTGTGTATCTATTATGTACAGTAATTAAAATGCAGGCAATTTTCATTACTATTCTCAAACAATTTCAGCACTGAGGGATCTTGTGCTACAAAACCATACAGCATTTTAAGGGTTAAAGGCATCTCTGACAAAAAGTTCATCTTTGAGAAGAGATATGAGTTGCATCCCTTTTTATTAGGATCAGGGGTCATTTAATATTTAAAACTTGTCTCTAAAGGCAGGTGAAGTTTCTGTTCATAGGTTGCAAAGAGTAGCCATATATAGCTTCTTTTAGTTCCCTGTTCATCATAGACCACTCACATAAAGATAAGTGACATTTTCAAAAGCAAACAGTGAAAACTTTAATTCACATCACAGTCTCATACCCTGGTAGTCGCTGTTGCTCAGTGTTTTTTGTGCTGCACTTGTGACCACAAGAGTGGGGGTTTGAATGCTGCCTTGACCAGGTCAGGTCTGCCACCTTCACATGTCCTTGGGCAAGACACTTTACTGTAATTGGCTGGGCATACTATAGCCTTTTATGTGTTGATGTGCCATTCAAGATCAAACCAAATCTCTTATGCTGATGTACAGTTAGCAAGATAAAAAGTTTTTAAGTTCTGATATGGACTTAAAGATACATTCAGGAGTTGAAAATTCACTCACTCGGCTCGAAATGGCAAGTGAAAATTTCTGGTTGTTAGTGAATTTTCCAATCACTCGCCTGATCAGGGAAAGTGCTGATTCAGGGCTGACCCAGTGTTTCACTTTAATGAAAAGGATGTTCTGTCAAGAATATTTCCAACTTTATTCAGTGAAAGTGCATACTTTTTGCTAGAAGTTTGTTTCCCATTTGTTTGATCAAACTTGTACAAGCATTTTTCGCTCGCACTCATCTGTACTGAAAAGCACTCGTCACAGGGAGAACAAACTTGTCTCAATATGTAATTAATTACATCTGGTCTTAGAAGAATCACAGAATAAGTTCCAGAAAAGAACCTTTCATGTTATTGAATTTAGGTCACTAACATCACAAACTTTTATATTTCTATAATAGCTGATTGAATAAGAGTTTATTCTGGGCGAGTACAAATTTCTAGTACTTGCCTGACTGGGCATGTGAATTTTTGGAGATTTTTCAACCCCTGACATTGATGTTACCCACAGGATGATGCCAACCATGATCCCCAGTGGTCATACGAGCAGTGCGTGGCAGCCAAACTTACCCGTGGAGGCATGGAAATTGGCCCAACAGAGCTGGACATCATGGGCAAGACCACAGTGACAGTGTTTGAGATTCTGGAGAGATGTTGGGCCTCACAGGACTGCTCACTGATTGACATGAAGATTGAATTTGGAGTTCATCCTGACACAGGTAGGTGAATTTGAGAGTTTTTGAATACTACTAAACTAAAGAGCCTTGATTACTCTTGTTTTTAAACACTGCCTTAGATCGATATGTGTGATGAGATTAAGATTGAAATAGGTAGAGCTTAAAAGTAATAAGTACCGTATATACTTGCGTATAAGCTAGGTCCAAATGCAAACAACATAGACCCTGATATGCCAGCGCATGGTAAATTTACTTTTTGAGCAAAAAACAGTCCTGTGAGGATATTTAGCTTCTTTGCAAAAAAAGACAGTAATGGTATAATGATCTTAATTGCTGTGTCTGTGTGTGCGTGCGTGTGTTAGAGAGATCAAAAAGTCTAGTGTGTGGGGAAAAAAACAAAAAATGAAAGTACAGGTAAGTACGAGTGGGTTGATAGAAGATGAAGGAGATATTGAAAGCAGTCTGGAAGATAATTGCATGATTGGAATATTCAAGTAATGACATAATGAAACGAGAAACAAGTAATTTTTAGCTCTTCTGGTAATAGACCAGGAGAGCTTATGGAATGGTCTGTTGTCCGTTGTCAGATTTTCTGTTATCGATACTCCTAAACTGCTTTGAGGATTGCCATGAAACTTTACACACACATTCATCCCATGGTCTGGTTGGTCCTAATTGAAAATAGTGCTGCTCGGACATCCAATATGGCCACCAAAATGGCCATCTTGAAATTCTTGTTATCGCTACTTCTCCTGAATGGATGTTCATATCAACATTGGGTTTTCACTAAAAGACTTCTTATGATGTCTAGTTGGTCCTAAATGAAAATGATGTTGATCTGACTTCCAATAAGGGCCACCGCAGCAGCCATCCCTGAACAGAAAGTCATTGACATGATGTTTTCACTAAAAGACTTCTTACGATGTCTAGTTGGCCCTAGATGAAAATTGTGATGATCTTATGTCCAGTATGGTCAACACAGTGGCCCACTTGAAAATCTTGTTATTGCTACTCCTCCTGAATGAGAAATAATATTGCCATGGGGTTTTCACCAGAAGACATCTTGTGGTGTCTAGTTGGTCCTAAATGAAAATGCTGCTGCTTTCACACATCTAATATGGTCACCATGGCAACCATCTTGGAAATCTTGTTATCGTTACTCTTCCTGAATGGATGGTCATATCAACATGAAGTTTTTATTAAATGCCTTCTTATGATGTCTGGTTGGTCCTAAATAAAAATGGTGACACTCAGACAACCAATATGGCTGTGACAGTGGCCACTATAAAATACTTGTTATCACTACACCTGAATGAATGGTCTCATCAGCATGGGATTTTCACAAAAAGGCTTCTTATGGTGTCTACATGTAGTTGGTTGTAAATGAAAATGGTGCTGATCTGACTTCCAGTATGGCCACCACAATGGTCAGTTTGAAAATATTGTTATTTCTACTTCTTCTAGATGGCTGGTCATACTGACATCGTTCTTTCACCAAAAGACTTATTATGATGTCTAGTTGGTCCTAAGTGGAAATGGTGCCAGTCTGATATCCAGTATGGCCACTGTGTTGGCCATCTTTAAAATCTTTTTATTGTTACTCCAACAAAATGGAAAGTCATATATCACCATGGGGTTTCCACCAAAAGACTTTTCTTATGATGTATTCTTGGTCCTAAATGAAAATGGTGCCAATCTGACATCCAGTATGTCCACCACAGCACAGCAGCTAATTTGAAAATCTTGTTATCAGTGAAGAATATCAGAGATGGTTTCAACGATGACCAGTTCAAAGGAATAAATGGTCTTATCTTGAATTCCTGGAAATTCTTTTTGGCAAGTAGAGCATCAGTCCCTTCGAGTGACTCTTGTTTTAAATGCAGTTTTCCACAAGACTCTTAACAAACTTTTGTTTAACACATTCCCACACAACGAAATAAACATTCTGACATTCATATCCAGTTAAGTTCTCAATACAGATTCAGTGTAGCACTTCTGCACCAAAATGACCTATTTTCACCAGAAACAAAAGGCGCAAGAGCATTGGAGAGGTGTAAAGAAGCTTAGACTTGCCATGGACCTTCTATACATACTCATATTTTCATCTTCGATGCCAGAAAGTTACCTTTATGGCACCTATAGGGCACATAAAAAATATCCAAGAAAATAAAGATAACAGATCATTACAGTTGATTTTAGTCTGATTGAATCGAGGTCACCCAAAGCATACTGAATAAAAGCATAAGACAATTTCATTTACTGACAGAAATGTCTTACTGAGTTTGATTGACTGGTCTACCAGTCAAGACCACATGGTCAGCGATCATTGATAGAAAATGAAAATAAGAGATTTGGACTGGTTTCTGACCGGAGTACCAATGCACGCCCCCGAATCCTACTCCTGGGGCACTCATTTTGGAGCTGGAAGGGCTAGTTTTTCAGGGATCGTGATCCCTGGAAGAACTGCCCTATGCATTAACAATTTGCAAATGAGGGCGATATTTTTAGCCCTACAGGGATCCATCAACGAAATAAGGAGTTATGTGATGGTCTTCTCTGACAACACTTCAGTGGTATCATACCTCGGGCGACAAGGATGCTTCTTCTCTTTGCATGGAGGTTTGGAACCTCCTTTGCTGGGCAACCTTGGTAGGGATCACCATCCGAGTTCATCATATTCCTGGCAAAAAGAATATTCTGGAGGACAGTTTGTCCCGGAGAGGCAAGGTAGTCCTCATGGAATGGTCTCTGCACCAGTCCATAGCAGTTTTCCTGTTCAGACTGTATGGGAGACAACTTGTTCATGACACGGCTGAACAACAAGCTCCCATTTACATATCCCCAGTCCCAGACCAGGGGGTCTGGGCAGTGGATGCCCTCAATCTGAAGTGGGATCATCTGTTTGCTTTCACCTTCCCACCGTACAGAATGATTCTGCAAGTGCTCCACAAAGTCAGGATCTCCACTGCTCAGCACATTTTGATAGCCCCTCGGTAGTCGCAACAATTGTGGTTCAACAATCTTGTCGACCTGTTGGTAGACCAGCCCAGGTCATTGTCTCAGAGGAGGGAGCTTCTGTCACAGCACGGGCGGTCTCATTTGCACAGTAGCCCACAGATTCTCCACCTTCATGCTTGGCTCATCACGAGCGATATATCCACCAGGACCAGGTTTCAAGTAAAGTTGCAAATTGTATCGTTCAAGTCAGGAGATGGTCCTTGTCCAAGGTCTATGTTGCAAAGTGTAGAATCTTTTGCGATTGGTGCAATATGAAAGGCGTTAATCCTAGCTGTCTCTCTCTCTGAGTGCAGTGGCAGACTCTCTTCTTCTCCTGTTAGAAGAGAGAGAATGTTCAGTATGAGGCAGCTCTATCCAACATGCTCAAGTTCTCAAGGCACTGCCATTGGTTCAGACTCTTATATTTCTGATCTTGTCAGGTATTTTGAGCTGCAAAGACTGGTTTCTCGCGCTCTAAGGCCTAGATGGAATCTCGCGCGTGTTGTTTTTTGTTTTTTTTTCAAACTCACACACACACACACCCATGAACCATTGGGTGAAGCTTCTTTCAAGAATCTTGCTTTTTAAACTGAGGTGAAGGAGCAAGTTTCATGCCTTGTCTTTAGAGAAGGTTGTTCACAGCTGCTTTCGGTAGCTCCACTCCCTATAGAGATCCCCTGTGTCAGTTGTATCTGTGCTGGGGATGATCAGGATCGACTCTTATGCACAGTTAGGGTTTGCAGTTCTATTTGGACACTTATAAAGTGAGAAGAAAGGGTAGGAAGCGTCTTTTCCTTCCTCTTAAGGGCTCTGCAGATATTCAGCATATACCATTTTCAGGTGGATTGTCCTCATGATCAAGAAGTTTTATGAATCTTAATCTTTAATTCATGAAGTTTAAAGTCCATGAAGTTTGAGCTTTTGCTACCTTGTGGGCATATCTAACCCGATCATTACTGGAAGATTTTATGAGAGCTGAGTTTTGGTGGTCACATACAGTACTACTTTCTCCAGCTTCTACCTTCAGTTTTGGCACACCAGAGTCAAGGCATATTTGATTTGGGGCCAAAGGTTGTGGCACAAAAGTGGTTCAAACTTATGCCAACTTACCATAATGGGCACTCCTACCATAAGGGTGAGTATTCAATTTTTATACCAGTTTTGAGGCCATCAGCCTCCCTCCACACTGGCAAATTAAAGAAATGCAATAGTGACAGTTAATGTATTACTGATATTGAAATGTAGTTGGGGGTGGGTGGGTGAACAAATTTTAATGATGTAATACTTACCTGTTGCTGTGGCCAGATTCCCTCCTCCCACCCCATTCTGTAGTCTGGGTCCTGAAGAATGAGGACAGTTACTGCGCATGGGCCTATGGTGCGGGGAACACACTGGGTCTGTGTTCTTTCTAGTTCTGACTTCTAGAACTTTCCATCGAATGGGAGGATGGAATTTTTTTCACTGACAAGGGTAATTTTTGTCCCTAAAAGGTAAGCAACCTGCCCCCCACCCCCTTCACCAATACATTTTTTCCAGTTAGAAAAAGTTTATCTGAGAGAGAGAGTGAATAGTATATAAATTTGGTCAGGTTTTTATATGCCTGCCACGAGGTTATCTGTTTGTTACCAGTTTTGCTTCTGTTCAATAACTGAAGTTGTCCATCATGTACAGTTACCAAACTTTGTGGATGGCTTGCACTTGGGGCACGGAAGAAGTCTATCGATTTCAGGGGCAAAAGGTCAGGGTCACTGACTGAAAGAAAAAAAAAAGGTTTCTGCACAATAACTCTAGATGTTCACTGTCTATAGTTAATAATGTTTGTGGATGTTTTGCATTTGGGGTTAGGAAGAAGCCTATTGATTTTGGGGTCAAAGGTCATGGTCACTGTGACTGAAAGAAGAAAAATGGTTTCTGTACAATAATATTAGTTCAGCATTACAGATTTAGACCAAACTTTGTGGATGGCTTGCATTTGACATATTTATTTGGGGATCATAAGGGCAAGGTCACTGGCTGAAAGAGAAAAATGATTTATGCACAAAAATGTCAGTTCTGGACCATGTGCCTTCACCAAAGTTAGTGGATGACTTACACATTGTGGAAAAAAGAAACCTATTTGATTTGGGGGTCAAAATGTCAAAGTTCATTGTCTCTGAGAGAAGAAAAATGTTTCTTTTTTGCATAATAACTTTTATTTCTAAACGATGTACCTTGACCAAAGTTTGTGGAGGGCTTACTCTAAGTTATGGAAGAAGTTTATGGAGTTGGGGGTCCACTTGTCAGGGTCATTATGGCTGAAAGAAAAATGCGTTTTACAGAATAACTTTTGCTCTAGAGTGAGTTTCTTGACCAAACTTTATGGTTGGCTTGTTCTCTACCTCCCCCTTCCATTTCATGTAAATGTGCATTTAATTTTTAAATTTTTTTTTTAAGAAGCCTGTTGTGAAGCACTGAAAAAAATGTCATTGCCATTAACGACCGAGATGGACATGTATTCATAATGTGCACTCCATCGAGAGATTGATCAGAAAGTGAAAATTAAAGAATTTAATAGAACTTGTTTTTTAATATATCACTAGAATACTTTTGTTAACAAATATCAGGATTTAATCTCATTACATTTCACAATCCATATTATAAGTTCAGATTTGTTTTTCACAAACTACATGTCTTAGTTTTATAGTGTTTGTTTCTATGATAACAAGAATCAGTTTCATTCAGCATCAACATTTATTTTGAAACATCATTGCTAAAAGTAACATCCAAGGTTGACATCAAAGGTGTCAACCAGTGGCTGTTAGTAACAATAAGTACATGTTCTTCCTGATTAGTGTTGACTGACACACATTGCAGCTGACTTCGAAATAAGAATGTCACACCTGTGCTGGTGCCTGATGATAGATTCTTCAAGGAAGCAATGCTAGCCGACCATGGTCCTAAAAATCTATGGTGTGGGGGAAGGGCATAAAATCCATGACAGTGGCCATGACATAGTGTGAATATCCACCCAATGTAGTGGACACTGGCATCTCACTAATCCCTTCACCTAGGACTCCATGAGCATGGTATGGCATGGGCAATCCAAAAACCGTGCTTGTACTGTCGGTCAAAGCCTATTTTCATCATTTTCCAGCAAAATGTTTTGGAGTTATCAGCCCTTTTTGACTTGGAACTTGGTCCTTCAATTTCTGAAACTTTTTAAAGACTTCAAGAGGAAGCCAAACTTAGTATGTGGGTTTAAATTAAGCAAGTCAAGTTCATGGTTCATTGTTTTTAACAAAATTGTAGGGAATTATTGGCCTTTAATTTCTGCTCAGTAATGTTTGAAGGATTTCATGGATTGAAACCAAATTTAGTGTGAGGCTTTGCGTTAAGAAGTGGGGTCATCCATGTCATATGGACATTTCTGGTTACTAAGAACAACAACTATCTTGGGATCACTCAGACTTCATTAGCTAAATGCAGTGCAAAAATTGTTAACTTAATCTCAATCAATGTGTGCTATGTATATTTCTTGTAACAAATGGAGAGTTCAGTGATTGTCATAAGTTCTTAGAAGCTGATAATTTGACGCTGTCCCAATAAAACATTGAAAATCATGCAAAATACCCCATTTGAGCAATTTAGTCCTGAAAATATTGTTTGCAAAATTGGTCAATCTTTTTAAAGAAATTATAGAGATCCTAGGTTCTATCTTTAATCACCCAAGAAATATCCTTCACATAATAGATCAGTTGTGTATTCATGCTCCCCTTGCTAGTTAAAGATGGTCTCAGATGTTTTATCTTTATGAATTCCTTGACCCACATCTTATTTGATAAAACCTTATGATCCAGATAAAATAGTGCAGATATTTATTTTTTTAAAATTGAAAAGCTTCAGATATCAAATTTATCTTCTCTCAGGAGAGATCCTAGTTGCAGATGTAATTGATAGTGACTCGTGGCGTTTGTGGCCTGCTGGAGACCGCAGACTTATGAAGGACAAACAGGTGTACAGGGAGCTGAAGGAGGTCACACAGGAAGCTTTAGATACAGTGAAGAGGAACTTTGAATGGGTTGCAGAAAAAGTGACAGTAAGTTTTTGTTTGAAGTCAAAAAGTATTCCTTAAACTGAGTTATCTTAAAAAGCTAAAATTAGCAAGTTTACTTAACAGGGTATTGAAAACTTTATAGCATAGGATATAAAGGGCAAAAAGTCAAGTGTATTCCCAATATGGACTGCATCAGTGCCATAATTTATTCAAATACTTTATCCTGATCATAATATCATACCTGCCAACCATTACGCTTTTGTCGTAATCATTCCACTTTTTTTCACCTAATTATGTCTTACGCTCACCTGTATATGGATTAAGCTTGTCTGATACATTAAAAAAAATAAAAATAAAGCAATAAAAAGATGTGTTTGTCATTTTATTATCATCTCTTTAATCCTACACATCATATGAATCTGATAATATTCTAAAAAAAAAGAAGACTGCTGCAATAAGAATAGCGTAAGAGTACATTTGTCATAGACCTCCATGTACTTTTCTTATTTTTTATTTATAGCAGCTGTATATGACACATTTCCAAGAAAACAGACTGGTTTCTTCAATTTGAAAACTTGTCTCAAGATTCATTTTATTAATAAACAGAATTTGTTAGAGGATCAGACTATACTTAAAAAATGGTGGCAGATGTTAAGTGAAACAGGCTTTATCTATGTGACTCTCGGATGCTATATGACTGAAAAATGTTAGAGAAGAGGAATCTTTTTAAACTTAAAAACATGTCAGATCAATAAAAAGAAATCAATAGTGCTTTGCAAATTAGGAAAGAAAAACATGAGAGGGGTAATACAGAACTCAGGTTGAGCACATGGTAATGATCATTGCAGAATTTGTGGAGTTGACTTTACGATCACTCAGCGAAAGTTATACACGTAGACTAGTTAAAGTGAGAGTTGTGTATATATAATTCGTCAATATGTTTTGTGTTTGTATTCTGTTACTAATCCACATGGATTTTGCCCATTTGTGACAAGAACTTTAACCAGCTGCAGATCCAGGTTAGTAGCAAAACTAAACAAACATTTTTCATGCAGTTTATTGTAAATATGGCATGTAATATATAGATTACACTTTTTATGCTCAGATTATGCTTTTTTGCCACTTAGGTTACGCTTATACCTCTGTAGGGGTTGGCAGGTATGTAATATATTAGGAGAACATCCACTACCTTGCAAATCCAGCCCTCCCAGACATTAAAAAATACTTCAACTTCATCTTTTGGCTTGTTTTACCAATACAAGTGCTAAAATATTGTCTGCTTACCTAGACAAAAGTCAGATAAAGTTGTCTTCCCTTGAATAGAAGGATTAGTGCCAAATCCCATAATTCGTCAGTTACTTATTCTGTTTGTGTCTAGTCAGTATGCTGTCATTACAAGCCTTGCAAATACTTTCTGTTTTGTCCCTTTTCTAAAGTTTGACCAGTCCATCACAGCAAAGTTTACTCCACTGGTCATAGACCATAAGAGCTTATGGGGTGGCCTGTTGTCCGTCTTCTGACATCCATCCATCTGTTCACATAAATTTGTTATTGCTACTCCTAAAACTACTTGAAAATTGCCATGAAACTTTACATACACATTCATCCCAAGTTCTTCTTGGTCCTAAATGAAAATGGTGCACTCAGAATCCATTCAGGAGGAGTAGCAATCACAAGATTTTCATATTGGATGTCTGAGCAGACCCATTTTCATTTAGGACTAACCAGATATAAGAAGTCTTCTGGTGAAAACCATATGACTTTCCATTCAGGAGCAGCTATAACTAGATTTTCAAGCTGGCTGTTGTGGTGGCCATATTGGATGTCAGATCGGCACCATTTTGTTTTAGGACCAACTAGACATCATAAAAAGTCTTTTGGTGAAAACCCCATGTTGATATGACCATCCATTCAGGAGTAGTGATAACAACATTTTTAAGATGGCTGCTTTTGAGGCCATATTGGAGATCTGTGATCACTGGATCAACATGGGGTTTTCACTAAAGACTTCCTAGAATATCTAGTTGGTCCTAGATGAAAATGGTGCCAATCTGCCATCAGATATGGCCACCATGGCAGCCAACTTGAAAATACTGTTGTCAACACTCCTGCTGAACGGAAAGTCATGTCAGCATGTAGTTTTCACCAGAAGACTTCTTATGATGTCTAGTTTATACTAAATGGGAATGGAGCCACCCGAATCTTGAAAATCATGTTATTACTACTCCACTATTAACATAGGATTTTCACTAAAAGACTTCTTACAAAGTCTAGTTGGTCCTAAATGACAATGTTGGCTATCTGACATCCAGTATGGTCACCACAGTAGCCTTCTTGAAAATCTTGTTATTGCTCCTCCTTCTCAATGGAAAGTCATGTCAGAATGGGGTTTTCACTAGATCTCTTATGGTGTCTAGTTGATTGTGCCGATCTTATATCCAATATGGCTGCCACAGCAGCCGTGTTGAAAATCGTCACTACTCCTCCTCGATAAAATGTCAAATCAACATTTTGTTTTCACCAGAAAACTTCTTATGATGTCTGTTGGGTACTAAATGAAAAAATTGTGCCAATTTTTTGAAATGTAGTATGGACACCATTCCAGTCATCTTGAAAATCTTGTTATTTGCTGCTCCAAAAGGGAAACTCATATTGACATAGGGTTTTCACCAGAAGACTAATTATGATATCTAATTGGTCCTGAAGTGGAAAGTCATATCGTCATGGAGATTGCACCAGAAGACTTTTTGTAGTCTAGTTTGTCCTGAATGAAAATAATACTGATCTGATATCCAATATAGTCACCATGGTGGCCAGCCTATAAATTTTTTTATTGCTACTAGCCAGAATTAATGTTCTCATCGACATCGGGTTTTCACCAAAAGACTTCTTATGATAACTAGTTGGTCCTATATGAAAATGGTGCCGCACAGATGTCCAACATGGCTGCCACAATGAATATATTGAAACTCTTGTCACTAATTCTCCTGAATCGGTGGTCATATTGGCATGGTGTTTTCACAAAAGTCTCCTAATGCTGTCTTGTTTGTCCTAAATGAAAATGGTGCCAATCTTACATCCAGTATGACTGCCACAGCAAATAATTTGAAAAACTTGTCAATCAAGAATATCAGAGATTGTTTCAACACTAAGCAGTTAAAAAGAAGAAACTTTTGGTCTTACCTTCATTTCCAGGAAATTCTTTTCAGACAGTAGAATATCAGTCTCTTTGAGGGACTCGTGTCTTACTGAATTTCGTTCTGTCCTTATTGTAGATGAATATTTTCCAGCTCAGTTGTTTATTTCATCGTATGACAGCTAATTAGTGCCATCCTCTAAAGGTCAATAATACTTACAATATATCTCATTACTTGATATTGTTGCATCTTATTTCTAGATAATTAGATCATTTCTTTAAATTGCTCTGGTATTTATTCATTTCTTAGCATCCACTTCATTGTAAGCCTAGTGCAATGCTTGGCTGATTTTGCCAGTATATACCATTATTTTCTTCTTTTTAATCACATGTAACAGTGGGCAGGATTGGATGTAAAATATTTAATTTGTGAGAATATAATCACCCCACCACATTACTTGTATGGGGTGTCAGTCAGACCATAGATATGAAATCTGTGCTTAGTGGATGGTGGACAGATGGGTGACATTTTCATCCAAACAGCTGTCCTGGAGCTAGTAAGAGAGCCAGAAAGTGGTCTTTAAATGATCCAGATGCTGTCAACCTTGCCACCTCAGTAGTTAACTTTTTAATGTCTCATTCACTTGAGACCAAGACATTGCTGATTAAGGAAAAGGTTTGGCATGCTTTGCTACTATTAGCCCCACACAAAACAGCAGCAACATCATTGCCCACTTTGTCACCACTCTCTTCCAGTTAGGCCAGAACTGAACAGACTACTGGACCAGTAACAGCATGGTACAGTGACCCACATGGACCAGCCTTTGACAATACATCATGGTACTGGCTATGGTGATCCATCCCTGGATAGCTGATACCAGACCTTGGGACCTGATGTCAGCAGGAATCGTACCCCATCCATTCCAGTCTCCGCATTGTCTTAAATTATGCCAAGTGTCACCAGTTCTGGGTACAGTGATCTCTCTTCCGAACATACCCAGCTTCGTTTATGATCCCCGACTACCTGCTTTCCTCATCCAGTCTTCATTATTATCGCAGGAAGCTTCTGTGTCACCTCACATCTCTGACTTAAAAGCTGTACATTCACAATGCCCTTCTCTGCTTGTTCCAATGATCACCAGGGAAGAAACAGCCTTTCATGCATTCATTATTGAAGTATTCCAGCTTCTGTTCCCGGAGATTTGTCTTCTTCTTCCTGCTCAGTTAATTGTCACCTATGTAATCCCCACCTCTATCAACATTTTAACAAAGAACACCCGCTATAAACAGTTACTACAGTCAGGTTAAGCCACTGAAAGGCGACTTTAAAACCACAACATCAACAGGTTTTTCCGATCAAACTTCAGTCCTGCCTTGTACAAAACATACACACTGGTCAGACATCAACAGAGATATTGGAGACCTGGGAATGTCTAAGTCATCTTCTGTACACATGGACTGGAAACTTTTCTTAAACATGCAACACCTGGTTTGCAACATCATAGCTGCTGTTTGTTCAGTTCATGATCTGGTCTCCATGGCTGTCTTTAGCAAGCTGGTCATAGCCTAGATTCTTCTGTTGAGGAACTCACTGACAGACACACTTTGGGGTCAGTCTCGTGCATGACTTGTGGACTCAACAGGGCAGCTCAGCACTCCCTCCATTTCCATAGTTACTTCCATTACCCTCCAGCTCACAGAGAGAGACCTTCCTTTCCACATCCATGCTGCTCAAAGGTCATCACAATTCAGCCCTAAGATTTCAGTCTTGGTTTTCCAATCTCCTATTTTACAGCCACACAGAGGAGGTCAGGAAATGGGCTGCCAAAGAGCCAAACCTGATGCAGGCCCAGTCACCCAGGAACCAGCCTTCATTTCCCAAGAGGAACCAGTGATGTAGGAAGGACCCATCAGAGGCACACTTGACTGAGAAACCCTCCTCCAAACCTTACTCTTCAGCTAGGCTCAATTTTCCAGAGCAAGTGATAATAGGACACGGGGATAGAAGAACTAGTTAAGCCCATCTTCTCTCACCAACAGTCGGAACCTTGTTGCCATTCTTGAAGCTATATTTTTTTTTCTGTTGGGTTTATTGTCATCAAGATCTTGGGTGATTTTGGTTATGAGCAAGAGACTGCATATTAATTATGCCATTATCTTTAGAAATAATTTTATCAGAATATGATAAAGTAGGTAAAATCAACATGATTTAAAGTTTGGAAGATAGTTAACATAGGATGTGTTGTAGCACTTCTCCCTTTTGTGCTCTAGTTTACTATTTTCAGTTTATGTATTATTGCATTAAAATTCTAGAAAGTCACCAGTAATTATGTTTTTTTTTTACCTTGAAAATGTAAATACGTAACTCATTAAAATGGTATGCCAGTATGACAGCAACGACTATAATGTTTAGTTCAATGCTCGCATTTATTGAGCATGTTTACATCATGGCATCACTGCATGTACATTGAAGATTTTAACTTGCACTGCTGAATAAAGTACAGTCAAATCTGTCTACAGCGGCCAACCATGGGAAAAGGCAGATTGTTACATCCGTGCTCACAAACCAACGCTGAACAGGGACAAGGGCCGTTACAATCTGCTGCAAATCTGGGACAATTTGTTAACATCGCTCACTATTCCCTTGGGTGATGTTAACAATCAGTAGAGAATAAATCATTCTGCTGATGAAGTCCTTAGTACAAGGACAAAAGCTTCAGGTTAGCTTTCAATTTATTTATTGTGTATGAAATTGAACAGTTTAAACAGTATCAGCTATGAATTATACTACACAGTTAAGCTTTCACCAAAGTATGTATCTCTACTCATTTGGTGTGTTTGTACATAATCTCTTACACTCTGAATTAATGTTGTTTTCAAAATCAGCCATAATATCTCACACTTAATAATCCCTTGGATCTGAGTTTGTCTGACTCCCACAACTACATGACTACTTTGTCCACTATCCAGCAAATGAATTGCTTTGATTCTTTCATGTAAGGACAAAAACTGCCTTGCTTTCGAAGCCGACATGTTGACACCTTTGAGTTTGACTGATAGCATGACTGGACTACGGTATGTACAATCGAGATATGAAATGCTTGGAGTGGTCACTGCTGATACACTCCAGTGACCACTTACGGCAGGGTGATGTAAGCGACCTTAAAAAAGTACCTGTTTACTCATCGCTGGTAATCGTGGTAATATTATGGAGTACAAGGCAATTACACATTGAAGTTCCAGTATTGCCGCAGGACAAAATTCCCTCTTTACTGAAGCCAGTTTCAGGGTTAAAACAATTAACTGGCCAGGATTGCTGTCAGAAAACAAAAGACAAATCTGCCAATTATAAACAAAAGGAGATGCATAAACAATCAGCTTGACAAAATCAAAAGTGGAATGAATAATGTGTGGAAAATTACAATTTTGTAAAGCTGAAACACAAAACTAAAATGAGTCGATCTATATTCAGAATTTTTACTTATATTATGATCATTCTTTCATGAATATATGACAGTTATGTGCCTTATATAATTAAACATGTGTGTCTTTTCATATAAAGTACATCACTTTTGTAGGATCGCTTTATACCACTGAAAAACAGTAACTCATTAGCACATGGATCAAAGTAAATGAAACAGCAATGGATGTCTAGCTGAAATGTAATCTGGAAGGATGCAATATGGTAAAAACAATGAATAAAGCAAAATCTGCATCTAATATTTTGGGGAATAAACAAGGATACAAGTAATGCTAAGCATGATTTGCACTGTGTAAGTACTGAACACTATAATACAGGTCTCCCTGTAAACTCTAAGCAGCCAGTCAATTATGAAGTCTTTATTTACCTTTATTTTAAATCATGTTGGAGAAATCCGAAAATATTCACATGCAAAATAATAACATAAAAACAATAATAGTAGTTTATAACAGTTTATTAATGTGGTAATTAAACAAGCTGGTCACTGCTGTGTGACATATGGCGATCTTGCCAATTTTGTCTGGACATTTTTTGTGTCTATAAAGTTTTTTACGTGCATACAAGTCTTAGGACCCGAAAAAATTTTATTATTTTTTCATATCCCAAGACTTGTCGTCATTACAGTAAGCCTGCTTAGTGAAATGGTGAACTGTTAAGTTATATAAGTCAGGTGAATGGTATTAGGTCCACTTGGGCCTCTTGTTTAGTGTTTTGTGTTTAGGTCACTGTGGTGGGACATTTGTTTTCCATAAACATATTTTGACTTCAAGCCTAAATTAATTTCTTTAATTCTCAAAATGAAAGCAGTGGGGTTTTTTCGGTTTTTTTTGGTCAATTGTCTTCTTTTTTCTTTATGCTTGTAAAATTAAAACAAATAGATTTACATATATATTTTAATAGAAACTGAGTCCCAAGCCATCAGTCAGAGCTGTAGTGATAATGGGCTCACCCACTGACATTGATCACTCTGAGAAGGTCCGGAAAGCCTGCAAATCCTACGGTGTGCCATGTGAGCTGCGAGTATCATCTGCTCACAAAGGAACAGATGCTACACTACAAATACTTGCAGAATATGAAGGTAGGTTGGGCTTTGAAGCATTACACAGGCCTCCCAGCCAACCCTATATTTTATATAATTCCCTATAAAATCCCTATATTTTATTGATCCCTGTGATTTTGCCCAAAGCTGTATAATATTCCTATATTTTTAGCTCTACTGGTCATAGACCAGAAGAGCTTATGGGATGGGTTTTTTCGTCTGTTGTCCATCATCCATCTGTTAGCACAAGTTTGTTATCACTACTCCTTCTAAACTACTTTAAGGATTGCCATGAAACTTTACTCACACATTCATCCCATGGTCTGGTTGGTCCTAAATGAAAATGGTGCTGCTTGGACATCCAATATGGCCACCACAGTGGCCATCTTGAAAATCTTGTTATCGCTATTCCTCCTGAATGGATGGTCATATCAACATGAAGTTTTCACTAAAAGACTTCTTATGATGTCTAGTTGGTCCTAAATGAAAATGGTGCAGATCTGGTATCTAATATGGCATCCACAGCAGCCATTTTGAAAATCTTGTTATTGCATTTCCATCTGAATGGGTATCTTTACATTTTATATTTTATCTTGTTGTGCTTTGTTATACATTTATTTGGAAGGCTTTATCTTCCAAGTTTTTGTGAAATTCATTTTTACATTTTTGGAACATAACCTTTTGTTGGCACTACATAGTCACTTTTGTGCTGAGGTAACGTAAAGTACTACTACATGCATCCATACCATCTGAATGGATTGTGATATCAACATCGGATTTTCACTGAAAAACTTCTTATGATGTCTAGCTGGTTGTAAATGAAATAGGTGTCAATCTTACCTCCAATATGGCTGCCACAATGGCCATCTGGAAAATCTTATTATTGCTACTTCTAGATGGCTGGTCATATGGACATTGTGCTTTCGCCAGAAGACTTCTTATGATGTGTAGTTGGTCTTGAATGGAAATGGTGTGCATCTGATATCCAATATGGCCACCATGACAACCATCTTGAAAATCTTCTTGTTACTCCTCCAAAACAGAAAGTCATATTGTCATGAGGGTTTCATCAGAAGACTTCTTATAATGTATTGTTTCTCCTAAATTAAAATGGTGCTGATCTGATGTCCAATATGACCACCATGGTAGCCATCTTGAAAAAACTTGTCGCTACTCCTCTAGTGATTTTGACATGGGGCTTTCATCAGAGGAGTTCTTATGGTGTCAAGATGGTCCTAAATGAAAATGATGCAAATTACACTCAATATGGCCTCCATGGTGGCCATCTTGAAAATATTGTTATCTCTAGGCCTCCCAAATGGATGGTTATATCACCAGTATACTTTTATGATACCTAGTTGGTCCTAAATGAAAATTGCACCAATCATACATCCAATATGGCTGCCACAATGGCTCTCTTGAAAATCTTGCTGTGACTACTCCCCCGGAATGGATGGTCATATTAACATTGGATTTTCATCAAGAGACTTCTAATGATCTCTGTTTTGTCCTAAATGAAAATGGTGCCAATCTGACATCCAATATATCCACCACAATAGCTAATTTTAAAATCTTGTTATCGCTGAAGAATATCTGAGATGGTTTCAACGCTCAACAGTTAAAAGGAAGAAATGGTCTTATATTAAATTCCTGAACATTTTTTTTGCCTAGTAGAGTGCCAGTCCCTTCAAGGGACTCTAGTTTGGGTGAGAAGCACATGCCAGTTTTTCTTCCCAATCTTTTTTTACATAAAGGATGAAAAGGACACAGAATGATTCATCATGATAGATGTACCCAGTACAGTAGAGATGAGAAGTAGTATTAATTAATCATATATTTATTTTATTATTTCAATACATTATGTTATTAATATTGGCTGATTCATGTGTTCAGATACTTTAAATTGCATTCCATTGGCAATATTATTCTTGTATTCTGTTACAATTTTCTACAAAATCTAAATATTTCTCTCTATATTTTAGAGACCAAAATGCGTTATAAAGTCTGATTTTGAAAAATATCACTGAGAGGCGTAATTATACCATATTGTTCCTATGAGAAGCCCATGGCACCTTCATATTAAAGTTTTTCAAAAAGGACAGTGGGATGAGAGATAATCATCAGTTTAATAGTTTAATAGCAGTAATACATAAAATGCTACTGTTGCATTGATTACCTTTTCCGGGACACCCAAGTCCCCAGTCCAAGCTAAACATTCCCTCCTGAAAATAGTAATTGGAGGCCCAGAAATGAAAAGATCCCAGTCTGATTCCTTAATCATAGCTAACATATGGAATACCTCCCTCTTTTTCCTTGGAATTCAGGCAAGTAATGGGTGTGCCAAGTCACTCATCGCAGTTTGCCTTCATTGTCATTTTTAAACATCTTTTCAACCAATCATATACCTTTTTGTGTCGATTTAGTGTTTTTCTCCCCAGTCCTTGCTTTATTTTAGTGTTTTTTGCATTCCTTTTGCTAATTTTGTAGGGTTTTTGCACCTTGCACAGCAAGCAGTTCTTCTATTTATTGTTACTCTTCTTAGTATCTGGTGTTCAAATAAGTATTTACCTACTATTTTTTGGTTCCTAGTTATCTTGTTTTTTGTAATTTTTCTTTTTCAGTGCTTTATATTTCGCAAGGTGTGGGTAAATGTGAGACTTGGCAGAAAGTCACCACACCTATAGAGGAAAGACAAAAGGCCCCACTTACTCCTCATGATCATGAGATGACCCCTTCCTTTCCCTAGAGGTGTCTGGATGACTAATTATGTTAGGGAAGTCAGCTCCCCCTGTTGAGCAGGAACCAGAAATCTGGTTCGGAGATCATCAATTGGCTAAGGTGACCTGACTCTTTGTCTGATGCCATCAGTGCTGGATAGGATAGATCCTTGGCCCCTCCCAAGGGAGGGAAAGTGCCTGAGAGCGAGTTGCTGGTGACCGATATAAGTGAGACGTGCCTTCCCTACAACAGGGAAGAGCAACAATCTCACTCTTTTAGATCTGAGGTTGGCCTATCTGTCTGGTCATTGGTGCCAGAAACACCAGGTTTTGATCGTTGGTCTGGGGACAGGGATCAGTTTGATTACCCCACCCCCCACTTATCTTTTTGTTACTGTCCAGTCCCTATGGGGGGATAGGAAGTCAGGTTTTGCTCACCAAACTGGGGAAGGGGACCGGGATGGCATATGGAGAATGTCCTCTCTGTAATCAGCATTGGAATGTGGCAGTGACAAAACAACCATGCTCTGCCTGCAAAGAAGTTCTAACTTTAAGTTTTCCAGGGTTTTTAAGGCTGCTGACTGATCTCCAGTACTTCTCCAAGCTAAGTTCACCCCAAGGAGGAAGTTCCTTTCAGAGTTGGGCTTGACATGTACTTCTTGTCTTAGCAGGTGATTTTTTAGCATTGGAAGACAGCACACATTTTGGCCTTTTGACATGAATTGACCAAAAAGGAAAAGAGTTTTCCTTAAATATTCCTCTTAAAACATCTTGAAAAATACAATAAATATTAAACAAAACAAAAAAATCAAAATACTTATGCAAGTGTTTCTGCCAAAATAATTGTTTGCGTCATATTCTCCTTTTTATCTCGCCTGTGCCAAAGGTCAGCCAATTACTTAATTAGAGACTTACAAGCCATCATGGACCACTTTTTATCCCTTTAATACTTATAACACCTCACCATCACTGCACCTCAATAAATATCCTGCCTTTGGCCTTAAACTCTCCAAATTACAACAATATGGTAATCAAAATACAACTTGTTGTGTGCACATGTCAGCTGTTGTATAACAATTCTTAATTGGATTGCACTTGTGGACAGTTATTGTCCCTATTTGGTTTCTGTGATAAAATGCGTAAAAATTTAAAAAATGTTCAGCAATTTTTTGTAACAAAAATCTTTTAATTTTCAAAAGCAGTAGATTTCAACAATAAAATGGCATGTGCGGTAGACAGCTTTTAAAAAGGCTATTTTTGTCCTACCACTGGTAGAAACACATGTATGAGATGACACAAACTCTAATTCGACATCTCCCTCATCAGAGAGAATACCATGAAAGACAGTCCTGTCTCACCACAGGATCGGGTTCAGGACAATGATGCCCTTTCAATTCTGGAAGACTGAAATGAGTTCCCAGAAAAACCAGATGCAGCGGGTCCTTCCCTTCCATTAGAGTCCCCTGCTCCTTCCCACCTGTTGGGTCAGGTGTTAGAGGAGGAGGAAGTCAGGATGTTCCCCCCAGACTTGTGCCCAAAGCCTTCTGTGGCTGAGGACACTATGATTCTCTCCAGTCTTCTATGGTGGACACAAGATTTCCTGGGACCAAGAGTCTACCAATCAGCAGAAGGGGTGGTTGCTGGTCCATGCCTTCAGCAATTTAGTTAATTTTCCTGCTTTGCCCTTAAGCCCCACCCCCTGGGTACATCCGAGTGGAGATAGCAGCTGGGACCTGGACTCGTTTCCCTGTCAAAACCTTAAAGGCCTGGACCTTAAGGCACAAAAACCCTAGTGTTGATCGACTCTCCTGCCTATCTCCTGCCTATCTCTTTTATCTGCCTCTTTAAGTCACTTGAAGGAGGAATCATCATCTTCAGTAGCTATGCATCACTTGCTGGAGGCTGTGGCAAAAATGTCCAGGCATGCGCTCTCCTTGTCAGTGGTGCTTAATGCAGAGCTTCTCCACTTCGACAGGGATTCCACCTTGCAGTCTTCTAAGGTCTTGCTGAAACAAAGAAAGAATCTTTTGAGGGCTGCACTGCTTGAGGCGGAGATGCTCTTTGGAGGTCTTGTCCCCTCTAGTATCGCAGGATTTGAGGGACCAGCAACAGCGGTCCCTAGCTGTGACTTCAGGTCTGTCAAAACCTGCCAAGAAGTGCACACACCCTGACTGACCACTGGGACCTTCTCACAAGTCCTTCAAACAGGGTCAGCCTCAACAGACACACAAGCAGCCCCAGTTTAAAACCGCCCTCCGCCTGTCTTTTGCTAGACGAGGCAGTCAAAGAGGCGAAAAGACAAAGTTTTCAGACCCGCCCCCTAGGAGGGATGTGGTCAGCTCTAGGAAGTTGTACCCTCTCCTGCAGCATCAGAGCCCCCAGTAGGTGCTAGACTTGCCCTCATTTCAGAATTTTGATCATGCATCACAGATGATGTGTGCGTCCATTCCACTTTAAAGGATGGATACCGGCTTCATTTCCAGGAACAATCTCCTTTATCACAGACCACATTTTCTTTCACCAGTCCAAACTGGTTTATCTAAGATCAAGGAAAGTGACCATACTCCTGGTTTCTCTGGGTTTTTATTCCTGGATCGTTTTGGTGTTGAAAAAAGGCAGAAAGTTTAGACTCATCATTGATCTTTTCACTTTAAATTTCTTTGGGAAGAACATTTCAAGATGGAGACTACCACCTTGGTCAGGAACTCCATAAGGCCCTACAACTGGGTGGTCTCCATAGATCTGCGTACCTTTGCATCCCCATCTTTCCGCCTAACATGAATACCTCCGGTTTTGTCTCAGCCAGGAGATATTTCAAATTCTGGTTCTTCCGTTCAGCCTGGCCTATCTCCCTGAGTCTTTACCAGGGCAATGGGAGTAATAGGCTCTCACTTGAGGTCTTTAGGGATCCCCATCCTCCACTTTAGGGATCCCCATCCTCCAGTATTTTGATGACTGGTTGATGCATAACATCCTAAGAGATATTCTCCGGAAAGACCTATCACTCTTTTAATCGACAGTGGCCTGGGTCATGTCCCCAAACTAGAGAAGTCAGATCTCGTCCATTCGCAGGTCTTCATGTACATGGGGATGAATTTCCTCACCAGTCAAGGGAGGGTTTATGTTTCACCAGACAGAAGAACTCAGATTCTATATTACGGCCAAGGCTCACCTTTACATCTCTTTCCCAGGAACTCTGAATGTGGTTGCAGATATAGT
Organism: Margaritifera margaritifera; assembly: GCA_029931535.1. Taxonomy (NCBI): domain Eukaryota; kingdom Metazoa; phylum Mollusca; class Bivalvia; order Unionida; family Margaritiferidae; genus Margaritifera; species Margaritifera margaritifera. The sequence continues at coordinate 3,978,786 of JAQPZY010001629.1, read as the reverse complement.
TCTCCCAGGGAGACTTCACTTGCCCCCTCTCCAGTTCCTGCAAAGTGGAAACTGCACAAGGACCCACTATTGGCTCAGATTCCTCAGGGATCTGATTTTCGTCACCACCTGGGTTGGTGGCTAGATCTGGATCAGTTCCTGACCGGAGTCCTGATTCACAGCCCCAAGCCCTACTCCTTTCTGTATACAGATGCATCAGATTTTAGATGGGGTACTCACCTTGAGCCAGATGGAGTAGTTATTTAGGGACTTTGGTCTCATGAAGAAGCTACCCTTCATATAAACCACCTAGAAATGTGGGCAGTGTTCCTAGTCTTGCAGGGGTATGTCAACCTCATAAGGTGTCATTGTGTTTTGGTTGCCACGGACAACATGTCACTAGTAGCATACATCAGATGTCAAGCACTCCTTTTGTTTGCATGGAAGTCTGGAATCTCCTTCGATAGGCAGTCTCAGGAGATCATTCTCATAGTATACCCTATTCAGGCAAAAGGAATATCCTGGCAGACAGCACGTCCAGACGGGGCTATGTGGTCCTCACGGACTGGTCTCTGCACCAGTTGCTAGCAGAGACACGTTTTCAGCTGTGGGGGAGACCTTTAATGGACTTGTTTGATATGAGACTGAACAACAAGCGCCCTTTCTATGCATCTCCAGTGCCAGATCAGGGGGCCTGGGCAATGAACACTTTCAGTCTGAAATGGGCTCGTCGGTGTGCTTACATCTTCCCACCTTTTAATTTAATTCCACAGGTTCTCCACAAAGTCAGGATCTCCACATCTCTGCTCTTCCTGATAGTCCCCTATGTGGCTCCAGTGATCATGACTCAGTGACCTACTCAACCTGTTGGTAGACAAGCCCAGGAGATTACCACAGAGAAGAGACCTGCTTTCACAGCACAGTGGTTCCTCCTACACAACAACCTGCAGATTCTCCACCATCCCGCTTGATTCATCTCAAACAATCAATCCACCAAGACTTGTTTTCAAGCAAGGTTGCCAACTGCATCACCAAGGCTATGAGGCATTACACTTTTACATTGCAGAGTGGAGAATCTTCTGTAATTGGTGCAATAGGAAATGCTTTTAACCTAGCTGTCCCGCTTTAAATGCAGTTGCAGACTTTCTTTTCTTCCTTTTCAAGGAAAGAGAATGTTTTTTTTCTACTATTAAGGGCTATAGGGCAGCCCTTTCTAACACTCAAGTTCTTTAGGGGTTCCGCCATTGGGTTGGACCCTCATCTTTCTGATCTCATCAGGTATTTCAAGTTTTAGAGATTGGTATCTTGGTCATTAACGCCTAGATGGAACATTTCAAGCGTTATCTAAACCCCCTTACAAACCTTTGAATGCAGCTTCTGTCAAGAACCTTACCCTTAAGACAGTCTACCTCCTCTACTTAGTGTCAGTGAGGAGATTTAGTGAGCTTCATATGCCTTGTTAGTAGAGTTGGGTCATTTACGGTTCAGTGGTAACTATGATTCAGTTTCTCTTCTTTGCTAACCAGGGTTTCTGGCTAAGAATCGGCTACCTTTAGTAGCTCCAGTTGCTATTGAGATTCCCAGTAGCAGTCTTAGTCCAAGTCAAAAGAGGAAGATATTCTGTATGTTGGCTTCGACTAAGGAATGTTATTCTAAATTTAGGGTCTCCAGTTGCTAATTAGAGGAGGGAATATTTAGCTTGGACTTGCATATATGAGTGACTACTCAACATTGAAAGTGCCTTCCCTACGTCCCAAGTATGTTTACTGGAACAGGCCTGAAAAACATGAGTAATTTTGTATTTACTATTGGGCATAATATGCTTATGTTTTGTTTAATTAAAAAGTTCATTGGCACGATCTGTGGTAGATTTGGACACCTAGTATGTTCTGCTTATGACATGTTATTGTATATGTAGAGTCATAAATACAAGAAATGTTATGTCTTTAATGTCATATGGTCAATTTTGTTATTAGTACAGAAAATCAGTCTGTACAATTAGTATTTTAAAAAGAAACATTTTTCAGTTCTTGTTCTTTACTCCAGGAGAGGGAATTCCCACAGTGTTTATAGCGGTTGCAGGGAGAAGTAATGGTCTTGGCCCAGTACTGTCAGGCAATGCAACATGGCCCGTCATCAACTGCCCCCCTCTGTCAGCAGACTGGGGATCCCAGGATATATGGTCATCTTTGAGACTACCTTCAGGTAATCAGCATCAACATTTTCTGGATTTATCCAGAATTCCAGATTCACAGGTCTGATTTGTGCATTAAAGTAATCCAGAGAATTGCATATACTTTCCTTCCCATTCTACCACTGTAGTGTTACAGAGAAATGGAATTTTGAATCGATAAAGCACTTTTCTGTCATGTCTGCAATTTCGAACACATTATGAGTTTACTTTCACAAGTGAAAAAAGGAGGGTAGTTAGACAGATTGGACTTTCTGGTATATTGTTATTTATGTGAAATGAAAGTAAAAATATTGATAAAAGTGGCTGATTTACACTTGTCCATTATCCTTATCCAATCTTCAAGTAACATATTTTGGAAGAAATTGAGTCATAACTTTACCTTTTCTGCCTTCACTTTTAACTTGTCTTACTGTTTCACCTATGTATGCATGGTGTGACATAGTTATCACTTTAAACTCTAGTCTTGCTGTCTCACCTATATAAGTATGGTGAGACAGTTATTACTTAAACTCTAGTCTTGCTGTGTCATGTGTGTAAGTATGGTGTGGCTTGCCATCTCACCCATGTAAGCATGGTGAAACAGTTATCACTTTAAACTCTAGTCTTGTGACTTTCTTTCTTGTGTAAGCATGGTGAGATAGTTATTACTTTAAACTCTAGTCTTGCTGTCTCACCTATATAAGCATGGTGAAACAGTTATCACTTAAAACTCTAGTCTGGCTGTCTCACCTATATAAGTATGGTGAAACAGTTATCACTTAAAGCTCTAGTCTTGTTGCCTCACCTATGTAAGCATGACAAGACAGTTATCACTCCCAACTCTATTCTTGCTGTCTTACCTATGCAAGCATGGTGAGACAGGTATCACTTCAAACTCTAGTCTTGCTGTCTCAAATTTCAGTAAGAAAATATACAAACAATAACAGAGTCTGCAAAGTTTGTGAAGTTCAACCCTTAATTCATAGGATAAAGAGCTGTGGTAGCTCAGTTGGAACAGCATTGGATTCATAATCTAAAAGTTGTGGTTTTAAAACCTGCCTGACCAGTCCAGGTTGGCTGCCTTGGTGTGTCCCTTGGGAAGGGCACTTGACTCCCATTTCCTCAGCATTATATAGCCCAAAAAAGTTCAGAAAGTACCATTAAAAACCAACCAACCATCAAACTTAGGTTAACTTGTGCACCTTTTCATGTGTCAAATAGATATCTCAGTACCATGATGATGGAAAACAATTTCCTGAGGACACCCATATTTAGCTCACCTGGCCATAAGTGAGTTTATGTTATGATCCTACATCTGCTGTCCATCTTGTTACCACTCTGGAGGCCATATTTTCTGATCTAATTTTGATCAAACTTGGAATATATGCTTGTGTGTGTGTGTGTATATATATATATATATATATATATATATATATATATATATATATATATATATATATATATATATATATATATATATATATAATCTCAAACGAATTTGATAATATGCAAGCTCCACACATATTAAATAAGGTGATCTTGCATCTGATCTGCTGAGCTTGTTACCACTCTTGAAGTCATATTTCTGATCCAGTTTTGATCAGTCTTAGAATATGGATTTATATCATTGTGATCTGAAACAAGTTTGACAATGAGTGAGATCCATGCATATTAATGAGGTGATCTTGCATCTGATTGGCTGAGATTGTTACCACCCAGGAAGCCATAGTTGTAGTTGGCTGAGCTTCTTACCACCCTGGAAGCCATAGTTCTGGTCCAATTCTCAAACTTGGAATGTGGGCTTATATCATTAACATCTTGAATGAATTCAGTAATGAGAGAGATCCATGCATATTAATGAGGTGATCTTGTGCCTGATTGCTTGAGCTTATTACAACTTGGGAGACCATATTTCTTGTTTGATTTTGATGAAACTTGGCATACAAGCTATATCATCAAGATTTTGGAAATTATGATAAATGAGTGAGATTCATGAGGTGTTCTTGCATCTGATTGACAGAGCTTGTTACCAGTCTAGAGGTTATTTTTGTTATCTGATTTTGGAGTATGGGCTTATATCATTTCTGATAAGTTTCATAATGAGCAAGATTCACACATACTAATGCATGTTTGACCGAGCTTGTCAACACTGTATGATGAAATTTTGATCAAAGTTGTTAAATAGTCTTATATCATGAAGATGTTGGATGAGTTTGATTATGAACAAGATCTTCCCATATTTATGAGATAATATTATAATATGTAAGATAATCTTGTATCTGATTGGCTGAGCTTGTTACCATTCTGGAGACCAAATTAGATTGGATTTTGTTCAAACTTGGTCAATAAACTTATATCATCATGGTCTTGACAGGTTCTGTAAACAAGCGAGGTCTGCCAGTATGAAATGATCTTGTATTTGATAAGCTGAGCATGTTACTTCTCTAGAAACTATATTAATCAAGTGATTTTGATAAAACGTGGTAAATAACTCTTATTTCATCAAGATCTTGGTTAAGTTTGTGTTTTTTGAGCATTGCATGTCAATTATGCCTTTATATTTGGCAAAAAATTTAATCAGACTGTAGGTATATGAGCACGATATAATGGTTGAGAGATGGTTTACATAGGGTTATGTTCTTACAGTAATACAGAAACCTGCTTAGTGCAATGGGGCAAGTAATTAACCTATTGATTTCAATTTCAAAAGGTTAAAGGTCAAGGTCATGGGGACTGAAAGAAGGAAAACTATTCCACCCAGTAACTTGATCAGTTACCTTTCCAAACTTTGAAAGTGGCTTGCATTGCATCTGAGAAAAAAAAAAGACACTTGTCAATTTTAGGGTTCAAAGATCACTCACAGTATTCTTAGAAACAAATAGTTTCTGCTTCTATGCCACATCAAGTTCTTTATCACCTCCTTTGACCATGCGTTGTGGCTTGTGTGCATTTGGGACAAGGAAGACACCTATTTATTTTGGGATCAAAAATGAAGGTCACATCAACTAAAAGCAGGAAAAATGATTTTCATGCAACGACTCAAGTTTTGTACCATATGCCTTAACTAAAATTTGTAGATGCCTTGCATTTGAGACCAGGAAAATACCAATGTTTTGTGTCACATGCCTTGACTAAATTTTTTGGATGGCTTGCATTTGAGACCAAGAAAACACCAAGTGATTTTTCCCCACATAATAACTCAAATCCTATGCCACAAACCATTACCAAACTTTGTAAATGTCTTGCGTTTGAGATGAGAAAGACATCTATCAATTTTGTGGTTAGTAGGTCAAATGACAAGGTCACATGGACTGGAAGAAGAAAAATGGTGTCCACAAAATAATTTGAGTTCAGTGTCTTTTACCCTGAAGACATTTTTTGGATGGCTTGCATTTAAGACCAGGAAGACACCTGTTGATTTCAGATTCAGAGGTTAAGTATCTGACCAATGAAAGGGAGTTTTACATGAAAGAAATATAATAATATTATTTACCACATGGTGGGTGTATAATGTACCATTTACAATACTTCTGTTCTCCTTCAGGTTTGGGTTGTAGCACAGTTATGTCCCCTGAGGCTGCAGGTCTTTGTGCCGCACAGATTTTGTCACTCACTGATCATGTCATCTGGAGTCATATACGTGCCAAGCAACTCAATACCTGGACCGGGCTTAAATTGGCAGACAAGAAGATCAAGGATGACCATTGACAGAAAACGGAGCTGACCGAGTTATTTTGTTAATTTCTCATTTTTTTTAGAGGAAACACCGGAGATATTTTGTCTACAGTTCAGAGCTACGATACATCTATCACATGCCATCATTTCCATGCAAAGATCTCAGTTCAGCTGCTGATTTGAAGTTGCCTCTCCACATTCTTGCTCGATTTTCAACATTTTATTTAAAATCTGTTATTTGAGCAGATGTTGGCCATATGCAAGTACTCTGTACTCCAGAAGTTGACCTTAGTGGGAATTTAATTTTCTTCCAATATAATATCATCTGCAGTTCTCAAAATTAATGGTGCTATGAAATTTTTATCTACTGTACTATTATGCAATTAATATCTTTTTATGAGGTTGACAAATCCTCGTGTCGAGCTGAAACCAAAAGTTACCAATTGTTTTATTATATGACTTTTAAATTTCTCTATTTTTCCACATCAATAGTACAGTGAAACCTCTTGAGACCAAAACCTCTGTAAAACAAAATCCGCTTGAACTAAGTCATGATTCTGGTCCCAGATTTTGCCTCTTTAATTTCATCGATCTTGGCTCGGTAAACTGAATTCATCTACTCCGTAAACCAAAAGAAATTATCTGTTCCAAATGTCAATTTTACAGTAAAATTAACCCCATAAAACTGAAATTTATTCATAGCATGTGGCCAACCAGTTATCATTGATATCTGTTTTAAAGATTGACTTGCTACTGATATTTTGTTTAAAAATGTAAAGACTTATTTGCATGCGAGAGACTACCTGATCACATCTCATTCTTAAGTCAGAACAGAGAACCTTGGTAAACTGAAAACCTATCAGATACAAAATTTTTATATTTGTCCTGAGAATTTTGGACTTTAGAGGTTTCAATGTATTAAGAAAACACGCGTTAAAGTTTAAGCATATACCAGATAAAATTGTATAGCCAAAGTTCGACAAAAAGTAAGTTCCTTAAAAAATATGCTAATATGAATTTAAGTGATTGTAATCATATTGAAAAAGGAAAAGAAAAACAAAGATAAATAGTAAATGTTCAAAACTTTGTTCCTTTTCCTCCGATACCTTTTAGTGCTAAAGCATTCATATTAAAGGCAATAACCAACAAAAGGTTGGACAACCAGATGGACACATGAAAACAAACATTCAATCACTTACATGTATAAGGAGAACAATTTCTTTTCTTTGTCAGTAGTCCGAGTCTCTGACATCATCCAGCCTATGAATCATAGGCTGTGATGACAGATTCAGACAAAACTGTGAAGAAAACCTTTGGAATCTTGTAGCACCCTGGCATGCGCATGCTACAGTGATATTACGTTTTAGCAAAGACATCCTTTCAGCTTGAGCAATCAGAACAAAGCTAAATCATATAATAAAAAGACTTATTATGTGGGTATAATGAAGAATAAAAGTAGAATGTGTGACTATAAATTTATTTAGATGAATACATGTAATGCTGAAAACTATATGTACATAAAAGCACCTACAAGCATTTTGAAGCTTTCACCACAATTTAACATCGTACAAACACTTGCTTTGGGTAATACTCATTTAATGTAATAAACTTTAATACTAGCAGACTTGTAACTTTTATCTTTGGGTTTGACAAATTAAAATAAAATAAATGGTAGCATCAGGTGTGTAGGGTGGGGTTTTTTTCCAGGAAAAGTTGTAAAAATTGTGAATTTTTTTGGGCATAAACTTGATAAACTCCCTTTAAACATGGTAAAGGCATACAATCTTGACAGGAAAGTCTTCTTTTGTTATTTTTAAACAAAATCCCCACCAAAATGTATCAATCCCCCTTGCAATATGAGCAAGGAATGAAGATTGTGCTCTTAGTTTTTCCATGAGACAAATAAAACCTGGAACCTTCATTGATGTTAATAGCTCATAATGAACATCTAAGCACTTGATTGCTACATCATGTACCAAAATAATTTTAAATCGGCACGTTGCATTTGAGCTTTGAGATGCTCATCAGAATTATCAATTTCTTTGAAAGTGTCTTGACAACTACACTTGGAGAGGTTGTAAAGGACAAAATTGGATTTTTTGGTTAAACTGGTCACAGACCAGAAGAGCCTATTTTCTATCATCTGTCTGTTAGCACATTTATTATCACTACTCCTCCTAAACTACTAGGAGGATTGCCATGAAACTTTACACACACACACACATTCATCCCAAGGATGCATCCAATATTAATGCCATGGTGGCCATCCTGAAAATCTTGTCGTTGTTCCTCCTGAACAGATGGTCATATCAACATGGCATTTTCACCAAGACTTCTTATGGTATCTAGTTGGTTGCAAGTGAAAATGGTATCAATCTGACACCCAAAATGGCAGCTATCTGGAAAATCTTATTGCTACTCCTCCTTAACAGAAAGTCGTACGAAAATTACGTTTTCACTGGAAGACTTCTTATTGAATGTAGTTGGTCTTAAATGAAAAATTGTGTTATTGCTCATGAATATCGTAGATGGTTTCAACACTCTGCAGGTAAAAAAAAGCAACAGTCTTCTGTTGGAATTCTGGAAATTCATTTTGGCCAGTAGAGCATAAATCCCTTCAAGGGAATCTTGTTCAGGAGTTATTGTTCTGCTTTTACATGCAATGCAAAGTCTTTGACAAAACTTCCCCCATAAAAATTTTACTCCACCACCCTTTTCAACAGTGCCTGAGTGGAAATTCCCCATCTTTCTAGAAATCCTGAGGAAAACATGAGTGTGTAACCCTGATTCTAATTTCCACTACTTATTAAGAATTTTTAAACTTTTGTAAAACCCTTTTTTAGCAGGCATTTGAACATGGTTTTACTTGAGAATTCTATAAATAGTTTTAACAGGTAAAAAATTGTAAAGTTCTAAGATTATGTGTATTTCAAAGGATATAAACTTGACAATCTTTCTACATGGTGAAAGAAATATAACTTTACAGGAAAGCCTTAATACTGTCCATTTTTATATGAATCAATGTATAACAGGAAATGAGATGAAAAGACCATTGCTTGACTTGAGTAAAAGACCAAATACCATACTCGTACCATTTCATACCTTCAAAGTTGTCACACATCATTAATCCATAACAATCAAATACATTTTTGCATTTTGATTTTTCACACAGAGAACTTTGGATTTTGTGTGTGTGTGTGCATGCTTAATAATCAGCTGAAAATTACAGTTAATGTTTCTTTGTACCTTAAATTATCTTTACATACCAAAAAGTAATTTATAAGAAATTGCAATTGAAATGACAAATGGGTATAAGTAATGTATATGTACATGAACATAGTATTACAGTGGTTCGTAGAAATTTACAGAATTAAGTAAGAACTAAAAACTGAAGCCATGAAAGGTTCTTTATACTTCAGCAACCCGATTTCATCCAGAAATATATGCTTTTATTATATACCAATCATTACTCGTCATAAAGATTGCATCAGATGCACATTTGATACCGATTGAAATTTTTCTCTGTCAAGGATAACATCACCTAACAGCAGTTGTTTGAAGGGACTGCTACAGTTATGCTATATTTAGACAATGTACAAATGTGAGTAGATGGATGGAATCAAAGTAACACAACAACAACAACATAAAAAAAGTTGCGTTTTTAATATGAAATGATTGTTTAGGGTATATATTAAACTCGTCATCAGTACAGTAACGATCTGGTTGATTGTATCGCATCTCATTTGATGTGGAAAGGCATTGTATGATAAGATCCAGAGTGTTTCAGCTATCAAACTCGATGTGGTACAAGCAACCAGATCAAGTTACTATACTGATAACTTGTATTTATTTAGAGATAATGAAAAAAAGAAATTGGATAATATTAAGCATTTAGCTAGCACGATTCATATCAACATTAAATATATCCGCATAAAATTAATATACAGAAGAAAAAAGTTAACATATCCAAATAGTAAGAATGCTTCTGTACACCAAAGATGGTGTTTTAATATACATATAAACCTTTACTGTTTTTTTTCACAGTTTTTGTGCAAATTTCTTCATTGTTGAAATTTCAGAAATGTACAGCTCTGAAAATTCAGGGGTTTTTTTTGCAATTTGGGTAGCACAGATTTTTTAAAATCGTGCATCTCCATAAAGTTAATTTTGTTCCATTTTTGGGACTTGACTGTGCTAGTAGCAAACATAAAATCTCACTAAAATTTGGCTATATAAAGTATATTCCTGTATATCATTTAACATCAATAACTTATGCTTATATACTGATATGAAACAATAAATAATGATGGTAATAATTATACAAGTGATAACGATTGTAATTAATGTCAAACTTCATTAACTTGAACATCCATGACTCGAAGACTCTGCATAACTAGAATGAATTGCTTAGTCATGGCATAAAGCATTCACTTGTCTGTGACCTTGACAAACTTTGACAACAACAAAATCGAACCCAAATTTTTTTAATCCTTCAAGTTTTTTAAGTTGTACTGTATTTATGACAAAATCGATACCTAACCTTCAATCTCTCTCCCTCTCTCTCAATTCTCTTGAGAAAAACAGTTCAACAGCATTCCAAAAAATCAGATTTAAAGAGACTCTTCATGCAGATTACTTTTTCAGGTAAGATGTAGGTTAAATTATATCTAGTATCTTTTATAAAAGGTAATGAAGTTTTTTCACATAGGTCCTTCTGGTACAATTTGTGATAGTACTTATTTGCCAAAAGGGCTCGTATTCACATAGGGCCTCTTTCACAGTTTTGTCATCTATGTCATCCTCCAATTCTAACACATCAGGGAAAGGGAGTCTGTCTCCTTTTATAAGCAGGAAGATCCAGGTAGGACAGAGGGAACACGAGGTATTATGCTAGAGGTGCATACCGACAAAAGATCATGCTTTTTCCTTTCTGATATTGGTAGTCAAAGTTTTTATGTGCTAGTTTTTGTGATCTGGGTGTTGGTTTCCCTATTTTCTGTTGAATTACTGCATCATTTTAAAGTCTTGCTCAAAATCAGTTTGGCGTAAACCACCTCTGGCTCACTGTTCTGGATGAGTGACCACGTGATTTTCATCCGATTGAACCTTTTTCATCAGTTGAATTTCGAATGGCGATAGTTTTTATTTGCAAGCTTTTTTATGTTCCAAAAGTTGTGGTATTTAAAGGGCACTAATATATAGGGATTCTTGTGTCTGGCCATTCTGACAACAATGTCCTATTGACTTGGAACATAAATGGTTGTATTGCGTTTTAAGAATTCAGTTCCACTATGCATTATTTTGATACTTTGTGTCAAGCTAGGAGCTTGCAAAAGAGCAGCAGCAGCATACTGGTTTATGTTCAGTCTGATACACTTGTCTGAAAACAAGGTTGTTTCACTGTTGTTGGTAGGGACTGCAGGTGCATCAGTAAACATGCACCTTTCTTGCATGATTCTTGTCATGTAACGTGTTCCTATTCTTTTACTCAGAAAATAGATGGTTAAGTTGTAAAAATTAAGCTTTCATTTATAATATGCAAGACTGACATTGGAACATGAAGTACTTACAGTTAAACATATTTAAGATCAAAAGTCGCAACATAGGAGGAATCTGTTCTTAACATTGTTTTATCACCCCCTCTCTTCTCTCTTGCCCTGTTTGCTTGCCATATGCATCATGAATTCATTATTTTCTCCAACCATTACTTCATTCCTTTATTCTTATTCAGTCCATCAGAACTGATCAACTACCAATTTTAATGTGAGATATTTCTGTATTTTTAATGAAATTGCCATTTTAGCATTCCTTGAAATGATTCTGCACCCCTGAGTGCAGGGAATCGTCATTGTCACCAGCTTGGCTTACATAAACTGTCATTCTGGTGATAAACAACCAATAATAGTACACATCTAAAATAGTTATCATTGATCTAATAAATATGTTGGGTTGATGCAGTGAAAACATTCAAATTTAAAGATCTAAAAACAAAATATTCAAAAGAAGAAAACTTTATTAATTTATAATTGATTATTGAAAATCATAATATAATACTTGATCGATTGGCTTTTCCAACCTTATTAGAGGTACATGTACTGTGACTTCACAATTTTTTTGTGGAATACCAATTTTTCATGGATTTCATGGTTGCTACAAACCAGGAATTTAAAGACCTGACATACAGTAATTCTACTGTGGAAACAATAGGATTGCTGAATACTTCCCAAATCCATGAATTTAAAGATCCAACAGACAGTATATCTACTTTAGAAACAATAGGATTACAGACTACTTCCCAAATCCATGGATTTAAGTTCTGATGAAACTCATTTTTCAGAAAAACTACAAAAATTGATACCCATGAAAATAAATTAATTCACAGTATTTTGATAAATCGTCACACCACTAATAAACTATACCATTAAAAAATTATGATTGATAGTCAAAAAAAATATGATGGTTTGGTTTATCTTGGGTTTGGTGTTTTATGGCACAGCAACACTTTGAAGGTTATAACATGCCAAGGCAAGTAAAGTGTCTTGCCCAAGAACAGCAGTAGCTAATTTGGGCTGATGTGTTTGTGGGAATCAAACCCATACTCTTCTGTCACAAATAAAACGCCTTAACCACTGTGCCACTGTGGCTCCATATGATGAGAGAATTTATTGTATATACTCACTTAAAGTCAGAGCCAACTGCAGACTGCATAGAGCCAGATCTGCTGTTGCATAATGTGCAAGCAGATCTGGGTCTATAAAGTTTGTTAGGAGTAATCGGTAAACAAGCAACACAGACCCTGATCTGCCATCACATAATGTCCTGGCAGATCAGGGTCTGTGTTGTGTGCAGTTGGACCTGCCTTGTATGGTACTTTATTTGATCTCGAGTTTACTTCAGGAAATTGAGGCAAAAAACATCCTGAAAAGTTTTGTCTGAAACAAAAACCTTGTATCTTTACCCTCCATCAAATGAGTATACTTATTTCACATTACAAAAGATCACTGACACTTTATACATTTAAAGAAGTTTTGAGCAGACGTCATTTAAACTTTGTCTGGAGCTAGTGTAAGCTGTTTTCACTTAACATGCAAGTAATTCGGTAAGACTGTGATACTTTTACTCCCCAAAACTGCTGCACTTTGTTCTTGGATGGCATAACTAAAACCGATGAAAAATGTTTGTTATTTGGAATTGAAAAAAGTTTTGCAAAAATATTGATAAATATGGTGCATCTTTGATTGTTTCCGTCCAGTATTTAAATCTAGGATTTTTGGAGAAATCAGAAATTGTCGACATAGTATGTATCCCTGCCGGAAGACCAATTAATGGCTTGCATGCTACATCTCCAAGTAAAGGCCCCAGGGGTTCAAAACACTTCATCATTTCCGTTCTCGATCTTTGCAATGGTCAGCTGCGCCTTACGACCTTCAAAATAGCGGGAGTCTTTGTCTAAAGCAGTACACTGAAAGAAAAAAGATACCATATATACTCACTTATGAGTCAAGTCCAACTGCAAACTGCACAGACTCTGATTTGCGATTGCATATTGCACTGGCAGATCTGCGTCTATGCAATTCGGAGTAATCAGTAGAACAAACAGTATAGACCCTGATCTGCCGGCACATTATGTGATGGCAGATCAGGGTCTATGTTGTGTGCAGTTGGTCTCGACTACAAAGTGAATTTTACAGTATATATTGGCAACCATTTAATCAATCCATTGTCCAATTACTTACATCGATTTTTAGTGAATACTCTTAACATGTATCTTGAAACCTACAATAAAACCTGTATAAAACGAGCACTACTGTATAAAGCTAATGTATCCCTCTTTTACACAAATCAGTCAATTTACCAGCATATAAAGATTAGTTTCTACAAGTCATTACAGATTTGACTCTACACTACTACAGCACTTCCTCATTATAATGATGTCCATGGAATATACTGCCATATAGTAAGGCCACCTTATAACGAAGAACTTAATACAATACTCCCTCATGATAATGCTGTCCATGGTAGCTATGGAGTATACCACTGTATAGTGAGACTGCTTTATACTGAAGTACATGATACAGTACTTATTATAATTTTGTCCATGGGAGACCTGGAGTATACTGCCATATAGTGAGACTGCCTTATAATGAAGTACATGATACAGTACTCCCTCGTTATAATGCTGTCCATGGGAGACCTGGAGTATACTGCCATATAGTGAGACTGCCTTATAATGAAGTACATGATACAGTACTCTCATTATAATACTGTCCATGGGAGCCATGGAGTATACCACAATATAGCGAGACCACCTTAATTTTAGTATAAGATAATAAAACGAGAACCATTTCATATCCACCTTATAACAGGAAATGTGTTATAATGAAGGGTGCTATAATCAGGTAGAGCTGTATTACACTTGCCTCTAAATGAATAAGTACAACTCATCATATTCCAAATAATCCAGATATTATTCAAAGAATTTGATTCACTGCAATTTCTGACCCACAAAGCTCCTGAATGGTACTGTCAAACCTGGGCTTTCTTAATATGTTGTTAATGATGATATTCCATACACCTTATAAGGAACTAAAGATTTATAACTGACAAGTCTAAAAATGCAATTTATTAATATGTAGTCTGATAAGGTTTGAAAGATGCATATTTTAATAACATTTTATGAATATTCTATGATTTCATGCATTTTGAGTATGTACCCAAACGATCAAAAGAGATTTGGGAATTCAGAACCACAGTGTCATCATTTACAATCTGATTAAAACCAGATCTCTACAAACCTATGTTACTATATATATATAAGGAAATGACTATTGAGTCAGAAAATGTATGTACAAAATGGTATATGCAGGCAGAAGGAAATGTTATTTTGCCAAAAAGAACGGTGAAGCATCAGATTTTTTAAAAATAAATTGTGTCCACATTCATTGAAATCTGCCACAATGAACATTCCAACCCAAATTTGCAGACATGATATGAGGTTCATATTTCACAGAAAATCAGTATGTTTATCCTTGTGGAGCAACTTACAGCTACAATCATCTAGTGTTTAACCTAAAGTAGCAACTTACAGCTACAATCATCTAGTGTTTAACCTAAAGTAGCAACTTACAGCTGCAATCAGCTGGTGTGTTAGCCTTATGTAATCACAGCTTTACAGCTACACATCTGGTGTATTTAGCCTTATGTAATCACAGCTTACAGCTACAATCAGCTGGTGTGTTAGCCTTATGTAATCACAGCTTTACAGCTACACATCTGGTGTATTTAGCCTTATGTAATCACAGCTTACAGCTACAATCAGCTGGTGTGTTAGCCTTATGTAATCACAGCTTTACAGCTACAATCAGCTGGTGTGTTGAACCTTATGTAATCGCAACTTACACCACAATCATCTAGTTGCTTTAGCATCATGTAATCACAACTTACAGCTACAATCATCTAGTGTGTTGAGCATTATGTAATCACAACTTACAGCTACAATTATCTGGTGTGTTTAGCTTTTTATATAATCACAACTTACAGCCACAATCATCTAGTGTGTTGAGTCTTATGTAATCACAACTTACAACCACAATTATCTGGTGTGTTTAGCCTGATGTAATCACAACTTACAGCCACAATTGTCTGGTGTGTTTAGCCTTATATAATCACAACTTACAGCCACAATCATGGCTGACTGACTTTGTATTTAAGTCATGTGCGAACAGCCACAATCATCTAGTGTGTTTAGCCTTATGTAATCAAAACCTACAGCCACAATTATCGAGTGTGTTTAGCCTTATGTAATCAAAACTTACAGCCACAATTATCTGGTGTGTTTAGCCTTATGTAATCACAACTTACAACCACAATTGTCTGGTGTGTTTAGCCTTATATAATCATAACTTACAGCCACAATCATGGCTGACTGACTTTGTATTTAAGTCATGTGCGGACAGCCACAATCATCTAGTGTGTTTAGCCTTATGTAATCAAAACCTACAGCTACAATCATCTAGTGTGTTTAGCCTTATGTAATCAAAACTTACAGCTACAATCATCTAGTGTGTTTAGCCTTATGTAATCACAACTTACAGACATAATCATCTAGTGTGTTTAGCCTTATGTAATCAAAACTTACAGCTACAATCAACTAGTGTGTTTAGCCTTATGTAATCAAAACTTACAGCTACAATCATCTGGTGTGTTGAGTCTTATGTAATCACAACTCAAAGCCACAATCATCTGGTGTGTTTAGCCTTATGTAATCAAAACTTACAGCTACAATCCTGATGCCAGCAGAACTAAGTGAGGGTCTTGGCTTCCTCTTGAAGTGACTTTGGATCCCCTTGGCAATGTTCTGCTGAAAATCACTGTCCTTGGCATTGTCTGACTGAAAAAAATGAAACAAAATCAACTTTGCTGGCTTGCCATTGGAAATTCCTACACTTTTCACTTATTGCCTCTTTTATTAGATGCTCATCCTACCCCTCCAAGACACCCACCCCCAAAGATCATGACTCTGACACTAAATCTGTTACATAAATTATGTGTCGTCTTGTTCTGACTGCATTTACAGTGAAATGTAAACCTGGCAAAATTCCTGAGCATTTACAGCGAATTGTAACCTGACTTAATTTCTGTGCATTTACAGTGAAATATAACCTGGCTTAATTCCTGTGCATTTACAGTGAATTGTAACCTGGCTTAATTCCTGTTCATTTACAGTGAAATGTAACCTGGCTTATTTCCTGTTCATTTACAGTGAAATATAACCTAGCTTAATTCCTGTGCATTTACAGTGACTCCTGTGCATTTACAGTGAAATGTAATCTGGCTTAATTCCTGTGCATTTACAGTGAAATGTAATCTGGCTTAATTCCTGTGTAGATGGACCACATATTTTGGTCCCAGTAAGATCTTTCTAATGCTAATCAAACCCCATTATACCAGCCACCATCATAAATCAGCCAAAAGTTTGTATCCCAAATGTCCTGCTTAGGAATTGTTTACTGTTTAAAGTTTAGTCCAAATAATATTCAAAAATATTCAATATTGAAGCCCAGTCCAAAAATCTGTAAAAAAAAATGCAATTAACCCCATCCAAGAATGAGACAGAGAGCCCCAAAAAATGGGGACTTTTTTTAAAAACTGTAGTAATACTCATATTTTATGGCTATATCAAAACCTTTTTTTATTTGTTTGTTGCACTTCATCAGTACTAAGGCAAAAAAATGTGTGGTTCGGGCAGGAGTATGAAAGAAAATAGGGTAGGAAGGTACAGTAAGTACTAAAATTTTGTTGTATTACTTTTTTTTTACCCAGCTCATGTTAGTTCATGTCACAGTTTCCAATCTAAAGTTATCTGTTCTGAGGTGATAAAAAGTATACAGTGGTTACTAATTTTTGTGTTTGTTTTTGCATATGTGATAAACAGTTATAGGGGCAGGGACATTAAAATAAGGTAGGTCGGGTTACAGAATCACATTTTCTTCCCCCTAACCTTGCAAAACTTCAGCATACAAGTTAAAGCCTTGTTTACTTGCACCTTATTTATTGTCCCTTTTTGAAATTCTCCATGAAATTCGTGGCTGATTGATTGATTGGTGTTCAGTGGCAGATCAACACATGAAAGGTTATATCATGCTAAGTCAGTGAAGTAAAGTGTCGTCCTCAGAGATACTATATGGCAGCCAACTCAGTTGGGTCATGGTAGGATTCAAACCCACTTCTTTCTAGTAACAAGTCTGTTATGATCACAGCTGAATCACTACAGCTCTTTATTATTTCAATTGAAATTTTGAAAATATGAAAGAAAGGAAAATAAATATTGTGGTTCTTTTTAGGACAAATATTTTTTGTGGAAAAAAAACTATTAAAAAATTAAAGAAACTAGAGTAAGAACAAATATATATTATATGTGAGAAATTTCCATGTCTAGTTTTAATGACTTTCCAATATTGAAAAAAGGAGATATATTTTATATTTGAAATTTTTGCAATTTTCAGTATATTTTATTCTCATTTAGACCTAAATTTTGACATGGTCAAAACAACCTAGAAAATTTATTGACGTGAAAATTTCAGCCTATATGGTGGAATAAATGACTTTAAATGAACAAATATATAATTCTGAATTGGTAATGGGAAAACATGGAATGATAAAATTAAGGATACAGGTAAATAATAGTCCATATCTTTCTCTCAGTTTTCTTTGCTGTTCATTCCCAATTCTTGCAAGTAAATTCAGTGAATTTGTATCCCCCACTTGCTCTGGTGAGGTCACCAAAATTGTTTTATGATGAAAAATGAATGTGACCTTTGTGACAGAACTGTCAAGTTACATGGCAGGCATGGACAGCACAATATATACTCGCTTGTAAGTTTGAGTCCAGCTGGAAACTGCACAGACCCAGATCTGCTATCACATAATGCACCAGCAGATCTGGGTCTATGCTCTTTGTTCAGAGTAATCAGCAGAACAAACAACATAGACCCTGATCTACTGGCACAATATGCAACAGCAGAACAGGGTCTGTTTTGTTTGCAGTTGGACTCTACTTTTAAGCATGTATATATGGTAGCCAAGTTTGATGGTTCAACTTCTGAAGGCTTAAAAGTAAT
The DNA here is from genome assembly GCA_029931535.1 of Margaritifera margaritifera. Lineage (NCBI taxonomy): Eukaryota > Metazoa > Mollusca > Bivalvia > Unionida > Margaritiferidae > Margaritifera > Margaritifera margaritifera. Next base: position 3,960,339 of record JAQPZY010001629.1, on the reverse strand, counting down.
GGGACAGACGGGAGGGAAAAAATTAATCAGCAACCTTGAACTTGGAGATCTGACATTACCTGTAATATATGACATGTTATCAAATTGAGAATTGTAACTGCACAAAAGTTCACCCTTGTACCTCAAACAATTTTTGAATTATAAAACAAAAAACAAACTTTCAAAACCTTAACTGTGACCTTGACTTCAAAGACAGTACCCAGATGTGATATGTAACACACCTTTTATTGATCATACAGAAGTATATCAAGTTTCAACCATTTATCTCAAACTGCACTGAAATTATAGTGCAGAACTTAAAATCTTGACCAGTGACCTTCAGTCATTAATATAGGACCTTCACCTTACACCCCCACCCCCATGTTGTACACTACATACTTTGTAGGTGTTATTATACAAGTTGACCAAGTTTCATCCACCTCTCTCAATTGTCTCTAAAGTTGTGGAGCAGAAAGGAAACTGACTGAACACTTAAAATATTATTGGCCTGTGACCTTGAAGATAGGGCCCCAATATGTTACATGACACACATTCTGGTATGTGATCATATGTACATATACCATTTTTCATCCATTTATCTCGAGCAACTCTATAGTTATAGAGGCTAAAAGAAAGTGTGACAGAAAACTTTAAAATATTGACATGTGACCTTGACCTTGAAGATACTGTACAATCCCCAGTGTGGTACGCAACACATCTTCTAATATATAAAAAGTATACTCAGTTTCAACCATTTATCTCAAACAGCTCAAAAGTTAAGAGCTGCCAGGAAAGGAAACTGTGATCTTGACCTTGAAGACACTATAGGGTCCCCAATGCGGTACCCAACACCTCTTTTAGTACTGATATGAACATCTACTAAGTTTCATGCATATATCTCAAATGATTTTAAATTTATGAAGCAGAAACCAAAGTTTGACAGACAGATATACGTAAACACAAATACTCTGTCCTCAGCTGTTCTTTAAAAAGTAGAGAACAACAAAATTTCCCTGGTTACCACTGGAAGATTAGATTATACTGTACCTCACAAAACTTTCCTAGACTAAGCTCTGAAAAAATGGTCCAAGTCTTAATTCAGTTTGTTACACTGGGTAATAAAGTAACTATGTATGCATTTTCAAATTTGAACAAATTTCCAACTTTGAAAATTAAGATATCTGATTTACACAATTTGGCAAGTTTCCAATTATTTTGTTCTGTTTCCTTAAGGATAAATTTTTATATTATGGGTCTCTATGACCATGTCACAAAAATCACAAAAAAATTTGACCATGCATACATCTTCAAATGTACAGTATTATAATGGTCCCTCCCTATAAAGCCCCTCAGTATAATTCTGCCATCTTAAAATGAGGGTATGACAATAAATCCCATTAAATCGGTTAACTTTTATTAAATTACTAACAATGACAATAACCAATGTGATTTCACATCATTAAATACCAAATTTTTGAATTTCTATGCACTATTATGACAGTATTGTTGGAACATCATCCATCTGTATAAGACTCCCTTACTTATAATGTGAATCACCTTTATGGTTCCCATTAACAGCATTATAAATAGGGAGCCCTGTACATATTTCTAAGGAAGAAACCAATTACCGTCAATGCCAGATAAAACTGTATACAGCAGATGAAAACAATTATATCATTATATACATATATCTTTGTATAAGATGGTATAGACCATTTAGGACTTTGTGATTCCAGGATCATGATGATTGAATATCATTGTATGCATTATCATTATAAGCTTCTACCCAGAGTTTACTGTACATGTATCTGTAGTCAATCATTTCTCTGATCTCATAAGAGTCATTCTTCACACAAATACTCACACAGGCCCAGGGGTGAGACAAAACATCAGCTGCTGAGAATCTTTTGTTCTGATCCAATTCCAGCATCATGTCAATTAGGTCCTGAAAAAGAAAAATCATTCTCTTATGTAATAAACTGTTTTGGAAAGTTTAATCACAGTCTGTTGTATGAAAAAGAGAACAACCACCACTGCATTACGACAGTACTTAAAGGCACCAACATCCATTGTCAGGTATTCTCAAATCTAATTTTAGGCGTGAAACTCCAGTTCACACTAAAAAACCCAAAATTGATATGCCACTTAGAACAGATCTACATCATAGGAATTTGGCATGCAAGTATACAAAAATAAAGTTAATAGGATCCTGAAAGTTCCATTATCATTATTCAAACATTTTCTAAACTTGAGCATGTTACAGAGTTTCTTGCTCAGAAAGTTTTGATGAATACAGCACCGGGCATTATATCCTTTGAAAGTTTGGATGAAATACAGTACAGGGCATTATACACTTTGAAAGTTTGGATGAAATACAGCACTGGGCATTATATCCTTTGAAAGTTTGGATGAAATACAGCACCGGGCATTATATCCTTTGAAAGTTTGGATGAAATACAGTACAGGGCATTATATACTTTGAAAGTTTGGATGAAATACAGCACCGGGCATTATATACTTTGAAAGTTTGGATGAAATACACCACTGGGCATTATATAATTGGAAAGTTTGGATGAAATACAGCACCGGGCATTATATACTTTGAAAGTTTGGATGAAATACACCACTGGGCATTATATAATTGGAAAGTTTGGATGAAATACAGCACTGGGCATTATATCCTTTGAAAGTTTGGATGAAATACAGCACCGGGCATTATATCCTTTGAAAGTTTGGATGAAATACAGCACCGGGTATTATATACTTTGAAAGTTTGGATGAAATACAGCACCGGGCATTATATACTTTGAAAGTTTGGATGAAATACAGCACCGGGCATTATACACTTTGAAAGTTTGGATGAAATACAGCACCGGGCATTATATCCTTTGAAAGTTTGGATGAAATACAGCACCGGGCATTATATAATTGGAAAGTTTGGATGAAATACAGCACCAGGCATTATATACTTTGAAAGTTTGGATGAAATACAGCACCGGGCATTATATCCTTGGAAAGTTTGGATGAAATACAGCACTGGGCATTATATCCTTTGAAAGTTTGGATGAAATACAGCACCGGGCATTATATACTTTGAAAGTTTGGATGAAATACAGCACCAGGCATTATATACTTGGAAAGTTTGGATGAAATACAGCACCGGGCATTATATAATTGGAAAGTTTGGATGAAATACAGCACCTGGAAGGTTTAGATGAAATACAGCACCAGGCATTATATAATTGGAAGGTTTTGATGAATACAGTACAGGGCATTATATCCTTTGAAAGTTTGGATGAAAAACAGTACAGGCCATTATATCCTTTGAAAGTCTGGATGAAATACAGCACCGGGCATTATATCCTTTGAAAGTTTGGATGAAATACAGCACCGGGCATTATATCCTTTGAAAGTTTGGATGAAATACAGTACAGGGCATTATATCCTTTGAATGTTTGGATGAAATACAGTACAGGGCATTATATCCTTTGAAAGTTTGGATGAAATACAGCACCGGGCATTATATACTTTGAAAGTTTGGATGAAATACAGTACAGGGCATTATATCCTTTGAAAGTTTGGATGAAATACAGCACCGGGCATTATATACTTTGAAAGTTTGGATGAAATACAGCACCGGGCATTATATACTTGGAAAGTTTGGATGAAATACAGCACCGGGCATTATATAATTGGAAAGTTTGGATGAAATACAGCACCTGGAAGGTTTAGATGAAATACAGCACCCGGCATTATATAATTGGAAGGTTTTGATGAATACAGTACAGGGCATTATATCCTTTGAAAGTTTGGATGAAAAACAGTACAGGGCATTATATCCTTTGAAAGTCTGGATGAAATACAGCACCGGGCATTATATCCTTTGAAAGTTTGGATGAAATACAGCACCGGGCATTATATCCTTTGAAAGTTTGGATGAAATACAGCACCGGGCATTATATCCTTTGAAAGTTTGGATGAAATACAGTACAGGCCATTATATCCTTTGAATGTTTGGATGAAATACAGTACAGGGCATTATATCCTTTGAAAGTTTGGATGAAATACAGCACCGGGCATTATATACTTTGAAAGTTTGGATGAAATACAGTACTGGGCATTATATCCTTTGAAAGTTTGGATGAAATACAGCACCGGGCATTATATGCTTTGAAAGTTTGGATGAAATACAGCACCGGGCATTATATACTTGGAAAGTTTGGATGAAATACAGCACCGGGCATTATATACTTGGAAAGTTTGGATGAAATACAGCTCCGGGCATTATATACTTTGAAAGTTTGGAAGAAATACAGCACCGGGCATTATATCCTTTGAAAGTTTGGATGAAATACAGCACCGGGCATTATATCCTTTGAAAGTTTGGATGAAATACAGCACCGGGTATTATATCCTTGGAAAGTTTGGATGAAATAAAGCACCGGGCATTATATCCTTGGAAAGTTTGGATGAAATACAGCACCGGGCATTATATGCTTGGAAAGTTTGGATGAAATACAGCACCGGGCATTATATACTTGGAAAGTTTGGATGAAATACAGCACCGGGCATTATATCCTTTGAAAGTTTGGATGAAATACAGCACCGGGCATTATATCCTTTGAAAGTTTGGATGAAATACAGCACCGGGCATTATATACTTTTAAAGTTTGGATGAAATACAGCACCGGGCATTATATCCTTGGAAAGTTTGGATGAAATACAGCACCGGGCATTATATAATTGGAAAGTTTGGATGAAATACAGCACCGGGCATTATATAATTGGAAAGTTTGGATGAAATACAGCACCGGGCATTATATCCTTTGAAAGTTTGGATGAAATACAGCACCGGGCATTATATGCTTGGAAAGTTTGGATGAAATACAGCACCGGGCATTATATAATTGGAAAGTTTGGATGAAATACAGCACCGGCCATTATATGCTTGGAAAGTTTTGATGAAATACAGCACCGGGCATTATATAATTGGAAGGTTTTGATGAAATACAGCACCGGGCATTATATAATTGGAAAGTTTTGATGAAATACAGCACCGGGCATTATATAATTGGAAAGTTTTGATGAAATACAGCACCGGGCATTATATAATTGGAAGGTTTTGATGAAATACAGCACCAGGCATTATATAATTGGAAGGTTTAGATGAAATACAGCACCGGGCATTATATAATTGGAAGGTTTAGATGAAATACAGCACAGGGCATTATATAATTGGAAGGTTTAGATGAAATACAGCACCGGGCATTATGTACTTGGAAAGTTTGGATGAAATACAGCACCGGGCATTATATACTTGGAAAGTTTGGATGAAATACAGCACAGGGCATTATATAATTAGAAAGTTTGGATGAAATACAGCACAGGGCATTATATAATTGGAAGGTTTTGATGAATACAGCACAGGGCATTATATAATTAGAAGGTTTTGATGAATACAGCACATGGCATTTATATAATTAGAAAGTTTTGATGAATACAGCACCGGGCATTATATAATTAGAAAGTTTTGATAAAATACAGCACCAGGCATTATATAATTAGAAGGTTTAGATGAAATACAGCACAGGGCATTATATAACTGGAAAGTTTTGATGAATACAACCTAGGGCATTCATATAATTAGAAAGTTTTGATGAATACAACACAGGGCATTCATATAATTAGAAGGTTTTGATGAATACAGCGCAGGGCATTATATACTTGGAAGGTTTTGATGAATACAGTACAGGGCATTATATACTTGAAGGTTTTGATGAATACAACACAGGGCATTCATATAATTAGAAAGTTTTGATGAATACAACACAGGGCATTCATATAATTAGAAGGTTTTGTTGAATATGGCACAGGGCATTATATAATTAGAAAGTTTTGATGAATACAACACAGGGCATTATATAATTAGAAGGTTTTGATGAATACAGCACAGGACATTATATAATTAGAAGGTTTTGATGAATACAGCACAGGACATTATATAATTAGAAGGTTTTGATGAATACAGCACAGGGCATTATATAATTAGAAGGTTTTGATGAATACAGCACAGGGCATTATATAATTAGAAGGTTTTGATGAATACAGCACAGGGCATTATATACTTTGAAGGTTTCCTGCAAAAATTACTTGGATACTAGCCGTTCTTATAAGCTCACAGCACTACTCTATTTTTCAATAGATGTCACTGTTAACTATTTGTGTGCTAATAAGATTCCCAGTGCGCATCTCACATTTCTTGATTAAACTTAGCGAAAATGTAGGGATCAGTCTAGACTTGAATTTTATGGAGCAGTGACTTCTCCTTTTGAACAGAATAGGAAGAAGTGAGATCTGAATGGGGAGAAGTGGGTGTATAGCAAGTAATGCATTATATATATATATATATATATAGATATATATATTGACACAAAAATTGATAATGGTGCAAATTCAAAACGGTTTCCCAACATTTCGAGCTAATCAAGCTCTTCATCAGGTGAATAAACAACTTACATAAACAAAACAGACACTAAACACATAATCTAAGATAAATCCTGAACTCCTACATGTTAAAATCACAAGATGGAATTTACAACAAGAGATATAATAAAAAGTTGTGCCACAATAATAATAATACACGAGCAGGTTATTGTATCTATCACTTAGAGAACCAACATGTTTTTACCTAATTCCATATTGTGAACAAAGGACGGAAATACAACATGAAGAAAAATCAATGCCAAAAGAAATTATATCCCGGTAGAGTTTTGCATGGCGGTTTTAAAGGAAAAATGTTGATAGAATTGTGTAGCGGGATAATAATAATAAAAATAATAATGACAATAAAATAATAAAAAAATAATAAATGTTATTATTTGGGTAAATATTATCGCAAAAAGTTGCATACGAGTGAAAAACGGATGACTGACTGTAATTTTTATAAGACTGCAATGAGAAGGTTAGATTTTTTCATTTGGTCTGAAATCCCCAGGAGTTTTCAATTGTAATATCCAGTATCATTCCTTACATGTGCATTCTGTGTCGGTCCACTCCAAGTTTGATTCAGTGGGTAGCATCTCAAGGGACTCAACTGAATGTCCAATCAAGTTGTAGTGGTTGGCGACTTTCGCATTGATTTTGTTGCGAATGTGGCTTTTATGATTATTGATTCGCTTTCTGAAATCAACTGTTTTGCCAACATATTGAGTGGCACAGATCTTGCATGTCAGAAGATAGATTGCTTTCTTGGCTCGACATCCTAACTTCTGATTGATTGTGTAGTTAAATCCTGTTGTCGAACTTCTGAAGATTTGGTCTCAAGCATATGCTAGCTACGATGTCATAGCCTCGACATGGTCGAGACTACCCGAACCACAAAGTAAGGGTACTAATAATAGTTATAGGGCATATGCTTGCAAATTATGCAAGACTTGTCTTTGCAGTGGTATGTGCCTGAATCTCTAGTCTTGTTTGAAGTTATCATGGCACGTACTAGATGGTCCTTGAGATTTGTAGGTTTACAGTACACAACCATAGGAACATCTTTAAAATATTCTTCAGACGTTCGGATGATTCAATATGGTGCCAATGCTTCCAAATGATCGGTTGTAGGTTCGGAGCATCAGGGTGGAAAGTTACCACGAAGGGGACATGCTTGTTGGTTTTCTTGGTGTTATATTTCAGGAGAGCTCCTCTTTCGAAGAGTCTAGTTTTGTTAATAGCCTCCTCAATGTAGCTCCATTTGTATCCTCTCCTTCTATGGAGTCCCTTGAGCTCCTCGAGCCTCTTTTCAAAGGTACCAGGATTAGAGTATATGCGTTTGATACGAACGCACATACCATAAGGGAGATTTTTTTATTGTGTGCTGCAGGTGGCAGCTGGTCGGGAGTAGATACTGGCAAGAGTCAGTAGGTTTAGAATACAAGTCAGTATCTATGTTTCCCTCAAGAAGGGTAGATTGAGTATCTAAAGAGATGCTCTACCTGATTGATGACTCCAACATAAGTTTAATCGTAGGATGGAAGTTATTAGCAAATTCAAAGAATATTTTAAATTGTCGCCCATTTTCGATCCATTTCAATTCTATGTCGTCAATGAATCTACACCAGCTTAGAGGTCTATAGTGTGCCTTGTTGATAACTTTTTGCTCGAGTCTTCCCATGAAAATATTGGCATACGAAGATTCCATTTTTGCACCCATTGTAGTTCCAATTCATCTGTTGGAAGTGTTGGTAGTTAAATATAAAATTGTTAAACTTGTGAACATTTGTTAAATGTTTGACCAAACAGGTGCGGAAGGATCAGATCGACTATCCCATGCTTCCTTGCAAGATGTGATACCTTCCTCATGTGGGATGTTGATGTATAAGGAACATACATCCATGGTGATGATGAGAGTGTTATTTGGAAGGTTGGTTTTTAGTGTTTTGTTGAGATAGTCCATGGTATCTCGGATATATGACGGCAGTTTTTCCACGAAAAGCCGAAACTGAAATTCAACAAATTCATACATTTTTTTCAGTTGGGTGGTTGTTTCATGAAATGATTGGCCTCCCTGGGTTCCCTTCTTTGTGTTATTATGCAATGTATTTTGGCCATATGACTTCAAAAGAGCACAGCAGAAACTATACATTGTAAATTATTCTAACTGATAGGAGTACCTACCCAGTAGATTACAGTATTGTAATTACAAATAGGTAAAAGTACTTAATCAACTGCCACTTAAACAAGATATTTATTTTTCTGAGTTTCTAAAACTTCACTAGAAAATGAGTCGAAAACATTTCTAAACTACTCTCAGATGACTCCCAATAATATGTACATGAAGGCACTAGTACAGGTGTGTTCATCCATACAAACTACAGTGGTCACTGATCTTATGGATGAGTAACTTGAATTTTACAACTGCATGTTTAGAGAGTTCATTCAAAATTAAATTTGAATCTTTTGGACTGTCAATTTTTGGTGAAGTTTTGAAAAGGTGAAAAATTTAATTGCTTGTTCTAGTGGCAGTTGATTAACTATTTATACCTGTTGTAATTACAGTGATGTTATCTAGATACTCATATCAATTAGAATTAATTACAATGTATATTTTCTAATTTGCACATTTTAAGTCATATGGACCAAAAGTCAAGGTGTAGAGACCAAGAATGGCACATAAACGGGACCAACCATTTAATAACATCAAACTTTTTATGATTAATTTCATTGTTGCTGATAAAAAATTACCCAAAGTATTCATTGACAATGAACTGAAGCATTAAAGTTGAAATGTGAATGAACTAGATCCATCTTTCCAACTGAATCTGCACTCAGCAAAGAACAAATATAGCTCCATGCATGCTGTGTGGGTGCATCTATTTTTAGAAACAGGAATTTTCTTAATATGACCACTTATGCTCTTTAGCTTCAGTACAACAATTCATAGATAGGATTGCAGATTTATGCTTTTAATATTTGTCTATGTATTTGTAATAACATCATGCATTGGTTTGATATTATTTGCTTTGCTGCTTTTTCTTATTTTCACAAAACGAATGATGTAAGAAAACAACCTTGACCTTACAGCGTCTCTTGAATTCCACAACATAGCATTGTCCCATAGGTTTTGGACCTAAATTTTTGTTTTATTTTTTGGCTAAATTTTCTATCACATAATATTTAGTCTTTGATTTCTACGAATTGTATATCTTCATTAATTTATATGCCAAATAAATTACAAATCAGACAATCTAATAAAGAGGTACTTCCTAGACACACGATGTCAGCCATTATTACCCCTTGACAGGTTTACTTATGGTTTCAAACTGATTTTATGAAGAAAATAGCACAAGCAGAGCAGTTAAAATCTGTAAACAATATATTTAAAAAGTGTTTTCACTGATTCTATTCTTAAAACACAAATTTTTGTTTACATATTGATGTTTGAAGTTTTAAAACACAAGTTACTATGTTTTCATCATCAAATGATAACTTGCAGAAATTGGGCAGCGATAACAATGATAATTTCCAGGGGGAAAGGGTTAATAGTCAATCAGCTATGAAAACACATGCCTGTGAATGTGCAAAAGTTTGTTTTGTTGGTGCAATTGATATAAACACCTGCTAAGATTGCATGCACTACATGTCGCCCGGGACTTACCACACTCTAACTACTTGGTTGGATTGAGGAAGCATTTCAGAAATCATATACTACTGTCACTCAGTTTACATCTAAAAATCACAGGACAAAGTTATTTTCACTTTCCTAATAGAAGAAGGCAAAGTTTACAATTTTTTTTGCAACTTCGTCGCCCACTTTGCATGACCTTTGAAATTAACATCAGGTGCTTCTCAAGACAAGTGCCCCTGCTGAGAGGTATTATTTTATTATTATTATTATTTTGTTGTTGTTGATGTTGTTGTTGCTGTTATTATTATTGTATCAATTGTACATTAATAAAACCATTTAAAGACTTTTTGTGGCAAAATTTTCAACAGCAGACATACTTTTATTTATATATATTCAAAAAGATATAACAATGGTCTGTGTGTCAGTACCTTAGCAGTGGAGGAGACATCATCCCAGTACAGGGAGGGGTACTCGTACTTTCCATCCAGTATCTGGTCAAATAACTCTTCTTGGTTATTGTCAGCACTGTAAAATGTAACGATTCATGAATTAAGGATTAGTATGTAAAGTGTAATCATGGTCATAAGTCCATGTCTAACATTCAATTACAACTGTCTTCGCAGACACCGTACATGACACCTTTAAATGACACCTTTTTTAATAAAGGACATGTTATCAATGATTCCTCTAATAAAGGACGCCTGCTAATAAAGGACAATATTTATGAAGCCCTTTTGTGGACAGAAGCCCTTTTCATGTATAAAGGGCTTCTGCCCACAAAGGTCATAATTTTGACATCTTGATATGTCCTTCTGTACTTTAAATCACAGTGTTCATGTGTTGTTAAATTATGCAAATTTCATTCATTTAGCATCTTGGTGAACTAAGATTTTCATGTCTTGCTTATTTGCATTGTGCTCATTTGTGTAACTACAGGGTAGATAGCTGTTAATGTGAACGACAATTTAGTAATTTAAAAAAGATTTGGTCATGAAAGTTTCATGATTTACAGTGTTTTTTTCGCCATGGTAAATAAAACAAGTTGCTTCTTGGCCTTTAATAAATTTCCATTTCTGATCCAAAAGTTTTCTTTTGCAATTCTTCATTTTTACATTTTTAGAACTTTTCTTTTACATGGCACCATCTTGCCATTATTGGGCTTATGTGCTGTTAAACACTAAAAGAGGAGTGTGCTACATGCGGCCCACTGACACATATTGTGTGGCCCATGTCTTTACTTTACACGTGCATTTATTCTTTTATTATAGACACAAAATGTTCGCAGTGTGGCCCACTAAGTTCCAATCAAGGTTGATTCTGGCCCATGCAAATGTTTTAGTTGTGCACCCCTGTGTTAATACATACTGTTCTTTAATGTTGTATTGATTATCCAGACACCAGTTATGCAGACCTATTGATCAACCAGACTAACAGAGCATCCCTTGGACACAATATTACTGTACAAGAAATTATTACCATCGTTACTCACTTATAAGTCAAGTCCAACTGCAAACTGCACAGACCCAGATCTGCCATCACATAATGCATCAACAGATCTGAGTCTATGCAGTTTGTTAGGAGTAATAGTAGAACAAACAAAATAGACCTGATCTGCTGGTGCATTATGTGATGGCAGATTAGGGTCTGTGTTGTTTGCAGTTGAACTCGACTTATAAGTGAGTATACATGGTAGTTATCTGGACAACCAATAAGATAAGAATTCCTTATTTCAGACTGCATTGTCCATATATCTAAATTAAAATATAAATGTATTTTAAACATACAAGATCATAGGTGTCTTATGTACAAATGTAGAGACACATACAGAACTACAGAATGTGTCTGTCATTATTAAGAACAAAATTATGTAAGACATTTAAAGAGTAACTTGTTCCATCCATCTATAACCTGAGAATTAAAACAAATATCATAGTTCGACAGAGATTTCAAGATACAATTCTTACTATTAGATATTCTTGTCATCATTGAAAACACATACTTTCTTATTAATTCTTCAAAACAAATACATTATAGTTTACAAATATGGTAGAGGCAGTGTTCCATCTTGATAGGCTTAATAGTAAACAAAGATTATCGTTATAACCAATAATTTATTTTCTTTTTATACTTTCACTAAAGTTTGTCCACAGAGGTGCGTAATACATTGTGCAGCAATAAGATTTGAATAATCAAATTTTGATATTCACAGAACAATTTCTAAATTTATGTACAAGCATGTTTGTTCGAATAAACATAAATCTGTAATGTCTCATCATATCTTCATCATCTGACAGATTGGATTTTAAAATATGACCCAAATAAGTATATCTGTTGACATATGCAAGAGCATGTCCATTAAGAAGTACAGAGGGAGGAAATGATAATTTGAAAGAAGTTTACTGAAAAACCATGCATACCAATTTTTGTTTATTATATATGATATCATTCTTAAATGAATAATGTTCACATATCTTTAATAATTTCCTCAAACCTGTGATAGAAGGACTTCTCAATGACATATCATCAGCAAAACTAAAATTGCTAAGAAAAAAAAGCTTTTGGCGGCAAATGTAGCCCCACGTGAACCTGACCCAACTTGTGATTTAAATTGTCTTTGTATATATTAAATAACAAAGGCAAAAGAACACTTCCTTGCCCCACTCCATTTGCTACATGGAAGGAATTGGATACTGCACTTCCCCAACACACATAGTACAACTGTTTGCCATACCAGTTAACTAGAGTATGAACCATGTAGACAGGTATTTGATTCTCAAGCAACTTTTTAAAAAGTGTCCAGTGATTGAACGTATCAAATGCCTTACTAGTATCGAAAACACATACTGACACAGGTCTACCATGTTCTCATTAATAATTGACAGTTTCCTTAAAGGTACAGATGCATAAGTCTGTTGAATGTTGTTTCTTAAAATAAAACTGATTATCAAAACATTTTGACATTCACATATTTTTTAAATAATTGTCACAAGAGCTATAGGTCGATAATTATTGTTGTCTGCCAGGTTACCAATTTTACTTTTAAATAGCAGGATAATTGTAACTTTTGTGAAATCATCTGGAACAAAATTATGTTCAACATACAATTAAATAAAATCATTATTGCAAGGCTTCATGGTAAGCAAAATATTGAAATTATTGGACCAGTGTTATGCATTTATTTGAAATAAGCAAAATATAAGATTCTATTCATCATAAGACCAAAAAATAACATTTGTTCAATAAAACCACAAAAGAGTGAAGTGACATGACTTCTGACATTATGACATTATGCCTTTGCCTTACACCATGTCATGACATCATTTGTAAGATGTTTTCATACATGTGTAATATAGACAAAAATAAGATGTGTTTATCAACCTAAATAATATTGTCATCTGATAAAGCAAAACAATGCACAGACTCTCTACAACGCATGCATTACAGTGGCAATGTTAACAGTACATACAATGGCCACGTTAACAGTACATACAATGGCCATGTTAACAGTGCATACAGTGGCCATGTTAACAGTGCATACAGTGGCCATGTTAACAGTACACACAATGGCCATGTTAACAGTATATACAATGGCCATGTTAACAGTGCATACAGTGGCCATGTTAACAGTACATACAATGGCCATGTTAACAGTGCATACAGTGGCCATGTTAACAGTACATACAGTGGCCATGTTAACAGTGCATACAATGGCCATGTTGATAGTGCATACAGTCAGTGTCGGCTCAACAGGGGGGTCGGGGGACCGAGCTGGGGGGGCGCATCAGGACATAGATGGGGGGGAGTTGTTGGAGGTTGGCAACTGACATAATGACTGCTCTCTGTGGCAAAGTAGGGGTGCCACTAAAGAAAATTGCCCTGGGGCGCCTTGAACCTGCATGCCGCCACTGCATACAGCGGCCATGGCCATGTTAACAGTACATACAGTGGCCATGTTACCAGTACATACAACGGCCATATAAACACTGCATACAAAATAGCCATGTTAATAACATATACAAAGTGGCCAAGAAAGATGGTATTTTCTGAAAGTTTTTACTTGATTAGATACAGCATACAAAAGTTCAGTGCTTCAAATGATGAAATTGAATTATTCTCGTGTGCGACCAATCTGGTCATGTGTGAGTAATCAGTGCTTCAAACAAGAATTTCTGTTTATAAACCAGAAAGATTTGTCTTACAGTATTCAAGATGCTAGAAGCATTTCAGATGTTTGTCATGTAACAAATATAATAACATCGATAGTGTCACTGAGTATCCCACATGACTTCTGCACAAGGGCAAACTGTGTTACACATATATAAATGAGAGAAAATGAGACCAGTCTGAACTTTGACATGTGCAGGTGAGATAATCATCAGTTATACAGTTTTACCTGGAAAAGGGAGGAAATCCACACAACAGGATGTAGAGGATGACCCCTGCTGACCAGATGTCCACCTTCAAACCATACCTATGTTAAAATATATTAGATCTATTCTTTTTACAATATTTTAAACAATTATACATGTATCATAATTGTCACAATATCAGTCATAGCAGACCAAAAAATGTTGAAGTGGTCATGAATTTTCAAGAGTTCTCATGCAACCATATCAATCCAGTATGACCACACACACTGTATATACTCGCATACAAGTCATGTCCAACTGCAAACAACATAGACCCTAATCTGCCAGTGCATTATGTAATGTCAGATCAGGGTCTACGTTGTTTGTTTTACTGATTAAACCTAACAAACTGCATGAACCCAGATCTGCCAGCACATTATGTGTATGTAGATCTTGGCGTATGTAGTTTGCAGTTGTTGGTGAGTATATATGGTAAAAAAACTTTTGTGCTACTCTGTACTGTTTTATAGCTTCATTTTCTCCAGAAAGTCTTAATTTTATTTGTGAGGATTTGTTTTTTAAATTGGAGCAATGTAAACACATACTTTTAATATTTTTAATATATTTTAAAATATTTTCCCTTATTTTGTTAAGAAATTTATATGGACTTTAAAGCAAAAATAGATAATTTGAGGATATATGTAACATTTTATAGGCGATAAAATTACGAAAAAATTAAGCCTAAAAGAGTCAAATTTCTCAGTCTTTAAAATTGATCAGCAAATTTGTACATTTATTCATCAACTGTATTTCTTTTAAGATTGTCACAATGTGCAACAGTTATAGAATTGACAAAATCAGTCACAGAAAACATCAAAAATTACATTTAAAAAAACAGCTTTAGATGCCCATGTTTCTATTTTCTTCACTGATTTTATATTGTTATTCTTTTAAAGTTGAATGACTTAACTGTCATCTGCTAAAATATTAAACTTGCAGAGTAAATGTTACTTAACTCAAAAGATGATAGATTTGCAATTGTTTAGCATCAAACATTTCTCCAGCTGTTGATGCACTACAGCTATTACACACATTATACAGCTAGTTATACCCATGACCAAAATAGTGTTAACTTTGTGATGAAGCACTAATCCAAGATGCATACTGCATAAACTGTCCATATTGTTTACTGCATGAGTCAACCTTGTCAAGACTGACATGTCGTTGTGGCACATAGGCATGCAATTGGTCCACAGAACACAGCAACTTTACAAGATTAACACCTTTATAGAAAGGAACAGTAGGTTGGCATGTCTTATATTACTGACGAGTCTTTCATGGGATTGTTAACACTATTTTGGCCAGAGGCCTATTCAATTTTTATAATTACAGTATGCCTCAGTTATTGACTTACCCACTTTCTGTTAGAATTTCTGGAGCCACATAGGTTGGGGTACCACATACAGTGTACAGTGGTTCTTCTACGTATGTAGCAAGACCAAAATCACCCAGCTTCAGGGACTTGTTACCATCGCCATGTTCACATAACTAGATTTGGAAAAAGAATTGTTAAAAATTTACACATGTTCATCTTTTGGGGATACAGAAAATTGTTTTTAGATCTACTGGCCATAGACCAGAAGAGCTTATGGGGTGACCTATTGTCTGCCATATGTCCATCCATTAGCACAGGTCTGTTATCGCTACTACTCCTAAACTACTTGGAGCTAGCCATGAAATCTTACATGCACATTCATCAGACTTCTTATGATGTCTAGTTGGTCCTAATTTAAAATTCCAAATTTTGCTTTTGCACATTTGCAAAGGAAATTACAATTTTACAAAGCAAATTATCACAAATATTGACAACATTAACCAAATTATCTTCTAGGTTAATGAATGAACATACTAATTACTAGTAACAGTACACTGTATAACAGTGCGCTGTTCAAAGGAGACATAAAAGTGTATTGTGTTATATGTGATGTCACCTTATGCTAGAGGACATGGTATTACTATTACAGAATATTCTTTGATCCATGACCATATCCACCTTATAAAGGGACCACCTTATACTGGGGTACATTATACATGGTATTACTATTACAGAATATTCTTTGATCCATGACCATATCCACATTATAAAGGGACCACCTTATACTGGGGTACATTATACATGGTATTACTATTACAGAATATTCTTTGATCCATGACCATATCCACCTTATAAAGGGACCACCTTATACTGGTTCACATTATACATGGTATTACTATTACAGAATATTCTTTGATCCATGAACATATCCTCCTTATAAAGGGACAACCGTATACTGGGGTACATTATACATGGTATTACTATTACAGAATATTCTTTGATCCATGACCATATCCACGTTATAAAGGGACCGCCTTACACCGGGGTACATTATACATGGTATTACTATTACAGAATATTCTTTGATCCATGACCATATCCACGTTTTAAAGGGACTGCCTTATACTGGTGTACATTATACATGGTATTAATATTACAGAATATTCTTTGATCCATGACCACATCCACGTTATAAAGGGACCACCTTATACTGGGGTACAATTATACATGGTATTACTATTACAGAATATTCTTTGATCCATGACCATATCCACGTTATAAAGGGACCACCTTATACTGGTTCACATTATACATGGTATTACTATTACAGAATATTCTTTGATCCATGACCATATCCACGTTATAAAGGGACCACCTTATACTGGTTCACATTATACATGGTATTACTATTACAGAATATTCTTTGATCCATGACCATATCCACCTTATAAAGGGACAACCTTATACTGGGGTACATTATACATGGTATTATTATTACAGAATATTCTTTCATCCATGACCATATCCATGTTATAAAGGGACCAGCTTATAATGAGGTTCCTTATAATGATGGAACATTGTGTTTTTTGTTTTGCGAGAAAAGCACATTTACCGTATAATCGGATACCAACTGCAAACTGCATATATCCAGATCTGCCGTCGTATACTGCACCAGCAAATCTGGGTCTATGCAGTTTGTGAGGACTAATCAGTAGAACAAACAACATAGACCCTGATCTGTCAGCGCATTATGCGATGGCAGATCAGGATCTATGTTGTTTGCATTTTGATGTGGCTTATAGGTGAATAAAATTAATAATTTAGCTCAACTTACCAGGAGATTTTCTGGCTTAATGTCTCGATGGACAATAGACAACTGATGTAGATGCTGTAAGGCATTGGCAAGATCATATATCATGCTGCTAGCATCCTTCTCTGTGTATTTGGTTGCCATAGCAATTGCATCAAATAGATCACCTCCCTGTAAATGTACAAATATTATGAATATGTGATTTATAAATTTTGCTAAATAATTATAAATGAAATTTGTTTTCCAGTAATACATGTATAAATGAAGTTTACTGGTATGTATAACAGAAAACATGCATTATCGGACAGGTAGAACAGGAAACATATGCATTATCGGACATGTAGAACAGAAAACATGCATTATCAGACATGTTGAACTAAAAACATGCATTATCAGACATGTAGAACTAAAAACATGCATCATCAGACCTGTAGAACAGGAAACATCCATTATCAGACATGTAGAACTGAAAAAAATGCATTACTGGACAAGTAGAACAGAAAACATATGCATTATTGGACATGAAGAACTGAAAACATATGCATTATTGGACATGTAGAACTGAAAACAAATGCATTATTGGACATCTATAACTGAATCTAGGGTGCTCTGAATTTCATGATCATAACCCAAATGATTTTTTAATGGTCTTGAAGCCAGAGTGCTAATGTAGTGGTAGAAGTAGAATTAGCATCAACAGCAGCAGTTGTAGTAGCAATAATAACAATAATAACTAAAACGTTATTAGTAATGGGTGCATCACAAAGGGCCCCACTCACTGTGAATTTGCTGAACAGGGCCGTAAATAAAGGAACTAGTGTGGGGGGAAAAAAAGGAGATGATGGCCATTCAGGGGCTAGTCTACAACCCCTCTAAACCTTGACATAAAATACTAAAAATAAAAGTCATTCAAGGTCTCATTAATAAAAAGCAACAATTTGGTTGAAACCCAACAATCCTTGGAAAAGTATTGCTACAGAAACCAGAATAAGTGGGATGGATGATCAGACCTGTAAGTAATGGTGTGGAATCCTAAAAATAAATCTCAGTCAAGGTATTATTAATATAAAGATGCAGTATAAATCTGGTTGAAATCCAACAACCCTTTGTAAAGTTATACTGCAGAAACCAAAGTAAGGAGGACAGGCATCAGGGGATGTATTTCTTCCAAAATGACATTGTGGAATGCTGGAAATAAAAAAAACTCATTTAAGCTTAGGTATGATCAGTATAAAGTCACATGCTACCATATATATTCAAGTATAATCCACATCCAAATGCAAACAACATATACCCTGATCTGCCGTTGCATTATGTGCTGGCAGATCAGGGTCTATGTTGTTTGTTCTCCTGATTAGTCCTTACAAACTGCATAGACTCAGATCTGCCAGTGCAGTTTATGCAGTTTGCAGTTGGTATCGGATTATATGCGAGTATATACGGTAATTTGGTTGAAATCCAACAATCCGGGGTGAAGTTATGCTATGGAAACTTAAGTCAGGAGGACAGGCAATCAGGGGGCATAACTCCTGTAAATGAAGCCATGGAAGGCTGGAAATAAAACTAAATCAAGGTCTCATCATTATAAAGTCACATGCCAAATATGGTTGAAATCCAACAAATCTTGGAAAAGATATACTGCAAAAACAAAACGTGAGGAGGATGGACAATTAGGGCCACAACTTATTTAAATAAAATTATGGAATGTTAAAAATCACGTTTATTCAAGTTCTGGTTAATATAAAGTTGCAAGCCCAGTTTGGTTGAAATCCAACAATCCTTGGTAAAGACATGTTGCAGAAACCAAAGTCAGGAGAACAGGCAATCAGGGCTTTAACTCCTCTAAATGATGACATAAAAGGTGGAAAATCCAACTGTTTCAGGGTCTCATCAATATAGGACTGTATACCTAATTTGGTTAAAATCCATCCATTCCAAGTAAAGTTATGTTGAAACCAAATTAATGTATGGTTAGATAGACTTGGTCTTTATAGGATTCTTCCAGTTTCACCAACTGATGCACTAATTAGCAGTAAAGTAAACTATGTCTTTTGAGACCACAATTCTTGAGATACCAGGTTCTCCATGCACAGATTTATTGATTATATAGTGTTATGATCTGTCATGTGAGACCACCTGTCTTGACAGACCATCATTTTTTGACAGGTGTGGTCTTTCAAGACAGGTTCTACAGTAGTAGTAGTAGTAGTACTTAAAACAGTAAAACAGTATAGTTTTCAATCCACTTTTATTGCAACTACTTGTATTAGTTTCTCCCAAAATTAACAGAACAAAATGGATTATACCTGAAACTGCAACACGGATTATACATTTGTACCTGGAACCTCAACATGGATTATACCTGAAACCTTAACATAGATTATACCTGGAGCCTCAAAGATAACTAGAGGAATGGTGAGTAATTTGTTCCCATAAATATACTTCTGACTCTTCCACCCCCCCCCCTGCAGGCTAGGGGACGTAGAATAGGCTGATGCACCTTCCTGCATGTTATAAAAGGCAACTAACGGAGGGAGCCTTTTTGCCCAAGGATGCACCCCATGATAATGTTCCTGTCAAGGTGATGAAGTTTTCAAAAAAGTTGATTTTATATTAAACAAATGTTACGGTGTATTTTTATTTTTTTTCCTTTATCTTTGTTTTGCCTGTCATTTTCAGGATTCTTAAACTTACTCAGTCCTGTAAAGCCAGGATTGTGCTGATGTACAATATATATATATATATATACACACACACATACACATTTCTCTTCCACATCCTACCACTACCCCCTAAAAATAGTACAAGTACAATGATTGGTTAACATGCATATCTGATGATGATGACCATAATATGTACTATGTTTCACAGCAAATTTCCCTCAAAGCTGAGCGATTAGTTGCATTCACAAAATTCTATCATGTATTGCATCAAACTGTAAGACAAAAAGGGCAATAACTCTTACAAAAATCACCTGAGCACAAAGATTTCTCAATATGTGCATCTTTAGATGCTGATCATAATATGTACCTAAAAAAATGCAAGATAAGTTGCATTTATAAGAATCTGTGTTACACTGCATTCAGCTGCAGGACAAAAAGAACAATAACAAAAAAGTGCATCAGAACAGTGATTGGCTGATATATACATCTTCAGATTCTTGCCATGATATCTACAAAGTTTCATGGTGATCCCAAAAAAACTGTGAGACTTGAGTTGCATTTACAATATATTTTGTCATACACTACATCCTGCCCCAAGTACAAAAGAGCAACACCTTGAAAAAAAAATCATAGGGCACCAGATGATGATCATAATATGTACCAAGTTTCAGAGCAATCCATCCAAAATTCTGGGACTAGTTGCATTCACAGGATTCTGTCATACACTGCATTCAGCTCCAAGATAAGAAGGCAATAACTCTAAAAAAAATTGTGGGAGCAAAGTGATTTTTTTTATATGATCATCTTCAGATGATGACCATAATATTTACCATGTTTCATGGCATTCTATTGAAAAATGTGCAATATTTTGTTGTACACAGTATTCAGCTGCAATTCAAAAAGGACAATATATCTTATAAACACTGCTAGAGCAAAGTTATCTGTTGATATGCACATCTTCAGATGATGACCATAATATTCACAATGTTTTATGGCAACCCACCAAAATCTTGAGGACCACCATATATACTCATGTCCAATCCGATACCAACTGCAAACTGCATAGACCCAGATCTGCCATCGCATTATGCGCCGGCAGATATGGGTCTATGCAGTTTGTAAGGACTAATCAGTAAAACAAACGACATAGACCCTGATCTGCCGGCGCTTTATGCGCCGGCAGATCAGGGTCAAGGTATATGTAGCATTTGGACCTGGATTGCTTGTGAGTATATATGGTATTTGTATTCACAAGATTGTGTGATGGATGAACGAATGGATGGACACAAGGACTTCTCTACAGAGCCAGGGGTATAAAAAGCCAGTGCTTTTCCCCATAATTCACTCCAGGCATATAAACTAGTATTGGATTGTTGGTGATTTTACCTTGACCAGCTCCATGACTAGATACAGTTCATCCTGTGTTGGGAAATCTTCTATCAGCTGTATAATGTTGAGATGTTTTACTTTCCTCAATATGTTCACCTCATTCTCTATCATTTGTTCCTAAAATTTAATAGAAATCTCAGAGTTAAACAGTTTCTTGTTCTTAAAATTTGTTATAAATTAAAAATATTTTGATTTATTCATCAGTAATTTAGAATGAATATTTTGTTTCAGTGTCAAACCTGAACCATTACCAACATACAGAAAAAAGGTTATGTGTACCAGATGTAAATTTTTACTAAATTGTAGTACAAAATGATGATTTAATTATTTATGTATTTTCTATGATGTAATTGATCAAGTAATTTTGAATAATAATGCATGTAAATGTTTTTGTAATTATTATTTAACTTGCCTGTATGAAGCAAGGAGAGCTTGTGCTGTGACCTCCGCATCATTGTCATCGGCAGATTATAGCCGGATAAAATTTGCGCTTAAGGCTTTTGTTTATTGCTTGTAGGAAGGAAACATGCATTTAAATTTCACTCCTGTGTGTTAAATAGCATATGCCTGACCTTATTCAATGCTTTTTTACCCAATTTTTTTCTGATTTTGTTCACAATTTATAGAGAATAGTTTTCATTTAAGGTTGTTATCTGTAGTCAACAGTTTAAAGTTTGTGTTTAAAGTTTGTATTTAAGGTTTTGGTTATATACATATGCAAGAATTGTGCATTTAAATTTCATTTCTGTGTATTCATAAGCATTTTCATTAAAAGAAAATTGGGGGGAGGTTATATAATTTTTTACTTATATTTATTACAATTTACAGTGAAAAACATGAGTTGAAACTTTGTTTTATGTTGGCTCTATCAGGTCAAAGTTTTAAAATCCTCTTTCGTGTTACGCTGAGGCCAACTTTTTAACTTGCTTTCAGAGGACACAAACCATTTTTGTACAATCCAAAGTAAATACGAAAGAGCCATACAATATTAGTCTCACATGCCCTCCTGTCTGTCCATTCCTCCATTATACCCTGGTTCATATTAATCTCACATGCCCTCCTGTCTGTCCATTACTCCATTATACTTCTTGGTTTATATTAATCTCACATACCCTCCTGTCTGTCCGTTACTCCATTATACCTTGGTTATATTAATCTCACATACCCTCCTGTCTGTCCATTATACCTTGGTTCATATTAATCTGACATACCATCCTGTCTGTACATTCCTCCATTACACCTTGGTTCATATTAATCTCACATACCTTCCTGTCTGTCCATTCCTCCATTATACCTTGGTTCATATTAATCTCACATGCCATCCTGCCTATTACTCCATTATACCTAGGTTCATATTAATCTCACATGCCATCTTGTCTGTCTATTACTCCATTATACCTAGGTTCATATTAATCTCACATGCCATCCTGTCTGTCTATTACTCCATTATACCTAGGTTCATATTAATCTCACATGCCATCCTGTCTATTACTCCATTATACCTAGGTTCATATTAATCTCAAATGCCATCCTGTCTGTCTATTACTCCATTATACCTAGGTTCATATTAATCTCACATGCCATCTTGTCTGTCTATTACTCCATTATACCTAGGTTCATATTAATCTCACATGCCATCCTGTCCGTCTATTACTCCATTATACCTAGGTTCATATTAATCTCACATGCCATCCTGTCTGTCTATTACTCCATTATACCTAGGTTCATATTAATCTCACATGCCATCTTGTCTGTCCATTACTCCATTATACCTTGGTTCAGTTTTGCATTACTTTAGGTCACTTTTTGAGGCACTCTCACTGATAGGGTCTTGTAGTTGAGTGTTTGGATCAAGCTGGGAATGAACTTAACTGCCCTGCCAAAAGAAGGTCACAATGACCTAAATTGCAGGCTTCAGTGACTTCTTTATGCTGGAAATGGTCAGGTTGTTGTAAACTTTGAGTTTACAGTCATGTGGCTTTATTTATGGATCCATTGTTTTAAGCATTATGTCATCACATCAAAAGCAGGTCACCATGACCTACATTTCATGCATCAATCACCTGACTTAACTATGCTTTTAGGTCAGTCTCTGAAGCAATGTTGTAGGGTTATGTACCTTTATATGGATAATCTGTGGTATGTATGACACTATCATGCCAAAATTAGGTAAATGTAACCTATATTTCATGCTTTGTTGTCTTTGCTCAAATTTGTGTATTTTGGGATCAATGTCTTGAGCACTATTGACTGTACAGGTACATGTGCATGTCTGTTTATTGATTATGGTGAGTAGTAATCAATTAAATTGCCATTAGATAGTTTTACTAATATTACCCTATTCACCAGCTTCTACTAAGGCTTAGAATATCTGTTATACTAAACTCATAAGTGGTTGAAAGATTTTGTAAAATATGTCAATTTGAATAGGTGGAGGATAAACTGCATTTTTTTAAAAATGAAGTGCAAAGCATATACATGTAATGGTCATAGATTTTATTTGTTTCAAGCAGTATCTAATATTAATTGAATCAAAGAATGAGACAAATAAAATTAAATTTTTAATGTCATAGGAAAAAATAAAACATTTTGTACCCTCAACAATATTTAATGTTTAAAAAAATAAAGGTTTATTTATAGATTTATATTAGATTTTTTTTCTTCAGTTTTAGTGTGTAACTATAATTATTGAATTATAATTGTAATAACAGTTACTAAACTCTCCATGTCTTTTAAGCTGAACTCTGCTGGAAATCATTATTTTACTGAATTTTATATGAAATGTTTTTTATAATATTGATATATGACACTTAAATAAACTTTTTTTTTCTTTCTTACTTATTCTACTATTTTCTGAAATTCCAATATAAAATGCCTACCGTATATACTCATGTATAAACCGATACCAACTTCAAACTGCATCGACCCAGATCTGCCGTCGCATAATGCACTGGCAGATCTGAGTCTATGCAGTTTGTAAGGACTAATTAGTAGAACAAACAACATAGACCCTGATCTGCCAGTGCATTATGTGAAGGCAGATCAGGATCTATGTTGTTTGCATTTGGACTCGCAATTTACGCGAGTAAATACGGTACTTAATTGTTCCCCAAATGGCAAGCTGTGCTGTCAGTAGGTTTTTTATGATGCTAAACCTTTGGTATGAACAAAGGTTAAAATGTATATTGTCTAACGAGTTAGAATTTCATTATAAATTTTATAATTTAGTCATGATCAAATGTTACTGAATGGCATTGATGTACAGATGAACTATGAAGTCTTATAACAGCTCTTGTTTATTGGAAAACTTGCGATGTAAACTAAAATATAATAAAAGTTAGTAGTACATGAAAATACCTTTTATATTAGTAAGTGTCTTGAAAGCTAACTAAAAACAATAGAAGTAACACCCAAATGAAAAGAGTACCCAAATGAACAAAAATGCCATCTCATCTCAACAATTTTTACAAAAATTAAGTATAAGTCGTCAGACAAAATGTAACATATTTATGAAATGTAAGAATATCATGCATGTAAAGTACCAACAGATTGATTAAATGTAAGAATATCATGCATGTATAGTACCAACAGATTGATGAACTGTAAGAATATCATGCATGTATAGCACAACCAGATTGATGAAATGTAAGAATATCATGCATGTAAAGTACCAACAGGTTCATGAAATGTAAGAATATCATGCATGTAAAGTACCAACAGATTCATGAAATGTAAGAATATCACACATGCATAGTACCAACAGATTGATGAAATGTAAGAATATCATGCATGTATAGTACCAACATATTGATGAAATGTAAGATTATCATGCATGTATAGTACCAACATATTGATGAAATGTAAGATTATCATGTATGTAAAGTACCAACATATTGATGAAATGTAAGATTATCATGCATGTAAAGTACCAACATCTTGATGAAATGTAAGATTATCATGCATGTATATTACCAACATATTGATGAAATGTAAGATTATCATGCATGTAAAGTACCAACATATTGATGAAATGTAAGATTATCATGCATGTAAAGTACCAACATATTGATGAAATGTAAGAATATCATGCATGTATAGTACCAACATATTGATGAAATGTAAGATTATCATGCATGTAAAGTACCAACATATTGATGAAATGTAAGATTATCATGCATGTATAGTACCAACATATTGATGAAATGTAAGATTATCATGCATGTAAAGTACCAACATATTGATGAAATGTAAGATTATCATGCATGTAAAGTACCAACAAATTGATGAAATGTAAGATTATCATGCATGTATATTACCAACATATTGATGAAATGTAAGAATATCATGCATGTATAGTACCAACATATTGATGAAATGTAAGATTATCATGCATGTAGAGTACCAAAATGTAACAGATTGATGAAATGTAAGAATTTCATGCATGTATAGTACCAACAGATTCATGAAATGTAAGAATATCATGCATGTATAGTACAACCAGATTGATGAAATGTAAGAATTTCATGCATGTATAGTAACAACAGATTCATGAAATGTAAGAATATCATGCATGCATAGTACCAACAGATTGATGAAATGTAAGAATATCACACATGTATAGTAACAACAGATTGATTAAATGTAAGAATATCACACATGTATAGTACCAACAGATTGATGAAATGTAAGAATATCACACATGTATAGTACCAACATATTGATGAAATGTAAGATTATCATGCATGTAGAGTACCAAAATGTAACAGATTGATGAAATGTAAGAATTTCATGCATGTATAGTACCAACAGATTGATGAACTGTAAGAATACCATGCATGTATAGTACCAACATATTGATGAAATGTAAGACTATCACGCATGTATAGTACCAACAGATTGATGAAATGAAAGACTATCACACATGTATAGTACCAACAGATTGATGAAATGTAAGAATATCACGCATGTATAGTACCAACATATTGATGAAATGTAAGACTATCATGTATGTATAGTACAAACAGATCGATGAAATGTAAGACTATCACGCATGTATAGTACCAACAGATTGATGAAATGTAAGATTATCATGCATGTAAAGTACCAAAATGTAACAGATTGATGAAATGTAAGAATTTCATGCATGTATAGTACCAACAGATTGATGAAATGTAAGACTATCACGCATGTATAGTACCAACAGATTGATGAAATGTAAGATTATCATGCATGTATAGTACCAAAATGTAACAGATTGATGAAATGTAAGACTATCACGTATGTATAGTACCAACAGATCGATGAAATGTAAGACTATCATGCATGTATAGTACCAAAATACATAGACTTAACCCCTCCTAGCAAGTTTAAAGTAAAAATATTTTTAAAAAAGCAAACGTAAAGGAGATATCCCTGACTAACTCCTCTATCTTGGTGCAAATATATATATACAGACTGAAACTTATATAACCAAAACAGTGAAAGGATTATGGGAAATCGATATTTAGAATCACATGTCCTTTATATGGAGGAATCCTATATTGTAAGGATTTTATATTTTTGTTATCTGTAGCTTTTATTTTATATACACGGTACAGAATATTAGCATCTTGACTTTTATCTTTTATCTTGTACTTCATGTTTACATTTATATGAAAGTTTTTTTGTGCAATTCTTTATATTTAAATTTTTTTAACTTTACTTTTAATTGGCACTATATAGCCATTATTGTCCTGATGTACAGCTTAACCCTAATGCATATTATATCTAGGAATTTCAATATATGCTTTTTTACCCTTTGCTCACAAAATGCACAGTAGTCATAAATGTCATTTTTGTAGATGCTATTGTTCACAAAATAACTTACTCACTTCTAAATCAGGTATTATTGATTTAAAAATAAATGAATTCTTTTATTTGTTATTTATCAATATAATGAAGTCCTATTGTGTTAAATTGTTCAAACTTAAGTAGAAAGGTGCACAAGTCTTCTTCTTTGGAATCTCAATGCTTAACGCACAGCTTGAAATGACATTAGACAATACATATCTGATTCTCTCATATTCACTCACTAACATACCATTTACTTTGTGTATTTGATGAGAGGAGTCTATGATCTTTAACCTGTCTTAATTTGATGCATTTTTAAATACTCATTCCGATTTTATTTTGTAGATAATTAGTGACTGGGTTTTCCATATTTTTCTATGTAACAACTCCTGAATGTGGGCAGATATTCAACTAAGAGTAGTGCAATAAAATGCATACCAACCTTTACAATTTTAAGGTACCATATATACTCGTGTATTATCCGAGTCCAAATGCAAACAACATAGACCCTGATCTGTCGTCACATAATGCGCCTGCAGATCAGGTTCTATGTTGTTTGTTCTACTGATTAGTCCTTACAAACTGCAGTTTGCAGTTGGTATCGTCTTATACGCGAGTATATATGGTATGTTAGTTTGCTTGGAGCCTTACCTACGTCTCCAAAAAATAATTTTTTTTTAAAAGTTACAAGCAAGCAATCATCCTTAAAACATTTTCCACTTTACAGCACTCCCTGTTCATAACGCTATCCATGGAAGCCAGTGAAACCGCCTTATAATGATGTACACTATATATATATATCATTGTACTACTACATAATAAAATGGGATCCATGACCATATCTGCCTAATAAAAGAAACCATGTTATAATGAAGGGCATTATAGTCACTGAGTATTTTACTTTAAAGTTCCCAGATTTACATATTCAGAGTATTAATTTTATAATTAATAATTTAATCTATACCTTACCTTTCCTTTGCATTTTGTTTTGCTTATTATCTTGAGTGCATATCTCTTCTTGCTATGCCTAGAAGTAAAAAAAACAAAAAACATCGCAAAATCTTTAAGTTTATGTTCATAACACAAACATATTGCTTTCTATTATACACAAGAATGTGGGTTTACAGTCATTTTTAACATTATTTTCAGAATACCATCATCAGCTTTTATAATCTTATTTATTATATATATCCATGTAACAAGAAACAAGGTTATCTTTTCATGATGTGGGATAGTATTTGCAAAATAGAATGAAATAATCTGGTCACATTCAAATAAGTAAAATAATTACATTATTTCATTTTACATTTTCCACAAATGTTTTAGATTGTATATCAGTTTTAAACATTAATTTAAATTGTTCATATACTGAATAGACCAGTAAGTGGCTTTGATACTACCATATATACTCACGTATAATGCAATTCCAACTGCATAGACCCAGATCTGTAGTCGCATAATGCACCGGCAGATCTGGGTCTATGCAGTTTGTAAGGACTAATCAGTAGAACAAACAACACAGACCCGGATCTGCCGGCGCATTGTGTGATGGCAGATCAGGGTCTATGTTGTTTGCATTTGGAACTGGATTATACGCGATACGGTTTTTTAAATTCTAACAAAAAATCTCACTTCAAAGTCACAAATTGGATAGCAAAATTTTAAAATAAATAGATTTAACTGTTTTTATAGAAACTCCAATAGCATTTTCATACCTGTCAATGCACTCCTTGACCACTGCGAAATTCCCTTCACCTATCATTTTACCTATGTCATAACGCTGAGCAAGAGTTGGCAGACCCTCTGAATAGAATTCTAGGGAAGAAAAAAACAATTATATCGTACATAGAGACTCTTTCATGTGTGCTCATTTCATATGATGAAATTTTTGGTACGAGTTTAAAAGTATTTCATTGGTGCTAACCTTGATATCATTCGAGTAGTTTGGTAAATTTTATATGAAATGAGTACATATGTAAGATTATATCACATGGCTAAAATTGTGCAAGCCAACACAGTACAATGGAATTACCGTCTATACTCGCATATAAACTGATACCAACTGCAAACTGCATAGACCCAGATCTGCCCTCGCAAAATGCGCCGGCAGATCTGGGTCTATGCAGTTTGTAAGGACTAATCAGTAGAAGAAACAACATAAACCCTGATCTGCCGGCGCATTATGTGATGGCAGATCAGGGTCTATGTTGTTTGCATTTGGATGCGATTTATACACTAGTACATACGGTACTTAATTTACATTCATTCACCTCGAATTTTTTTATTTTATGTCTTAATATTACATATGTGATATCATAAATATGAAATGGCTTTATGAAACTGCATATCGATGACGTCACGGGATAGTTAGTTACATATTCTACCGTATATGAGTCGCAACATTCCAGCAATACCAATTGTTAACTGCCTGCATTCTTGCTCTTTTACTGGGGTTATTGTATGATTGATATAGAACTGAACTTCCAAACAAAAGTCATAATTAAACATCCAGATTGTTTTGTCATATAAAAAGTGAGCTTTAGGACTTGATTCAATCATTCAAGCAATTTTTTTTTATTTCTTGTCAAACATTTGGGTGTTGTGTGTATTACAGCATAGCAACACAAATAGGTTATTTAGTGCCAAGACAGTTAGAGTAAAATGTCTTGCCCAAGGAAGATCCACCATGGCTCTTTCAAACAAGTGGTGATTTCAATATTTTTGTTTTGGCTATATAATGTCTATCACGACACTTTGGACATCAGTTTTTAGTGATTAGAGTATACACATGAGGACAAATTTACAATACCAGAAAATGGAAACTTCAGTATCAGATTATGGAAGTAATTAATAGCACACTCTTTCCATGATTATTTGACTTAACTGACCCAGTGATGTCACAAGTAATATCATTATAAACAAAAGATCCATCCAGATTCTTACATAACCAAACCAACCGAAACTGGTTTTGAAGCGTGCGATTTTGTGGCATCAACCGAGTTTAAATATAGAATTCACGTTCTGATTGAACATGACAAAAATAAAACTCTTTTTGATGGTAAACTATCAATGATTTATGTGGTGATTAAAATTATGTAAAAATTTAAATTATAGATGATGCCATTAGTACAAACATTTGTAGGAAAAGGTCCATTTGATATCAAATGTACAATACAATACACCTGAGACTATATACTGTCCCCCAAAAAAACATACCTCCATCTTCCCCGTTGTACGTCCTATACTTCGGCTGCAATAATAATAATAATAATAATAATAATAATAATAATTTCGTGCATTTATGACTGAGTAGTTGACAATATATATGATATGCTTTCTCTGTTGGAATTTCATTTGAAATAAATCTGAGGCAACGTACAGCATGTCCCGATATGTTTCCGTAATTCATTCCTCCTAAATTCCACCCCAGCCCTGCTCCTTATGAGTAGGTGGAATTTTCAAGACCATAAACACAATCATATATCAAGGTTTGCAGTATCTATTTAGAGGGTGTGGAAGGAGTATAAACATAGATATGCGCTAAAGCAGACACGCACATACAAACGGACAGAAGTAATTAATCCACACTGTTTCTTCAGAAAACATTAAGAATAATCGGTCAGTATCACCAATGGTATATTACGATCAGGAATTTTGATTCAGAGCGAGAACGAAATAAATGGCTCTTACAGTAATAAAACACCTGAAGTTTACAAGTATCCAGACTAATTTCTTATGTCAGATATTTAATGGCTATATTTATCCACTAGGAAATGAGTATAAACTGTCCCATGATGTAAATATATTTACTGGCTATATTTATCTACTATAAAATAAGTACAAACTCTATCATGATCTAAATATATTTACTGGCTATATTTATCCACTAGGAAATAAGTATAAACTATCTCATGATCTAAATATATTTACTGGCTATATTTATCCACTAGAAAATTTGTATAAACTATCTCATGGTGTAAATATTGGCTATATTTATCCACTAGAAAAGGAATATAAACTAGCTCATTATCAAAATAAAAGTCAAGTTGATTCACGAAAGAATGTACAAATCTCTTAAAATTTAAACTACAGTATTCACTTTCCCAGATTTCTCTCAGAAAAAGCCCGAATTACGCAGAAGTAGTTGCGCCCGCTTTGTACCTTTCGTTTATGTGATCCCTAGTTGGCTGTTCAGTTCCGGCAGACCGTTGAAAGTCGGTTGTATCCATTGTTAAAAGTTGTATAATAGGCATACAATAAACAGAGCAATCAATAATTATCCTCAAACATGGTCCGTTTTAATAGCTCTGAAAAAAAAAAAATACTTACTCCTGAGACAGCTCTTAGTTTTCTGGGAGACTTGGGAGACGGGGAACCTCTCGGACTTCTGGGAGATTCTGAGGTAGAGAATGGACACTATTAGAAGTTAATATGTATTGGTACAGAACTGAATAAAACAAAACTGAGGTGAATTGAACCAAAATAAACTTAATTTCATTCAATCGAATAAAACAGAATTGAATTAGCAACTAATATTGCTTATGGTGTACTTGCCTTAATAAAAAATAATGGCACTGAATTGAATTGAACTGATTTAAATCCAACTGAACCAGACTGAAAATTTGTAATAAAATTAAACCGAATCAATTCGTATTTAACTAAATAGATTGGATTGAATTCGTTTAAGTTGAATTTAAACCGCTGGCGTTTCATTTTATGATGTACCGTTTCAATCCGTCCACAGAAAACTAATTAAACTGAGTGGAATCGAATTAAAAAAAAGAAACGAAACGCATTGCATTATACTGAATTTAATGCGTTGCCAATATAGATTAATACATATTTCTGTACTATGTGTCCAAAGAGCGCCTAGCTCCGGATTTATAATTTTCAATCTATTTTATCATCATGTTCTGGATGACCAAAAAATCTGAGACGTTCCGGTTTGACAGCATGATCAGCGATTGTTCCGTTGATGACGGTGGTTTGTTTTCAACGGCACTTGCAGAACTTTACTTGTCTATATCACGCCAAGGAAATGGGAGCTAAGTGCCTTTCCGAATGACACGCCGAGGAATCCAGCCAGTGGTGTACTGGCCATTGGGCATACCGGGACAAATCCTGTTGGACCGCCGCAAAAAAATCCGTTCTTACCGGTGTTTTACTGGTGTGAGCAAAACCCCGGGCCTGTCCCGGCAGATAAGTCCAGGGCCGAGTTGCTTACCCAGTACACTCCTGTTTTTGATTATCTAATTACCCTTTATACATACCATTTACATCACCCGTTGATTGGGAACCTTCATATTATCCTCACCCAGGGCCAGCGCAAGGGTATTTGGCGCCCTAGGAGAACCTTCAGCCTTGCGCCTCCCCCCCCCCCTCCATTAACTTTAGAAAATGAATATTGTGCATTAGTATGAATACAAATTCTGCATCTGTTCTTCTCTTTCTGTTTCAAGACGCTTATTATCTTCTATTTTACGCTATTTCTCTATCTTTTTTTATTCATTCAGTTTTTGCCGCCTCCCCCCCCCCCCCTCCAAAATATTGCTCCCTAGGCGACCGCCAAGTTTGCCTAGTGGTTAAACCGGCCCTGTCCTCGCCATCTCATTCTTTTGTTTTTGGTTTTTACCGCTCGTTGATCGTGAACCATTTTTCATGCATAAATCACATATCATATCACCTTTTTGTGGCGCTATATAGCCTTTCAGTGCTGGTGCGCCGTAAAATCCCAATCAATCAAGCAATTGAAAGTTTCTTCCTAACAATGAATGTAGTTCCCATTTCCGAAAAAAAAGTAACTATACTGGGTGATTTCGGAGTTCTTCTTCCCATGAATAGTAGTTAGGACCTATGTAGAATACGGTTTTGGTTCCAGTTAATTATTGATTTTTTAAAGGAAATTCACTTGGAAGATGAAAAGTACAGACAAACTGCTCAAACAGCCACCTTTTGGAAGACAGCCACGCTTATATAATACAGTCGTATTGTCCAAGACCCAGCAGATACAATTTCGTATGAAAATCTCCATATAACAGCCACCTCAATATTATATCCAGTTTTAACGAGTCCCCAAGACGACTCTCTAATACAGGCTTCACTGCAAATCTAAGCTATTAAGGACTCTTGCAAGGAACAATTTTTAATATTTACTGCAAAGATTATTTGGGGCCCGCCGTCAACTCAGTTATAAAAAATAAATTAATCTTTGCAGTAAATATTAAAATTTGTTCCTTGCAAGAGTCTAAGTTATGGTAGATTACTACAGGTTGTATATGCAAAACTGTACACTGGTTTTTATATACAAAAAATTAATCTAGTTTTGGGAACCATGACTGCTCTGCCCTGGAGCCCGGAATTTATGTCAACAGGCCTGCCTAGAAATCGCCGGACCTTTGGACAATTGCCTCCCCTCCCCCCCCCCCCCCCCCTTCTCGGCGGGCCTGAGCTAGGTACTTACCGTCACTAGGAGAGCTCTTATTAGCGGCGGCGGTGGCGGCCGAAGAGAGGCGTCGTGTCCTGGTCTTGGGTGACCGCAGCGTCACTCTTTCCGTCTGCTTCATTTTGTATGGGTTAATTAGCTTCACCTCTGAAAGACGGAAGGTGGAAGGTTTTGGTCAATATAAGCTGGTGTGGAATCTCTGAGACCCATGCATGAACATACGCTCACACGTAACCATACAAACATTCGCACGCATGTCTGTGCACACATACATAAAAATACTTCAACCGATATCAGCTACTTTGTACGCTGAAACTCAACTCTTTTTTAAAAAATTCTGAAGGTATCCGCATTATATATATATGCAAAACTCAGTAAAATCATTAAAGACATTTTTCTCGCGAGGACCCATTGTTTGCAAAATACTATGTTACACACGCTATGTGATATGATCTTTATTTGAAAATGGCATCAATAACTGCAAGAAACAAAAATTAAAAAAACGCGTGATCAGCTGTGGGCTATTATTTAGACATACTACATGTCCTATATATCCCCATGTTTTAATATATTTCTTTTATCCAGTAGCCGCGGTGTTTCAATAATTGAGGCATTGTACTCATGACCAGAAGGGTGGGGGTTCGATTCCAACAATCGTATTAGGTTCCATTCCACAGTTTTGTATTCTGAACAGAGGTGGATTTCTAAAAAGTCAATCCCGATATTTGAACAACGGGATCATGTGTTATTTAAAAGTAGAATTCGGGAATGTTTAAATCTGTTTTGTTTAAGTATTAAGTATGTACCAGATGCTGCGGGTATCTAGCTCAGCACGATTACTACAGGATTTGCGTGAAAAACTATGCTCTCACACTGAACGCCTGGTTTAGAAAGCAAACTGTTTGAGATGAAATTTAAAAAAGCTTAGCTGGTCAGGTTTTCTACAAAGTTTGTCTCCAGAAAGGCAAATTCATGTACTTAAATCTCCATGAGTATAGTTATATGAAAATTCGTTTGTCAGAACAGTGACAGGGTAAAAATTATGAATTGCGGCTAGAGTTTATAAACATTGTTACTAGTCCACAAGATGGGGTTAAACGGGAAATTTATTTTGGACCATAAGAGATGACAAAGGCCCTAGTATTTTGCAGTTTTCACCGCAAAGACTGAACCCCATGAAGACGACATATATGTGAGGAAGTGAAATTGTGTGAAAACCGTGGAACGTAACCTCAAACCGAATCGGCTACCATGGTGTGTCTTTGGGCAAGGCACTTTACTGGCCTCGGCACTATATAACCTTCAAAGTGATGATGTGCCGTAAAATACCAAACCAAGAACGGTTTGCGATAGATTGACATGTTGCTCTGCAATATACAGTGAAAATAACTGAAAAACTTAGCTTTGTTACAGTTAACGATTGATGGATTCTAAGTTGAAAAGGCACAACACCCCACAACACCCTATCCACCCTACTACTGACCCCAGCTATCTACAGGGGTACAAATAAGATTCCGAGATTTTATTATTTGTTCCATAAATCGTTTGAGATGGCGCCAGGAAAAATAACTATGAAATGGGGAAGGGGTGGGTTAGAGGTTGGGGATGTTCTGTGAAAATGCGAAATCAGTTCCAAGAACCAAAATGACACTTTTCAGGTAACTAACTTTGACGTTTTACCTTTGGAACCTCAATTTAGCAAGGAGATGCCCCTACTGTATGAAGACATACCTACCAAGACAAACTTTCACCAAATATAACTCTAGAAATTTATTTCTCATAAACTTTATCTTAACAAAATCTATTGTGCTGAAACGATTACTAATATTCCACTAGCACCTACAGCGACCTTAACATTTGACCTTCTGGCTATCAATTCGATAGGAACCTAGCTACTAAGGTTAAAAGCATGAAAGTTGGTGACAGATAACTTGAAGAAACTTTTGTTACTGTGAATAAACAAAGAGTTCACGGTTACCTTTCATGGCCTTGACCTTTACATTTGTAGCCCGAATATCGACAATCTACTGCTCTTATCCGCGCGTAATTTACAATAAAGTTTAACGAGAAATGGCAGATGAAATTGAAGTACCCGGGCGGAAAATAATATTGCACTAAATTACGATCACATTGACCTTGTACAATTTCAAGAGAAGTTTATTTGTGAAGTTTCGCGAGACAATGTTTTAGGTATCTGAGATTTCATGCACAGATTATTCTGTCTACAGGCACACAGGCGGACAGAGAAACATCGTAATCACTATGTCCGACAAAACATATAAATTCCAATTACCCCATTCCCATGTATTCACTAATTAATTATTACCATCTGGAACGCACTTATAATTTTTCATTATTACCCATCTCGTGTAGTGGTACAAGGACATCATCGAGCGCACTTGTTAATTAGTTAAATAATACGATCTCTTAATGACCTAGGCTTTGACCTTTTGTGCTCATACTTTTTTATCCTGCCATCTATGTCTGCACTGAATGCGTTATTTGCTTCTGTGTATCTATGTCGTGTCATACTAATTCCACTACGATTTCCACTCTCAGTCATTCAGCAACATGTCATAATCTATTAACAGTTCTCATTAAAAATATGATATGTTAAACGACGCATCATGAGCTAAACTGGGTGCACTATAATAGTGCGCAGGATCTAGCTTGTAGTTTTTTTTTTGTTTTGTTTTTTTTTTTTTTGTTTTTTTTATGCATACATTACAAAACTCCTCGAAGATGTCACATAATATTAAAGTATTTATCAAGTAATAGTCGTGTATATCACCGAATTTGCTCAGGTTTAAGTGCGACATCACATTATATACACACTTTTAATCATTGTTTAACTGCACCAAAATGTTTCATTGTCTCAACGAACTTGTCATCGTTTACATTCTCAGCCAGCTGCTCTAAAAACAGACTCATGAACAAAAGCTATCGACAAATCTAATCGTCCTTTGCACAAATGCTTCCTTACCATCCTTCATGAACCTATCAACTATGAAATCCTTGCTAAATGAAATATATTTCTCATTGTTATTTTGGTATATATAACTTACACCTCTTCATCCGGATCATTTTTACAAGCGTCTTGATAAAAAAGTGACTGTCATAACCGGATAAGTTATGACTAAATAGAGGGATATTTATTTCTTCTTTAACAGAATTTCAAATTGCATTCGTTTTGTGCAGCATCTCTGTATTTTACCGGTTTTGTGGACATGTAAAAAGTAATAAGATTTTGTCTGTGGACATGTCAAAAGTAATAAGATTGTGTCTGTGGACATGTAAAAAGTAATAAGATTGTGACTGTGGACATGTCAAAAGTAATAAGATTTTGTCTGTGGACATGTCAAAAGTAATAAGATTGTGTCTGTGGACATGTCAAAAGTAATAAGATTTTGTCTGTAGACATGTCAAAAGTAATAAGATTTTGTCTGTGGACATGTAAAAAGTAATAAGATTGTGTCTGTGGACATGTCAAAAGTAATAAGATTGTGTCTGTGGACATGTCAAAAGTAATAAGATTGTGTCTGTGGACATGTAAAAAGTAATAAGATTTTGTCTGTGGACATGTCAAAAGTAATAACATTGTGTCTGTGGACATGTCAAAAGTAATAAGATTTTGTCTGTGGACATGTCAAAAGTAATAAGATTTTGTCTGTGGACATGTCAAAAAGTAATAAGATTTTGTATGTGGACATGTAAAAAGTAATAAGATTTTGATAGCACGATAGTAGAAGCTAAAGTAGAGTAGTGCGTTTGAATTTATCAATGGAAAATTTAGTATTTTTATTTATTTAAAAGTAACAAGACCTCTCAAACTCCAATATATTCATTACAACTGCATTACACCAAAATCATTTATGGATCGTTGTGTGTAATGGGAGAGAGACAGAAAGGCAAGGGTATGTATAAATCAGGTGGAACTAGGTAGTATAGAACAGCTGCCAAATACGGAAATCGACAACAAAACAAAAGCCCCAGTTTATCAATGCTGGCCACAATTTGTTATTAATGTATTTTGAGTTAAAACGTCAAATTATGCCGTTTGTATTGAAGGACTTTTGTATGGTAAATAATTGCGAAATAAATGTAATCTGAGACATGTGATGAATCCATTAAGGTGCAAGTAAAACAAATGAGGTATAGTCTAAAACAGCTTTGTATGGTAAATAATTGCTGAATCCATTAAGGTGCATGTAAAACAAATGAGGTATAGTCTAAAACAGCTTTGTATGGTAAATAATTGCTGAATCCATTAAGATACATGTAAAACAAATGAGGTATAGTCTAAAACAGCTTTGTATGGTAAATAATTGCTGAATCCATTAAGATACATGTAAAACAAATGAGGTATAGTCTAAAACAGCTTTGTATGGTAAATAATTGCTGAATCCATTAAGATACATGTAAAACAAATGAGGTATAGT
This sequence comes from Margaritifera margaritifera, assembly GCA_029931535.1. Taxonomy (NCBI): domain Eukaryota; kingdom Metazoa; phylum Mollusca; class Bivalvia; order Unionida; family Margaritiferidae; genus Margaritifera; species Margaritifera margaritifera. The sequence goes on along the minus strand of JAQPZY010001629.1, from coordinate 3,921,947 downwards.
CTAAAACAGCTTTGTATATTTAAAAAAAATGCTGAATCCATTAGGATACATGTAAAACAAATGAGGTATAGTCTCAAACAGCTTTGTATATTTAAAAAAAATGCTGAATCCATTAAGATACATGTAAAACAAATGAGGTATAGTCTCAAACAGCTTTGTATGGTAAATAATTGCCGAATCCATGAAGGTGCATGTGAAAACAAATAGGTATAGTCTCAAATAGTTTTGTATGGTAAACAAATGAGGTATAGTCTCAAATAGTTTTGTATGGTAAACAAATGAGGTATAGTCTCAAACAACTTTGTATGGTAAACAAATGAGGTATAGTCTCAAATAGTTTTGTATGGTAAACAAATGAGGTATAGTCTCAAACAACTTTGTATGGTAAACAAATGAGGTATAGTCTCAAACAACTTTGTATGGTAAACAAATGAGGTATAGTCTCAAACAACTTTGTATGGTAAACAAATGAGGTATAGTCTCAAACAACTTTGTATGGTAAACAAATGAGGTATAGTCTCAAACAGCTTATTGGCCATATACTTGACCTTTACACTTACAATTTAAGGCTGAACTGCCAGTAAATCGTAAAATTTACTTTCAAGAAACAAAGATATCAGCTAACAAATATTATTCAGGTCCAAAATGTACTAACTAAACTCTCAAGTCGGCTCTCAAACTATAATTCGAAAACTTAACAAAGTGATTGAAGGAATTATTAAATGTGACGGTAGTAAGTAATTTTAAGAGACCATTTGTTCTTAGATTCAACTACAAATTAACGAAACATGTAGGTGAAGTTCATCCCTGTTATCGTTAATTAGCAAAATTTCTATTAAGCATCAAATTTGACACCTGTCATCATGGTGGAGCTTTCTTTTGTTGAGCTAACTGATGAACGGTTTCCCTGCATGTAATATCTGATTTTTTACCGTATTGGCATGTACACATTGTGCAACGGGAGATCAGGCCCTGAGAAAACTCCGATTACATCATGGCTTTCTGCTGGTAAACAGAAAACCCGAGATGTTCCGAATGGACTAGAGATTAAACGTCTCATTTACCAGACCTCTGGCGTGTATCCATGAGATCTCCGACAAACAAGTGCCTGGTAAAAAAATAAAAAATAAAAGGATTTTCTTGTAACCCCATAACGGGGCTTTCTCAAATGTTGGAAAATTTATTTGATTGACTGATGGGATGACGTGAAGCAATACGTCCTTGTGATGATGGCATGACCTTGTGATCGGCGTCTGTCTAAAAAATATGTTTAATGTTATCCTTTTAAGCTTACAATGCAACTTTGGCTTGAATGGTGGCAGAAGGTAATTTATAACAATATTTGAGATGGGAGAAATATCCAAAGCATTCGGGCCACCTCTGTTATTTCCGCAATACATAAATATGCCTCAGATGTATGTCGGCGAAGTAATTTACAGAAAGATAATATATTTTGTTGGCTGGAAATTTCTCCGCAAAAAAAGAGACCGCAATCTAGACGGACCAACTCGGCTCTACGATTGGACTGACAGTAGGATTTTTCGAGAAGTTACGAATGAAAAAATAGTTCTATGCATTCGCAAAGTCTCAGCCAGTCCTTGTTTCGTAAATAGCCGAGGTGGTCCGAATGCTAGCTGTTGGAATATATTCAAGATATAATCCGTAGCATTGACTTCGAAATTGCGAATGTGTTCAAAGTTGGACAGAAGCGCCTTCTATCGATAACAGCAGTCACTGGAGCATTTTACCAGACCCTCGTATGGCGGAGTTCTCACGGAGTCACACGAGAGTCTGGTTTAACGAGACTATGAGATTGCAAAACATGTTGGCATTCAAACTCAACTCAAAATTCATATCGGTCAGTGATTTGACGTCAGCCAATCAGACGTCATAATTTTGAGTTGAGTCTGATTTTGAAGTAAACATTCTTTAAAATCTTGCGGCCAGGCCTTGATCTCACTAAAATCTCCTCCCCCTCCTCAAATCGAGACTTTAATTATCTTGTCTGTGGTACTTTAACAGCATCAGGATTTTTCTCAGAGGTATAGATAGATAAAAAAAGGACAAACAATATCTCTACAGTTTTAAAACTGTACATATCTGAAACTTTTCTTATTATTTGAAAAAGAGTTTTGGAATTTCTCAACTTTTCCTCATAAATAAAATAAGCCTATTTTGAGGAGAATTCAAGATATTATGCCTTTTGTTTCAACAGTAGATGACGGCTGAATATTTAGTGAATAATTCAATGTTGCTAATCAAGGGTTACAAAATATATGCATAACATCTCAATTTGAGGGAGTAAATTTGAGATATTTTGTGGAACTGGGTCTACGCAATAGGAACCCTTATGTGGCTCTTCTACCAAACTTCGTCTCGAAAACAACGAACGTGCTCCCATGTGAAGCTTTCGCTTCTCTCGAAACGCTACTGCTACCACAAGTTTAAATCAGTCATTTTCTTGCAGAAACGCCTGCTCTTGTTTTTATCTTATTTTTCAAGGGATAGTAACAAAAAAATATATAAATGTTAAGGGAAACGCAAAAATGACAGAAAATGACAACTCAAGACGAGTCTGATTCAGGAGTGAAAAGATCTGTGCAGGGAGTGGCGTTGATGAGCTACTTCACTAGAGAACAGTTTGTCTCGGAAATATTTCCATAGAGTGATACATTGCAAAAAGGCGGAATCACAGGAAAATGGCTGAGAACTCAGTTACACGTCGGAGTTCGATAGTCAAACTAGAACCATGCCAAAAGCATGATGATACCTTTCTGAAATTATTTGCACAAGTTAAGTAAAAGAACGTGTTATAGTGAGTTAGTCGTTGAGAACTAAGCTTGGTAATGTTTCGACTAAGAATAAAACACAGGGGCTCGTATTGTTGCTTACAAGCTACCTATCAGCCATACATGTACTATATAAAAATAGTACATGTATGACTGATAGGTACATTGTAAGCAACAATACTAGCCCGTGTGGAATAAAACATCTCAATATATAAAGTTCCCAAAGTTAACGATACGATTATCAGTGATGTCACATGGCGTCATTTGTAAACAAAGTACGTGCATATGCAATGGTGGCTACTGTTGTATTTCAGATGTGGTTTTCATTGGTTGAAAGGCCCCATTTGAAAGAAATCGGATTTTTCTGCGAACAGAATACCACATCGGATGTGACATACGTACAACCGCGTCGTCCAAAACTGACCTCGAAAATACTTCGATGGAGTGATACAGCATGAAATGGGTGAGATTGCCGGAAAACGGCGTAGTACTCTGTCACACGCAGAACTACACTAGACAATGGAAAGTCAAACTAGGGCTTGGGTAACAATGAAGCAAACGAAAACGATGAGCACCCCGAATGTTGGGGCGCTTGACGGCGCTCTAAGCGTTGACTAAGATAAATTAAATCAATAATGATCACAAAGCATGCCAATTCACACCTTTAAGGCGACCAAAACTAGCATCTATATTAGGCAGGAAGAATATTTAAGATATATTTAACTGTATGTTAGCCTATCGCCACTTTCGAAGTAATATATCGTCCCAGACCCTATTTTGACGCAGTGTCAAGAACTCCCAGTTCTCGAGAGAACGCATCTGTCAATGACGTCACAACCACAACATCTGTTGACACTGATCAACACCGAGTCACACAGACATAATTTTTTTTTTTTTTTTGATAATCCGATCCTTATCAGTTGTGAAATGAAACAAAGAAACAATTAAAAAACGCTATTTCACAATTTCTCTTTTTTTCAATCAGTAAGTACTCGTAAACAATCGTTACTAGCTATTCTCAAGGGGCAAATCAACTTCCCGCCATAATATGCATCCAGTCTGCTACTCAACATGTGTTAGCAGCATGAGTCACAGCTGATAACTGCAGAACGGTGTACAGTGTTATACAGTTTGATGTGTATCTGTCATAACTGATTTCATAGGTGGTTCTTTGTTATTATAATTTGTGGACATTTCAAGAAACATACTTTTTACGATATATCGCATAATTACACTAGTATCCTTTACATTTTTGCTTATTTAAATGAAAATATTAGGATTTCCTCTCTGATAATTAAGTAATTTTACTTTAACAGTAAATTTTCAATAATCTTTTAAGACGTTCTTAATATTTAACTTATTTTGACCAATTTATTTTTTAAAGATTTGTTTGATAGTGGCACGAATGATAATAAATGAAAACAAAACCTGTAACTTTATGTCTTCTGTTTGTGATTATTTGCATTCTGGATATAAAAAAAAAAGTTGTGAAGGATACAAAACAGTTTTGATGTTCCAAAAATAGTACATTCAAGGATCGAAGTTCTGCGTAGTTCAAAATGCCAATTAAGTATTGGGAAAAAAGTCACGTGCTAAATCGAATAATTTTGTAATTATAAGTACACGATTTTATAATAACACCATCATGATTTTTCCAAATTTGATTATTTTTGCTTTAGAGACAAAATCTGTACCAGAATCAAATTTATCATAAATGTAAGAAAAGCTTTAGGAATGCCAAGTTAAATTTCTTTCTGTAATTTTTCCCACGAACTTAAGTTTTCTATGTCCTGTTGATGCTCCTCTGCAATACAGTTTTCTTCCGTGAGCATATGTACAATGGTGTCACTAAAAGAAATGGACTTCTGTGAAGTGCGTCACAATGGGTGACGTAATACACAAACTTTCCGACAAGGGGTCGTCCGGTTGAAAGCACGCAAAGAAGAGTATTAGGGAATATATCATTGTTATTTGTTATGCATACTTTGCTAAAATAACTAATGTTTCTAAAGTAATGAGAGGTATCACTATGAAAGGAGTATATTTCTGAAAAGGTGAAAGTAAGTATTTATGTGCGTCAAAATATGAGAGTCCAGGATATATTATGACGTCATAATCTCGAGGATGTCAATATTTTCTCAAGGGATGAAGTCAAAATGTATCCGTTGAATCTGAACAAACCGTAATGGGGCGTAGTTTAAGCCTTATTTTCATCATACTGATTTCTGATTTATGTAAAGTCTCTTGCAGATACAGTTTGGGCAGGCCGTGACTAGGGTCTACACTCTTTGCCATTGGGAATACCTCTGGGTTTCCTGCAGTAGCAAAATCTACCTCGGATGTGATTGGAATGATACGAGCAAAGTTAAGTCAAAATGGGGCTACTTCAAAACCATCTGCGGTGTTATTCTCTGTAATAATGAAACAACACGGCGAAAGTCTATTATAAAACTTCACAACACATTATTGTTTATGTTTAATATATGTAACGATATGAAGAAGGTAAAATCTAAGAAAAGATTGATATTAGAATGCCAATAAACGACCGCATAATGACTTGACGTCTCAAATGATATTGTGACGTATTTGCAACGTCATCATATAATGGTTTGTCCAACACATTCAAATATGGGATTCTAAAATGTACCTGTACTTTGGTAACCAGTCTGCGTTTACCAGAAGAAAATATACGCTCCTCACAGCTCATACACGTTAAGAATATATAGCTGCCGGAAAGATGTTTTGACCCCAAGGTCATCTAAACCTTAGTACATCGACTTTGCGCATTAATTCACGAAAACCTTGACTGGATCCTACCTTAAATCTCCTATCACAGATTGAAATCCAAACAGAAACAAGGCAGAAAGAACCAGACTGTGTTTGAAGGCTCAGATGCGCTTCATTGTGAAGTCATCGGTATATTGTGACGCTTGTCGCGTACTACCTATCAAGATCATCAGCCTTGTGCTCCACCACTGCAAGTATAGAATTCCTTACATTTTCCTTCTACGTATTGGGCAAACTCTTCTAATTTTGCACTAAAGCCATTGTAGAGAAACGACTGCTGCAAATGCAATCTAAATTGAGTGTGATGCAGTTATCAAAACGTTCGGTTTTCTACAAGCTGGCAATTTACCACCAAATTAACATCGTTGTGGCAGTAGTGCTATCCTAACCAAGGTAGTTAACCCACTGTGAAGAGTATGCTCATACTCTTTCAAATGTCGCTGTCGTAAGTCTGTTTTGACCCCTGGATCATCTAAACCGTGCTACACTGTCTCCTCACATTAGTACACGTTGACTGGATCCTATCTAACATCTATTTGCACAGATTAAAATCCAATAAAAAAAAAAAAAAACAACGGGAAAAGAATCAGAATAAGTATGGCGGCTAAAATGCGCTTCATTGCGACGTCATCTGTATATTGTGACGTCAGCCGCGTGCTACCTTGTAAGATCGTCAGCCCTGTGCTCCATCACTGCAAGTAACGAATTCCTAACATTTTCGTCCAAAGTATTTGACAAAATCTTCGCACTGTGCATTAAAACCAGTTTAGAGAAAAGACCGCAGCAAATGTTATCTAAATTAAGTCTGATGCAGTTATCAAAGCCTACGGTTTTCTTCTGGTGGCATTTTACCACCAAATTTAGAGCTTTGTGGCGGAGGTATCATCCCACCCAAGGAAGGTAACCCCCTGTGAGGAATATGAAGAAAATGGAGGCAATCCGTGTATCGAGCAGAAGAAAATGGCGACGATTCATGAAAAAAAAAGAGGTCTCCTAAATGCACTGTTTGCATTTGGGTTTGCGATATGATTAAGGAAGTACGGTAGAGAATAATGCACAGCTTTGTCTCCGTATTAAACTTCATGGGGAGACTTGTATTTCAACCAAAAATCATTGAGTGAAATTAATGCGCTTGCCTCCTTTGTGAAAGCGCAAGAAATGATTACAATGAATAAGACATCTGTATAGGAAAATTAATTGAATTTCTAATGTTTTTCTAGGAATGGGATCGCAAGACAAACATGCATGATATATAACTTTAAAAGCTGTCAAAGACTGCACAAAAAAAATACTATCTTAATAGTTATTGCTGTCATGCAAATGAGCATGGGTGTACTTGTTTCTTAGTGCATGAATGTAGATTTGTGCATGTGTACATGTGCAAGATGCCAGGAAACGGATCAAGACACCTATATTTCTTCTTATCTTAAATTTGAATGATGAAAACATTCATCTATAAAGTCTCTCTTAGCTATATACATTAAATAATTTGACCTTTAGAAAGATATGTATGAATGAAATGGTCGTCTCTATTAATCACATGATCAAATCTGTTTTAGACAGCAAAAAAAAAAAAAAAAACCCACAAAGAAAACAAAAAAAAAAACCTCATTAGATTTGCTTTGGTCAAGCAATAAACGTTTATGCAATTTTTGTGCTTGGTAGGCAAATGCTATTACAAATATGTTTGTTTTACAGTGAGGTGAGAAGTAGTCAAAAAGGAATTTTGACAAACGGACATTTCCTCCCCAGCCACGGCCTCCAAAACCCACATCTCCCACTCCACCCAACATTTGCCTCCCTCCCCCCTCTGCCCCACCCAATCCTATGAAGTTTTGCATTAGAGAACATTTGCCTTCAACCTCTCAGAAAAATGCTGATTGGGTCATTTGTCATCCCATGCGATTGGATAAAACCAGATTTTCTACCATATTTATTCCGCCTGATAGAATTTTGCACCCAACCCCCAACAGAAAACGCAAAGAAAGTCACTAAGACATGAAAGAAGCCGTAGTTCTCATTGATTTATTTGGAATCTAAAATTTAGACATTTAAAAAAGCAAGTAAAATATTTTTCTTTATCAACATGCAATACCACTTTTATAATAAAATTTTGTTTAAAGTGTAGTATATTTATGTCAGTCAGTGAATTATAACGTATAAGTTGTGAAGCATGTGAACCACTATTATACTATACATATAATAAAGCAAATAGTCTATCCTCCATGCAAAAATCAGAAATAATTGTAGTGTTCTAAATGATTACTCTTTTTTTTTACTAACTATGTAATTCAATCATCATTATATAATTGTGGAGAGACACCTGAAACTGTATCTCATTATTTTTTAGAGTGTAACCATTATGGATATCAACGCATAATCTTATTTCTAAATCGTAATCACCAACATTTGACTGCGACGATTGACCTGCAACACCAAAGTTAATCTTAATTATTTTAAGATTTAAATTGTAGTGTTTCAATCTGTTTAAGATGTTATCAAGGAAACCAGACGATGTATAATAGATATATTAACACCAATATATATTAAACAGAATTAAAAGCGCCGACCCCTGGATCGATAACACATTATATGTTAGGATACATGATTATTTGAAAGAAATTTATACATAATCACACCAATTTATAATTATATATAATTACACCAATTTAGAATTATAATTTATTGTATATATCTTGCATTTCTCACAGATCCAGTGGGTTTGTGCATATAGCTGAGTGTTAAATTCCGTTGCCTAGCGAGTGAGTTCTCACGCACCTCGAGCCCTTACCTTCGACGTTGTCATGGGGATGAATGCATGCCCATGTGGGTTGGGCGCTGATTCATAAGAGCTAGGCGATAGTTGCCGTTACTCGCAGCATGGGTTCGATTTACTGCGTGGAATGAATTATAACTTTCTAACCTGTCGGACTATATATATATAAAAACTTAAACTAAGTCCCATTCATTTTGCATTAAAGCCAATATTCATTATTTTGCCTAATGAATGTTGATAAATTAAAGCCAATATTCATTATTTTCCCTAATGAATGTTGATAAATTAAAGCCAATATTCATTATTTTCCCTAATGAATGTTGATAAATTAAAGGCAATATTCATTGTTTTCCCTAATGAATGTTGATAAATTAAAGCCAATATTCATTATTTTGCCTAATGAATGTTGATAAGCAATAGGAACGTAGTCGGTCTTTTCCATCGCATGCTAGAAAAAGACCTCAGATGTAAATAATGGCCATTTTCAACTGCCCTCAATCCCATGGTGTTATTACGTCTTGATAACTTCGTTGACTTCACATCGGCTCGATGACCTGTCATCACTAACAGTTACATAAGCAATAACTTCAGGCTATTAACACCGGGTGATTTCTTCTTCCTTTTTTTTTCTTCTTTTTTTTTCATTAAAAAGTTGCAGGAAAAACATAAAAAATTAAAAGTGCAGGTATTTCATTGATTCAGTCGTTGTCGAGTGTTATTCTCAACACCTATCATTTTATAATGCTCTATTCATCGGGGCATGTAGCCGCATATTCGTCCGCCAAAAGAATTACCAAGTTGGGGAGTACCACAACGATTGACTCTTAGAGAGTCGAAGTTATTTGACTCACGGTGGAAAAAGCATTCGGAACATCCTCAGTCTTTTCCATCGCATGCTCGAAAACACTTCGGATATACATTATGGTCATTTTGAACTGCCCTCAAGCCCGTGGTTGTTATTACGTCACAATAACTTTATGGCGTCACAATGACTAGATGACGTGTCATCACTAGCAGCAACGTCAGCGATAGTTTCAGGCTATTAAAATCCGGTGATTTCATTACAAAGTTGCAGGAATAACATTCAAAATTAAAAGCGCAGGCATTTCATTGGTTGTTAATACTCGATTGTTATTTTCAACACCTGTCATTTAATAAAAATCTGTTCTTCGTACAATCTAGCTATATGTTCGACCTCCAAAAACTTACCATCACTACGATTACCGCCGAATCTCTTTCAAGAAGTTGAAGTTTTTCGACTCGCACAGGAAAAACACAAGGATGTTCCAAATGTGGAAAGAGACGTGTCAATCGGAACCTCCTCGACCTCTTCCATCGCATGCTAGAAAAACCTCGGATGTAAATAATGGTCATTTTGAACTGCCCTCTAGCCCGTGATTGTTATTACGTTATAATAACTTCATATCGTCACAATTAATCGATGTGTCATCACATGCAGCAACGCAAGCAAGCAATAGTTGCAGAGAATTGAAACCGAGTGATTTCTTCAATTTGTTTAATTATAAAGTTCAGGAATAACAGTACAAATTAAATGTGCAGGTATTTCATTGATCGTTGAAACGGCGTCGAGTGTTATTTTCAAGACCTATCATGTTATAAGACTCTGTTCTTTGCACATTTAGCCGAATCATATATTGTGACGATTAGACCCGGCGTGCTCTTATCTTGACCCAGTTTATTACCTGGCCACCACTGTAAAGGTCCATAGCGATCAATAATTTTCGTCTGGAAGTTTCTTGATGACAGTTTAGGTGCAGAGCATTCAATAATTAGGATTGAATAGACTTGGATTATACTATATTAGTATTCAATTTTAGAACAACAATTAATATTTATTTTAAGATGAGTAAATGCTCGTACGTGACCACATTGACATATACTTTAATAACCGAGTGACCGTCTCAGTTGCAGTGTTACTTACAGGAAAATGTAATCACACAAAATCGGTTGAACTGCCACTTGAATGGACAGACACATATTTTGAATAATCAAGAGTTCATTATGTACCAAAACCAACAGATTACCTACTTTAAAGCAAAACAAAGTATGTTCAAATAGCGGTAATGCATGATTACTTACAGATATATAACTGATTTATCGACAAAGCGAGAAAAAGTACCAGTATTTCCGCCGCCATATAAACCTTACCGGCAACGCAACGTGACAGCTCCATTCACGGCACCGCTATTATGTAAACATGAACGGGGTTCATTCTTTGAGAAGTTACGATGGGCGAGGTCTTTTAAATTCGCGTGAAGAAAAAAAAAAAAAATGTTCAAGTTATAACATTATGTTTTGGTTGTTTTATTTCAATGACGGTGTACAAATTAACGTTGTTTATATCTTTATTTTCTTTAAATTATATAATAAATAGGTTATTGAAATTGTACTTAAAATATTTGTTGAAATTTCTTTGATCCGGACCTGCTCAAAAACGGAATTGCACGTGTTGCTCGAGTACAGAGTTTTTGTGTTTAAAAAAAAATCTCCTTATTGAAGATATTTGGTGTATGATTTATGCATTTAATAAATGATAGTGTAAGAATAACGATCATACACAGTTTGCAGTGCAAACGAGAAAACGCTTGTCGGAGTGCTCTGAAAGACACTCAGAAAGATACTCGGAACCCTCGGACTCCAACATAACCTCGTGCTCAGGCAAACGTTTGCACACATCAGACCGTGTATTATCCCTATATTCGGATAGTTTCTTTAACTCTATAAACATTTTTCCATAGGGTGTTAGAAACCATTTATTAGCTTCGAAATAATGTTGTTAATTTGCTCCAAGTAACAGCCTTATTAATTGAGTATATAAATCATTCTGTCTTTAGGGACAGATTACATGTTATTAGTATTTGACGCGGATAAAAACACAATTATAATGTGAGGAAGAAATTAGCAATTATCCCGTCATGCATGCCAGAAATTATGATAAAAAATTGCGCTGATTGTATGAAAACATTACACAGTATAGATTTCATCACTCAATCCATGTACCACTGATGAACAGCACACTCACTTCCTACAACAATTTTTCATTCATTCATTCACCAATTTATTTGCTTTTTTTATGTAAGGTTTTATGGATTTCTTTCGGTGCATACCACTTTATGTTATTATTTATTCAAGATGTGTCCTATATTCACTCACTTTTTTCTTCTGTTTTGTAAGTTGCATAGTTCCTTTATTAGTTTGTTTATTTCTGTGTTTTGTTTGTTTGTTTTTTCTCATTTCAGCTAAACAGTTTGCCAGTCAGTCAACTAGTCTGTCAGTTAGTCAGTCTGTTAGTAAGCTGGTTAATTCGTTGATTTGTTTGTTTGTTCTTTGGTTCGTTGGTTGTCTGGTCCTTTTTGTCAGTAGATCAGCCAGTCCATCACTTCGATCCCTGTTTTTTTTTTTTTTTTTTCGTTCATTCATTAATTCGTTCCTTCGTTTGTAAATAAGTTAATTATTTCAATAGAACACAATTATGAATGCCAGCAATATTCTCAAGTTTTATCTTTTGAAACTGAATAATTTTCACAATTACAAACAATCTTCGACAAAAACGCACTTTAATACATCATACACAATGCACGAGATATTTCATTTGCTTCTTAAATTTCATGAGGGTATCCATAATAATTAGAAATATCGTTTATACATGTAATGCCCTATCTACCAACAAGTACCTTGATTTATCGAGCTCTCCAGACTATTTCAGAAATATTAAAAAGAACGACGAATGTAATGCGATGTTTTTTCTTTTGCAGTCGAAACTAGATTTGCGTTTGCAAACACATATGGACCCAGATATACAGATCAAGAAGTAGAGTCCAAAAGTTCCACAAAACAAAAATGTTATCATGTCATGAACATCTAATTAGGTCATGTGTAATAATAATAAATACATACCGTCTATACTCGCGTATAATCTGTGTCCAAATGCAAACAACATAGACCCTGATCTGCCGTCGCATAATGCGCCGGCAGATCAGGGTCAATGTTGTTTATTCTACTGATTAGTCCTTACAGACTGCATAGACCGATCTGCCGGCGCATTATGCGACAGCATATCTGGGTCTATGCAGTTTGCAGTTCGTATAGAATTATACGCGAGTATTGACGGTATATAAGGCTTTTTCATTCGCACCCAGGCGCCTTTGCACATGTACACGGGAACATCTATATTTGCATACTAAAATTACTAACAAATTTCATTTGTCTAAATTAAATGGCCTTTGCTTAACTGTGCTAATAAGTTTGTCGTCAAAAAGTCTAAGTCCCAAAAAATGTAAAACATGTGTAAAACAAAAAAAACAAATTCCTGTAGTTGCCTAAAAATCTAATCAAGGCATCTCATATGCATACAAACATGCTTGCTAAATTTAATGTGTCTACGTTGAGTGGTTTGTGCGCATTTTTGCTAACAAGCTTCTAGAGATGGGCGGACGGATATACGGACGTACGAAAGTATGGAAGGACGGACCGACAGGACCAAATCAAGATCCCTCCTATGCAAGCAGTGGATGCATGAAACTTATTTTATCCCAGTCTAAATGCATGATGGGAATTATTGGGTCTCTATTCTGTCATTAGGACATTGTTCAATCATGATCATCATCTTGGAAAGAATTCTATATTTAGAAAGCTGTCATGGTTTAAGATCACAAAAGCAGCGCCTTGTGGACACTTACTTTTATATGCAGGACTTCCGTTCAATTTATAACAGTGTACTTTTATATGCAGGACTTCGTCCAATTTATAACAGTGTACTTTTATATGCAGGACTTCGTCCAATTTATAACAGTGTACTTTTATATGCAGGACTTCGTCCAATTTATAACAGTGTACTTTTATATGCAGGACTTCGTCCAATTTATAACAGTGTACTTTTATATGCAGGACTTCGTCCAATTTATAACAGTGTACTTTTATATGCAGGACTTCGTCCAATTTATAACAGTGTGTATTTCGTACTGAGAGTTAGTATTTTTAATGTTAAACAGCGCGCTTGATAATGTCAGAGGCCCTTCACTTTGGGATTTCTAATAACGTGTAATGCAATTGAAACCCTTAAAATGCAAGCAAAAATAACCATGTGCGATCCATACGGATAATTATATATCTGAAATTTGACTCTTTATTTTAATTTATTCTTGCAGCGCTGCTAGTCTTTATATCTCAGGGAACAAAGGACGAAAAAAAAGTACACTCTTCTTTTTATCTTCTTGTGATCTATCTCATTTTGATCGCTCTTTATCGTACGTATGTATGTACAGTATTAATTTATATTCGTTCGTTCCCATACTTGACTAATTATTGTGATTATTGCTTTTCTGGCAATGCAGAGATAAAATGCAAAATCCTGATAAACAACTGTCACAAGTGTATTTGATGTTGTTGTTGTTGATGATGATGACGACGACGACGACGACGATGATGATGACGACGACGACGACGATGATGATGATGACGACGAAGACGACGATGATGACGGCTTTGTTATTGATGTTGTCGTTGTTTCAAACATAAATCTGATAAAGAAAGGCATACTGGCAGTATTTTGTAAAGAATGAAAAGGAAGAGATAAGTCGTAATGAAGTGACTAATGTATTCCTTGTGGCTTGTTCCAAGTAGGGTACTTATGCATCAGTATATCCGGTATCGATGAGTCATGGACGTTAGCCTCGTTCATCATAAAACGCCTATGCAATACTTCACATTAAAGTGAATTTAGAGTGTCATATCGGGTCTGAAGACTTGTTTTCACACAGTATGTATGTGTATATATATATATATATGTGTGTGTGTGTTTGTCTGTGTGTCTGTGTATCTGTGTATGTATGAATTAAAAATTCTGAGTTGGAGATAGAGAAAAAAGACAGAAATGGAGATAAAGAAAAGGACAGAAATATGGAAATATATACAGAGAGACAGACAGAGATACGGACAGAAATTGAAAATGCTTTCCATGTACAATGTAATTATGTCCATAAACATTGACATTACCATTTTCATCCAGATCAAAATCATCTACGCTGTATCTCTCGGCTCCATAAGCGACAAAAATTGTATCTTCTCCGAAGAAATCTTTCAAAGAGATGACCTGCAAGAAAGTACAATTTTATAAGTCAGATCGTGTTAAAATATTGTCATTTAAATAAATTTAAATGTATATAATTCATTGTCTATAATTGCAATAAAAATTACACTACACTGCCGGTGAAAGATAGATATTACTTCATTATTAAAGCAACAAGTACAAGTCTTCTTCTTCTTCTTCTTCTTCTTCTTCTTATTATTATTATTATTATTATTTTTAGTAGCTACATTATCATCATCATCAGATTCATTTGAGAGACAGACAGACAGAAAGAGACAGAGACGGAGAGAGGATCATAAATAAAATACACACAGACAATTAATATGCAAACAGAGTTCAGCCAGCAGTCTATTTGAACTAGTACAATGGAAGAAACACATTTCTAGCAAGTTTCCGAAAATGCACAAAATATGTCAGAAATCATTGTTGTAAAGGAGATAAATTCAAGACATCTTGGAACAAAACAGTTCTAGATCGATAAGACACTATACAAAGGCAGAGCAATAGTGTCATACAGTACCGAAAATATAGGGATGATTTACTGATATTGGATTTTTCTGTTGGAGAATTATTCTCCTCGATAAATCTGCTTTCAAACAAAACCAGCTGATGTCTTTCTGGACGTATGAATCATCATTCCCAGACGGGATGATGATGGAGGAAGAAATTCCCAGAACAACATGCTGGAAAATGTAATTTTATACTGATATCTTAATGTGAAGTTGTACACGTGCCCCATTCATACATCAATGTTTCTGTTAAAAAAAATATGGTGATTTACGCCTCCTAAGTCGCTGCAAAAGTTCCAGTCTTTAAAAAAAAAAGCAAAAAAAAAAAATATATATATATATTTGTATAGAGCAACCTGTTAATTTATTGAAATCATATGATTATTATGGTAGCATAATGTTGTATTTAAGTGCAAAAAGTAATTTTATTCATGCTGTTTCTTAACTGCAAATAATAACGTGTCTGTTCGTTTGAATTGAAAAGCTTTTTAAAAATAATATATATCTATTGTACAATCTTCCTTCAACATGAGATCAAACATGACAGACGTGGACCAAAGAACCTAACTTTTAGCAGTTTTACGAATGTGATCTTTTCATTGCAATTAGTCCCGTTTGGTTCGCAGTAAATTATGGTTTTTCAAATTGTCAAATCTGCTCAAAGAATATCTGCTAAATTTATCAAGGAATATTATTATTATTATTATTATTATTATTATTATTATAAATAGATTTTATGTTCCATACATATGTGTACGTGGATAGACAGATTCGTGCGGATAAATAAAGATCTGCACCGGAAAGTCAAGACGAAAGAGTGCATGCCATATTTCTAGACCTGATATAAACTTTTGGGACAAGCTTCATTCTTTCTCTTTAGCGATTTTATTGTATTCTGTATTATAAATGGAAGAATTTACATAATGCTTATTTCATATGAAAGTTGTGACATGAAGAATGTATATCTTTTGCGCGCCCTGAAGAGTAAATTCAAAATTATTAAAAAAAGTTCCATAAATTTCATATAAAAATCTGTACATATGTGAGAATTTTATTATCACATGACAATATCTGCCGATGTATTATTCAATAAACCGCTCTAAAAGGTTAAGTGAAAGAGCTTTATTACCGGGAATTTTCATTGGCAAATTGTGGGGTCGAAAACGGACCCCATTCCCAAAATAATAATAATAAAAAAACAAAAACAACAGAAAAAAAAAAACAACAACAACAAGAAATGATGTGTATATTCCCAATGTTGGCATGACACTTCCAAATTCAGGCAATAAAAAAATATATAAAGTAGCAATAACCTTGAAATACCTTAAAAAATAAAATTAAAAAACTCAGAAAACATTAACACAGGTAGTATTTATTTTATTTATAAAAAAAAAAGAAAGAAAGAAAAAAATACAACAAAAAAACAACAACTTTGATCTAGTGCATAAATTTGCGTAACGAATATAAACTGATTCCCGGATGACGTCGTAACCCCGAGATCAGCCTTGTTTTGAGTTGTCATTTCAGTAAAGGAAGGTGTTTAGGCGAAAAAACAGGATAAACTTACAATAACACTGCTAGATCTGCTGCCTCACTGCTTAAAAGTAATATATTTTCCGTCACCTTTTGCAAATTCTTCAAAAAAAGGAAGGACAAATAAGAGCAGAAGTTTCTACAACAACAACAACAACAAAGTTTTAGATACCAACCTATCGTGGAAGTCGTGTTTCGAGAGAAGTGAGAACGCTACCTGGGATTCAGTATGGTAAAGAATGACGTGGTGTTACACATATTAACGAGAATATGAGACGGATATATCAGCTTTAATATGTGATAAATGCAATTTTACAATTTTAAGCCTACATACATTGTTGCAGAATGAATGACCAACGCAAATTTGTTTTGAGTCGGCCAAATTTTGTATACGGCCAATCTGTCTCAATCAATATATACGCAAAAGCAGGGACCAAGAAGTGAATCATCTTTGACGCTGTTTTTATATACCATGGCAGATCATAAATTCAGTATACAATTTCAGGATAACGTATGAGATATACACAAATAAAACTTACTGCATAGCGGACTATCCTCGGTTGATACTTTAAAATTCTGAGCACATTTAAAAGTACTGGAAACGTATTTTTTTTTCTTAAATTCTATATTCATAGCACATGATGCAGATTCATTTTCTTATTCATACATATTTCTGGTAATTCCTTATTCACACATATTTCTGGTAGTTCTTTATTCATATATATTTCTGGTAATCGTTTTTTCATACATATTTCTGGTAATTCCTTATTCATACATATTTCTGATAATTCCTTATTCATACATATTTCTCGTAATTCCTTATTCATACATATTTCAGGTAACTCCGTGACGAATGTAATAAATATAAAGGTCGTTGCTAAGTTCCAACGTTCGTCGGATTATGAGCGAAGATTGATTATGGAAGCGAAAACAGTCTCCAATTCTTTCCCGACTGCTCCACCAAGCGTAAAGACAGCGATAACCGAGTGTGACTGTCATTCTTGCATGAGTAATTAATTTAATTATTAATGAATAATCAACAATTTATCTTCAACAAAACTAGAGCAACTTCAATAGGTCACCATCGGAAATCTCCATCTTTATTTTTATACTGTACACAAGTTCAAGATCAATATCAAAAAGATCTCCTTAGTTCATTTCAAATACGTTTGTTCGACAATGATTACAATTTATACGAAAATCTGGTCTGGAAAATAATATGTATTCCCAACTACAAAACCACAATAAAATCAGTACCGGGGGTATGTACCTTTCTATCCCAATCCCATCAACACACTAGACATATATACCTTGAAAACGAAGTAAGAAATTATATATAACATGTTCTTATTATATATAAATATATCTCAATGTTCATCTATAAGTGGAAGACACCAAAATAAAGAATTTCCAGAATGGTTTATCTGTGCCTTCTACCCCCCCCCAACTCCCCCCCCCCCAAGACACGGGTCAGAACCCAAAATCCGTTACATATATTATGTCTTCCTGGCGTGAATGTATATATAAAGTTTGATTGAAGAATGTTTGAAATTAGTATATACTTTAATCTAAGAACTATTACTTTACTGTTGATATTCAATATTTTCCCTGTGTTTAATATAGATAATATACTGCAGCCAAACATTTGTACATACCATTACCATGTGACGTATGACTACATTTGTTTATAGAAAAGACGGCGTAATCAAACTAGTGATATCTGAGAGTTTTGAAAAAATCTGCAATGAAAATTATATCGCAAAAATTAGTAAAACTACCGCTTGAGCAGAAAGAGACATATTACGCGGTTTAGAGTTGATTTTGTACCTAAAATCAGAGAGCCGCTGTTTGAAAGCAGACAAATTTCTTTATGTAAGGTATCGCATGATTGCTAGCAGTAATTTGAATGCTTCAATATTGGCATTTGTAAGCTATTTTTCGAGTAGGACATAAATGAGTAAAATGAGGTATACAGTCTATTCGCAAACTAATAGCTTTGAAAAGCATGGCTTGTAAGACTACACTACGTTCCAATAGTTTACCCGCAAAAAAACAAAAACAATAATGACTGATCGCTTTCATGTTGTACAAGTCGAAAAGCAAGGAAGTGTTCTGGTTGCAACGCGAACACTACAAACTGATTTTGGTTTTGCCACCTACCGAGACAAACCCCTGCAATCGAAAGTTGCTCTCCCAAACTGCTCCCCAGGTGGTGTTCTCGCTTCTCTCGAAACGCGACTGACACCTCAAGTTGAAATCAGCCAATTTATGGCAGAAACGCCTGGGCTTGTTTTTACCTCATTTTTCAATGGATGCTCAAAAAGTAGCGGAAAATATGTCAATTGTAAAACTATAGCCAGCAACTCTAGCACTTTTATTGTAGTTTTCATCTTTTCGCCAAAACTCGACGCAAAACGTGGGGATCAAACGGTCTGTGCAGGCAGTGGCGTTGTTGAACTACGTCGCTGAGGAGCAATTTGTTACTCTACGAACTGGCCGCCATGTTTGTGCCAGTACCCATGGACATTTCGCAGAATGGAATTATCCTAATTATCGATATGATCTCTTATACCGGCCATTATAATGGAAAATACTATTTGTGTTTGTTTGTGGGTTTTAACGCCATTTTTCAGTCCATGATAGGCTCTATATTTGGTAGAGAGAAAAAAACAGGAAAACCCCGAGAAGAACCACCGACCCACGGTAAGCTACAGGCAAGCTTTCTCACATGCCCACGTTAGTCAAGTCGAGACTCGAACCCACGCGGACAGAGGTGAGATGTGGGTGATCTATAAAGGCTAGCGCCTTAGACCACTGGGCAACCCGGGGCCCCTGGGAAATACTAAATTAAGGGTTTGTACAATTCATTTCCAAACTGGATTTGTGGTTTTCGATAAAATAGAAAAACAAAACAAACCGAAAGTATAAGCTCATCTTAAGTGTAATATAGTATTTTTGACTGCCATGAAAACTCTATGTAACGTAACATTTTTATTTACATCACTGCTGTTATTTGATGTCAGAGAGAAGTAAGCACGAATAGCTTTATCTACTTATTTAGAATTTACGATGGGCGGAGTCTATTAAATACGTTCGCGTGAAGATTAAAATGTTAATATTTAAGTTGTAACATTATGTTGTTTGAAGTATAATATGATTAGGTAAAACCTAGTAGCGAGCGAAGTTTGGTGGACGTGTGTGTGTGTGTGTGTGTGTGTGTGTGTGTGTGTGTGTGTGTTTGTTCTGACTGGCGTAGCGTGCCGTCATGGAGATGTGACGCATATTGTCTCAAGCGCGATTTCTGCCTGTGTAGAGTAATATTCCTGAGTTGGAAGAAATATTTACTGATATTGTCGTTGAATTAAGACTAAGAATACAAATCTTATAGATTTTTAATAAGTTTCATGACTATGAAAATAATTTATGATGAATGTTAAGAACACTATTTACTCGTCTTATTTCGTCATTTTCAGTAATGGGGCATGCGCAAAATACCGGAAGATAATGTCAGAGGCTATAGACACTTCCGGTACAACTATTTTTAAACTGCTAGAATTATAGTTTTTACATTCAGACCCGTCAAAGCTTCGCTCTCCATAATAAATAGGTTACTTAATATATACTGAAAAAGGTTCGTGTGGACTCCTTGTTCTGGCGTGCCGACTAGCATGCTCGTCGGCCACTGCCGACAAAAAAATCGCCCATCTGAGTATTTTTCAGTACAAATATATATCAATGTCATTGAAATGTTAGTATATTTGCTCTTTGACCCCTCTTAGGAAGCCCAGGAGAGAGAACAAAAAACAACATCCCCTCTTGCAGATGGTTACCATACGGGCAAGATAACTACCAAGTTGGATGAATCTCCACAAGCGGTGTAGGAGGAGTGGAGCTAGGGGCAGATGGACTGATAGACAGACCAATATCCCAATATCAACATGCTAAAAAATGCATAGGTTTAAATCTGTGTTCGATCGGCACATACAATTCTGACATTTGAAACCAGATGACAGCGCAAAATTTGGCAGCACTAACTCCGGCTGGAACCGGTCCGATTATGTAACAATTCTGAATCAATACATTCATGTGCAGTAGTTGCTAAGCACTGCAGGAACAATACATTGTAAAATAATACCAACCAGATTCGAGCCAGGTGTATAATTACTAATTTGCTCATGAAGATCGGAAAAACTGGAATTTAGGTTTAGAAGATTATAACCTGCTTTTGTTTTCTAGCTTCGCCAGTCATAATGAGGTCGAAAAAGAATAAACGAATGAGTCATATTCTTAAAAGAATTTCCATTATCCGATTTAAACTGGAAAAATGTACTCGATTCTGTTCAATATGTCTGACAGAACCAACACACAAATATTGCTTAAACCGAGCTTTCTTCATCTTATATTCGTTTTTATTATTATTTGTCTATTTGTGTGTACATTTCCAAAAACAGACAAATAAAGTGAATTGAAAAGATAGAGTAAACTTGGTCCAAAATATCGTTATAATTTCTCTAACGTGGGCCAGCTCTTGATCTTGTTTTTTGGTTTATATATTTATTTTCCGTTGATTCATATGTTGACATCCGAGTGACCACAAAATGTTTCCTTTGCGAACAAATGTCGATTGTAAAGAGATCCCAGATAAAGTCAAATTAAAATGGAGCTATCTGGTTTTTTTCTAGAACTTGGGTCTTTTATATGGAGATATCAGACTATCACGGAGGTTATATATCAAGAAAAGTCGCGTTTGTCTCAAGTCCCTGATAATTAAAAAAAAAAAATATTGTAAAATAACAAAATCTTTATTTATATTTCTCAGTCACTTTTCTGCCAAATTCTGCGGTCACCCCGGGTTCTTCCGCCGCCAAACATACTGGCCACCATGTATAGTCTATCATATGCTGAAAAATGGCGTTAAACCCCACAAAACCAAATCAAACTTACTGCCCCGATTAACTCAATTTGATCTCAGAGCAAACATGGCGGATTAACGCTCGGCATGTACCCCTGTTGCAGAGGTGGTGTGAGTTCTCAAGCCGAGAACGAGGTTCTTGTTCGTTCTCGAACAGCGTTCTTTACATTGTTCTCATGTCAAGAACCTTGTTTTCGTGTCTCGCTAAAGGACACCCTGGATGAAAAGATACTAAATTGTAAAGGAAGATAAATGAAGTACGGCCGATGTTTCGCAAAGAAAGGAACAAAGTGGATCCCTTGTTTGCGACAGAACAATTAAGGGTTTGTATTCCTGTATTAGCTAGCGGCAAACTGTATTTGCTTTGCACAAAAGGAAAACAAACTTAGTTGTAAACACATTATTTTAATGCTACATGCACACGTATTTCACTCATCTATATTATTATATTATTAATGCCCCTTGTTCTTGTGCGTCGGCCCACAATCTTGACGACACAGCATTTTGTTTCCACGTATGTTAATAAGACATCTGCGCATTTGGATGATTTAACATGAGCGCTCATTCAAATGACGTATTTAAACGACTTAACTAATTTATCAGCCTTTGTGAGCATGAGATGGAAATCATCCAACGAGTTTCATACATTTCATTCGAAATGAGCACATGTAAGAATCTATGAACTACATGACGAAAATCACATATAGTGTTCACTGACTGTATTCAATACATCACAAAAATCGCCTTGTAAAATCATTCCGAAGTATAGTCCTTAGAAGGGATGGCGTTTAAAGAGTCGTTACCTGAGCCAACTTTTGCTTAACCAACGTATTTACTTGAGACAGGAGACCAGTGAATTGCTTTTTGGCAACAGTCAGAATCCTTTTATCGTAAATATTGAAATTTAATGGCGAGAAAGACGATATGGAAATTATAACAGAGAATCGCAACATAACTTTATCTTGCATGAAATTAGTAATGTCTTAAGCGACAACTTGGTTGTGAAAACATTTTCAAGCAAAGCAAACCTATCTTTTTAAATATTTTTCTCTGTTTTGTGACTTTCAGAGTTGATTTGGATGACGTTGTTTTAACTATTACAGTAGTTTAAAATTCGCGGATTGGCTTACGATTGAAGCAAAGAGGGCACTTCTACTTCAGAATAGAGTTCCTTCTTCGAGATACTATGTATTTTAGGCTTAACCATGTAGAGAGAAAAATATTTTTATTATTACAAGAAAGGTAACGCTCGATCTTCGTATGGTGTTTCGCGAAACGTCGTACGTTATTTAAATGGTCAATGAAATGTTTCCGAGCTGTGTAACCCTAACAAAATTCTGCTGACGTTTCAGCTGATATGGAACGATGTAACTTCTACCGACTGCTTATTGAAACCGTGCACGAGGGACATTGTAGGTATCAGTACACTACACTAAAAATCTCCTTAGATGGTTCATATATATATATATATATATATATATATATATATATATATATATATATATATATATATATATATATATATATATATATATATATATATATATATATATATATATATATATATATATAGGAGTGTACTGGGTAAACAACTCGGCCCTGGACTTATCTGCCGGGACAGGCCCGGGGTTTTGCTCACACCAGTAAAACACCGGTAAAAACGGATTTTTTTGCGGCGGCCCACCGGGATTTGTCCCGGTATGCCCAGTGGCCAGTATACCTCTATTATATATATATTTTGTTTTAGTGAAATTTATCTCAGAGATATATATAAAATTATTAAAGCAAAACTATCCTAAAATTGTTACATGATATTAATTACGACACAACATACCAAAAACAGTTATGAGTCATTTCTGGAAATACATTGTTATTGCATTTGAATAAAACTGCCCTGGCTGATTCACTTCTGTCAGCGTTGTCATCCCACACACAAGACAAAAGACTGAATTAAATAATGATCATTTCCTGTTTGGGACTGATGTTGCTTTCTAATGGCTACAGTAATATTCTTGATTTGTCAGCAGGTCTGCGGGTTAAAAACAAATCGTGGATAGTGTAATAATATCATTAGAAGCTATAAATAGGATGCAATAGCAGCTTATTGGTTGATGCAGAGGTGTGATGCAAGACATCAATAATGTTATCATCAACGTCATATATAGCATTGACCAATCAGAAGGCGACCTATGTTCGTGTAAAGAGGTGCTTCTTGAAGTAGCTACTCCCATACTTCCTCCATTATCAATGATAAATATAACCTGGAAAAGGCGTTTCTCTTTGTTTTTGCGAGAAATTTTTGTAATAAAAGACTTAATGACATTTTCTTTCCCGATTTTCTTGGCCTTTGTTTTCAAATTATTAGTAAATTGCTGATGCTGAGAATTAAACTTACGAAGGTGGACAATGTTCGAGCAAATCGTGTTTTCACCTACCGGAAACAGGTTCTAACCATTATGTTACAGTTATGGTTAGTATCGCATCTTGCCATTTGCCACTGATGGCTGATCTTTCCATGAAATTTCTTCCTTTGATTACAAAGACTTGAGATTCAACGAGCAACGAACAAAGTGTTCAGATAATCGCATTCTTTTGTCTCTTACTGGCTATAAATCGGAATATGAAAACACACGAAACATCAATTGCATGAGTGCAATAATCGGAAATTCCATTAATTTTCCTTCATCTGTTGTATGCATGCTGCGTTGACGCTCTTTTCAAAGCAAAATAGAAATAGCAGAGCTTCATGACTCTGTAAGCAGGAAATGGTTTTGAAAATCAGTTCTTCTGGGCATTAAATTCTCTCATTCATCTCAACCGATGCATAGTGAGGGAAATGTTCTTGTATAGACAAGTAAATAGAGAGAAAACAAGTTATACAATCGCAAGATTATATCATTTTCATAGATATATGATCCCAAAGATAGAATTAGTTAAATCTGTTTTGTAATGATGTTATCTTACTTCAGTAAAATTTAAAAAAAAAAAAAGTTCAAAGCTATAGAGCTAAAAAGAAGAAGAATTAACACATTCGAGAAAAATCCATATTCAATAAGTTATGTGTGTACAGCTAAAGCTGTGACCCAGGCTTCATTACATTTGTTTTCAAAATTTCCTAAAATTTAAGATATTTCACTGTCTTGCTTGATATACATATGACAATATTAGGATCCATGTCGGCGACAGAGAAAGTAAACAGGATGACAAATAATTTCATAGTATGAACATTTTATACGTTGGAATCTTTTTACTCTTGAAAAAATACAAGATTTGAGGAATTGCTCAAATTTTAGGAAAAATTCAGGGTTTCCTTACAGATAAAACAATGTTTTTCAGTAAAAATCAAGATATTATGACTGTATCTTCGTCCTAAATGCTAGCTGAATCTTGAGCGTACAATTCATTATTGCCAATCAAGCAATAGGAAATATACTAGTCTCGATTTGAGGAACTAAATTTTATATGTTTTGTTTAGTGAAAGTATAACTTGGGATTGTCCATGATTTAAATGCATACACAAAATTAGGAGTCTTCATATGCTAATTATGCTACGTAGCTGTATATTTTTGCCTTAAAACAACATAAATTTTAACACCGATAAGCACAATAGCATATGATCACCCCAGGGGCTAATTTCAGTGCCATGACATTTTTTCAAGCTAAAAATATAGGCACAAATGTCTCAGGAGAGTGTGAGCAAGACAAAAATAAAAAATAAAATTTTTTAAAAAAAATTAAAAAAGCATGCTTGTGAAAACTACTTCATCGATAAACTGCAAATATTCAGTTTGCTTTTACACGTTCATCTTGGGAATAATGCTAATAAGGATGACTTGCCTCATTTGAATTTTTGAACACGAACAGCAATCTAGTTTTAGGAACAAGCTGAGCAATAAATCTATGCAAGAAAACCATGCTAAAACAAGAGATTAACGGAACTTGTTAGAGGGAGATGATAGTATGGATGCAAATGACAAAAACGAGGAAATGCACCGATCGATCAAGTGTTCTAGGTGTGACGATATGACGAGGGGAATGGGATGTAAAATGCCCTAAATTTTCTGGTCAGAAGATTCTTTCCAAATGCAGAAAATTTGCACCCTGATAGCATTCCAACGCCACATACCGAGACTTTTGCGAGTCTCTTGGACCTACCTCTTCATTCCTAAAACAATCACTTTAATAGATTTTGTATCTGGACATGGATACCACGATCGATGTTTCTTTCATAACCTTGATTACATGCATTTACTTCGGTTCTGGAGATACGAATGATTAGTTAGTAACCCGTTTCTAGCTAGCAATATCGATTTTTTTAATAACTAAACTTTATGGTATACCAAATATCTCCCATTTGACTTCAGGCTCCCTTTTTTTGTGATAACCTGTCAAAAATTTTGTTTATTTGGTGGTGAACGGGAGGTGAGTACTTTTACTTGATATGAACTCTTTTTTTAAATCTGGCAAAAATGCACTTTGATGGAGGGGGGGGGGGCACTTTTCCGGACAAGAACTGATTATACATTGTCATGATTGCACACAATAATACTAATTCAGTTGATTTAAATTTTCTATCAAAAGATTATTAAAGCATACTATTACAACTTCTTGTGATGAAAACGCGTGTAACGCATAATCAGAAGGTATTAATCTATTTTACATACTGACCAATGAAAGTCATCCCACTCGCTTTTGTGTGTTTCTCGATGGCGTGAGTGTACTACGGGATTTCTAAACTGGATCCAAGCTCATAAGGCTATACTCCTGAACATAATTCATCAAACAGGGAATCAAAAGGGCGATAGTGCACGTACCCCCACCCCCACCAAAAAGGGGTTAATGCGTGTAGGTCAGTGGCGTAGCAAGAAATTCGGCCCCTCCCCCCGTCGCAAAACCTGATTCTTGGGCCCTCTCCCGATAAAAAAAGAAGTTGTTTTATGGGAATTTTTGGCCCTCGCTGGGCCTTCTGCCACCCCCACCCCCAGGGCAGTTGCGGAGGTTGCTTGGGCGGTTGCAACGCCACTGGTGTAGGTGAATTACAGTACGATAACAATCTGAAACTAATATCAGCGAAAGATTTTGTACATTAAATGTATGGTACTGTAAGCAATTGAACTCACGACACAAAAAAGTTATGCGGCGATTCTCTGATTAAACGCACCACAACCTTCCCCTCTTTTGAATTCCAATGTTCACGAAAAGATCAAAGTACTTCGATCGCCGCAAAAACCCACATGACTGGTCCTTGTATTAAGTCAAATCTTGGCTTAGCGAAACCTTTGGCAGGAAACCAGTCTACAAATGCCATCTCTTCTGAGGCGCGTATTGCATTTATACCATGAATAACAGGATTCAATGTCAAAACGTTTGATTTATCGACGTTTCGACTTAGTGATTTGCAAGGAATTGTCTGCATATCAATTAAAGATACGCTCTTCAATAGAACAGAATTTAAAGTCAAATAAACTCGAAATTTATGAGACCTTCGAGTGATTTATGCATCTCACAGCAGAAGACATTATTGATCGTTAAAGCGCTTAGCATGTCGTCTGCGCTTGCATTCTTGATATGGGCAAAGAATCCATAGTTTATGACCGCCATACATTTTGTTGGCGGTTTCAGGTTGTCTAAATTGGATTAGTAAAGTTTTATAATCGACCGTTGTTCCTTCACCTAAATATATGTTGTAAATTAGAAAATCCAGACATTTCGACATTATTTAAACACGGAGACACACATTTTTGAATGCTTGTTCATACAATGTACGACATCGGCAATCTATATATTTTTCTATCAATTGTGACTTAAATCAGAGGAATTTTTATTGGATTAGCGCGAAAAGACACGCCAAGATTTTTTTGACTTACTCACTTGAACCAGTTTCTAAGCAAGAGACCGATTAGTGGATCTTAAAGCCATGTGATATGTTTTTGTTTTTTTAGGGACCGACCATTTAACTCTGTGTGTGTGTGTTTGTGTGTTCTTTTGCAAACAATGTACACCCCCCTCCCAATAGCTTAAAAAACAAACAACTCTTCCTCTAATTGGAAGAAAAAAATAAAATTCTATCCATCATAATAGTCAAAGGAAGTTATTTGGAGAAAAAGAAAAAATTCCAGGTTTGAAAGAATATCCCAGGCGCCCCCCCCCCTCCCCCCAAAAAAAAGATTAAATGAAAATATGAAAAGATTGGTCCGTTAAATCACAGCAGTTTTATGGGAGTTGTTCTTACAGTTTCAGTACGCTTATGTATCTTTTTATTTTACATCTTCTGGTCCCAATCAGTTCTAGTGATGTACACAATACAGTTCGGCTGCAAAACTATCACGAGGTAATCTTCAGCCGGGTGATCCAATTCCCTGCAACTCAATGACCACGAGGAGTCAAAATTTTGTGCCTTTGAGAAGTAGGTGTCAGAATATTTTGTGTAATCAATGTACAACAAATATTTGTATAACATGGGATTTGGGCCTATATTAACATATATATGAAAGAATGTTGGGAGGACTTGAAAAGAAAAATCCTAAATATATAAAACCATGACTAACCTGCGCTATTCAATATAGCTGTGAAATTCATGCTTTCCTTAAGCGTCGAATGGAATATACAAGGAAATTTATCAACCAAATCTATATGGATGGATATTTTTTTTTAAACGATATCATTGAATATTTCGGGGACAGAATAAGGATTATTATTTCGATCTTTTTACCTCCCTTGATGATGTATAATGCAACTATAGTATAGTTTTCAAATCTAATCTTTAAATACGGTATTTGTTATGTTATTAACATATTACTTTAGAATAGTACAAGCCTGGTTTATAGTAGTCACTTTTAAAAAATAACTTTGAAAGTGACGAGTATTTAAATTCAACTCAGCATTTTATCCGGTGCAATTTTAACACCACGAAGTTAAAATAAAAAAAAAAAAAAAATAAAAAAAAAAAAAAAAAAAAAAAAAAGAAATGAAAGGTATCAAATAAAGTATTTCTGATCGATAAAGTAATGGATATTAAGTACCTAAAAAAAATAGCTAATTTAATGATACCAAGATCCGGGGTAATTTTAACACCACGAAGGTACAAAAAAATAAAAATAAAAAAAGGGGGAAGGTATGAAACAAAGTATTTCTTATCGTTAAACTAATGGACATTAAGTACTCTAAAAAAAATGGCGAATTTAATGATACCAAGTAAGATTGATATCCATTTCACTTCCTCCATATCTACATGGGGTATATTTATATGTAAGCTATAGTTACATTGTGGATTCTAAGCAACGCACCCTTTGGTATTTACAGTCAGCAGGGAAAAAAATTATAATATAGAAATACTATGGTATAATGTTCACACGATCTTACATGGGCTGTAACCTGTACGAATGTAAGTATGCCCTTTGATTGCAGCGAGAGAGAGAGAGAGAGAGAGAGAGAGAGAGAGAGAGATATTCTTACGAAAGAAACCGCATAATCTTACGAAAGAAACCACATAAGCAAGAATACAGGAGCAACAGTGCCAACATACATTTTAATATTTTAATGCACTCAAACCTGAAGTTAGAAGGCTGTAGTTAACATAACCACTTATTCGTCCGTTGTAGTCGAATAGTCATAGCAGTTCCACATTTAGAAGAAGAAAAAAAATGGGGTTATCTGAGTGTTCAGGATTACATAATCTTTTCTCTTTTTCAAAATCTGAATCCGTCACAACATCACTGCAACAGTAAACACCGCCACACACAAGCGGCATAATGACATATACTCTTCCAATTTAAAATTATCGCGATATGATAGAGATTACATAAATTATATACTATATACATTTTATGACATTATACATTACAGGGCAAATACTACTTCGGGGTTTTCGCATTCGACCGATACTGTGACACCTACATGTTTAACCTATAGCTACATTGTAGATTTTACACAACGCACTTTATTTTGTTTTGAAATTTACAGATAATAGAAAATAATATCGCATATGTCCGAGACTGTACCTCATCCGACCGAACGATGATACCGTGCTCTCTGCCGCATTCAATTGGTCAAGTGTGAAAACCGGTTTTTAGTATTTTCCATACGTAAATTGTGTAATTTTTATTAACTCGGTTTCGAACTTTGTCTGCGCAAGTAACACAAGTAATTCATCAGAAAAATATCAGAAATAAATATTTTATAACAAAAATTCGCTTGATAGCTTAGACATGTCGATTATATATCAAAGTTTAAAAGACTTCTGTATAGTTCGGTATTGCTTTTTGTAGACCAAAAAGGGCACGTAAGAGATG
Source organism: Margaritifera margaritifera (assembly GCA_029931535.1). Lineage (NCBI taxonomy): Eukaryota > Metazoa > Mollusca > Bivalvia > Unionida > Margaritiferidae > Margaritifera > Margaritifera margaritifera. The sequence goes on along the minus strand of JAQPZY010001629.1, from coordinate 3,892,241 downwards.
TACTGCACGTTTGAAGTGTCTTGATGACTACAATGGTATATTTACATAAGATGAGTGTTATCGACTGTCTGAAGAGGCCAGTCCTGTGAAAGCGACCAGCCATTCCCAGTAGGCTGAGTGTTCTATATTATTGTAGAACTCCCACCGTTAGATCTTAATTATGTAAACACGACAACGGTTTACCGTGGAGAAGGTCAAGGAGCAACCGATAAAATCAGGGTATATCAGTTTGACAGACGGTAAAAATAATATTCGAACTCCATACACTCGCGTGTTTTATCAGTATTATAAGCCGACACTTACATCCTCTCTCTCTCTCTCTCACACACACACACACACATCTCTCTCTATCTCTCTCTCTCTCACACACACACACATCTCTCTCTCTCTCAAACATCTCACACACACACACACACACACACACACACACACACACACACACACACACACAAATACCGGTACTCATTTCAGGCATTGAGGACGCGTAAACAGCTTCTAATTTTCAGTTAATTGTTTCAAGTTCTTTCTTTGCTGAAAACAAGTCAGGAAAATATTACGGGGTCTCAATCTCTCCAGTTTCACCCGAAAATCATATGTTGTGTAAAGTCATCCATAGGATTGCGTGTTTTCGTTCACTCTTTGCGTCTTCAAATTTAAAAACAACGTAGGGGAACCAAGAATTGACCACAAAAAGGGAAGATCTGTACCTTCCTATTAGATTACGTATGTGCAGAATAGCCCCCAAATATATAAACAGCTCTTGAAATGCTAATAATTGCTAAATATGGGCCTACATTTGACCAAAACATCCTATACATGTGTATTTATTTTCAGTAAAGGTTTTCGTATCAGTGTTCAGGTGTCAAATTTTAGACTTTGCACCCTGTAAGAAATCAAAACGTAAAGTCCTAAATTATTATAGGAAATAACTTATCGAGTTAGTATAATATTAGAAATACTTCGAAAATATCGTCCTCTGTGCAAGCGCACGTGTGTGTGTATGTGCGAAGTGTTTGCCAGCTGACCGGCTTCGTTTGTCCGAGTGACTGCATAAAGCTCAACAGCCCGAATAGTCCACTCAACCGCATAACTATTACAACACATTGTTCCACTCCCCCTCCCCGATTAATCACAGAGGTAGAAGGCGAACACCCAGGATATTCAGTATTAGTCTTTTCAGTTGCCTATCATGAACACCATTCGCCCTGTGGTCAAACTTTGAGGTTGTTGTGGAAAAGATGATATGAGCGCGATTAGCATAAATTCTGGATGAAAAAAAAAAAAAAAAGGATATGAGATACTGGCTTCTTCGAACAATGTATGTATGTATGTATGTATGTATGTATGTATGTATGTATGTATGTATGTATGTATGTATGTATGTATGTAGTAGTGTTTTATGGCACCTCAGCACCAAAGTATCTGTTTAGTGCCAACAAAAGGTCAAGTTCGAAAAATGTATCCTTCGAAAAAATGCATTAAAATACATTAATTAGATGAATGTATTGATCGATCGGTGCTTGCGTCATTTCTTACAAAAAGACTTGTCTGTGTGATCTAAGAAGTCAAACAACACAATGTTCGTGATAGAGAAGAGACTGCTTATTTCTTTAAAAGGCGGCAAGGATCTTACTCTCCATTCAACGTAAGAAAACCGGCTGATGGCTTACGTATATAACTTATTTGTTTATCTCTCGTATATACCGTATTCACCGGTATATAGATCACATACAACTGAGAACGGCGTAAACTCAGATCTGCCAACGAATCATGCTCTGACAGATCGTGGTCTACGCTGTCCGTTCTACTAATGATTTTGTACGCCAAAATCATAGAGCTTGATCTGCAGGCGCTTGGTGTGATGTTTTTATCCGGGTTTAAACTGTTTGCAATTGTGGTGCGTGTTATACAAGGTTATAGACAGTATGTATAATCGCACATTGACTTACAACTTTATTCAGAGAACAGTCAAGTGTCGCCAGTTTTTCACTCTGTCCACATTTGTACCGATTGTAATAATGTATATTTGTACAGAAGTTATGATTACGCTTTTTTTTAAAACCAGAACATCACGAAAAAATATTGTACTCGCAATATCTTCTAATAAAAAGCTAAATATTTTATTAAATTCTCAGGTTATCCATAAATCATATCTGCATCCTGTACATACGCCTATGAACAAATTTTGGACACGAAAAAAGTTAAATATTTTCAGCTATACATATTTCATATACCAGTCTCCTTCAACCAGACATTCGCGTCGCTTAGTGAGATCTCCGCCAAAAGTTTGGCGGAGAACTTACGAAGCCACGGCGAGTCTAGTTGATTGATTGTATTTTCTGAATCAATAAACGAACATCCATCTCAGACTACACAGGCATATTCCAAAATGGGCCTGATATAAGTTATATACAGTTTGATAAGATTTGCCTGCTAAGTTTGTATTTTAGTTTTCGAAGATTGGCTATTAGAAATTATGCTGTTTTTGGAATGCTATCAACATGTCAAGTGCATCAGCATTTATAATAGTTTCTCGTGAATAAGTATCGTGCAAGAAGACCATTTGTATTCTATTACTTAGATAGTTTCAAACAATTTCAGCTAATTAGCTGAAACACCTTATTGGTTGAGTTTAAATATTAAGCCTCTGTGCCAGACCTGATCAAATGCTTTTGATAAATCACAAAATACAATTCAAGAATGTTGAGATTGTTCCAGTGACATACATATACTATAATACAGTTCAACAAACTGAAAAACAGTGGGAATTAATCCTGATTTATACTAGTAAAAAAGTTTTTATACAAAATAATTATAGACATGTTTCAAAATATTTGCGACACAGCTTTGTCTATAATAATTATAGATGTTTGCGACACAGCTTAGGTCTATATTTGGAAACTTCATGCAAATCACATTTTGTAGGAATGGGAAGAACATACGCCAGTTTTCACTTATCTGGAAATTTCATTTCCTTCGGCTTATCTGGAAATTTCATTTCATTCGGCGACAGATTAAAAGGAGTTTGAGTGGTGCTCCTATTGTTTGGCTGACGCCTTTAAGCGTCACAGAGACTTACGCCATCAGGCCCCGTAGCTTTATTAAAAAAAAAAAAAAAAAAAAAAAAAAAAAAAAACATAAGGAAAACGCGATTCCGAAAAATGACAAAGAACATATTTGGTATGTAGGAAATCATATATAATATAGACCTTATGGTAAGACATGCTGATTTATACTAGTAAAAAAGACAGTTTTAATTTTTTTTAAAAATTATAGACATGAATTATAGACATGTTTAAAAAATGCATCTTTAAAAATGTTTGCGACACAGCTAAGTAGAGATATAGGTCTATATTTGGAAACTTCATGTAAATCACATATTTTAGGAATGGAAAGAACATGTCCCAGTTTTCACTTATCTGAAAATTTCATTTCCTTCAACGACAGATTAAAAAGGATTTTGAGTAGTGCTCCTATTGCTTGGCTGCCGCCTTTAAGTGTCACAGAGACTTCCGCTATCAGGCCCCGTAGCTTTATTGAAAATAAATCAGGTGAAAACCATTAGGAAAACACGCGATTTCGAAAAATTACAAAGGACAGATTTGGTATTTCGGAAATCATATATAATATAAACCTTATCGTAAGAGATTCTGTAAGTCGAAAGGTGTTTGGGAGTATATTGTTTTGCTCATTTTTGGTGGATAATTTAATACGCAAACATTTTATTCCTATCAGTAGTACTACAAGTACACAACATGCCTATTGCAAATTAATTAATCGCGAAAAAAAATGCTTATTTTATTCAATTCGCGAAAATGTAATGATTCAAAAATATTTCGATTTATAGTTTTCAATAATATATACATTTAGCAAGAATTACTTATGGGGCTTATCTTCGATTTCTTGCCATTTAATCAGTATGAAACATTCGGACTCACGATAAGATCAAAAGAACCCCGATTGCTGCATACGTCAATTTATCAGGGATTGTCTCTAGATGTCCAATGGTGTCTTTGCAGAATGATGTACCGCAATGTCAAGATGTTTAATCAGTGGCGTAGCAGCAAATTCTGCACCCCATCCCCTCGCAAAATTTAATTTTGGGGCCCCAACCCAATAAAAAAAAAGTTGCTTGGTGGGAATTTTGGACCCAACTGGGTCTGCCCCCCCCCTTTCCCCCCCCCCCCCCCCCCCCAGCTAGTTGCTGGGGTTGCTTGGGCGGTTGCTCCGCCACTGTGTTTAATTGATTTTAAAAGAACTGTGTGCATATTAATTAACTGAAGACTCAGATCTTCAATACGGCCGAATCTAAAGTTAAATCAATGAGATATTCTGTTATGTACGGTGTGGCAGTAATGTAATGAACACACTGTAAGGAAGCTATAGTTTGGGACAGCGATATATTTCGTGAGGGTTTACGTTGTCTACAGTGGATCAGTAAAACTGAATACGCCAAAATAAGTTGCTCTTACAATTAAAAAAGCTAAATATCTTGACATTGTTCTTAAAGGGGAAAACAAGAGTACCGTGAACGGCCCATTTTTACGTTGTACGTAATAGTCCTCTGTACAGGCACTAGTTGGGCATGGTTGACTCTAGAGATTATTGACTAACGGATCTCACTCGTCTAGATTTTAATTAAGGTATGTGGTCTTGAACTAAACTTACTGTGCAAAAGCCATTATTTTCTTATTCGACTTACCATGACCGAGACCTCAGACCTTTCGACACCAAAATCCATACTTTTCTTTATTACCGTAAGTGCAAGCCACCCACAAAGATTGGTCAAGGAACTTAATCTAGAAAAAAAGTTATTCTGTAAAACCGAAGTTTTATTTGAGCCACCATGACACTGACCTTTGACCTTTTGATCCCAAAATCAATAGGCCTCTTCCATACCTTTAGTGCAAGCCCTCCACAAATTTAGGTAAAGGCACAAGGTCGAGAACTGAAATATTTTCTGCAGAAACCAGTTTGTGTTTTCAGTCACACTGACCTTGACCTTTGACTTTTTGGCCCAACATCGACAGACTTCTTTCTTACTCCAAGTGCATGCCATCCACAAAGTTTGGTCCAGGTCTGTGATGTAAAACTATTGTTGTTGGCGTGGAAACCATTTTTCTTCTTTCAGTCACAGTGACCTTGACCGTTGATCTTTTGACCCCGAATCTATAAGCTCTTTCTTGCCCCTAGTGCAACCATCTACACGGTTGGGTGACTTTGGTAAGCATCTGACCTTTTGATGTAGCTGTAAGATGGTGGAGAATTCTAACTATTTTGCAGAAACGAAATCGGTAACAGACGGTCGGACGGACAAAGTCATAGCAATATTATTGCGGGCGTATCAAAAATTACTGAGTGGCTGTTTATAGGCAAAAAGACATCAATACTCTTCATCTGTTACTGTCAATTGTCATTTTAATCAGAGGAAATGATGGGACTATAATGCTCAATGGCAGGGTTACATTTCTGTTGGATATTTACTTGAACCGTTTTCTAGGCAAGAGACGGATAAATAAACATGACTCCTTTCAGTCAGCGTTTATTTCTTTGCTCCTATATTTCTACTCTACTTTATATATTACTTTTATATTTCTACGTCTCCTTCTTTTTAGTGTGAAAGTATTATCCATTTACTATACATTATCATAATTATTACACATCTGAACTAAGAACATAAGCTGTAGGTCTTCGTCAATACTTGTCTTCGACAGATCCTACGTATCAGATGGCCAGACCGAATCCCCAACCAGGTGTTATGATTGAGAACACAACAGAAACCCATATCCAACACCATCAAGGAGCGCAAGTGGAGCTGGATTGGATATACCCTGCGGAGCGACCAGCCCAACATCGCTCGCCATGCCCTGGATTGGAACCCTCAAGGCAAACGCAGAAGAGGACGACCATGCACGACTTGGCGAAGAATCCTGGGCACCGAACTTACGATCACCTGCATGTCTTGGAGGGAGGAAAAACAGATATCCCAAGACCGTGACAAATGGAAAGCTGCAGTGAAGGCCCTATGTTCCAGAGTGAAAGAAGTGGAATAATGATGATGATGATTATTAAATACGCAGTTGCGCGAAGAAGAAGATAATGATATGGAGAACTAAAAGAAAGAACAAGTGGTGGCCAGTGGGATGTTCTATGAGCCAACTGAGATTACAGTAATCAGAAAAGATTTCAAAGTGAAATTGGACATGATTCGCCTGGATGTAGGAGCGAATTATATGTCTGCAGCAAATGTCTAAAGACCATTAACTATCTCATCCTATAGAACAGTGTGACTTGGCTTTTTGTGTGCTTTCATTCAAGAGTTTCTCTCCTGAGGTGTACCAGCAAAGAGGAGACCTACTACTGTTGTCGTGCAGTACTTTTTTAGACCTCCAGTCAGCTTCTTTCTTGTATTGAGATTAATTCTGGTGCCTTCGTAAACAGAGGTTTGAGATCAACCATCCAGATGCAGTAATCCTCCTCGGAGTAATCTTTTTTCTTAAAAACATTATTTGGATTCTAGTGTCATCACGAACAAAGGTTATAGGTCAACCACCTCGTGCAGTAATACTCATGCGGGTCATCCTGTTTTATGTTGATAAATTCCAGTGTCGTCGTCGTGAACGAAGGTTATAAGTCATTCACCAGTAATCCTCATTCAGTTTACTCTATTTACTGACCACTGCTAGTCACAAACTGTATCTGGTTTGTTTGGTTTGGTGTTTTACGGCACAGTAGGTTATTTAGTGCCGAGGCAATTGGAGTAAAGTACCACGGTAGTCTACCTGGGCTGATCTGATGGTAGGATTCGAACCAGCATCTTCCGGTCGCGAGACCAGCATGCTAACCACCGAGTTACCGTGGCTTCTGCCTCCGTTAGTTGACTCTTACGACACGCATAAGAACGTATCGCTCCTGTTCTACATCTCCGGACCCGCAGGGGTCTACGAAAAGAACCTTTCAGAACTCGTGCAGTCAGAGTTTTAGCAAAAATCAAAATAAATTATAGCAGGAAAATAAAAAGAATTGATCGAAACCGTTAACAACATTAACAACAACATTTGAGAGTGCTCTGAGATTCTTCAAGCATGATCAACCTGCCATGTTTGAATGAGAAACGAAGGAATCTCTGCAATCCGTAAATGTAAAATGAAAATTTGAAACTAAATGCATAACAAAAATTCAAATTGGTGGGTATTTACATCACAGAATAATTTCGGTGACCAATATAAGGTTATTTTCACAGAAGGTGGAAAATTCATTTGTAAATTAAAGCAACGTAAGAGCTATTGAATCTTCTTACCTTAATCAATGTACATTGCAATTATTGTATCGTATTTCGATCATTTATCGTATCGTTGGGATGTACAGCTGTATATATTATCCCTGCATGTTGGCAAGATATAGTGAAACATGATGTTATTAAAGCATCATCTTTTTATTTTTCACGCCTCGTTTGCGATAAACACATTTCAAAAACCTTTTAAAAGATGTATTTATTTATGCATTAAATTGAGTAGCGTCTCAGGGGAAATTTAATTATCGTCAAGAGAAGAGAAAACTATTAAAGAAAACATTATGATTGAGAACGGAATGGACGGGGCTTAAACATGTTGGATAAAATTAATTAAATAATACCAAGCCAGGTGGGAACTATATTTCAATTGCACAAGCTATATATGTACAGTTATCTAAATGCATATAGGTTACCCGTACAGTATTTAACTTTGTGTTCAACGATGATAAGAACTACATCAAAATATTTGATATACTCTTTTGTATGCCACATGACACAGCGTTGCTGAGTAAATTCTTCTTGTTGTCTTATCCACCGTTTGTACTCGCGTATAAGTCGAAACCAACTGCAAAGTATCAGACGTGACGTTGCATAATGCGCTGGCAGATGTGGGTTTATGCGATTTGTTTTAAGGAATAAGTAGAACAAACAACATAGAATCTGATCTTCTGGCGCATTATGCGACGGTAGATCAGGGTCTATGTTGTTTGCAGTTGCACTCGACTTAGAAGTGAGTATAAACGGTATATTAAAGGCATAGAGGTGCTCGGCATCGAGTACATTTGGGTTCGAATTATCTTTGCCGATTATGATAATCGATAATCACTAAATTCCCAGAGAGAAAAATACCCCAAATACCTTCCCTCCCCCCCCAAAAAAAAAACCAGATATTGAATTTCATATTTAAATGCTATTTAATGAACAACTTCTGCATATGTGGTTAGTACGAGTATTGCTCTTTTTGGGTGGTCGATTCCAATAAGATTTGAATATTTCATCATTGTCATATTCCACAAGTCGCCAGTTATGTGACTGGCTTAGACGAAGATAGGTTACCATGACAGTGAAGAAAAGTTACACTCAGGACAGAGCAAATCTCAGTTTGAGACCACTTGAAAATATATTAAAACGTCAGTGAGACTGTTTTGATGTCAAAGTGATGATAAATAAATGGTATAACAGATTTATACGAACTTTTAAAGTTTTTCTGTTGACTAAAGCGGTATATTTGAATAATATGAGCACAATCGTCTGTGTGAAGAGATCAGTTATGTTACCTTTATTGTAGGGTACCTGCCTCTTGTAAAGGTTGTTATATGCAATAAAATAGAAAACTCTGACCCTAATACGTCTTAACTGTTTAATAATGACACGTGTTCAACATTAAGATGGTCAAGGAGCAACCAATATGATCAGTGTATGACAGATTAATATACGGGAATAATCAAGATTAGTACCTTATTTACTACAGAGTGCGTTGTCTGCCATAAATGCTGTAACTCGGGGAGGCATTGCCTGTCCAAGCAAGCGAAATCGACAACAAATCTAATTCTGTTTTTCCCGCCAATGGTTCGTGAATCAGTTTACAAGCACACAAATCTTTTTCTGCAGATTAGAGTGATTATCTAAAATTTCATTGATTTGACTTAATTTGTTTCATGCAGATTGTATTGGGCTCCTAATCCTAGCATAGCGGAAATTAATTTAGCAAGACATCTCAACACTTTAGCAAGATATCTCATCACGCAGGAAAATGCGTTAAAAATCAAGTGAAAAAAGGCATGAAATTGTCAATTCAATGTAACTAATGCATGATAATCGTTTGTCTTCCTTTAGAGGGGAGAACAAATAAAATAAATTTAAAAAACAAAAATGAACAGTTTTGCTGTTTAGAATTTACTTGTAAATTTTACATTATTCAAATTTTCCGTTACTCTAAATATGTTATTGTACTCATACATAATTCAAAATACCGATTTAGGTCTGATGAAGTCATAAGAAGCCGGCTTTGCGCAGTTCTTGACCTCGAAGTTGTATAATCCATCTACTGTAATTTTATAAAAGGTTGGTTGTCTCTGGCATAACTAGATGCAAAACCTTTCCTATTAAGGATGCTGATACAAATGTAACAGGGGCCACGAGTGGCTAAGTGGTCTAAGGCGCTCGTCTTTACAGATCACTCACATCTCACCTCTGTCCGCGTGGGTTCGAGTCTCCGCTCGGCCAACGTGGGTATGTGAGAAAGCTTGCCTGTAGCTTCCCGTGGGTCGGTGGTTCATGTCAAGTTTCCCGGGTTCTTCCTCCACCAAATATACTGGTCGCCATGTATAGCCTATCATGTGCTGAAAAATGGCGTTAAACACGTACCCCCCCCCCCAAAAAAAAAAAAAAACAACAAACAAAAAAACAAATAAATCAAACAAAAACAAACATAAAAACAAACAAAAAAATGTCTCAAGAGAAAATGGAAATCAGCATGCAAGGTGGCATTGTCAAGACTGCTAGACTACAAGCTCCGAATTGTCTCATTCTTGAAGCATGAAGTGTATTATTTCTTTCGAATAATAATAAATCGGTCTTCCTTATATTGTTTTAAAGTGATTTTATACTGCAGACTGCCCTGTTAAAAAAGTAAAGATAGATTGGTTTGGTTTTGTGGGGTTGAAAGCCATTTTTCAGCGCATGATAGGCTATACATGCCGGCCAGTATATTTAGTAGGGGAAGATCCCGAGAAGACCTTGAAAAGAACCACCGACCCACGTGAAGCTACTGGCAAGCATTCTCACATACCCACGCTTGTTGAGCCGAGACTCGAACTCACACGGACAGATGTCCTCTATGTATCCATGCATTTTCGTTGAAAATAAAATATAATAACACAAAATTTGTGTAAAATTACAGGACTGTCTTATAGTGTTTTGGAAATTGTGTACTCTACGGTATTGTATATAGCCATCTGATCACAGTTTTTCAAAACAACCTACATGACTGTCATGTATATGGCCTTGGCTGACCACAAGCGACACAGTAACAAAAGCTTCATGTACTGGGTATGTTAACTGATCGAGAGCCGACACTCTCGTTACAATACAAAATGTTTCCACTTCACTCGGGAAATATTTCTTTATATCTACTCATAAAACGTCCATTTTCTTTTTATTATATATTTTTAAGTCAAAAGCCTTCGATTTGGATGGATTTATTTCTCTTTTCTGCGATTAACGGCTGCATTGCTCCATCGATAAAAAGAAGTTCCGAAATTTTGCAATAATTTTAGGACAGTGACGTTTTACAAATTTAGATTGTACATATAATGCTTCAAATTGTGTATTTTGTCAATTAATGACTGTTTTCATACGAAAATTTGTATTTTCGTGAACACATTTCTTGCGCTGATTGATACAGTGAACATTGCTGGGGGGGGGGGGATACTGTAGAACCGGGGTGCCCAACCTTTTGTGCCTATGTATCACAGTTGTGATATAATGAGTGGCGGGCACCATCCAATTAACTTGACCCATTTTTTTAAATTTTATTTTTTATTAATCATTATAACCTCTTCCGCGGGCACACAAAAAAACCTTGGCGGGCACCGCGTTTGGGACAACTGCTGTAGAAACATGACTAAAAGGTTCAACAGACTTAAGAGCATTACATCTGTTGTTTATTTCTGCATTCAGACGTGTATGTTGGCAAGCTTGCGGTCTATTTCGGTAACAGACGCTGCACCCTAATTTCGATTATCTCTTAATTTCAGTTTGCAATCGAGACTAATTAATGTCTGACTTCTCCATGATTTTCAGACACGATTAAGATTTTGAGAAGTTAAAATCGCTGCTTAAACAATTTTATTACTATTTGTAATGAAGAATAGTTCTTAAATATGTGTACCGTTTTGTCGTTGAGTGTAACAGGTATACGATACTGTATGGGTGACAGAGAATATCGAATAGCAACAATTCATGCAAGTTCAGTCACTGACAATTGGCATGATTCATGTGGAAAACTAATTATAAAAAAGTGAATACTTGAAGCCTGCTTTTGTTGCATGGAGTTCATTTGTATGCATTGTTGATGGCGCCTTTTCATTGATTACATAAATGTGTACTAGAGGGTCAACAGTCTTGACACATTTTAAGATCTATTCATCCTGATGGAGAGAGAGAGAGAGAGAGAGAGACAGACAGAGAGAAGAAGAAATGAAGCAGGCCCAAATATGAAAATACAGATCTGAAAAACATACATAAGGGCAGATATACTTCCTAAATGGAAAAAAACGAAAGTAGTTCCAAAAGTCATATCACCACTGTAGCAATAACAGTGGAATCGTCACTGTGGCGATATAATTTTTCTCCCACTGATATATTTCAATATCTCATTATGAAATATATAATAAAATTTATCTGCTGTTTCTTGCACTTACGTTTACCAAGGTATCATTTATATGGACTGATTTAATAATAATATTTGAATCATATAATGTTTAATTCCCTCTTTATTTATTTTTTAGAAACATAAAGTCTGTTGCAAAATAATAATAAGTGTATATTTTACCTGACACGGGTCATCTCCATGTATGTTTCATGTTAACTATTATACACACACACACACACACACACACACACACATATATATATATATATATATATATATATATATATATATATATATATATATATATATATATATATGACCTCCAATAAATTTATTTAAAACAAGATTTATGTTAGTGACAACTGAAAGATATGAGAATGTTGATTCTTCTGTTGTCTCTTTATGGGACTTTAAAGCGATTTAATTCAACACACCTGAGTGAAACGCGGGTCCGATTCTATTTTACGCTGATCTGTGCTCCCTGGTTGTCTCATTGTCGCTGATTTTGTACTAATTTCTGTACGTCTTTTCATAAACAGTTAGTATTAACTTTTATCGATTTTCTTAAAATAGATTAAGAGCTGGGTATAAAAAGTGCCTGCATATGCATAAAAGACATAGAGGATCTAGATATATAATGTATTCAATAAACGAGTTGAATAATATTGCCGTCGATACTCACGTGTAAGTCGAATCCAACTGCAAACAACACAGACCCTGATCTGCCGTCGCATAATGCGCCGGCAGATCAAGGTCTATGATGTTTGTTCTACTGATTAGTCCTAACAAACTCAATAGACGACGATTTGCCTTTGCATTATAAGTCGGCAGATCTGGGTCTATACTCTTTGCAGTTTGATTCGATTTATACGCGAGTATGTACGGTATATGCCATGAGCTACTTGGTGCGAGTGGCATATTGTAATTATTCAACGCGTTTCATAAATGTCATGTCAAATGAACATGAGTTTAACATTCTATTGATTACACAACGTTAAGGATTTTGCATTAGTCCAAGACGTTGCTATGTGACGTTGCTAAGTGTTAGGCTACGGTGTAGAGAACGATTTCTATGATATGACGTCATGAATATAAAAGACAAGCGTTATGTGACAAATGCTCCTTACAGAGACCTATTGAGCTTATACGCTTGATATACTGCTGTGATGCACAATTGACAATAGCAGGATAAAGGCGCTATTTGATTTTGGCAGCATGCTATCCACAGTTTCAAACATACGGAATAAATTCACGTTTCCGGTAGGTGAAAGCACTCGGTTTTCTCGGACCTTGTCCTTATTAAAATATTAAAAGTATCTTCTTTTATATTTTCTGAATCATTTGAAATAAAACTCAGAAAATCGGAATGGTTGATTTAATAATATTCTTTAATGACACAAAATTGTTCTAAAACACCCACCGCCCCCCCATCAAAAAAAAAATTGGTATCTCAGAACTGTATTTATCACTAAAGTTGGTAGCTTTGAGGACGATGATCGCGTAAATTACCTCTTCGAATGAACAAAAAATGACTTTTCATCGTGTACCTTCATTACATAAACGACTCTTAATTTTCGATTATAATTTAACTTTGAAATGAGATAGAGTCTGAAGAACATTACCCCTAATTCCATTAACTCTGAATAACTTGTGGACACCCACGTCCGCAAACGCTACGCTATCAATTGTGGAATATGAGCAATCCAATCAGCATACTCTAGCCATACAACGGAGATTTATGGGGTTATGCTGTTTATCAGATGCAAAAGTTAAGAACGAAGGAAGGCGTTGCAGGATCCGGTCATTCGAAAAAAGATAACACGAAAGAGACGATATACGAAATCCTACACAAGAGTTCATTTGATATGAGATTTATTAATGAGTTTAATTTCTTTATATGCCACGATTTCAATGAATTTCATTAACCAAATATCTGATAAACCCAAAATTGAGACTTCATCGTTCCAAAACTTGGCAATTGTCCATAAACAATGTTAAGTAACATTAATGTGTGTTATAGAACCGTGTGGAATATGAATTTTACAAGCATGGCTCTATACCGCTTACAACATGGAAGGTTTGATAAAACATCTGCACAGTGATTCCTAAGTCGGTAAGGTCCACAGTTGATACTTGAGAAGAAGTCATTTAAATATTTTCTATTTTTAGTAACAGCGGACATATTTTATGGCAGATCGGAATCATTTGTACAAGTTTGAAAGCCCTTTTTGCCTGAGTGCTTTCTGTCAAATTTGCTAAGAATATATTGAGCATATTTTTTTTGTACATGTTTTTTTTTTCTTCTATTGTTAGTAACGACTATCAAATTTGATGAGGGATCGACATGACTTGTACAAACCTGAAAGCTCTTCAAGCCAGAATTTGGTTAAATTCTGTTTCTCGGTTTTTGAGAAGATGTTTAAGGGTTTTCTATTTTTAGCAAAGTAATAGTATTTGAAGTAGTCCAATGGTTTTTTAGAAGAAGTCTAAGATAGCAATTCTTGACGGACTCACGACGCAGGGCGACACCAACAGCTAGCTTGGTCAAGTGAGCTAAAAGCCTAGTCCATCACCTCTCTGAATAAGTCTGTACAATAGCAGTTTCTGATTGGCTTAAAGCTTGTACATTAGCGGTTTCTGATTGGCTTAATGCCTGCACCTTAGCGGTTTCTGATTGGCTTAATGCCTGTACATTAGCGGTTTTTCTGATTGGCTTAATGCCTGTGATGATGTAAGAGTAAAATCATTCTCTTTTTTCTTTTTCGTTTCACAAACACGATCACATACTTTCTTTGATCTGTGCTTTTCTCGAGCTAGTCTTTAATGATAAAGATCAAATTTTATTAATAACGTTCTGTTGTAGTAGTATTAGTTAATAGCTATCGTCAAACGCCTTTTGAAACTTCCATTAAAGGATTCACAATTTTATCGATTTATTTTTTCAATTCGGATGTTTCCTTTGTATAGGATGTTATAAAATCGGAAATGTACTTTCAGAATTTGAGAAACAAGTCTTTCCAAGTGTTCAACAACAATCAAGCATCATTTTTCAAAAAGGTTGTCAAGGAAAATATCGAATTTCAACATAGTTATTAAATAATTTTTTTAAAAAAATTTTTGTTTTCATGCTGAATTACAAAATTAAACATTAAACTTAGATGTGCCGGGTGGGGGATTGCGATAAATCTTACATAATTTCTGTGTGCAAGTCTCTCAACTCTTTTATTTGTACTGGTTTCAAATTTGTTGCACATTAACCAATATATCAACAATTTAGACTTATGAAATATGTGATAAGTGATCTGAACCTGTAGCAAATTTTCGCTTGCCAAGGTTATGTAAAACTGTTCGTAAAATTCATACCTCGACAAAAAGAAAAACTGGAGGATTCACTTTGTCGGAAAATACACTCAATTGGAATTTAACCGTCAGGGATATTAATTTTAATTAGATATTTAGTCACAAAACCGTTTTGCTGCTATTATCAATTAATTATCCACGTCATAATTCTCTCCATCAAATTCCAAATTCAATACGTATATGTACTCATGGTGAGACGAAAAGAACCCCGAATGATGCACATTATCGGTTACATTAGGGCAGGGGTCTCCAAACTTTATATGACGAGGGCCATGTTGGATTTTTGAAGGGGGTTTGCGGGCCGAAGCGACTGTGCAAAATTTAAATATATGCAAAATCGTTTAAAAAAAGTACAACACTTAGCGGGCCGGACAAATCGAAGCTGCGGGCCGGATCCGGGCCGCGGGCCGTAGTTTGGAGACCCCTGCATTAGGGAATGCCTCCAGTTGTCCCACGGTATGTGTACAGAGCAATACGGTGCAATGCCTGATACATTTGATCAGTTTCAAAAGAACTTTCTGCAGGTCATTTTAATATAGAGATCTGTAATAAAGAAGAATTTAAAGTTAAATAAATGAGACATTCTGGAAGAAATTATATAGATGTATGCATGGTGTAGGATACAAATGTAACTCAATTGAGTATTTAACATGCTATATGCGTTTGCAGTATCGACGTGGGGAAAAAAGTCGCCATATATTTCAGTAAGGGGTTTAAGTTGTCAACAGTGGATTAGTAAAGTTTTATAATCAAATCTCATTCCTCTGCCTGCATAATGGTAATAAATAAGAAAACCCAGCTGTCTTGACATTGTTCAAACATGGGATTTATAGTCTTGAATAGATGTGTTCAGAACGAAAAGAAACGGTTAATCTTTACACTAGCTGACTTCAGAGTGTATACAGCGATGTTAAGCCTAGCTTTGCGCTCCCGAGGCTAGGTTAGCAGACAAAAAAAGGGAGTAATATGGATAGAAACTCACGCTGGATTCTAGAAGAGACTGTGGATGTTTAGGTTAACCTTGCATATTATATTTTGCACCTTACATGGAGGTAAGCCTTTGAAAACTTAAACCATCCTCTTCGCAGGCAGACATCCTACGGTTCCGTGGACGAAATGTGTGAATGTCTCTCTGTCTCATAACAGTAATAGCCAAATATTAAAAACATATTCAGAGACAGAGAAAACTCGTCTAAGAGCTATATGGATAACTACCGAGTAAATCACCACTTCAAATGAACAAATATTGACTTTTGATTGGTTGTTACCAAGGGTGACATAATCAAATTAAAGATTCTTGTGTAAGTACTAATAAACACTCAAGATTTTCAGTCGAGTTATCCCACTTCTGCCGTTTCCTTTATCTAAGATAACATTGACACCGGAAATGTTCTACATGAAATTATGCGGACGAAATGGCAATCTGATTTAAATTAATTTCCGACATAGCGGCGATTTATGTCGGAGACACCGATAAAAGGCCAGAATCTTGTGACCTTTCAAATTCATGTTATTTCTTCTGGACAAGCTGATAATGCGTTTCATATCGCGTTATAGTAAATAGTTTAATGTTTTTAAGCGAGTGACTTTTCTTTTCATGAGAAGTTCGAAAGAATCCCAATTAGCCCTTTCAGGTACTAGGTAACACAGTCACGTAACTCGTCAATCGGATCCGACCCTGGGTGGAAGGATTACACAGACTCATTGTGGACCAGTGTTATTGTTACTAAAATTTATAAACACCAGTTCATTTTTGGATTCTCTGGAGGATTGAAATAATGATAAAACATTTTGTTGACGATTTGATAAAAGAGGTGTGAAAATTTCCTCAGTTTTGGAATTAATAATTTTCATTCATCACTGCACTTTACAGTTCTCATATATTTTGCCGTCCACTGCTATAGCGCTGTGACGTCATCTAGGTCAATCATGAAAGCAGTAATTGTGGCATAAATCAGTTACTCACACCGGGAAACGTCTCCGATCGTCTCACGGCGTATTTAAAATATAACACGAGACAAGATCAATATATTAAATTGATTTGCAGAGAACTGCCTGCATGTTAATTAAAGATACAGACCTTCAATCGAACAGAATCGTAAGGGTAATAAATAGGCAATTTGGGGAGAAATTACATTGATTTATGCACGACGTAACGGAAAGAATCAATCACTGAAGTATTTAATATGCTGTCTGCCTGCCATCTCGACATCGGTAAGGAAGTCATAGTTTCGAACTGCCAGATATTTTATATGGGGTTTTAAGTCGTCTTCAGTGGCTTAGTAAAACTCTAAGATTAAATATAACCCTCTATAATCCTCATATCACTATGTGAAAGTGGTTTAAAAACACAAAAACTAGCTGCATAACAAATTCGCAATCATTATCTGTTCCTGACAATTCTGACTCAAATCAGAGAGATTCTACATGATCACAGTAAAATGGCAGAATTCCGATCGCTTTTAGCTTTTACGTTACTCTCCTTTATCAACCAATTCTCATTGACAGTTCATATTTTAAAGTATCATTAAGAAGTTCAGGACTGATTTTTGAGTGTCGTGTTCTCGACTTGGAGGAGGACATAAGTCGTGTTTAAATTTGAAACAATAATTTGAACCAGTCTGGCTCCTTGTATAGGTCCCACTCTACACCTTAGCCGCTAAATAACGCCACTTTGCTATCGGGCGATCTACTATACAATTTCATATATTATCCCAGCACTGCAGACACATATGTATATTAATTTAAACATATTTTATTGCCAAGAAGATCACAAAAAAGTATACACGGCAAAAGGATTGGAAGCAATTTTTTCAAATTACAAGTTCCTCTGTATTATAAACGTAATTAATTAATGAGGATGTAGGCAAGAGTTGGAAAAAGTAAAGATAGGCGACGTACATACAGATATATATATATATATATATATATATATATATATATATATATATATATATATATATATATATGTGTGTGTGTGTGTGTATGTGTGTGTGTGTGTGTGTGTGTGTGTGACGAAATGAGAGGGATGAAGGAAATAAAGAAGAGAAGGAGAGAGTGGAGGGATAGTGTTTGGTATGGTCCGGTCCGTAGAATTTTTAATTGTAGACATACGGGTACACAAAGCAATCATGTGTTTGTGAATCTTTTTGTGTTAATTACAAATTTTAGTATTTTCTTTTGCAGCAAAATGTTTTGTTCTGCTGCATAAAGTTTGTTGTCAAATAAAAGTGTACCAGAATGAATATTAATATTCATTACTGATAATCTGTGATAAAGCTCATTTCTTGCGTTATTAAACAGTCTGCATTCAAAAAGATAATGACGGTCTTTTTCTATTGGAAATCCGCAATAACAGGAAGGATCGGCGATAAGATTACATCTAAATAAATCATACTTGAGCGAACTGCACTTGTGTCTTAATCGACTTAATAGCACAGACGCTGGCCTATTACCAACTGGCAAATAACTAGGAGCGGAAATTTTGCTGCTTTTTTTTTATTATTTTTTTTTGTGTGGAAGGTTTGTATAGATGAACAGTTTCTTCTGGATTGTGGTAAATCGTTCCATGAATCGATGTGTTGGCATATACAATTTTTTAACAGAGAAATTCTACATTTATATTGAATGATATTGCTCGAGTTTCTCAGATTATAAGACAGTGTGACTCGTGGACAATGTGGGGTTATATCATCCGGAGACTGATTGTTGATAAAAAAAAAAAAACAAGCTACAGAGATTTTTAACGTTTCGCCTCACTGCGAGAGTAGGCCATCCAGGATCAAAATAAAGTGCTTCTCTGCTTGCAGATTTTGGTAGTCCAGAGACTAATCTTATTGCTTCAAGTTGTAACTTTTCAGTTTTTTTGGAATCAAAGTTAGTACAGGAAGACCTCATTTGAAATGAATGTTCCAGAATTAGGCGACTGTAGGTTCAATAAATTGTGTTCTGGTTATGTATTGATAACACATATTTAAACTTCTTCAGTTGTTCAATACACATAGACGCAGAATGAATTATAGAATCAATATGGTTGCTCCAAGAACAATTAGATGATGTAATAATTTTCAGATGTCGATGTGATGTGGCAAAACAAATCTTTTCTACCGACAATTCGTGGTCAGGTATGTATTTAAGTTCCCTGTTGGTGAAAAGGACGCACTCCTTTTTGGATAGATTAAAATTAATAAGCCAGAGATTTCACCAATCGGATAATTTGTAAAATAATCCTTTAATACGCTCTGGATGAAAAGTGGATCTGGCGATAAACATTGTAAAGAGGAATCGTCTGTAAATAATCCAATCAGTGATTGTAAACTTTCGGCGATGTCATTAATGTATACAAGCAAATGGAAGGGGCCTAATACTGATCCCTGAGGTACACCTGCAGCGAATCGTCCAAGGTTTGAGAATTCGTTTTCTACCATAACTCTCTGAATCCTGTTCGCTAAGTAATCATCGATCCATGCCAATAGATTTCCATTAATTCCATAGCTTTTCAGTTTAAGTATTAATCCACAGGCTTTGAATATTTTACCGAATATAATAAACGAAATTTTGCTTCAGTCAATGGCATTGCATATATTATGATAGATATAAATTAACTGAAATGTGGTTGAATGATAAAGTATAAAACCAGATTGATATTTGCAAAGAAAATCATTTTCATAGAAATAATTATACATATATTTAAAATCCAATCTTTCTAAAATGTTGCTAATGTTACTCAAATTAGGTCTGTAGTTGGACGGAATCGATTTGTCGTCTTTCTTGAATATTGGCACCACAACGGCCATTTTCCATTGATTTGGATTTTTGTGTAAATTGAATGACTTATTAAAAAGTAGTACTAGTTGTTTGCAAATCGAAACTGTCGTTTTCTTAAGTAAGAAGCTGCTGATGTCATCTGGACCAGAAGCTTTGTTGTTTTGTAGTTGGTAATTATGTCTATAATCTCGCTTTTAGTCAACTGGATTTGACTAAATGTGTGTCGAGTTTTAATCTCCAAGAAAGGTAACTTTCTTTCGTGATCGACAATAGAAGAGATCGAGCAAACATAATTATTAATTAAGTTTGCTTTTTCAAAATTTGAATAGACTAGTTCTGAATCATTAATATGGAGAGGAGGAATTGTTGATGATCCAATACAGTCTTTTGTAATAAATTTCATTTGATCACAATAATATTTGGGATTAGTTTTATTGTTTTCAGACAGACAAATGTTTAAATTTTCGAAGAAGAATTTTCTTGCTTTTTTTTCTCAAATTATTTATTCTATTTCTTTGCTTTTCCATCTTGTTTTGTAATGAGGGTTGTTAGATTTTAATGCTTTTGTTTTATCAGTCTGTCTCTTATTCTGATTTCTCGTCTTAAATCTGAATTGAACCTTATTATGTATGTTAAATGTCCAAAACAATGATCCACACATTTAACCCCTTTACTTTGTTTGTTGCGATGACTTACTAAAGTCATACTGATATAATTCTTGACTGTAATGTAATCTAAGTAAAATTTTTCGTAAAAATGTGCTAACATGTGTTTTTGTAAACCTCAAAATTGACCATGCTCATTAGTGCACTTCATTTGTCAGTTTCTGAGGAAAGTAGTTCTTGGAAGTTGTTGAACTCTTCAATTTCGGAGATAAGAAGTTCTTGCAACTAGCATGCAATCCACTAATGCCTAAATGGAAGTGTTAGGTTTTGAAAAACAAAGGAACTTTTGAAATTTGACATAGGTCATTCACGGCCAACATACACAACGTATATGTGTTTGATTTTGGTTTGGGATCAGATCAGTTGCACCCCTATTGGAAAACCAGGTTCGGATTATAGTGGGAAAAATTATGCCTGACAGTAGGACACGGACAAAAGAAAATATTTAGAACATGCTTTACTGCGACACGCCTAAAATAAAATAAAATAAAATTTTTAAAAAATAATAGAAAAGCACTGTTTCCATTTATCGCTTGTGTTGCGCTTATACTAGATCTTCCCCATATCCATGTAGATTGCCATATTATTTTTATTAAATCTACGTTTTGAGTATTAAAAATTCAAATGAGGATTCTATTCTAATTTGTTGGAAAGGTATAGTGTCAAAAATAACTATATTAAATTATCACCTTTGTATTCGTTCCATCTCGTTTGATGTGATCAGATCTTGCCCTGAACTCTTCCTCGGTTTTTGCAAATGCTGAATATTTTAACTAATTTGAGGATTTGCTGTTATGAACGTTGACTTCAGCAAAGGTGAAATTGAAGCGAAAGGTGTCAATAAAGGTATGCAATCTAGGAGGCAATTTTACGTGACATTTCTTACAATAACTTAATACCTCAACACAATTCACTGATACACGTCAGAATTGATATGACTTTCAATTACTTTTATTCTGTAAGCATATGTTTATTTGCATAGGTTTTCATTATTTAAGTAGTGGTGATTTTAACGACATTAAACCCCGAAACCTTACACTTTAAAAAGGAAATTACCCAGCTGGGAATATGGTCGATAAACATACTTTATGATGGAAAACGCGACACACAGTTTAGCGATATCATATGAATTTAGGATCAATACATTCAGATGATAACATATACTTTGAACATTCGCAATTTCTCAGTCAGTCCTACGGATCATACTTCAAATGTGTGTCAATAGCTACTGTTTGGACCACCTCGGCTATTAACATAACAAGGATTAATCGAGAAGTTGCAAATGCAACGAACAATTTTCTCATTCGCAACTTCTCGGTCAACAGTTATTGCTAGAATAAAGCAAATCAGTAACAGAGCTGTCAGATGACATACTCTTGATATCATAGCAACATGTATTTCAATTTCCTCCCATATACAAACAGGCATAAACAGTCACAGTTTCAATAACTTCTCTCGAAAGTTTTTGAGCAAAGCTCGTGTGCTCGAAGTCGACAAAATTTTCACATGCCATAACTTCGCTCAGAAAAAATTGAATAAGAGAACATAAAAGATTTCTTAATTGTGTTTATATATGGGTGTATTCCAAGTGAAGTATCTGATTTAGGATCTGAGCTTGTTACTGAGTTTCCTGCTCAACATTTTTTGACAATGAAGGGGCCAGATTCTGTTGTTCAAAAACTTGACGATCTTCGACGACTGAACCTTATAAAGCAATGTTTTCTATGTTCTATGAAGTATGAAAAATTCCTTTGCACACATAAAAAAAACCCCCAAAATTTCCTGTAACAGAAGGACTTTCATTGTTTTTCTAGTGATCATCTGTTTGGTTGAGAGAAATTTGTCGAAATTTCGTATTCTAAAACTTAGTGATTGAATATATTGATTTATATTTTGTATGTCTCCAATAACATCACAAACTGATATACACACTTTTTGTATGTACCATGTCTCCAACAGCATCACGCACTGACATACACACTTTTTTGTATGTACCATGTCTCCAATATCGTCACATACTGACATACACACTTTTTTGTATGTACCATGTCTCCAATATCGTCACATACTGACATACACATTTTTTTTGATGTACCATGTCTCCAATAATATCACACACTGGCGTTCAGACTTTTTGGGATGTACTATGTCTCCAATAACATCACACACTAGCATACACACTTTTTTGTATGTACGATGTATCCAATAACATCACACACTGGCATACACATTCTTTTGTATGTGCCATGTCTCCAATAACACCACACGGTGGCATACACACATTTTTGTATGTACCATGTCTCAAACAACATCACACGCTGACATAAACACTTTTTTTTATGTACGATGGCTCCAATAACATCGCACGCTGACATACACACCTTTTTATATGTAACATGTCTCAAATAACATCGCACGCTTGCATACACACTTTGTTGTATGTACGGTGTCTCCAATAACATTACACGCTGGCATACACACTTTTTTGTATGTACGATATCTCCAATAACATCACACGCTGGCATACACACTTTTATGTATGTACCATGTCTCCAATAACATCACACACTGGCATACACATACCATGTCTCCAATGATATTACACACTGACATAAACACTTTTTGAACGCATTAATGGCTAACATGAAATGGATGCTTCCAAAGTGCTGTATAGCTGGTTATTTTCCAAACTTTTCACGCTTCTAATCCTAACCACGTATTTGCGGTGTTTTAATTTTGCGCTGTTGTTCGTCGGACTTAAATTTAGGTTTAAATTTAGCATATATATCTGTTTTATCAAATTTTCTCTAATATTTGTTTTTTGCAGAAGAATAATCACGACTGTAGCAAAACTACCCCCCCCCCCCCTTCCCCTGGCGAAAATAAACGACTATACAGCGATCGTACTAGTGCCATTTATTGTGCGCATTCAATGCCTCCACTAAAGGTTAATAGCTAAGGCCATTTACGACATATATATATATCGTGTTTCTAGATCACGAAACTAAAGACTGACAGAATGCTATTGCAGAATAAGCAATAAAACAAGCTGTAAAGGTTCTTTGGAAATTCAAAATAACATTACATTTCATTTATTATTCATGTAGTTCCACGTCGTCTGACGGTTCTGTCAGCTGGGAGTTGAGTATGAGGAGCGTAGTCACTCAATACTGTTGTAAAATGAGGATTATCTCCACTTCTACCCTTTGGTTTTGACCAGATTTTTCTTTTACAATGGTATCAGTTCACCAAAACTATGAAAATTAACAATGTACAATAAATATTTTATGGAAAGACATAAGTTTTCTTTTAAAATATAATGATTTAAATTTTATTAAACAACCTGAAAAAGACAACTATGCCAAGAAAAAGTTACAATTTAAAAAATCGGCAAGTATATAATTTTTCCAAAAATAGTGCAATTTTGCAGACTTAATTAGAAACATAGTTGACACACGAAAATAAAATCTACATTATTGTCGTGTTCATTCAAATGATGTTAAATTTGACCGTCTACCACTTAAGTTTATGCAAAATCTGTCAATAAATAAGGTCCCTTTACTGTCAAAACCAGGGAGTCAGTCCGTCAATAAATAGGGTCCCTTTACTGTAAAAACCAGGGAGTCAGCGTTATTTGGTAAACGAGAGAAATTTGAAAGAAATAACAGAGACCAATCCCAGCATAGTGCGTCTCAAGGCAACATACCAGATTGAATCTTATTTTGTAATAAGTTCTCATAATTATTGCTCTATTCAGACAAAAATGTGACTTTCTTCATTTGCAGCAAAGAATCCAAACATGTTCTTGCGTCTCGACATTGGAGAGGAAACCCTTGTTTCGAACGACCATATTTTATCGAAAAAATTGAGATTTTAATTTGTCTACAGTGGATTGATACAGTTTTCAAATCATTTCCAATTTCTCAACGTAGGAAGTAGCAATAAATAAAAAAAAAATGTTAGTTGTCTTGACATTTGTTCAAATACTGGAATAAATTCATGAATAGTTCTTATTATAATATGAGACATTCACAATCCTGCCAATAAATACTCTAATCAGTGGGATTTCAGCGAATTAAGGTAAAATGGCAATGCGACAGTTTTATGAGCGAAGGACTCGAACAGCTTTTAATTCAAAACAGGAAATATTACTCGCCTTCAATTAACATTCACATTGGTAGCTTCAATAATCTTAAAATCATTACCGAGTTTATACCTGATTGAGTGCTCTTTTCACAGCTAGAAGATGAAAATTCCAACAACAAAATGATAATTTGTATAGAACCGGGGTCCTCTAGTTTCCACTATCCATGTAGTATCATTTGTCCTGAAATTTTAGTACAATCCAGATGAGTATCTTTCATTCTAATTTACGGGCAACATATAGTGTAAACGCAGTTTGATTACATTAACCATCCTTTGCATTCTTTCAATCCCATGAACAGAGTTAGTATTTTGCTCGTTTTCATGAATTTCAAAAGCTGAATATTTAAATTAATGTGATCAATTGGTCGGGTGAAATTTCGCAACAGCAAAAGTGAAAGAAGAAGCAAAAGGTATCATTCAATAACGGAAAACAATCTGAAGGAGGAAGTGAATAAGCGCACTCTAAATATATGGTGCAGTATTAATGACACTGAATCAAACCAAGCCAGGTGGTATATAAAAATTGATTGCTCAAAGCTTGCGGGAACAATTTAGCTATTTATTTTTCTTGTGTAATTTTCAAGCAACGTATAATAGTATCATTATTAACATGCAGTTTTAATCATTCTATTACGTACAACAGTAAAAGAGACGAGGCTGATGCGCGTAGTGTTTGCATGCAATAACACCATTTTTTCTTGACATCGTGATAATTCGGATTCAAATATCCTCTGATGAAAGTAGTTAGATATACTTTCAACTAAGGTCCTATAAGGAAATTACTCAACGTTAAAAAATAAAAATGTCGAATGACATTCTCTCATAATGGACAAACACTATCGTATGCATAATTTATGAAGATGATGCTGTTAGTTGATCTCCCGTGGTTGTGAGAACTGTTAAAAAAAAATTAATTGGCCCACTCTGAAGTCCCTTGCTGATTGCCCAAAGCGAAGCCAAGTAACATATATGTTGAAGAGAATATCCCTTTCTCGACCGTGTGAAAAGTACAAATGTTCTTGTCTTTCTCTCTTTGTTACTTATTGGAGAGAGAGAGAGAGAGAGAGAGAGAGAGAGAGAGAGAGAGAGAGAGAGAGAGAGAGAGATAACCAGGAACGAACAACCGAAGAGATTCCGGTCATTCATCAAGAAAGAACGCCAAGAAACAAACGGACCGGACTTGAACATGAACATAGATCTTTAGCGGGACATTGCCAGCGCATTAGGCAGAGATCATGTACCACCAGTTTCACTCGGTTTAAAGGATAGAGGATACTAGAAAACACACCAAAGGTCTAGCTCACATCCAGCAGGATAACATATCTGAATGCAGGAAAAAGGTGTGGAAAAGTTTCTGGAAAACCACAAGTCTCATAAAATTTCGAGCTGTGGTGGCATCCCATCTTTAATTGCTGAACGTGACAACTTAGGCGCCCCATACAGACATGTCCGTTTCGGAGATCACGAAAAAGCGCACAAGTATCGAGATGAAACCAAAATTGTCCAATATTTGAAAGTGAGATAATGGTTTAGCATGCCTTACCGGTCCATCTTCTTGACATCAATGGCTCGAAAAGATACTTGAAGATAGAATTTACAGCTGCATGTTGAACCCATCTGAATGGCGTTAGATCTTGCAGAGGACACAATACCGCAGCCCACCCGGCCAGATTTGGGCAGGATTCAAATCTGCATCATTCTAATCTCGAGTTCTGCACGCTAATAACTGAGCCACAACGACTCAGTTGGCAATTTTAAGGCGATGAACGGCACTTAAACTCGCATTGGTTTCAGGAACGGTGACCGTTATTGGCAATCAGTTCCATTATTTGGATTGTTCTTTGGTAAAATGTCTCAGAAACGATGATTATTTTGGGCAGTCAGTTTCACTCTTGGATGGTTCTTTGGTAAAATGTCTCAGAAACGATGATTATTTTGGGCAGTCAGTTTCACTCTTGGATGGTTCTTTGGTAAAATGACTATTTCCGAAGGGTTTTTCGCAATCAGTTTCACTCTCTGATGTTGTATTTGGATGTTTTTTTCTGGTAAAATGGTTGGGAAAGTCGCTGGCTTCTTCTGGAGCGCCTGTCACTTGGTGGCAGAGAAGGCCAACGTCTTTTATAACCCTGACGTTAATTAACAGATGATTTCAAATCAAACGTCTAGCTGGTGGGCGATAAGGACATGTTTCTGCTCGAGTCCAGCAAACAGAAACTTTATTCAGTTCTCTTGCGTATCGATTATCATGTTGTTTTGAAATCTTTATTTTTTACAGAGTGAAAAATTTATATCCGTTATTTATTTGTTTATTCAACATCTTTCCAGAGGTATGGTAATGTTATATTTCCACGTTTATATCACCTTTGCACCATATTGCCACCATGAAGAACGAAGATAATGATGAAGAGGATGATGTTCGGCAGCATTTTAATTTGAACACCACCGTCATTTTATCGTGATTAAGGTCGCTAAAACAGCTGAAAAATGACTTCAGTCAGAATATGCTTTCATCCCCAATGACAAGCTGATCTTTGTTTTGATTCAAAGAATCAATGTTTTCGACCCGTCATGTAATTTACTACAGGACAGCAAGGTGAATCTAATACGCCTACCTCTCTGTATAGGATAGACATTTCATACTTCAATTTTGGGTCATCTAAATCATATAAAGACAAAAGGATTCATTTTATTCGTGTGTCATAGTAACAAAAACAGGCTTTATAAGCTTCCCTTGGTGCTTTTAAAATGGCCATAGTCTGTGCCATTATGAAGCTGCAACGTGATAGCAGTTTGGCATGGCATCCACACCTAAATCTGAATAAAAATGAACATTTAAAACCTACAGGAAAGAAATATCCCTTCATGTTCATCGGACATAACATAGCAATTCCTACATAACATAGTTATTCCTATATAACATAGCTATTCCTACATAACATAGCTATTCCTATATAACATAGCTATTCCTACATAACATAGCTATTCCTATATAACATAACTATTCCTACATAACATAGCTATTCCTACATAACATAGCTATTCCAATATAACATAGCTATTCATACATAACATAGCTATTCCTATATAACATAGCTATTCCTATATAACATAGCTATTCCTATAGCTATTCCTACATAACATAGCAGGGGCCCCAGGTGGCCGAGTGGTCTAAGGCGGTCGCCTTTACAGATCACTGACATCTCACCTCTGTCCGCGTGGGTTCGAGTCTCGGGCTCGGCCAAAGTGGATATGTGAGAAAGCTTGCCAGTATCTTCCCGTGGGTTGGTGGTTCTTTCCGGGGTTTTTCCGGGTTCTTCCTCCACCAAATATACTGGCCACCATGTATAGCCTATCATGTGCTGAAAAATGGCGTTAAACCAATAAGAACAACAACAACATAACATAGCTATTCCTACATAACATAAGTACTCCTACTATCAACATCTTTGCAACCAAACTGGCTCATCTGAACTGAAACTTACGATGGCGACTATACACTGACATAAATGATTGTAAGGCAGGAAGCTTAGATTGGTTTCATATCATTTTAAATCAATTCTTGTGCTACACAATTAACCGTGAACAAACCCATGTTTTTGCCATGTCAGTTTAGATTAAATAAAAAATTTGCTTCGGATATACCTATTCGACAGTGAACTTCAAATGGTCAATGTTTTAAAGCTACATTCCCTCGCCAAAAATGTAAACTGAAATAGTGGCATGACATAACCTTCAGGCTTTTCTACTGAATAATCATTAAACTCCAAATGCACACCTGAGACGTGTTGTGTGTATGTGTGTGAGAGAGAGAGAGATAGAGAGAGAGAGAAAGAGAGAGAGAGAGAGAGAGAGATTGGGCCATTCCCATCCGCGTCATCCCAATGAGCATGTAAATTACCAAGGTGATTGCTAATACTTTCTTTTTCACGAATACTTAGCAAACAAGCCGACCAAACTCGTCTGCGTAGCGCGCATCCCTGAACAGCCCACCTATTGTTTAATCTGGACGTTAGTGAGCAAAGTGTACAGCACACATGCTGTACCATATCCCAACGTCACTGTCTGTACAGCACACATGCTGTACCATATCCAATCGTCACTGTCAGACTATTAGCATGGTTATTCTTCCAATCCCCAAAACTGTTCTACCTTAGATGGTGAAATGGACCCAATAAAAAAAGAACACAAGCAAACAAGCACAGTCCATTTTGCAATCTCCGGGACGTATACAAACCACAGCTAACTTTGTTTTCAAAACCGACAAGGCACAGACTGTACTTTCTACTGTCTTAGTCCGCACAACGTGTAGCCGAAAACTAAACATACCGAACCGGACGATTTAAGTGGATTTGAGAGGAAAGATAACCATTTCAAGTAGTAGCTACAAACAAAATGTTCGTTATATAAAAATAAAATTGGTTTAAGAGGAGCTTTTAATATAAAATGGGGAATGCTTTTCTAAAGCTTTTAATCATATTTATTCTGAATTGTTGTGCATGTATTATATGCAAGACGCAATGTTGCAACAGATTCCTTCGGGAACATGGTATAGGTGATAGCTGTATAATGGCAATAGGTGAAAGTAATCCTAACAATGTATCAACAATAGTGGTAATCAGGGCCGTCGTAAGGGGCGGGCGAAACGGGCGATCGCCTGGGCGCCAAGCCTGGGGGCGCCATTTCGCGGAGTTTGCGGTATTTTTTTCCGAGTTTGGGGGGGGGGGCGCCAAGGGCGACGCTCGCCCAGAGCGCCGTTTCTTTGCGACGGCCATGGTGGCAATAGGTGAACGGTATCATAACAATCTATCAACCATAGTGGCAGATACAATGTAAAGATAAGCAAACTGCAATTTCAAGAAGGTTTTGATATCTCATCAAATCGTGGATGCTCCATCTGTATGACTTACGTGTGTAAATATGACACCAGCCCAACATGTGGGAGGTCAGATAGCAGCCGATAATATCAGGTTATGACAGGTTGATAGCTCAGAAAAATCAATATTCGAACCAAATACATAAACGAGTATGCTGTAGAAGAAGTAATCCGGGTCAATCTTAAAGACATCCGTCCACAAATGACAAAATTCCATGGTCGTTTGAGTGTCTCTATAATAGCTACAATAACAGAAATGACGTTTTAAAACGAGGATGACCACATGGGGCCAAATGATGTGAGCATGCAATGGCGTCATTTAAGACGTGTGCTGGAGCACTGTGATTGCAATCGGAATGTCATCATCTCTTTCCGATGCGATTCGAATAACTTCGAATCTCTGGCAAACTGCTCCCCAAGTGGCGCTCTCGCTTCTCTCGGAACGCCACTGATACCACAAGTTGAAATATGCCACCTTTCTTACAGAATCGAGTGGTCTTGTTTTTACCTCTTTTGTCAAGGAATTCGCAAAATGTAACAGAAAATAGACATGATAAGCCTTTAGTCAGCAACTCTACTAATGATATTGTTAAATTTCTATTGTTTATTTAAATCCAAAAATTTCAACTCAAAAGGGACAGAAATGACAACTCTAAAATATCTGAATATAGGGTCAAACGGTCTGTGCAGTGAGTGGCGTTGTATACCTACGTCACTGAAGAGCAGTTACCTTTGATCAAACTTGCCTGCCTCGGCTTTCATCGCGATGCAATGGATAGCCATACCAGGGCCAGTAGCAGATGACTCGTTAAAATGGCCAATTTGAACAGGAATTTCAGTGTTTGCCGTCGTCTGCTGCAAATCATACTTCTAATTGAAAATGAAATTCATTTATCTGCTGAAAAGAACTGAGATTTCGAACCGTCAAGGCTTCCAGTTACTATGTTTAATTTGGTACATTCGTTTTCTCAGAAAACTGGAAGGGTGTATCTTCCGCGATTGTGTAGAAATAAAGTTTAACAAGTGACGAAAGAATATAGTAATTTGCTTTTTTGTCATTATACGTGCAAGGTTTCCAAACACACACTTTTTGACAGTTAATGAGCTCAAACAGAAGTCCCATAGTGTTGAAACCTGTCTGTATATTTAATGCCCTTTAAGTCGATAGATTGCACATGGCGATGACATTTGATTGACATCAATAATTTAAGCAAATTACCACCACATACTTTTGAATTGTATTTCACTCGGGTGATGAAAGTTAAGAATGACAGTACTAAAAGCATATTTCTACACCATCGAATACTCTTCTAGTTTTTCTGAGAGAAAAAAAATATTTTAACAAATTACAAATAACTACAAACATTGACAACACGAAAGCTGAGTTATTTGTAGAAGACAAATTAACGTCAATTTCAGTTAGAAGTATAATTTATATCAGACAACGGTAGATGCAGACATTCCTGCATAAACCAGCCAGTTTGGCAAGTTGTTGTGTGTAATTTTTCTGCAAGATAATACAGGTATGACTGGTATTAGGTTCCCCTTTATAAATGTTTTTATTGCTACAAGGGATGAACTATTACAAAATCTAACCTTGTACTAGTCATACCCATATTACCTCGCTGAAATTTTTACCGCATTCGCATCTTCAAGGTCAATTCTACGGATCATACCTCGAATATATATGTTGATAGCAGCCATTCGGACCACTTCGGATATTTATAAAACAAGGATTAACCGAGAAGTTACGAATGATTAAAACTATTTTTCATTCGTAACCTCTCAGTCAATCCTACAGTCAATTCAATTGTAGAAATAGCCGAGGTGGTCCAAATAGATTGGGTTTCTTTCTTTTCGGAGAAATTGCCGGCAGATAAAATGTATGATTATTCAATAAATGACTCCTCTGACATACAACCGAGGCATATGTTTGTCTCGCATATATAGCCGATGTAGTTCCGAATGAAATATACCCACAACTTGCAAAAATGGCTGATTTGTACAGGAATTTTCCCGTTTACCGTTAGGATATGTCTATGAGAACCAAGGCTTGTTCCTACTGTTGTGAATCTTGGAATTCATCTTTTCAACCAGACATAGCGTAAAATAGCTCACATCGTCGTCGTGGGGGGCTGGAACCAATGACCTCCGAATTTAGCGTCGGCCTCCCCAAGCTATATCTGCATAGAGAATCTGCAGACATCAATCATAGGGTAACACGGCAAAAATTGACAGTCCCTCCCCCACCCTCCCCATCTTTGCGGACTATGTACCATAGGTTTTACAGTAGATTACCTCCCCTGACAGCTCAGATAACGCCACTGCCGCCAAAATTTTAAATGTACAAGAAACTAGCAGAAAGGCTTTTTTCAGATTCACAATTTAACCTTACTTTCAAAAGAGTTTGCCAAAAGTAACAGACAAAAATAGAAAATGTAATGTTTAAGCTAGCAGATCTAGCGCTGTCATAGAAAATGTATCGATCCTTTCGTCAAAACATCATCGCTAAATAACAGAAATGACGTTTCAAAACGAAGCTGATCCCGGGACCAAACGATGTGTGTAGGCAGTAGCGTCATTTATGACGTCATCTGGAGCAGCTTGATTGCAAGTGTAACATTCTCGTCTTTTCCGATGTGCTTCGAATAACTTCGTCTCTCTGAAAGAGATAGCATGGTTTCGGCCCGTCTGCTGCTACTGCGTTGATCAAAAGAAATACAGGGGAACAGTCAATCAAAGAGATAGCCTGGATCACGCAACCCTCTTGGGCTTTCATCAGCGGATAGACAAACCATGGTCTGGGTAAAAAATAAAAAATAAAAGTAAAACGAAAACCAAGTTCCTCAAATTTTGGGGCACCAGACAGAGCTATAAATGTTGATGAAGGTAAATTAAATTAATACAGAAAATACAGCATGTCAGTGCAAACCTTTAAGATAAAGGAAAGTAAAATTTATATCAGTCAGCAAGAATGTTGTATGAAAACTTTAGTTGTATATAAACGAAGCTTCTTTTTGACGCTATGTATGTTATGGCGTTATAATTTCAATGATGTCAAATTTTTTTTTAAGGGATGAGATCAAAATGTTCGCTTGATGTAAACATACCGCAATGGGACGTAGTTTTTGCAAAAGATTTTTCCCCTTAGACCGATATCTGCAAAAATCTCTATGCAGATACAGTCTGGGCAGCCTGAGAATAGAAAAGGAGGTAATTCTAGTAATACTTCCCAAATTGATAAGTTTATTTGCGGACAAACTTCCAGCTAGATCTGGTTTTTTTTTTGTTTATTTAACGGCACTTTAAAACACATTATTGGTTATAACATGCTGAGGAAATGAGAGCTAAGTGCCTTTCCCAAGGATACATCGAGGAAGCCAACCTGGGCTGACTGGACGAATATCGAACCTGTGATCCTCATAAAAGGTTAGGTGCTGAATATTACACTCGAAAAAATACCTACAGTTTTAATTTGTAATGTTATTCCTGAAACTTTTTAATTAAAAAAAAAATAAAGACAAAACTATTAGGTTTCAGTGACATTTCATTATTGTTTACGTCGCTATTAGTGATGACACATCATCGAGTCGTTGTGGCGTAAATGAAGTTATTATGACGCAATAGCAGTTACGATCTTGAGGGCAGTTCGAAATGGTCACTATTTACATCCGATATAATTTTTTAGCATGCGACTGAAAAAGCCAAGAACGTTCCTATTGGTTTGTTTACAAATTGTGGAAGCGTTTTTATCTCATCTTTTAACAAATTATTGACGTCATCAAGATTATGACGTCATAATATTTCCGGACGTTAAAAATAACACTGGGCTTCTAACCAGCCAAATTGATCTTATAGCATATTCTTTCTGAAAATTTTAAATTTTACTTTTGTTTACTTCAAAGATGGAAATTGGCTCTCTTTATTTTCGTTACTTATTAAATTTACCTAATTTAACGCTCACAGCGCCGTCCAGCGCCCAAAAGTTTGGGGCCCCTCTTTGTCGTTTCACTTCGTTTCTCCTAAGCTCTTCACAATGGGTTGCCTTCCCGCACAACTCGGGTAACGCCACTGTCACCATTAGTTGAAATCTGTTAGAGACTTGCAGAAAGGCCCTTTCTCAATTTAACCTTGCTTTCTAAAAAATTTGCCGGAAGTAACGGATAAACTCGAAAACGTGATGCAGATTAAGCTTTGTTATAGTAAATATATCGATTTTTGACAAACACTCATTGCTTAAATAGCAGAAATGGCGTTTCAAAACGAGGCTGTCCCCGGTCAAACGGTTTATGCAGGCAGTGGCTTTGTTTATGGCGTCATTTGGGGAGCAGTTTGCGTTTTTCTCCCATTGGGAATATTCTCGTCTCTTTCTAATGATATATTTTCTAGCATCGACAGAAAAGGTCGAGGAAGTCCTAATTGCTTTGCCCTGTAGAATCGGTCTGTCTATAGTGTATTTACATAAAGGATTTGCAGATATCAGTCAGGGGAAAAAATCTGCGCCCCTTTGCGCTTTGTTTACATCAAGCAATACATTTTGATTTCATCCTTTAAGTAACTGTTGACATCATTGAGATTATGACGTCATTCTCTATGACGTAAAATCTGACGTTAGGTTAAAATACGACTATTTTGATCCTACAACATTCTTCCAAACTGATGTTAATTTTCCTTTCGTTTACCTTAATGGTGTGAACAGGCATGCTTTGCTTTCATAGTTAATTTAATTTACCTTAGTCAAAGTTTACAGTGCCATATAGCGCATCAAAATAGAGTGGCTTCGTGTAGATCTCCATGATACGAGAGTCTGGTAAAATGCTTCACTGATCGTTGTTAGCGATAGAAAGCGCTTCAGTCAAACTTTCTAGAAGCGAAACTAAAAAAGCATTTCTCGTTACATCAAAATGTATCTAGGCATACTTTCTGCAATAATTGAAAACAAATTCTGTTGTAAGATTAAATGGGTTTAATTAAACATTACTTTGTAAACATACACCGATGTAGGAGGCGTGTCTCAGTCAGCTACAATCAGCTAATGGAACTAGCAAAGTTTACGCGAAGCATCAAATCATGTCATCGTCACAATGAAGTAGTACGTCACCTCATCTCATCAGTAAATCAAAACACTTGTCAAAATTTTTAGAAAGTCTCGTTTTACCGAAAAACTCAGTTAATTTTTTTTTTTTTTTTTTTGGGGGGGGGGGGAGGGGGAGTACCAGATCTTCGTTTGGGGAATATCACACATAACGACGCGAGAGGTCCTGTTGAACGAGACAACATGTCGTACTTTGGCTCAGACTGTGACCGAGTGGTCTAAGGCGCTCGCCTTCACAGATCACTGATATCTCACCTCTGTCTGCGTGGGTTCGAGCCTCGGCTCGGTCATCGTGGGTATGTGAAAAAGCTTGCCAGTAGCTTCCCCTGGGTAGGTGGTTCTTTCCGATGTCTTTCTGGGTTCTTCCTTCACAAAATATACCACTTAAAAATGGCGTTAAACCCACATAACCACAAACAAACAATCAAACTGTTCTCAAATGACGTAAGTAAACAATATCAATGCCTGCACAGACTGTGTGACCCTGAGATCAGCCTCGTTTTGAGTTAGCATCTCAGTCATTTCTGCGTTAAGTTTTGCCGAAGAAACCAAACATTAAAAGTTAAAAAATATCAGTGCTAGAGTTGCTGGCAAACGGGCTTTACAATTTATGTATTTTCCGTTACTTGCTGCGAATCCCTTGAAAAATGATGTAAAAACAAGATCATACGTTTCTGCAAGAAAGTGGCGGAAATTTAATTGTTGTGACAGTGACATTTGAAGACAAGTGAGAGCGCCACTTGGGCATCAGTTCGGGTTTAGCTTTCAACTGCGTAGCGATGAAAGCCGAAGTGGGTCAGGCTACTCCGGATTCAGAGATGAAGCTTCAAGACCAAAACTGTAATTCATTTGGCTATCGGCACCCACACCTCTAAAGGGGGGAAAATTATCTACTGTTAACGTGACTGAAAGTGGTACACATAGTCTGTACATTGTATACTTGTTATTGATAAGAGGTTGTTCTCAACATTTTAAAATGAATATGATGGTATCAGGACAATGAACTCTATCTTAGCGGACATCGTCATATAAAGGACACTGGTTCAAGAAGGTCAATTATTCCTGAAATGGAAATGTTTGTTTTCTTTCATTGGTGTGCATCCCGGTACCAAGGGGTTGAGTTGCTGCTAAGAAAATGCCAGGTAAAAAGTAAAGGGATGTACTGACGAGTCATCATCAACATCATTCTTCGTCTTGGATTGCAGTATTAATAACGAATACTAGAAAAACAAATAACGAATAACAGCAATAATAATAACGAAAAATAGAAATACAAATAACTAATAACAGCAATATTAATAACGAATCATTGCAAATAATAGCAATACTAGTAACGAATAATAGAAATACAAATGACAAATAACAGCAATACTAATAATAACGAATAATTTCAAAACTAATAACGAATAACTGATTTTTTCCGCTTGTTTGTCTTTAATTAATTCTTATGTTTTTTTTTTTCTTGGACGTAATGGCGCAATTGACATCATGTGACTTTGAACCCGTCATGTTCTATTTTCGTCTGGGCGTTTTATTGCCAGGTTCACTTAGATACAATCCAGTCGAGTTTTGATTTATTTTTTTTTACGGCGTAACGAGCTTTATTAAAGCGTACAATATCGTTGGCTGCAGCCACTATTTAGGAGTGCAACATACCGTATATAATCGCGTAAAATTCAGGTCCATATTCAAACGACATAAACCCTGATCTGC
Source organism: Margaritifera margaritifera (assembly GCA_029931535.1). Taxonomy (NCBI): domain Eukaryota; kingdom Metazoa; phylum Mollusca; class Bivalvia; order Unionida; family Margaritiferidae; genus Margaritifera; species Margaritifera margaritifera. Next base: position 3,855,953 of record JAQPZY010001629.1, on the reverse strand, counting down.
CGTAGCATAATGCGCCGGCAGATCAGGGTCTATGTTGTTTGTTCTACTGATTAGTTCTTACAAACTGCATAGACCCAGATCTGCCGGCGCATTATTCGACGGCAGATCTGGGTCTATGCAGTTTATAGTTGGTATCGGATTATACGGGAGTACAGACGGTAATCTAACTTCTCTTCGATCTCGGTGTGAACAATAGTCGACCTGTTTGAAAACGTACTGATGCAATCCTACTCAATTAATTTGATCTTTAAACTTTGACCTTGGTCTGTGACTAGATCAATGACAAGTTTAGTTCTTGGAGCAAGAAGGGTTAGCCACGAAAATTGCAGAAGCTGCTGAATGATCTACTCTGTCAGAATATTATATGAACAACTTGAAACTGATATATTCTCAAAGGATACAATCTAGTAAAGTCATGCGACTATGTTACACTTTCCTCCTGCTTGCTCGGACTATCCAATGTGCTTTTGAATGCTAGATAACTATGGTCAGTCACTGCAGGTCTGGGAACGCAAAACGTGTGTTATAACGCCGGCGCGTGTCTTTGATGGCCAATCAAATAAGCCGATGCCATAAACTCAATAAAATCCACCGGTTTCAACCAATTAAATACATTGATCACGGCATATAAATCATAGTTATTAACTTCATATCAACAGAGACAACATTTTTTATTTTAGTCTGATACGAGATAACGAAGTGAAGTACGGGGATTAAGGCAGCACCAAACATTGGAAACTACAAACAGCCTGCAAATTTCCAAAGCACGCCTAATACCGACTGTCCGTTATAATGCCATGGCAACAGTTTACCCACAGTGATGAAAATCGAGATGCATTTAGCATGATTTATAATCGTTTAACTGCATTTTAATTCCTCCAATGACTGTAACCTTTTGATGGTCCATATCCGTATCCATTTAAACCCGGAGGTGGGCACTAAACACACAAGTTGTAGTATGGTTACTCCGACAGTCGGGACTAGGGGTTCAAGATCTGTCCGAAATGGGGTTGTAATTTGTAACCAAAACTCTGGATACGGAGTTCTTTCCCAGTGTCTGGCATGGGATATACAAATAGTAAGAAGAACGCCTTTTGACCAGGTAGTAGAACGTCTTGTCGGCAAGTAAACTGAAGCCGGAAATAAAAGAAATGAGATAAAAGGAGAAAAGACATTATTAATTCCCTTATTAATATTTCATTGCATTCTTGTTGGCTTAGTACACACCTTACTAACACGGGTATGGAGTATTAAAATCAAAGCGTCTCTCTGCAATGAGTTGCCAAGACCTGTCTGAAAACGGGCTAAAGGTCCAGGGGTCAAAAACCTCCGGCGGACCCCATCCCCACTACAAAATTATTATCAACACAATTCATCAAATCCCAATACACACCTGTTCTCTCTCTCTCTCTCTCTCTCTCTCTCTCTCTCTCTCTCTCTCTCTCTCTCTCTCCATTTTGTCTGCTGATTAACTTTGAACTTCACTTGGATACTTGGATACAACAGCGTCTGCATCTAAATTGACCACAAAGAAAGTCAGCATACATAAAAAATTACAGAGTTTGAAAACAACTGATGCTTGCAAATGTTTCTCAGTCCCGGTGGACTTTTCCTCACAAGATAATTTTGTTTCTGAAAGCAATTAAACATGACAGATTGAACCGCAGATATTGTGTATGACAGAGGGAATGCAATTACCTTTTTCAAGAACTCAGATCAAATTTCTCTCAATGAAAGCTTTAGGATATCTTGTATATTTTATCCCTGATTATTTGATGAATTTCAGTAGACACAGACACAGAATAAATGATAAAACCAAATTAAAACTACTCAAATCGCATTATTGCTTATCTTTCCTCCATCTGATGAAAATCGAGATCTCCGACATAATGAAGATCTGACAGGCACCGATACAAATTCATGTTCTGCTGACGGTTGGAATTCCTTGTCCACTTATTTTTAGTAGCCTATCAGATTATGCGCTGCATTGCGTATTAGGGACAGTTATCCTTAGCAACCACATGTTCCGAATGATGTTTTTCACTTTAAGCAGAATGCAAGCTGTCATTTTATTGGTGAAACAAAAGGTCAACAGAACATGACCTCGTAACGGTGCCTGCCAGATATATTTATTGATAAGAAGATCTCAGTTTTATTCCTATTTCTTTTTTATAATTTTCAAAGGATGAATTGAAGGTTTTAACAAATTTCATTTGTGGCTTCCACAGATTTGGACCTTAGGGTACGGTTTACGAATTTCTTTCAGTCTTTTCCATTAAAACAAGTACAAGACTGAATAAGTAATCTGACAATGCATTGATATAAAAAAAAGTAAAAAAGGAAAACAATATACATTACATACACTGTAATGCTGGGTCGATTTCAGTGATAAATAATAGACACTTATTTGTAAACATCACTGCAAAAAATTTACCAAGGGAAATCTGGGATTTCACTGTCCGCTGTTTTAAATTCCAATGTAGATTGCCATATTTCCCTTTTAATAAAAATCTAATTATATAAAAAACATATCTCATCCCTGATTTTACGTACACATACACACAGAATAAAGAATGAAGCTAAATTTTAAAAATACAGGATGCTTTTCTGGGCCCTAAAATGACAAAGGCACAGCGAACTTTAAGACTGGTTTCGAAGGATTTATTCTAGAACGTAAAATTGTTTAATTTCATTCAACCTTTATGTAAATGTAAATTACAAGAGAAAAGCGTGCAAGTTATGTAAACTCTGGACTGATTTCGAACAACAGAATGGAACCTTGCTTGTCAATTCATAGGATGATGCCTCGACGAATATCGGTAAATGTTCAGTTCAGATATTAACCCAGTCTTACGAGCCGTGTGTGCAGCCTTTTATGCCTTCATTTAATGCTCATGCGGAAATTGTATTTGTTTGGTTTTGTGGGGTTTAACGTCATTTTTCAGCACATGATATGCTCTACATGGCGGCCAGTATATTTGTTGGAGGAAGAACCCTGGCAGATTTCGCGAGAATAACCACCGAACCACGGGAAGTTCACTTACACTCGTTGGTAGAACCGAGACTCGAACTCACGTGGACAGAGGTGAGATGTGCGAGTGATCTGTAAAGGCGAGCTCCCTAGACCACTCGGCCACACGGAGCCCGCGGATATTGTAAGAGGATAGCAGTCCACGTTTATTTTACATTAGAAAGATGCCTGCTCTTGTGTGATTTACGTGCATGAGAAAGCGACTACATTACAAAATTCAGCCCTTTGTGTCGGTGAACAAGTAGAGCGGGAACAATAAAACTGTTGGAAAATGAGCGAAAAAGGGAAAGCAGTGTTCCAATTGATTCGTGGAAAAGTTCCTCTGAAACCCGTACCGAGCAGATTTTTCCAAATTCTAATTAGAAACACTTAAACGGAAAGGGGATTTTCAAATACCTTCGTTATTTTCAGCTAAAGGGAGGAGGGAGAAAAATAGGGCAGTAACGATTACCTTGATAACAGTTGACGGTTCGAGTGTTAGCAGTAACTGGTTACGAAACTTGGTAACCGGTTAAACTCGTCCCCCCCCCCCCCTTCCCCCAGCTCCTTAGTCACATAACACCAAGCATACAAATTCTATGTGCAAATTGAAAATGTGAATAAAATGTCTGGCTCCCAGCCTTTTCCTCAAATACAAGCTTTAAACATGAATTGAATCATTGCAATACCTCTTCCCCGGATGCAGCCAAATGTTATACATGTACTGTGATATGATACAGAATAATATTAATAGCATCTTCTCTCATACTTCATGCAGTAGTGTGTAGCAGCGTTTTACGACACCTCAGCACAATAGTGTCAATATGGTGCCAACTAAAGGTAAAGTACACACTTTATGCAAACATGTACACACGTGCGCACATTCGCAAACACACCAACCATGTTTTCTTCTTTCACAGTTCAGGCGTCTTGCGGTTTTGCGTCTAAGTCATTTTAATTCTAACGATACACAAGTTTTACACTTTGCGTTTGAGTGATCCTGACAATCAGCCTGACTGGTACTGATTACTGGATGAAATGGCGGAGAATATGACAAAGTAATTAAAGGTGGAACGTACACCAAGCGCTCACGCAAAACAAAGCGGAAACTATATTTGTGTCAGCAAATGTAACGTGTAAGTTTCACAAGATATTAGAAACTGGAAGCTTTAATTATGCTGTAATTCTTGCCATGTCACACTCTATAAAAAAAATTTTTTTCGACTGCGATTAACCGGTTACGGTTCGGTTAAGGGCTATTGGTAATGCACAGCTCAATACATTTGGGCGGGGGATGGTACTCTGATTGTGAAGAAATGGCTAAAAATTATAGTAATAGTGATGTCCCATTTCTTCCAGTTAAGTATCCTGTAACAGTTAGCAGTGAGTGTGCGAAAGAATAACTTATAATAAAAACAATTCCATATCTTTTTGTCCACAGACTTTGATGCAGTGAACAGCAATACGGATCTGTATGCAGTGAAAAAGAAATGTCACTAACACTTATGAATAATCCATTTAGTGGCAAGGAGAAGTGGATTTTGTATAAAACCTGGAGAAATTGAACATGAGCTGTTTTTTCTGCACATACTGTTTGCAAATAAAATAGATTTTTGTCAGTCCTGAACAACCTTGACATTAGTTCCTAAGAAAGGTAGGGAGGCCTATATTGGCCATAAGCAGCATTTTATGATGAAGACAATGACACAATTGTACATGTATTTTGATAATAATAATAATGACACAATTTTCAGTCCCAAACATTATGATGATCCCCAAAATGAACAGTTTGGAACATTTTCGTATTCTCCGCTCACATGTCTTTCTGTGCACACACGTGGCTTATTCAACACACCGTAGTATTCGCTACAGAGAATTACGTGGATATATACATGTATACATGTCATATTTCACCGTCACTAAGCATGTTGCGCTATACTTAGTTTAACATTAACGATTACTGACAATCGTAACATCATCCAACAGCACTGAACGAAGTACCTTCTTCTAAAGTATGCAACTGCTAATATATCTTACCTGATCTGTTTGTAATTTAGTGACAATTTTCTTTTTCTTAATTTTAACCACACGGGAACCTTCTCACACACAAATGGAAAGACATACCACAACTACAATAGTTCTCATACTTACAAGCAAATTCAATCTCTATCCCATGTATGCATACATATAAGGTTTATTTAGGATAATTACCTAATGTCAAGTACTTTTCATTATCTTTAGACGGGTATTAAGAACGAAGGACTGATAAATACCCGAAGATATAAACTTGGGCTGATTTATATTTACAGAACTACATACGGTGAAAGAAGAGAGGAAAAGAAGTAAAATGTAAACAAGCAGATAAGTAATTTCATAGTATGTATTTCAGGAATGTCATAAATTGTTGTCGCTATTAACAGTACTGACCACAAATGTACTTTCGATATGGAAAGTTTGATAATAATCGGGTTACAGGTATGCGTGTAATATGACTGTCAGTCATGGGACCGGGTTGACTGGAAAAAGTCTAATATGGCAGCTCCCATTACATGACATCGTGATGTTTGCCACATGCACTGTACGCAAGGCTCAGTGTATATGAAAAATGTAACGCTCGTTGCATCTTACTTAGTCTTCATGCAACACGATAATTACAATGCAATAGCTCAATACTATTTCGATGCCGTGATTGATTGCGCGTAAAATGCAATATCAAATTGCCTATTTTTGCTCTTATAAATATCTTTTCCGCAAAACAGATTGTGCCTGCACATTTAAATGATAGTTTTTAAAGTTAATAATTTATAAGTTTTTACTTATTACGTACTATACATGCTATATGGCTATACAACACCCACCCATCCTGTTCAGCCTATTCGCATTACCAATAGCCCTTAATGTTTTTACGGGTAACCTGTTAAGGAAGTTGTTAACAGTTTTAGGACTAGACTAAAATGAACTTGAAACATTAAGTAGTGCTGACCTCAGAGACTCTATGCAATATCGCATATACAAATGGGCCAGTAGGCAAGATCATCAGCTTGCCCGAAAAAGCGTCTCTATTGAGATAATACTTATGTACTTACCGGTCGGCCGTCAAGGGTAAAAATCTTTTTGACTGAGCCAGAATCCAGTTTTATTGCCTCTGTAATGTCGGTGAGGACTTGGTCAAAAGAGTGAGCCGTTTTTCTGTTCAGAAGCACTCGTACCGCTTTTCGCGGCTTAAGTCCATTTCTGACAACTGTGATAAGTTTCGGTTTTATAAAGTCTCTAAACTCTTCCATCGATACCAAATTTTCCTTGGAACTGGAATCAGCAGAGTCCGTATCTTTGGCTTTGGGAATGTTGACATTCCATACGGGACTTGAACTGTTCTGGTAGTCCAGATGTTTGAACAGCTCCGTGGAGGCACACACATAATTCTCTCCCTCCTCCAATTCATCGAGACTAGTAATTTTTCGCGCGCCATTTGCAGTGAACACGTAGCGAACGCCATTGGGAAGAACTTTTCTATCTCCAAGAGGACTGTTCGTCAAGTCCGCCAGCAGGGACTCAAAAGTCCTGAATCTTTCAGGGGAAACAGCATATATAATTCCCTTGAAAAACCGGTCCCCGTTTCTATAAAATCGCACCTTTTTAGCCTTCTTGTCATCTGAAATCTTTAATATACTATGTCTGATAAGAGAACCATGAGCGCTGTGTGAGGGGCTCTGCGAGCGGCCATTCCTAGAACTGACACGCGAGGTTTTTGAACGGTCCTCATGCGAAACTGAACGAGCAAAGTGGTCCTCCCATGCGTCTTCTGCCATCTTTATGGGGTTCGTCTGGAATAAATAAATAAATAAATAAATAAATAAATAAATAAATAAATATGCACCAGTCAATCGTAAACCTGCCCAACCACACACAGGCGCGAGAAAAAAGCGAAGCTTTTGACTTTGGATTATCATTGGTTTTCATAAAAGTATTACATTAAGGAAACAACTTCAAACTCTTATTAAGACAATGACTATACCCCTCCCCTCCCCCTTAACACCACCCCTCTCCGGAAAAATAGAAAGAAAAAGCCAAACTCACAAACTGAAGTTCTGATCCCACGGTTAGAACACAAAACATTGATTGCAGTATCGCAGTCGGTATACGTCATTCCTCGCAATGTCACAAAGTGGATGGGGTGGTGGCTTGCATAGACTTGAAAATAATCATTTGATGAAATAAAAACCTTATGGCTGGAATATATACTCAATACAAAAAGGAATGTATCAATAAACAATATTTAAAATTTCATACTTTACATGTGCTTGCCAAAATTATTTTTAGTTCCCCTTTGGTTTGCGTGTTGACCTTTCAAATTGTAAATGTAGTTTTGAAATAAATGAAGCGTGTCGCACGCAAATGATCATTATGTAATACGAGCGTAATCGGGACAGCAGGCGCATCATAATTTGACAATGGCTGAAGTCAAGTGTGATCTCACAATCACGATCTTCGAGACAAGAAAACCACTTCTAAATGTTAGCAACGTCATTTTCTTTTTACACAGACTATGACTTTGAGATCACATATGCATCACAGGCCTCGTTTGTGATAACACTCGTATTACACAATGATCATTTACGCTCGATACGCTTGACTGGTTTCAACCATGTACGGACCAATCACAAAGCCAAGACCCATACATAATACAAATTATTTCGACGAGTAAATGTATTTTCTCTTTTAATTAGTATATAAATGCTGCATAGATTTGTTTTACTTCAAATATGGATGGTGTGAAACGAGGCATGAGGCAGTCCTTTCGGTCAAATGATTGTAATGGGAAAGTTCACCGATGTAACTGAGGTATAAAATCTGAACCACAGTGACCCAGTTTTTGTCTTGCATAGTGATTATCATGACGCCTTGAATTGGACTGGTTTAGTTTCGTGGGGTTTAACGCCATTTTTCAACACGATAGCTATACATGGTGGCCAGTATATATTGGTGGAGGAAGAACCCGGGAAGAACCACCGACCAACGGGAAGCTACTGGCAAGCTTTCTCACATACCCACGTTGGTTGAGCCGAGACTCGAACTCACGCAATCAGAGGTGAAATGTGTGAGCAAGCGCCTTAGACCACTTGACTTGGAAACATAACCATTGATTTTGTAATCATTTATTCTGAAAGAAACTTTTCACTTGACCCAACCTATATGTAGACTTGCAGACGAAAATGGCGTAACCACGAACAGCGACGATATAACCTCATTCGGCCATATTGTGTGTGTATGTGTGTGTGTGGGCGCGCGCGCGCACGTACAATGACATACTTTTCCCGACATAAATACTAGAACAACAACACTGTAATGACAATTGATATATCTCTGCTTAGTCTGAGTACTAGGCCAACATCACACGATTACTGAAGAACGCTCGAAGATGAAGATAGGCTGACCAACTTTTGAGAAAAAAATCAAGATAACATCACAAAATAGAGCTGCGGTGACTCACTAGTTAGCGTGTCGACTCAAAATCAGTGGGTTCGAATACTGCCCAGACCAGCCTGGGGTCGGCTGCATGGTGTGTGTCTCTGGGCAAGGCACTTAGCTCCCATTCCCTTGGCACTAAATACTCTTTTATGCGCTGATGTGCCGTTACGCAATAATTAACCAACCAACCAACTAACCAGTATAACAAAGGAGGTAGAGTGGAGATTCTCGAAAGATACAGAACACAAAAAAGAACACGCTGGTACTGATAAGCCACTAAAGAACTTGACTCCATCAAAATGTCAGTGATTATGGTTTGGTTTGGTGTTTTATGGCACAGTAACACAAGTAGATTATTTAGTACCGAGACAGTTGTAGTAAAGTGCCTTGCCCAAGGGCACAACACACAGCAGCCGACTTGGGCTGATCCGATGGTAGGTTTCGAACTTGCAACATTTCTGTGGCGAGACCTGCACAAACGTCAATGAACGGGGCAGAGAGATTGACTCAGAACAGGGACAGTTGGCAATATTTTGTTGAAGCCATTTTAGACATAAGGCGGGAGAAGGAGGGAAGAAAGGAATAGAGGAATGACTGAAGAAAGCACTGTCTGAGTGATGAAATAAACCCTACAGATTAAATTGAACTGAATGTATCGGACATACACCAATGCGGTCCAGATGTCTATATTTCATATTTCATTCTAAATTTTATTAAATTTGTTCGTACTGAGATTAAGACCTTAATCCTCTTACGTAACGTGCTATGGTGCCTAAATTAATCCTCTTACCTAATATGCTATGGTGTATAAATTAATCCTCTTACGTAATGCGCTATGGTGCCTAAATGAATCCTCATACGTAATGTGCTATGGTGCCTAAATTTATCCTCTTACGTAATGTGCTATGGTGCCTAAATTAATCCTCTTACGTAATGTGCTATGGTGCCTAAATTAATCCTCTTACGTAATGTGCTATGGTGCCTAAATTAACCCTCTTATGTAATGTGCTATGGTGCCTAAATTAATCCTCTTACGTAATGTGCTATGGTGCCTAAATTAATCCTCTTACGTAATGTGCTATGGTGCCTAAATTAATCCTCTTGCGTAATATGGTATGGTGACTAAATTAATCCTCTTACATAATGTGCTATGGTGGCTAAATTAATCCTCTTACGTAATACGATATGGTGACTAAATTAATTTTTTATCCGATCTATACATACATATGTAAAAGGTCCATTCAGAGGAAAAGCCATTGGAAGTGCTTACGAGGGAACCACGGTAGCTCAGTTGGTTGAGTGTCAGATTCGTAATCCAAGAATTGCAGGTTAAATACGCGCCCAGCTCAGCACCCGAGTCGGCTGCCCCGGTGTGTCATTGGGAAAGGCAGTTAGCTCCCATTTCTTCGGCATGATAGAGCCAATAATGTGTTAAAAGTGCCGTTATAATCCACAAAACAAACTTACTTAAATTTCTTTCTTTATTGAAATCTGGGAGCAGAGAGAAAGTTTTAAAAAAAAGTAAAATGTCTCAATTACGTACTTAAGACCAAACTTTCCCATACCTATCCAAATACGGGTCGTGGCTTACACCGGAATATTATCTTTCCTAGATCTACATATCAAACAAAGTTACCAGTTGCTTTGACCACAACTGAAATCAGTTGTTTCCTTTGACCTCTGATACCTACGGTTATCAGTATGCAGTCTACTTTTCAGGTGGATATGAAAGTATGAATTTACTATTTTAGGAAGAGATGATAAGTCCCTTTTATAAAATAACAAGACATTCCGGAGTCTAAAATTGCACGTGACTGTGCACTAGTCTGTACGTTTTCTTCTTGTCAGCGAAGACTTGATTCAAGAGTCGAAACGACAGATTGGTTAATCCTTTTAAAATTAGCAAACCTTGCCGCTGTCTTACGGTTTACGGTCTTTTTTATTCTATGGCTCGCTATATCGAAAATAAATGAGGGATGCTTTGCAACTGTTTCTTTCACACACACACACACACACACACACACACACACTATATATATATATATATATATATATATATATATATATATATATATATATATATATATATATATATATATATATACACACACACACCCCACACACAATCTTTCGCCTGAAATCAACAATTCATTCAAAGTTGACCGTTGCCTTCTCTGTAATTCGTGCTGAACAAACTTGTACTCGGTAAATATTTTATTTACTTGCAGACGACAAAATTGTGGAAAAAGATAAAAACGATAATATTTTGTTTACTACAGATACAACCAGAGCAAAGAAACATTTATGGCAATATATATATATATATATATATATATATATATATATATATATATATATATATATATATATATATATATATATATAAATATTTATATATACACACACACACACACTCAGTTTTGAAAACAAACCAATAATTATTCTGAAATTCTTAAAACTCGGACAGAAATGCAACCCTATAAAATAACCGACTAACCTTGGATGATCACGTAGAAGCACACAAAGCGATTAATCAATTTATCACCAAATACAATAGTGAATTTATCGACAAGCCCAGTGTCCCTAGAAGTAAAATCTTATATCGTTATAAAAATACAGGATATACGCAACTTTTTAAGAGACGAAACTTGTGTCGAAATGGGAAAATGGACTTATACTGCGTCCATTGGAATTTCAACCAGATGGACAAATATCTGAGTTACCGTACCTCAGTTCAGTGTGTGCATTTCAAAATAATGCAGTACCTATTCGTTCCTAAGTTTGGGGGGGGGGGGATTTGTAGTCTAATCGTCTGGCGACGTATCCTTAGATGACTAAATTAATCAGTCACTCGACTCTAACATATACTACGTGATCATAGTTACTTGAAAGGAAAGTCTATTGCGTTGCTCTCTTAAGCCCTAACTTTGTTGAAATTGAAGAACGAGAAAGTGGAAAAGAACATTCAACGTCTCAACCCCTATCAAACATTTCCATACGTACCAGTATAGGTAATCTTTCATTCCGAATTGAAAGTTGTCTTCCGTATACATGAATCCAAGTGGTCAGTCGCTACGCTCTTAAAATTAGTTGTGACAAGTCACTTTAATATCTAATAATAAATGTTATCGTGGCCTTGTCCTCTTTAAAAAAAAAAAAAAAAAGGTAAAACTTGATAAATGGTTTGTTACAGAGAATATATGCCATCGTTAGCAGAAAGACATATATTGCTCATATTGGACGAAATCTGAAACCTAGATAGCAGTGACCCACTTAAATCGGTTTTAGTCAAGATGGTAAAGAAGCTGTGTATTCGAAGCTATATATAAGCTCTTTTTTTTCTAAAAAAAAAAGGGCCACTACTGAATGTTTTATATATACCCAAACCGCCTTTACCGATCACTGCCATCTCACCTCTGTCCGCGTGGGTTCGAGTCTTGGGCTCGGCCAATGTGGTTATGTGAGAAAGCTTGCCAGTAGCTTCCCGTGGGTCGGTGGTTCTTCCCGGGATTTTTCCGGGTTCTTCCTCCACGAGGTATACTGGCCGCCATGTATAGCTATTATGTGCTGCAAAATGGCGTTAAACCCATAAAACCAAACCATATATACCCAAACCGTTAATATATACAGCATTCACATAAGGTTCTTCTGTATAACATGGATCCCAGATCCGTAAGTGGTACTAATTATATGAAATGTGTACTTCATTATAACGCGGTATCACTATAAGGCAAAATACTCTATGACACCCACACAGGGCGTTATAATGTGTTTATTTTTTTAATATATATATATTTTTCTTGTTAACGGCACTTTTAACACATTATTGGCTATATAACGCCGAGGAAATGGGAGCCTGTGCGGGTATCGAACCCGCGAACTTTGGATTACGAGTCGCACAACTCTACCAACTGAGCTACCGCAGCTCCCTCGTTAACAAATATATATAACTGCAGTTGTACAAGAGACACAACTAACTCTGCGAATAATATAATTATATCAATCAAGAAAACTAACTTAATCATGTAAAAAAGTAAAGAATACAATGATTCGAAGAACATCGGTCATCCATTATAATTATGTATTTAGAACGTTGTAAAATAAAAAAATTGAGTTAGTTTGCGCCCTAGTACTTTATTAGTAAGTAAAGGTCACATATAGTTTGAAACTGCTAGAAGATGGAGGTAGATCGGACACCTTCTGAGCAACAATCAGGATAACATGACGCAAGAGACACTTTTCTGGACGACTCCTGAAGCAAAAAGACAAAGAGGACGCCCCAAACAACGGAACAAAGATAAACGTCAGAAAACTACGGGCCATTAAATTTTGATGGAACCGGAAAAAGAGGTTCCAAACTTTAATAGTTCGCGTCGGCATGTGGAAGCCCAATGAGGAGTGAGTAAGAAATTAAGTTCTGTCTGATAACTCTAGATATTGAGGTAAAAATATATGACATACCATTATTTCAGTCCAGATGTTCACATTTCATACTCATCCAGATCTGTTCCCATTCGTCTGTAGTTTCTAAACCTGTCGCGGCATGTGCTCCGATAATTTATTTAAACTATCATTCGAATCACATTGGAAAGGAAAACAAAATCATTTGCTTCGCTTACTTAATGTCCTTTCCTTGTTGAAATCGAAGAAGAACATCAAATGTCTCAGTCACTTATATTAGATCATGTTTCCCGTACATACCGAAATAATGGTAATCGCTTATTCTCGATCCAATACACTAACTTTGACCTGGAATAGAATTAGTTTTGACGTTGCTGCTTCGACCTCTGATGACATGTGTTGTCAGGGCTTTGTCCAAGTTACAGGGAGGTCTGAGTGTGTGAATTTAGCAATTTATTTGCAGAGAAAATGTCTCTTCGATAGTCAAAAGGTATTCCAGAATCAAATATTCCATTTAATTATGCAGCACGTCCGTAGTGTTGATGAATATCCTAATTAAAAGTTAGTGCGGCAGATCAAATTGGTTTATTACAGTATATAACATGAATCAACTTTGCCGGAATCTAGAACAGGTCAAGACTGGCGAAAGCAGAACCTTAAAAGGCAGAACAGTCACGTGGTCGTAATGAGCTACATGTCAACATAACTTCTACTCGCAAAAATCTATGAAGACGTTTCGGGCTGTCTCGTAATCGGTTTCTTCCGATTAACTTTTTTTTTCTTTTAAAATGTTAACAGTCTGTGTTCCTTTTTCCTTATCCGAAAACCCTTTTAACATCTGACATTTTGAGCAAGCCATCCTTGGGATGGAGGGATGGGAGGACTTTCATTACGATTCTAAGCTCAGCTTTTATGATTAAAGTTTCACAGATGGACAGTTGGGTCTGAATTCCACTTCTATACTTCAAAATTTTATCAATTTAAGAATAAAAATAAAAACTTGCTAATGCTTGGCGATATTTTTCTATTGTATGATCTGCAATAACATTACGTTATGCAATTTTGATTTATATAAAATATTTTCCAAAATATCAGGTCATTTCTTTTTGTAATATTTGGTAGTTTTACAGTTTCAGTCTCACCATTTTCTGACTCAATGAAGAATATATAGTAAGAAATGTAGTGTTTATATTATATTCAACATCTTTGTTTAGAAAAGCATTTATGAAAAACAATACCATTCACTTAATTCTTGACAAACAACAGTTTGGGTGCCCAGTACGTAAACAATAATGCATTAATTAATACATGTATCTGGATGTGAACAACAATGGGTAATCACGAAGAACTTAGCCTTGAAAGAAGAACAATATACATTGTATATGAACAGTGAGGAAAAGTAGTAAATGTTCAATACATATATTACGTCGATAATAATTGCCAAGAACATATGCATGTGGACATAAGTTTCAATATCTTAGAAGTCACAGACTTCAAATGAAAAATTCCATTTTGAAGAAATTATGTTTTGTTTTGTTTTGTTTTACGAGAATGATGTACCAGAGTCATTACGGATTGTTTATCTGCAGTGCACGTGCGACAAAAAATATGATGAATTTATATATAACTCGGTCGATTTTGGCTGGTGCTTTTTGTGACGTCAGCCTTACTCAAAGATCCGATTTGCACGTGCTGCTCAAGTACATTATTTCCGTGCTTAAAAAGACCATTTTAGAATACATTTTATGTATTTAGTACTTGATTATGTAAAAACATTTAAGTATATAAAGACCGTACGCTGGTCGCTGTGTGTAAACGTTACGGGGCACTTGGGAAAGACTTCGATGATAAAATTACATAAATTACAGCAGTTGAAGCCTATCGCGACATAACCATAACACCCTCCCCCTCCCCCCCCCCACACACATACAAAAATAAAAAACAAAAATAACAAAGACAAAACAAACAAAAAACAAAAAACAAAATAAACAAGCAAACAAAACAACAACAACAACAACAAAAAAACAACAAAAAACTGATCTCCATATCATAACTTTCTCAGACAGAATAACCTCCTAGACATTTAAAAAATATTTATTTTATAAAATAAATAAAAAAGCTTACAAGTAAAGATGATTTACCAGAAGTTTACTTTCATTATTGTAGTTAAAAGAAAACAAAATAAATACAAAATTGTAATTTAGCACAGAATTCTATTGGAATAAAACAAAATGGGAAGTTACTTATGACTGTCTACTACATATATTTACTATAGGGCGCGTATAATTTTATAAATGTGTCCAAAATTAATAAATAAATACAGTTAGATAGATAGATTGATATTTAGATAGATAGGGGTAATGAAGTAAAGTGAGCATACACTCTGTATTCATAGCATGTATATATGTAGGTAGATAGATATGTATTTAGGTGGGTTGATTGGTAGGTAGGTAGATAGATACGTAGGTTGATAGGTAGATAGATAGGTAGTTAGGTAGATATGTAGGTAGGTAGATAGATACGTAGGTTGGTAGGTAGATAGATAATAGGTAGGTAAGTAGATAGGTAGAGATATAGGTAAGTAGGTAGGAAGGAAGATAGGTAGGTAGATCGGTAGGTAGGTAGATATCTGTCTAAGAACCTTCCGAGGGAGTACGGTACCAGTGAATCCTTCAAATGACAGATCGACGGCAAAAAGAAGCTAGGGGTCATCTATATATGAATGTGAATATTGATCGAAACGGATCTAATGAATCGATTAACTTACACAAACTTTTCACATGAATACCGATGTTTTTTTGTACAGACTACTTTGACGTCTATACCTCCGTGCACACACATAATTCCATGCGTCCCAGATTTAATAGCATGCCCTCTTCAATAGGAAATGTACTCCCATTCTCCCTATAGAAATCATCCACAAATGTACATCAATATAAAATAAATTCAATTTCCAGCATGAATGGAATTCATCACAGTTAACCGGCACTGTTTATACCGACATTGTGACATCTCAGTCTGACTTATACAAAGCAAAGTAATCTGTTATTATAGGTAACATTTTTCAATCATTTAGAGGAAGGAACAATAGGTAATCCCGAAATATGTATTCAAAATAATGGATTGATCGTTATTTAACCGCATGTTAGCTAAATCAATAAGGCTGTTCACCCGATCGATCAATAAATCGCTGATTATGACAAGTATATCTGCAATGAGACTGCGATTTTATTTACCTATATGAACGTGGGAATATCTGATTGATTATATATCATGATGTCTTTTTGTCTCTCTCCCTCCCTGTTTCTATTTATGTCTCTGTCTGTTTGTCTGTCTCTCACGAACAAATGAGAATTTAAAGTCAGCATTCTTACTATATCGGTTAACCTTTCCCTAAAGTAACCCATACCTATATCAATACCATGACACATTCATAGGTACCAAGTTAGTTTTCAGATAAAATCGGCACGTCAGCCTCAAAAAGACTCACATTGTTAAGTATTGACCGTAAAAACGACGTGCAAATGTCAAATACTAAACAATGGATGGTCAGATCAATCATTCCGATATCAAATTACGTGCATTGATATCATCTTAATAGTCTGATTTTGTTTCTCAACCTTTTCTGTAAATTTGATCTGTTTCAAATGGGCAGCATTGAGTCCAATATTTGACAACAACAACAACAACAACAACAACAATAATAATAATAATAATAATAATAATAATAATAATAATAATAATAATACATTATCATCATCACCATCATCATTAACGACTGCGTCGCCGTTGTATCGTCATCACCCTGAATAAAAATTCTTTGTAATATAATACACCAATGGAGGTGATACCTTGTCCCTCTGTGGGACAGATCCCGTTTCTGACTTAGCCGTAATATTACAGGCTAAAAAGACGAAATAAACATTGAACTAGATCAATCACAATGTGCAAGAGATATAAATACCTTCGATTTAAAAATACTAAGATAAAATATTTAAAAAAAAATCAATTATTGAATATCATTTCCACAACTTCTAACCTTTATGATAAGGCTATTCAAAGTCATCTTTGCCTTCTACTTGGTGTCAAAATGATACAGATGACATTCAATAAGAATAAATCTAATGTGTTTACTAAACTAAAACGAACAGTAGAACGTGTATTAAATCTTAAAGTAACTCCACAGCTTCAAGTCTAATGATCTGTGTATGGCACGTTGTTACTTGAAATACATATTAGAAAAAGCTCTTAAGTCTTCAGCTTTACAAAGGATTAGAAAAGCTTTTTACCAATAACTGTTACTCATACAGCAGGCCCAGTGCATTAGTAGCTCTAAATCGAATATACAGATCTAGTCAATACACAAAGACAAAGAACTCCTACCTTCCTCTCGTGCCGTGAGTCTCGCCGATATTGCACAACTAATTCCCAGCCGCATGTGTCATGCCGTGGAGTCTGAAATTTTTCATAATTTATGAATTTTAGACTGGCATTAGCATGCATAAACTAGGCTGCCTTACTATACGCTGTGAGAGATATTGCATGGGGCTTTATAGCAGCGCACCGAGACGGTGGGCTAAGACCGTGCGTGCAATAGAAGTGGTGGTAGAACAGCATTCTCTTAGCCACAATTATCGGAATATAGTCTCAACCAGCTTTGAATCATTTGATTTAAATTTACTTTAAAACTGAAAAATATGTCTTATAAACGTATGTATGTATGCATGTATAGGCCGACAAGACTGACATGTCCGTTTAACTTTTGAGTGGAATATTCCCAACAGCCTGATCGATTGGAAAATAGGCATTGCTTTCCATACGTCTTTCTTCCGTGATATGGAAGAATTCTCTCGTTCACATCCAGTATTGCACAATACATGCACACCATCTTGCCTATGTATCAGGTGTACTAGGTCCTTAATAATTATGCTAATAAATGTCATACCTGTCCGCCTATATGTAAATATTTGCATGTATGTCTGTCTTGTCTGACTGTCCGTATGTATGTATGTATGTATGTAGGCACGCTGTATGAATGTATGCAAGCATGTATGAATGTATGTCTATATATCTTGTAGTGTTTTTATTTGTCTATATCTGTATTAAGCAGGTATGTATGTATGCAGGTGTCTTGTACGTATGTATGCATTTATGTTGATGTATGTAAGAGTATGTGTCTGTCTGTATGTCTGTCTGTAAGTATGTACGTACGTACGTATGTATGTATGTATGTTAGCCTTTATGTCTCAATATCGGTGCATGTTTCTTAGGAACTACAAGGCTCCAGATAAGCGATTCCTGTATGCAGTTACTTATATTTTAGACGGAATGGAAAGACCGTGAAAATGTTATTCCAAGGCCATTTAAAATCGTTTGATTAAACCAAGAGACATTAGAATCCGTGATGTTGCTGACGAGCGTAAATTCCTTGTTCACAAATCACGATTCTAGCGATCTGACTGATCAGATTCGCCCCTTCAACCAACTGTATTACCAAACATCAACCAACTGTATTACTAAATATCAACTAACTATATTACCAAACATCAACCAACTGCATTACCAAGCATCAACCAACTGTATTGCCAAATATCAACCAACTGTAATACCAAACATCAACCAACTGTAATACCAAACATCAACCAACTGTATTACTAAATATCAACTAACTATATTACCAAACATCAACCAACTGTATTACCAAGCATCAACCAACTGTATTGCCAAATATCAACCAACTGTAATACCAAACATCAACCAACTGTAATACCAAACATCAACCAACTGTAATACCAAACATCAACCAACTGTAATACCAAACATCAACCAACTGTATTAACAAACATCAACCAACTGTAATACCAAACATCAACCAACTGTAATACCAAACATCAACCAACTGTAATACCAAACATCAACCAACTGTATTACTAAATATCAACTAACTATATTACCAAACATCAACCGACTGTATTACCAAGCATCAACCAACTGTATTGCCAAATATCAACCAACTGTAATACCAAACATCAACCAACTGTAATACCAAACATCAACCAACTGTATTAACAAACATCAACCAACTGTAATACCAAACATCAACCAACTGTATTAACAAACATCAACCAACTGTAATACCAAACATCAACCAACTGTATCAACAAACATCAACTTGATAATTCGAAACATATTTTGGAACTGATGCCAGTTCTTTTATTTTAAATATTATAAGACTCAAAGGTTTTTAATTTATGACGTTCAACATAGCTATTAACCAAGAAATGCTTGAACAAACTGATTCTGACTTTGATGGATTTAGAATCATTTTGTTTCAAGATCGTCTTGGATGCAGTTAAGTTTCAAGCATGCAAGGTTTAAATGGTCTTAAAAGCTTTATGTAAATGATTTCTAAACGGCTATTGGCATAGGCTTCTACTTTTTTTATCTGAAAAGATTTGTAAGTAAAGGCCTATATTCAGTCGCTGCGCGAGGGAGGCGCCGTCGGGATTTTTTAAAAATGTTTTTTTTTCCACCCCCCCCACCCCCCCAGCTAAAATGTTCATAGTATTTCACCTCACCATAGTGTAACGGGGGCTTAGATGGGGGGGGGGGGGGGGGTGGGGGGGAGGATGGAGGTTGGCAACTGACATAAAAAAACTGCAAAGAACAATGCCCCCGGGCGCCTAGGTAGGGGCGCCACACTAAAGAACATTGCGCCTCGAAACCTGGCGCCGCCACTGTCTATATTCAGGTCACAACTTGGAAACTGTGCACTTCTCTAGAGAAACAAGTGTTCCTAACATATAATTCAACAAACCGGAAAGATCAGAGAGCGAAAATACGCTTAAACTGCTACTAGCATAGACTTGATGACTTTCAACTCTGACCTTTCAACTAATCCATTTCACAGGATTTTTTTTTCTCCCTTTATACACTCTTGTGAAATGTCTGTTCACATTCTAACCTGGCTGATTTCAATTAACTATTTCTGTAATTTAAAAAAAAAAAAAAATTCGGGGTTGTGGTGGTGGAAGTGGGGATTTTTTAAAAAGATGTATTCAAAATACTTTTGAATCGCGTGCACAACATTTGGAATAGGATATCTTGAGTTTATGAAGGAGAAGCTTAGTCGATTTGTCAATTGCAGAACAGATCTACTGGACCTTTTCAGTATAAGAACTATGAATAAATTGTCTAGTTTAATGGTTTGGTTTTGTAGGTTTAACGCCCTTTCTCAGCACATGATAGGCTACACATGGCGACCAGTATATTTGCTGGAGGAATAACCCGGGAAAACCCAAGGAAGAACCACTGACCCAGGGGAAGCTACTGGCAAGTTTTCTCACATACCCGCGCGGACAGAGGTGAGATGTCAGTGATCTGCAAAGACGAGCGCCTTAGACCACTTGGACACCCGGGGCTCTATAAAATTTGTAAGGCATGTTTACATCTTTATGTGGACGACCTTAATGCAGTTTAAGTGTTCTTTTTAAAATTCTATTCTATCTTATTTTTTCTTAATCTGGACATGAACATTGTCCGTGAAAACCCAGTAAAGCATAATTATGCAGTAAACGGTTGACCTTGGGAAAAAAATAGTAATCATGCTTATATGCGTATTTAGTTGACTTTATTAGATTTTCATGCTATTCAAATTATTTGATATACCGTCTGGTTTACATGATATAGCATTTTGCTCTGTATTCTATGTTGTTTTCTTTTTAAGTTGAACTATATTTCGTTCATGCCAAGTCTTTTTTTATTTCCTCTTTGTATATGCCAATACTTTGTGGTGAAAATCTGGACTGTCCAATATTTGTGAAACTCTATAATGTCCAATATTTGTGAAGCTCTATAATGTCCGATATTTGTGAAATTGTAGACTGTCCAATAGTTGTGAAACTCTATAATGTCCAATATTTGTGAAACTCTATAATGTCCAATTTGTGAAACTCTATAATGTCCAATATTTGTCAAACTCTTGAATGTCTAATATTTGTCAAACTCTTGAATGTCCAATATTTGTGACATTTCTGAAGTCATTACCAAGATTTACAAGTATCAGTAATATAATCATCATCTTCATTCAAAAATATTTTCAATTAAATAATCAAAATCATCAACACAACCCTCATCCATATTTCGTTTCTTTAAATAGCAAATAGTTTTTCCATTGATGAATGGACAGAACACAACTCGAAAAAGAATTAGGATTTATCATTATCGCTAATTATACTTGCAGTCGTCAGCAATCCCCATAAAACTTTCTGACAAGCAGGTTCCAAATCCTGGATAAACATAATGGACGTGTCAGTTTTTAAATTACACAATCATTATTTGAAATAATTAAATAAATAATACTTAAATAAATAAATCAGCAGGTACAATACGTTTCCAGTTAGCCTCTCTGTCTTGTCATTCTTTCATTCTTATGTCAAGTAAACATTTTCATTTTGTTTCGTTACGTTTCAATGTGTAATATAAGACTGTTCAAAGCCACTATTATACAAGATTAACACATTTTAACACATTTTAATGCCTATACAAGCATACGTACAATATTATAAAAAGGGTTGTAAATTGCTCTCCAGCAAGTTTTGTAATAGACAACGATAACAACAACAGCAAGAGCAACACACACACACACAGACACACACACACACACACACACACACACACACAGTGTCAGATAGATCAGCCGTCAAACTTTATTTTACGATTCTGAAAAAGCAACCCTAATCAATTCATAAAATATTTTTAGAAAAATATTTAAAGAGCCACTTTTGATGAGCATTTTCTATTGAAATATTTCTATATTGTTTAAAGGAAGGGATACATAGAAACTGTCAAACCATACAAAGGGAGCTAATTACTCACTCTGACTAATAATTTCCTCTCATGATTAGAATTTCAGTTATGTCCCTTTTCATATCCCCACTGGCCTGTCAAGGTCTAAATACTAGGAGAACTATATACAGAAGCTGCCTCATTATGCACAACACACGGTATTCTTAGTAACAGAGAGTAGACAGTGGGCCGTATATGCATCGAAGGCACAAACAAATCTAACATATTTCAATATATACGACATGGCTTCAACAGAGCTGAACTATTCAACTTTGTTTGAGTCTTTGCATGCTAAATATATTGTCCACGGTGACTTTGTTTCATACGATGTTAATAGTCATTGCAAGAAGGATGCTATAACAGATTGAATATCAGCTTTAAAGATGAAATGAAAAATTAAAGATGTTTACAGTATGCCTGTAATATATGCTTTTCACGTTAAGAAAATAATATAAGTGTCATCTGGAGATGACATATCCCCCGGATACCTTGCTTATGCAAACATTTATACTAAAAATACCTAATTTATATATACTTATGGTAGCACCATATGGTCCATACGCTCTATGTATATACTACTTATGCTATACTTTGTTTCATGGTAACATAAATGGTACTGAATGCGAAAAAGTATTAGTATCACAAGATTTGTTGAAATATTTCGAACGGTTTAAGAGTTATGCTTCAGAAACAATAATGTTTACGGAGAGACAGACAAGCAGACATTGCGATAGCTATACCCCCGCATTACATACTTGGGGGCATTTTTCCAATCCCCTGCTTGAATAGTCCTTTAATTGGCAGATATATATATATATATATATATATATATATATATATATATATATATATATATATATATATATATATATATATATATATATGTGTGTGTGTGTGTGTGTGTGTGTGTGTGTGTGTGTCAAATTTCATAGAGATATCTTCCACAGTTTTGGAGTTTCGCCCAGGAAACGATAGTGTGGATAATCGATGGATGCATAAAAAAACTAACCGAAGAAATAGAAGAAAAAAAAATATTTACACTGAAGATTTTTGAATAGCAAAAAAGCACATATAGACCACTAGTCTAGTATTTATATCAAGTTTCATACAGATATCTTGAACGTTTTTGGAGTTTTCTCCTTACAAGAAAGTGTTGATAGTGGATGGATGGTTGTACTGATAAACTGAGAAAACATAAAACATTTGAAACTGAAGAATTGTGAATACCTAGACTATGTCTAATATTTGATATATATATCTTGAACAATCTGAGTGTCATGCTCCGTAAAGGAAAATGCTTACGGACAGTAAGGCAGATAAATGGACAAAACGAGAGCTATTTTTTCTCTCCGTTTTACATACGGGGGGAGGTCGCTACATAATTGACAGATATGTCTGAAAAGACCTTGCTTTGTTTTCTGTATTTATTCCTAAAAGCAATTGCTGACGCATAGACAACGCACGATATATGATGCACGACGGTTACAGATCCATACCATCTCAAGGCCTTACGGTCAGGTGAGCTAACAAATCTCACACATGATTCTCCCAGAATGAACTTTAATGATGTTTTAATACTGTGCAAAAGAAAAACGGTGAAAGTAATTCAGAAAAGTTTTTAAACTCAGCAAAAGAACAAGTAGATTAAGGCCTGCATGTCAAGCCCACGATCAAAGCATTGCTGAAATCTTTTAACCAAAACCATAACTGTTGACGCCGCCGCCTCCACCACCACCGCGAGAAATGTGACTGCTTTGTCTCGCTTCCAACTAACGTAGGCCCGACAAAAATGTATGCGCCAAAAAACGTTGACACTCACAAAATTTATATTTATTTGTGTCTGATACTCGTTCAAATAATCCGCTAAAATCAACTCTATTTTAGGCATGATAAATACCATAGCTTGTATCTACGGATAAATGTATTTGGAAGAGCATCATAACATGACCATTTGTGGAGTAATGTAATCGTGGAAAGATTATGTTTACATTGAATCTGATAAATATAGAATACACAACCTTCTTTTACTACATAGTTGTCATCTGCCCAACTTTTATGTACAACAAAACTTGGTTGGTTGGTTGTTATGGGTTTAGCGCCATTTTTCAGCACATGATAGGCTATACATGGCGGCCAGTATATTTGGTGGAGGAAGAACCCCAGAAAACCCAGGGAAGAACCACCGACCCGCGGGAAGCTACTGGCAAGCTTTCTCACATACCCACGTTGGCCACAACAAAACTTGGAAAGTGATTATTAACAGATAAAATGGTGATAGCGATAGATCCTGGTGATAAATTAAATATGTGGTTAGAGTACCTGGTTGAAGTGTATAAAGTTATAAACGCTTTCGTTATGATTGATGACTGTGGCAATCTTGATGTAAAAAAGAAAGCAACTTACCTAACCACACTGGCTATTAGTAGTAAACATTTTGAAATATCAGTATGGATGATTGTTCCATGGTACAATTCTGCAATAAAGATTTTAGAGAAAATACACGTTTTCTTTGGATAAGTTTTACAGCAAGGAAAAAAAGCAACGGAATTTGTGTTATTCCAGATGAAATGAAAGAATAAATTATAGATACTTTGAAACAAAACAAAAGAAACAAACTTGTAATGGGCGTAAAGTTTCCTTTGGCTATATAGAAACGCTTGTCGCCAAATGTATCTTGTATGTATATTTAAAGTTAACCTGTGATTCTCAATAGAACTGATAATAGGCTACATCCTGTACTTTAATATGCAGACTGCTATTTTGGCCTCCACAGTGGTATCAGGGACAGCCGATCAGATGCAGGATTACCTTATTAATATGCATGGATCTCGCTCATTATCGAAGCCACAAAAGCAAGATCACCTAATCTGTAAGCGTGGATTTTGTTCATTATCAAACTCGTCCGCGATCTTGATGATATAAGCATATTTTCTAAGTTTGGTCGAAATCAGATTTAAACAAAATGCGGTCTCCGCAGTGGTAACAAGCTGAGCTAATCAGATGCCCACCCCCACCCCCCATTAGTATGCGTGGATCTCGCTCATTATTGAACACGATAGATAGCTTAATGATATAAGCATATATTCCAAGTCTGATAAAAATCGAATCAGAAATGTGACCTGCTAAGTGGTAACAAGGATAACCGATCAGATGCAAAGATCACCTGATGACATTAATCTATATTCCAAGTTGTTTGAAATAAGATGAAAAATATGGACTCCAGAATGGTAACAAGACATTGTTGCCAGACAGACACACGATGCCTGATGTTCAGTGTCATAACAAAAGCTCACTTGGCCCTATGGCCAGGTGAGCTAAACATGTTTTCCAAGGGGGGAGAGATCTCTTCACAACCCAAAAATCTGTGATTCTCAATAGAAATGATCACAGGTTATTTCCCTTGCTTGTCTATCCAAACTGTTATTTTAGCCACAATGGTAGCAAGGTCAAACCAATCAGATGCAAGATTACCTCATTAATATCAGTGGATCTTGCTCTTTATTGAACCCATAGAAGATCTTAATCTTAATGATATAAGCCTATATTTCACGTTTTATCAAATCAGATCAGAAATATGGCTTGCAGAGTGGTAACAAGGATAACCGATCAGATGCAAAGATCACCTCATTAGTATGCATGTATAAGTTATCCGAGATTTTGATGATATAAACCCATATCCCAATTTTGATTGAAATCAGATTCGAAATATGGACTCCAGAGTGGTAATAAGCAATTGTTGACGGATGGACAGACGACTCACAACCGATACAGGTCCATACCATAAACTTGCTTGACCTTATGACCGGGTGAGCTAAAAGATGTTTTTTCTTAACTACCCAAAACCTGTGATTCTCCATAAAGATGATCAAAGGTTACTTCCCTTGCTTGTATATGCAACCTGCTATTTTGGCCACAGTGGTCGTATGGTCAACCAATCAGATGCAAGATTACCTCATTAATATGCGTGGATCTCACTCATCATCGATACCACAAAAGATCTTGATAATATAAACCTATATTCCAAGCTTGCTCAAAATCAGATCAGAAATATGGCATCCAGAATGGTAACAAGCTCAGCTAATCAGATGCAAGATCACCTAATTAGTATACGGAGATCTCGAAATCATCTGAAATCTTCATGATATAGCCATATATTCCAAGTCTGATCCAAATCCGATAAAAAAATGCAGGCTGCATGGTGGTAACAAACTCAGTCAATCAGATGCATGATCACCTCATATATTCCAAGTTTGACAAAAATCGGATCAGAAATATAGCCTCCTGAGTTGTAACAAGGATAGCCAATCAAATGCAAGATGACCTCTTTAATATATATGGATCTCGCTCATTATCGAACTCGTCCGAGATTTTGATGATATTAGTCCATATTCCAAGTTGTTTGAAATAAGATGAAAAATATGGACTCCAGAATGGTAACAAGACATTGTTGCCAGACAGACACACGATGCCTGATGTTCAGTGTCATAACAAAAGCTCACTTGGCCCTATGGCCAGGTGAGCTAAACATGTTTTCCAAGGGGGGAGAGATCTCTTCACAACCCAAAAATCTGTGATTCTCAATAGAAATGATCACAGGTTATTTCCCTTGCTTGTCTATCCAAACTGTTATTTTAGCCACAATGGTAGCAAGGTCAAACCAATCAGATGCAAGATTACCTCATTAATATCAGTGGATCTTGCTCTTTATTGAACCCATAGAAGATCTTAATCTTAATGATATAAGCCTATATTTCACGTTTTATCAAATCAGATCAGAAATATGGCTTGCAGAGTGGTAACAAGGATAACCGATCAGATGCAAAGATCACCTCATTAGTATGCATGTATAAGTTATCCGAGATTTTGATGATATAAACCCATATCCCAATTTTGATTGAAATCAGATTCGAAATATGGACTCCAGAGTGGTAATAAGCAATTGTTGACGGATGGACAGACGACTCACAACCGATACAGGTCCATACCATAAACTTGCTTGACCTTATGACCGGGTGAGCTAAAAGATGTTTTTTCTTAACTACCCAAAACCTGTGATTCTCCATAAAGATGATCAAAGGTTACTTCCCTTGCTTGTATATGCAACCTGCTATTTTGGCCACAGTGGTAGTATGGTCAACCAATCAGATGCAAGATTACCTCATTAATATCCGTGGATCTTGCTCTTTATTGAACCCATAGAAGATCTTAATCTTAATGATATAAGCCTATATTTCACGTTTTATCAAATCAGATCAGAAATATGGCTTGCAGAGTGGTAACAAGGATAACCAATCAGATGTAAGATCATCTCGTTAATATGCATGGATCACGCTCATTATCGAACTCCTCGGAAATTTTGATCATATCAACCCATATTTCATGTTTGATTGAAAAACTGGATGAGAAATATGGACTCCAGAGTGGTAACAAGCAATTATTGCCAGACGGACACACGACGAAAAACGGACGCAGGACCATACAAGAAACTCACTTATGCCCACGTGAGCTAAAAAGGGATAGAGCTCTCTTTACAACCCAAAAACCTGTGATTCTCAATAGAAATGATCATAGGTTTCTTCCTTTGCTTTAATATACAAACTGATATTTGGCTACAGTGGTAACAAGGTCAGAAAATCAGATGCAAGATTACCTCATTAATATTCAAAGATCAAACTCATTATAGAACCCACAGAAAATCTTGTTAGAATAAACCCATATTTCAAGTTTGATCAAAATCACATATGGCATCCAGAGGGGTAACAAGCTCAGCCAATCAGATGCAAGATCACCTGATTATCATATGTTGATCTTGCTAATTATTGACCTCGTCCAAGATCTTAATATGCTTTTAAAACTGCATCGAAAATGTGACCTCCAGAGTGGTAACAAACTCAGCCAATCAGATGCATGATTACCTCATTAATATGCATGAATCTCCCTCATGATCGAACTTGTTTCAAGACCTTAATGATATAAATATACATCCCAAGTTTGATCACAATCAGATCAGAAATATGGCCTCAAGAGTGGTAACAAGGTTTACAATCAGATGCAAGATCAACTCATTACTATGAATGCATCTAGCTCATTATCTAACTCATCAGAGATTTTGATGATATAAAACCATATTCCAAGTTTGATTGAAATTAGATCAGAAATATGAACTTCTAAGTGGTAACAAGCAATTGTTGACGGATGGATGCATAACACACAATGGACGACACATGATACACGGTGGACAATGCATTAGCTCACTTGGCCTTGGCCAGTTAGCTTAAATTGGTTTTCTCATGATAACTCGAGTTTTCCGCTATTTACAGTAACCAAACTTTGTGGTTCCCTTGCACTTGGGACAAGGAAGAAGTCTATTGATTTGGGGGTCAAAAGATCAAAGGTCAAGGTCATTTTGACTCAAAGGAGAACAATGGTTTTCACCAATAACTCGAGTTCTCCACCATCTACAGTTACCAAAATTGGTAACTGTTTGGTAACTGGCTTGCACTTGGGAAAAGGAAGAACCCTATTAAAAGATCAATGGTCAATGTCATTGTGAATTAGTTTTTAAAAAAAGGGTTTTGCATGACAATGTACCTTGACCATAGTTGCCTGATGGCTTGCATATAAGGTATGGAATAAGTATATTGATTTTGGGGTAAAAATATAAAAGATTATGGTTATGGTAAGTCTAATAAGAAAATAATGGTTTCTGCACATTATACTTAGTGCAAGACCACATACCATGACCAAAGGTCGAGGTCATTGAGACCCTTTGGTCAATAATCTCCAGTCACCCATATGCTACTAGACCCTACGTATAAGACTGTAAAACATGGGGCAGGTGTATAACGTGCCTTCATGGTGCTCTTGTAAACAAATGTTTTGATCAGCAGTTTGTAATCATAACCCTGACAGGTTATGAATGAACAACGGTAACTATTTTTCATGTGATGGACCTCTACACTTGCCTGTTAAATGATCGTGTTCATTACCTTTCGAGCTTTAGTTTTTGAGTTAAAATACCTTTAATCATCCTCTGTGGACACAATAGGTTTTTCATTCTTTTGGTCTTAATTCGCCATACACTAGTTTCGCAATCTTACCTAACACATTGTAAGATACTTAAATACTATCTGTTCCTCTGATAACCACTGGTTTATGTCTCTTGTGAATAAATCCCTGATGGAATGTGGTTGTTGTCCAGGATTATTCCTCTGGTACATGTTTCTGGCACAACAATATATTAAGCTGTGTTCCTATTTCTTTTTTTTCCACAGGTACAATGATACTTTTAAAATCACAACAAACAACATATGGAACTTTTAATTGGTGTTAAAAAGTTTTATAATTTTACAACTGAAGCCTCTTCAGGCATTATCGAGTTATCTACATTGTTACATAGTCTTTTTTGTTAAAATAATTTTTCTGATGCAAAAACAAAAATTCAGACATTTTTTCACAGATATATTTCTGGCTGTCATGTTTATTTATGTGGTGATAGTGATCTTGAAACAAGAGTTCCTCGATGGGACTGATGCTCTACTGGGTGAAAAGAATTTCCAGGAATTCAAGATTAGACCATTTCTTCCTTTTAACTGTCGAGTATTGAAACAATCTCTGATATTCTTCAGCGATAACAAGATTTTCAAATTAGCTGAGGTGGTACACATATTGGATGTCAGCTTGACACCATTTTCAGTTAGGATAAAGTAGACATCATTAGAAGTCTTTTGGTGAAAATCACATGTCATAATGATCATCCATTCAGGGGGAGTAGTGACAACAAGATTTTTAAGACAGCCATCATGGCAGCCATACTGGATGAACGACTGGCACCATTTTCATTTAGGACCAACTAGGTATCAAAAGAAGTCTACTGGTGAAAAGCCAATGTTGATAAAGCCATCCATTTGGAGAGGAGTAGTGATACAAAATTTTCAAGATATGACTTTCCATTCAGAAGGAGTAGCAATTATAAGATTTTCAAGATGGCTGCTGTGGCGGCCATACTGAACGGTCAGATCAACACAATTTGCATTTAAGACCACCTGGACATCATAAGAAGTCTTCTGGTGAAAATCCTACGTCAATATAACCTTCTGTTCAAGTAGAGTTGTGATAACAAGATTTTTAAGATGGCTGCCATACTCGATGTCAGATTGGCACCATTTTTATTTAGGATCAACTAGACATCATAAGAAGTCTTTTAGTAAAAATCCCATGTTGATATGACCATCCATTCAGAAGCAATAGCGATAACAAAATTTACAAGTTGGCTGCCGTGGTGGCCATATTGGACATCAGATTGGCACCATTTGCATTTGGGACCAATATAGACATCATAAGAAATCTGTTAGTGAAAACCCCATGTCAATATGACTTTCCATTCAGGAGGAGTTACAATAACATTTTCACAATGGCTGCCTTGGCGGCTGTATTGGATGTCAGGTCGGCACCATTTTCATTTAGAACCAACTAGACCATGGGATGAATGTGTAAAGAAAGTTTCATGGCAATCCTCCAAGTAGTTTAGGAGGAGTGATAACAAACTTGTGCTAACGGATGGACAGATGACGAATGTCGAATATTGGATGAAAAACCACAAGCTCTTGTCTATGACCAGTCGAGCTAATAATAATACAAAAAGTCAATAATCTTTGCATTGCGCACCATGACAAAACACTAATTTCACTACTAATTGACAGCTTACATATAATTGTGAAACAGAGGACTGACTCTTTCTTTAGCCAACTTGCACAATTAGACCCAGGAACAGGTCTTCACACTTCAAAACAATATCTGGATTAATCAGTTGCGCAGCTCGCCGAGATCAAAATAGACGGTTTATGTTTGAGGCCTGTGATGAATAGGGAGTGAAATGAAGATGAATGTGGCTAATGTTACTAACATGTGAACCAAAACTTTGCTAGCCTTTACTGACAAGTTTTGTAAATACTGAATGACCCTTGACCCTAACGAATATGAATGAATTTGCAGCTCTCCTCACATTACCTATTTTTCATTCGATATAAAAAAAATAAAGATTTCAAACAATACATGTCACATTGACACAAAATGCGACTGATTTCTGCTGCGACTATACAACTATATTTCGCACTATCCAGCTAACGAATTGCTTCAACCCTCTTGATCTCTATAAGAATTGCCTTGGTTTCAAATTGGACATATTGACACTTTTGCGTTACAGTGACATTGTGACTGGAATACGGTGATTCGATGCAAGATAGGAAAAGTTTACACATCAATTCATGTGCTATACCTTTATCTAAACAATACCTTCCTCATCAAACAAAAGTTTCATTTGCATGTATAGAGCAGTCACTGTTGATACACTCCAGTGACTGCTTCAAGCAGGGAGAAACCATTATCTGGTTAGGAAACATTTGGCCGCTGACTGCGGAAAGAAGGTGACAGATACACGACTTTTATAAAGGAAATTTGGTGGTGGTGGGGGAATTAGAATGGCCATTGTGACCAGGTGACCGCTATATAAAGATGGTCGTTGGGTCAGGTTTGACTGTTCATGCATATGTCTGTCTTTAATTTTCTAACTATATCTGCATTCTAACCCTTATTTTCTCATCTACATATCTAAATGTACTATTTACATATATTTTGTTTTTTAAATTTCTATTATTGGCAAATGATTTTACGGAACAAAGAAAGATAAAAAGAAAACTAAAGTTCATTATTTGTAAAATAAATACATAACAATGCAATTTCCTTAAAACATCCCACATTATTTTACCATATTTTTTTTACTTTAGGTGTTATCTTATGCTATCATATTTTGGGGCAAGCTCAAATCTCACACTGGCAAGTTCAATTTTCCAGTCAGCTCAGGGCAAGCTGACATTTATAAAAATTTGTAAAGCCCTGTAAGTGATGAAAAGAATTTTCAAAAGGGAAAATTAGAGTTAGTAGAAAATACTATACAAACAGGACATTGTCTTCTTGGCTCTGAAACAGAACTTTACATATGAATTGGTCCAGAAATCAAGTTCACCAACAGAACTTAAATCTGGACTTATGTTGGTTAAACTGTTGCCAGATCTAGCACTTAAATGAGAACGGGTATCTTCACTTGTCAAGAGCTGTTGATCCACTTCCTTCCATGTCAATCCTTGGCATATGTAACTAATCAAAATGGTATCTACTACACCTGTATCGGACTGGATGCAGCTGACAGAAACCTATCCAATCAGATCCCTTGTTATATTTACGTAAGGAGATAGTTACGAATAATCATAGCAGCTTTCGTAGACAATGACACAGATTAAGTGAAAGTTTCTCCAATTACATATTTCATAAAAGTCTTAATTTGGAGTCAATGCATGTGGATATCATGGAATAATGCAATACACATTACTGAATACCCAACTGGTCAGGTAATTAGCTCCCTCATTAGTCAACTGATATTGCTTGCTATGGGCAGTAACTTTTCTATCTGCAAGATGGCACTTGTTGACAACACTGTTTCCACTAGCTAAATATGTGAAAGGTCAATGAAGTGGATCAATGACCTTTGGCTAGCAAAGGTTGAGAAAGGGAGAAAGCACAAAAACATCTTTGTAAGAAACATGATTTATTATCGTATTAACAGAAATTTCTATCAGAAAAACAAAAACTGTTGCAAATGGCAAGGTGAAATGATGTTTCATTCATTCATAAATTAAATGGATTCTGAACACAAGAATTCATTCAAGACAGAAATATGCTCTGAATGCACTAAATCCTTGAAAATGAAAACAAAAAAACAAAAAATACTTGCGATACAGACCAAGTAGCTTATAGTACTAGTATTATAAGCCAGTTGAATAGACCAAATTATTGAAATCATGCATAGAGTATTGTCTTGACAATAAATTTACAAATGGAAAGTACGCATGTAGATTTGAATAAATTCTATTATTATATACATTCTTACAATCTAGCTGGCCATATCTTAATGTGTGCATTCAATGTTCTTCAAATAAATGTACAACAGTCTTATTTACAAATTCATATGAGAACTATGTCCATTACATTTTCAACATTAAGCATATCAGAATTGTCAGTGAAATATAGCTAGAATGGAACTTACCGGTATACATATCAAGTTATTATACCAATTTAATTGTAACTGTCAGAATTTAGTCTTTACAATACTCTGAATAGTGTATCTCAGATGTGGATTGAGGATTTGTTGTACAGGGTTTGATTTTGAGAAAGGAGTAGTTAGTTTTACTTAAATTGTCTCACTTTCTCCATTTTTCTTTTCTTAAAAGTGTTCTATTGTTACTGAAAAAGGGGGGGGGGGGGGGGTCACTAAACTCCCCAAACCCCCAATCTATATCATATCTCTACCCTTGCTAATAGCTTTAGTCGTTGGTTCATGGCTAACTGTTATCTACCCTTAGCCATATTGCAAGATATGCCAAATCCTATATAATTACAAACCCAGCAATTATCAATCAGATATACACAAAATAAAACAGTTTAAATTTTATACATTATAATTATTCTAGAATCAAATAATAACTTGCTATGTGTATATTACCATTTGGAGTCAAATATTCCTCTCTTGGGAGTTTCTATGGTAAAATTGATGAAAATTTGATTCAATTGTTAAGTCAGTTTGGTTAAAGTGAAAAATCAATGATGCAAACTCATATGGACTCTAATTCACAAGGGTTCTGTGGAACACTATGTTTTGCCTTTTTCAGCCTGAGCCTACGATGTTTCTATTTGTTACTAAAAAAGTTATGTGCTTGCATAAATAGTTTAACACTGAGCAGATGACACCAAAACCAACAGCAACATCATTATGTCTTGCATTTTTCGCCAAAAATGGCAGGGCAACAAATATACACCTACAAAACATGGGTTTCACAGAATGCATCAACTCACCTGTGTACTGAGCCTGATGATATACTCTCAAAGTATCTAACCTGCAAAAATCTTCACACCAAATCTTAACACTGATGACATTGAAACCACTGTCAAAGTGATCCTCGTGTCTTGCCACTTGCCAACTCAGGCGAGAAAATAATATACACAGATACGATGAGACTATATTTACATAGTTAAAAAAACAACAACACAAAAACAAAATAACTGGTTCCATACTTCATAGCTTATGCATACAATAAGGAAGAATTCTAACTCCATTAATATGGACACTTTTATTCTCTTCCCTTTCATTTGCATTAATGAGGTATCCTTATTAAGGAATCAATCTTAAAAAAAAAGTTTGTTGCATTGCTATAAACAACTTTTTCTGAAACTTGTGGGAAAACTATCTTCTGCGGAACAATCTTTAGTTCTGCAGATGAAAAATAAAAATAGGAAAAAAGTTTACTACTAAAAATAACCTTATAATAAATGTCTGGAATTTTACAACAGCATTCAAGTTATTTCTGCAATTCTTGAAAAGCTTCTCAGAAGCTCAAACTAAACATAGATACAAAAGCAACATTCTCTTGTACTCTATGTTATATGAATCACAGACCCTGAGCAACAATGACCAAAACCAACGGTCAATGAAGAAAATTACAATTTTCAAAAGTTCACAATGTCACATACCGAAGACAAACATTTACAATGCAGACTGTAAATCAGAATAATAATACAAAAGGGTTGACATTAGATACAATATGTAGAAACACAAATTTTTCAGTTCTCATCTTCTCTGTAAACAAGTTTTCTCTTGTACCATTTAAAACTGGCAAACAGAAATAAGTTTAATCTGTGATTACCATTTATACTCGCTTATAAGTTCAAACTGCAAACATCGTAGACCCTGATCTGCCGTTGCATTATCATACTTGCCAACCCCTACAGAGGTATAAGTGTAACCTAAGTGGCAAAAAAAGCGTAATCTGAGCATAATAAACTGTTATGAAAAATGTACATTTAGTTTTGCTACTAAACTGGATCTGCAGCTGGTTAAAGTTCTTGTCACAAATAGGCAAAGTCCAGGTGAATTAGTATCAGAATACAAACCACAAAACATATTGGCAAATTATATATACACAACTCACTTTAACTAGTCCATGTGTCCAACTTTCGCTGAGTGATCGTAAAGTCAACTCTACAAATTCTGCAACAATCATTACCATGTACTCAACCTCAGTGTTGTATTACCCCTCTCACGTTAAGCTTTCTAAATTTTTAAAGCACTAATGATTTGTCTTTTTTCTGAACTGACATGTTTTAAAGTTTAAAAAGAATTGTCTCTCTAACATTTTTCAGTCATATATAAGAGTCACATCGATAAAGCCTGTTTCACTTAACATCTGCCGCCATTTTTTAAAAGTATAGACTGGTCTGCTACCATATTCAGTATATTAATATAATGAATATGTGAGAAACAATGTTAAACTGAAGAAACCCGTCTCTTTTCTTGGAAATGGGTCACATACAGCTGCCATAAATAGAAAATAAGGAAAGTACACAGAGGTCTATAACAAATGCATTCTTACGTAATTCTTATGCATCAGTCTTATTTTTTTTAGAATATTCTCAGATTTGTATGATGTGTGGGATTAAAGAGATGATAATAACAATGACAAACACAACTTTGTATTGGTTTATTATAATTTTTTTAATGTACGAGAAAAGCTTAATCCATATACAGGCAAGCGTAAGACGTAATTAGATGAAAAAAAGCAGAATGAGGACACCAAAAGCGTAATGGTTGGCAGGTATGCATAGTATGCCAGCAGATCAGAGCCTGTGTTGTTTGTTCTACTGATTACTCCTAACAAACTGCATATACCCAGATTTGCTGATGCATTATGCAATGGCAGATCCAGGTCTGTGCAGTTTGCAGTTGGACTCAACTTATAAGCTAGTAGATA
The DNA here is from genome assembly GCA_029931535.1 of Margaritifera margaritifera. Classification (NCBI taxonomy): domain Eukaryota; kingdom Metazoa; phylum Mollusca; class Bivalvia; order Unionida; family Margaritiferidae; genus Margaritifera; species Margaritifera margaritifera. The sequence goes on along the minus strand of JAQPZY010001629.1, from coordinate 3,820,367 downwards.
TGGTACAAGATAAGTTTTCAAAACACTTCGTCTTTATGAACATCAATAACTGCACATGCAGGTGAGACATGAATCCCATCACATCAAAGTACAATCCTTGGAAATACATTTGTATTGTACCAATGTTTCCGTTAAATCTAGCAGCTAATGTATAAGTTACTGTATATACTCGCATCCAAGTTTGACAAAACTTCCAACACTCGTGTATAATCAGACACAACTTCCAACAACATAGAAACAGATCAGACATCATCGCATAATGTGCCAGCAGATAAGGGTCCACATCACTTGTTCTACGATCAGTCATAATAACTGCATAGAACTGTATCTGTCCATGCAATATGTGACAGCAGATCTGCATCTATGCTGTTTGTAGTTGGTTTTGACCTATATGCGAGTATACAAGTTACATAAATTTCAAAATCTGTTACAAAATCTTAATGTTGATGAGGACAGTTGCAAAAAAAAAAATTAAACAAAAAAAAAAAAAATCCCCCTCTGCCATTTTTGTATGGGGGATTTTCAATTCATAAGGGGAGCAGTTTTTATATGAGAGTAGAATCTATGAATAGACCCCTTATAGTATCGTCTTTACTCACGTATAAGTCCAGTCCAAATTCAAACAACATAGACCCTGATTTATTGTCGCATAATGCGCCGGCAGATCACAGTCTATATTGTTTGTTCTACTGATTAGTCCTTACAAACTGCATAGACCCAGATCTGCTGGCACATTATGCGACGGCAGATCTGGGTCTATGCAGTTTGTATGGGCTTGTACGTGAGTATATACAGTATGTTTCAACAAATATTTGTGTGATAAATAACTTTCAATGAATGAAGACAAAACTTGCATTTGTTTATATTTATTACTGGCACAGCAGCAGCGATGATGCATATTGACAATGGCACTCAGCTATATGCATTAGAACTGCATGACAGTGGCGACATTTCCACTGAAGACAAAAACTGTATGTCTCACATTGCACAACCTTGAAAAGTGCAGTTGGTAAAATGCTTTTAATAAGTAGATAATCAATGAAAACGTCTCACTGCTCAATTGCAGAAAGTCACTTAGTAAGCACTTAATTATGGCAGTTAATCTAAAAGTCAAGCACTTACATGATCAGACTGAGCTTTGTTAATATCAATGAATGTTACAAGTTTTGTTATGCTCGTGGCAAATTGATTGTGATCTTTGCACACTGGCTTATTTTTTAGGAGGGATTCATTAATCACTACACCACATGTTAAACGCAGACTCAACTGAGCTGCTCAGTTGCTGTATATGTGCTCTGTCAAAGGATTAAACTTACAGGACCTTTTCTACTCTTATTTCTCTTGAGGAAAAAATTCTTACTACAATCACCACAACACAAAAAAAATCGAAATTCTTCATATCTGCACATCGCTAGTCAAATATCCAGCATATCTGTCTCTGATTCTTGGTATGAATAATAATTAGTTATGGCGTGAGTACTACTTACTTAAAAGTAATAAGATTTTAATATACAAACAGAGTCTGCATAAAATAAGCAAATAGAGTTATCATTAAATTTCTCACATCAAAATATGTGTTTGAACAATACTTGTGCAATGTTCAAAATTACCTTTTATGACACACAAGTCAATTGCTTGATCAAGGTAATCTAATAAAATAAATTCACAGCTCCTGAGAATATATCAACTCAGGACTCAACACATAACCAAGAAACTTGTCATTTGAAAGAATTCTGTTACGAAAATATAGTTTTTCTGACAAGATATCCATTAACAAAACTGTAATGTGCCAGAACATACTGCACATGTAGTGAAAACTACTTCAAGAACAATTAGATCCACCCTAACATCAAGCATATGAATACGGATTTTGCAAAACGTAGTGTCTAACCTGCAGCCCATGCCATTATGTATTGTATAAACTCGTGTTCAAATCAGAGCCAACTGCAAACAACATAGACCCAGATCTGCCAACATATAATGTGCCAGCAGATCAAGGTCTATGTTGTTTGTTCTACTGTTTGCTCCGAACAAACTGCATAGATCCAGATCTGCTGGCACTTTATCCATTGATAGATCTGAGTCTATGTTTGATCCAACTCGCATGTGAGTATATACATTATCCCCATTGTATCTGGCTTGCACATAACTTGAACACAGAATCTTAAAACACTGATGTTGCTATCACAGAAGTGACACCTGTTTCTTGCTACCATAGAAGTGACACCCGTTTCACAACTCACCAGGCCTTCACAGGTGAGACTGAAATTAAAATTGAATGATATGGTCAATGTCATCTGTTTCATGATTCAAGTGATATAACTTCTTTTGTCTCACCGGTACCCATTTCCTCTACTATCACAAACTCTGACTTTTTGTCATTGACGTTTCTCCATTGTTCACATGTAGACTTGATGGTTGTAAATCTTCCTGAGAAATTGGAAAATCTATTTCACAAGGAAAATCCCCAGTGGAACTTCTCACCTCGTCATCGCTGTCCCGAGACTCAGAGTTCATGCTGGAAAGAGCAGAATTCTGTGCTTGAGATTTTGTCGGTTCCTGCAGCAATGTCACTCTTTGGAGTCGAGCATCATCCCAAAAACCAGAAGCCAGAACAAACATTTTTGATGGCTTACTAGTCCCAATTTCTATGTCACCTACAGTGGAATGATCTTCAACACTTGTATGAGACAGGTTCACCTTTGGCAGAGCCAAGTCTAACAAATTACCCTTAACTGGACTGGAATTTAGTTCTGGATTGTCGATGTAAATTTCTGGTGCAGACATCATTTTAAGTTGTAGAGGTTTTACAAGTTGACTTTTTTGCCCTGATTTTACTTTACTCAGAGACTTGGTATTTCTTTGTGAACTCAGTGTTTTACCAGGAAGGTCAATATGCGTCTGCACACTGGCCAGTGAGCCCAAATTTACAAAAGTTCCCCTGGAGGTGACTGGCTGGATATAATTTGTGGACGGAATCACAACAACATCGGGTTTTAGCGGTGCTGCAGATTGAGTGCTGGCTACTGAACACTTTTCCACACTCTTTAAAAAATTTCTCAGGATGAGAGCTGGAACACCATTTTTCACGAAGGAGTCTGAAAAATAAATGTTGCCCACTACAATCAGACACCAACAGAATGATTCAAGAAGTTGCATGTATCTGCTGGCAATAATAAAAATACAGCAGAAACTGTTTCTATCAAATCTCAAAGAACCAGTAAATTTCGTTTGTTAAAGACAAATTTCATTAAAAATGGAAATAAATATTGTTTTTACAGCGGTGCTTTAATCAGTACAGCATAAAATCTGGAAATATGTTAATTGCAGGTTTTGTGCTGTTTTAATGAACCAAGAATCAATTAATAACACTGTCGACTGATCCAAATCCTACACAGAATATTTCATCTCACCTCTCAGGCTGACTTCTGGAAATATTATACACATGAATTAACTGAATATTTTGTGGCAACTGATTGATAAGGATCCATTTTCTCTCTTGTGAACAGACAACTCTTCACACGAGACAAACAAATTACTACGAGCAAACCCCACCTCCCTCCCAAGACAAATTCCAATATATTGGTATCAGATCACCAATTATTTTACAGCTAGAGAACCAGTCTACTGGAGGTGGAATAAAAAATAGAGTACTAAATATTCTGAGATTCACCCATTAGCTAGTAAATGGATTAATTTTTTTTCCATTATTAATTTCATAAACTTCAATCTATGTACTATAGTTGACAACAAAATATTTACTTTTATTTTTATATCCTGCATTTAATTTCCTACTGACAAAATAGCATATGAACTTTTGGTGCAAGGTTATGTTATTTGGTGCAGACCAGAGGGTCCACTTGCTTAGCAGCACGAGACTTGAAAAAATGCAGTGGAACACTTGTTTTTCAAGGCTGAACAAATATTATCTAACTGTAACGAATGGAAGCACATGTGGTTTGTATGTCAATCTAATGCATAATTTTTTTTTTCTTTCTTAAATTAACATTAAGTTCTACGGGAAATAAATTAGTGGACCAATCACTATCTTGAAGAAAAACTACAAATGTGCCCACCACCCCTCCCCCGGTGTAACTGTAGAACTTTGGTTCAATATGCAATGGCAAAATTATAAGTCAAACAGGGGATATAACTTGGTCACATTTTGACCAAAAAAGTGAAAATTGAACTAGACCAAGGTCTATTTTCATACCAAATTTGTTTTGAATTCATAAATTCAAAATTTATTGAGCAGACACAAATTTCTGATGGCCATACAAAATGAATAAACATAGGTAACACTATATGTCCCTCCAAAGAATAAGTTTGGTTAAATCTATAATTATTATTTGTTTGAAGAAATTTTTCTTTTTATTTAAGTGGCATCATTCAAGGTATTTATCAGATATATCGACAAACTGGGTTTGATAAAAACCCATTCATACTTGTTTGTGTTATCATGCTTGAAAGTCATTTCACCTAGAAACCCAAGTCAAGACCTTTGACCTAAAATCAATGTCAGTGTGCTGACTATCAACTTGTTCGTTCGACTGCACCTAAATACAAAGTCTTGTCAAAATTCACTTGTAGATGTACATGTAACTGTGTTCACAAGTTTAATGAGATGCAAAAAATGCAAGCAATGACCTTTGACTTGACCCCAAGATCAATCAGGTCTGGTTTTCAAAACTCCTTCACAAAAGTGCAGATAAGTTGGTGGTCAGATCTGCACCATTCCATTCAGAAGCAATTAAATACTGCAGGTAGTGTTTTGTGAAAACTCCATGTCATTCATGCAAGACAAGTAGTAATAAAACAAATTTCAAGATGGCCACTGTGGCCACAATGGTGAGGTCAGATAAGCACATTTCATTCAGAACCAGCTACATGTTATAAAGATTTTCAAAATGACTGTCAAGGTAGCCATTTTGGAAGTTAGAACAGCATCATTTTATTATAGGAAAATTATATATTGCAAGAAAGAAGCATACTGTTTTTTTTTGTTTTTGTTTTTTTTTCCAATATGTTGGTATGACTATCTGTTCACGAAAATTAGCTTTTAATGGATTTTTCAAATTTTGGGAGGTCACATTGGCATAATTTACATTTAGTATCAAGTACATATAGTGAAATGTGTTTTCGTGAAAACCCCATGTCAATATGACCATCCCTTCAAGAGGAGTTGTGATAACAAGATTTACAAGATGGCTGCCATTGATCAGCACCATTTTGATATAGGACCATCAAGATATCATAATAAGTCTTCAAGTGGAAACTCCATTTCTATATGACCATCTGTTCAGAAGTAGCTATAACAAAACTTTCAAGATGGTTATTGTGGCAGCCATATTGGAGATCTGATCAGCATCATTTTCATTCAGGACCAACTACATATCATAAAACGTCTTTTAGTGAAAACCCCATGTCAATAGTGATAACAAGATTTTCAAGATGGCCGACATGATGGTCATGTTGTATGTTACATCAGCACCATTTTTATTTAAGACCAACTAGTTACCTTAAGAAATTTTTCGGTGAAAACTGTCAATATGACTATCTGTTCAGGAGAAGTAGCAAAACCAAGATTTTCAAGATGGCCCATGTAGTGACGTTATAGAATGTAAGATTGGGACCATTTTCATTTAGGACCAACAAGACAATATAATAAGTCTCTAAGTAAAAACCCATGTCTATATGACCATTCAATCAGGAAGAGTAGCAATAACAAGATTTTTAAGATGACCAACATGTTGACCATATTGGATGACAGATCAGTACCATTTTCATTTTGGGACTAACTAAACATCATAAAATCTTTCAGTGAAAACCCCCCTTGGATGACCATACATTCAGTAGGAGCAGCAATAACAAGATTTTCAAGATGACCACCTTGGTGGTCATACTGGCTGTCCCAAGGGCACCTTTTTCATTTAGGACCAACCATACTTTGAAATGAATGTGTGTTTAAAGTTTCTTGGCAATCCTCTGAGTAGTTTAGGAGGAGTAGCGATAAAAAATGTGTGCCAACAGACAGAAAACTGGCCATGAGATAAGCTCTTCTGGTCTATGACCATTAGAGCTGAAAATGTGGTCACCCATCCAGGGTCAGGGTTTTTTCTGGGTTCTACAGTTTCCTCTACCTCAACCTCTGACCTCCTTCTGCCAATATCTGAGTTGTCTAGAGTCCTGCCAATATCTGAGTTGTCTGAAGTCCTGCCAAATATCTGAGTTGTCTGAAGTCCTGCCAAATATCTGAGCTGTCTAGAGTCCTGCCAAATATCTGAGCTCTCCAGAGTAAGATGTACAGCTTGGAATAAATTGTATGTTCCACATGTTAAAAATACAGTTGAAGTTATTTTATATCTCATTATTCAAATCAGTGTTACTGTACCTGTAATGGCTTTTAGCTGCTCCTTGAGACTGGCCTGCTTTGCTTTTTCTGTTTCGTAGAATCTCTCCAGGATTTCACCTTTTTTCTCCTGCTCCTCAAGTGTGTCCAAAGCCTGTTGGAATTAATGTGAGGTGGAAAGATACTGTATTTGTCTGATGGTAAGACCATGCTTTAGTGCAAGCTCATCCCAAACTTTTAAAACCGCCTTTGCAAACAGAAAGGGGAGAAGGCATCTGATGTTTTCTGTCCTCAGGTTGTTACAAGTTTCCGACAGTCATTGCACAATATTGGATGCATTTAACATTATTCTTTTTAAAATTCTCTTCAAATCAATTTTTTATGCTTTTTACCATCTACAATAAAAATACAGTTCTTCTTCTGTTTTCACTATAACCCTTTCAAACTGTCAATGCCTTATACAATATTAAGCCCACTTTCTACTTATTAAAAAGTTAGTGATCAGTCATATGGTTTTATTATCAGAGAAATATGGCATTTTTGAAATCTAATGTTTTATTCTTTCATTATAATACTTTCAAAATAGTTACCTTGTGAAAAACAGAAGACCACAAATGATGTAAACACTAAATAAAAGGATTATTTTTTCTGAATTGAACCAATGCAATCTGAACTCCTGAATGCTTGATGTCAAAGTCTATGTGACATTGACAATTTTTGTTTGTTTGCTGGGTACATAGGTACCTGTGCACAAACTGTGTACACAATACAAGTAAACAAGGGAGATGACTACTACAAGGTCTAATCATTTACATAGATTTGAGTTGCTTCTCTTGATATATAAAGTGGACCTGAAAGACTATTGGCTCTATGCAATGTTACACATTTTAGTAAGACCATACAGTTTGGTACTATTATTAGTAATACAAACTATATATAGTAATTGAAAATAGATATCATGCCATAGCAGTGTTTCAGCCGGGTTTGAAAAAATCAGGGCCAATAGATGCCCATCCTTTGATTAAGTGGGCCAATGGTTTCATCATAATGGGCCAACCACATAATAAAATGAAATATCTTCAACATAGTTTATTTTACAATCTATTATCATGAAAACCCAAATAAATAACCATCTGAGGGAATTCTCCTCTCTGATGCCTCCAACCATACTAAAACAGAGCGGAAGAAGTCAAAGTCTACAATGTTATGCCCCTCCAACATTACAGACATCAGTCTTCACGAAGTTTCAGCTTTCAAGCAGTTTCCTGAGGGTTCCTCTTTTTCCCGCCATTGTGGAATCCAATTCTTTGTCGGAAGTTTTATTTTCTGTTTGACTTTCATATCTGTCTTTGTGGGTTAACCAGCTTGTTCACTAGAGTCATCATATATGTGGTAATTGTTATCGCTTTCATGATTTGAGTGTGATACTGGGGTAAAGAAATCAGTTATCAATCATTCCATATCTACCTTTTAGCAAAACTTTGGAAAAAGTTTATAAATGATAAATGGCACTACATATAATGAAGACAACAAATTTTTCATTTATTTTAAAAATGTTAATAAAACTGAAGTGGAAGTTACCTCAATATGTTACTTTAATGTCTGGCACATTGTTTCATTGAGACTATTTCAAATTGGTTGCATGCTGATCTTATTCTTAACCTTTCAACCAAAAAATATTTTGGGATATACCAAGTATAGAACTAATTCTGGACATCACGAGCTTTGTATTTATATATGAGATTAGGAGAATGGGGGTTAGTAGATAGTCCAATCATAGTGGCCAGTGCAAATGAAAAGATCACTTTATGGATTTCGTTCATTTCCATAAAAACAATGATTGAGCAATTTGAACATTTAAGGATTGGTTGGCACAGCTGATTCACATTAAAGTTAAAAACATGCACCTTGTTCTTTTTTTTAAATCTGAACCACTTTTGGCATATTAAACCTCCTTTATGTGGGACTTTGTGTATATTTTGTGAAAATCCTGCAAGGGCATGTCCTAGCTGAAACACTGCCATAGACATGGAGAAAATGAAACCCCTCCAAGCCCCCCCTTCCTCACTCAATGCTTATGCTCATACCTGTGACAGCACTAGCTGTTTTGGCACACCACAAGGATATAAGCCCTGGTCTTGTATTAGAATGTCTCGCAATTCTGAAAAACATGTTGTCATCTCTGAGCGTCTACTCTTCTCTCTATGTCGATGAACCTGTCTGTCTTTTTCCTCACGTTTATACTGATGGTCTGATTTGACTAGCACCACTTCCTGTCAGAAAAAAATTATTCCCTTAAAGAAACAGAAAATTTCCCACAAGAGATTAAAGAACAATGTTAACAAGAAACCCCCTAAACAGCATTACCCCCTACTTTTCTCACCTATCATGACCCACATCTGACATATAAGCATAGGTGTCTCCCACTCCCACCAAGCCCAAGCTCTGCAAAACAACTAAAACTACTGAGCACAGCTGAAGACCATGCATAATTATAATCCCAAAGTTTCAATTCTCTGTCTAAAATGGTATAGAAGTTGCTTGACATTACACATGCATGCTTGCATACACCTCCAAATGGGACAACACAATCCCTACCTTTTTGCTGAGAAGTGTGGGGATACTTGAGCAACTTTCATGACTTGCCATCCCAAAACTCAGTTTTTAATTACGTATTGCCTAATTTGAAACAGTATAATCTTAACCCTTTCTCTAATGTTTTTTCCCCCACTCCTTGACAGTAGTTTTTGGGTCATAAATGAAAATCCAATGCATACATTATAATCTTCCAGCTATAACTGCTATATAAAGTTTGGTAAAAAAAATTGAAAATTTCACTGTAATTAAAATGTGTGTGCTATCAAGAATTATTAATGTAGATTTCTGCAAGATTCATTGATGAAAAGAGATGGGGATTGATTTTTATTAGAATGCAGTTTGATGTGTGTGTGTGTGTGTGTGTGTGTGTGTTTGGTGTTAAAGTAATTTTAATGATATAAACTTACCTGTTGCTATTGCACAGCTTACCTATCCAGGACGGAAATTACCATTATTTGTATAATAAAAATTCTATCCTCCCATTTCATGGAAAGTTCTAGAAATTTCTGAACTAGAATTAACACAGATTCAGTCTGCTCCCCATGTCATAGGCCCATGTACAACCATCATCCTTTTTACAGACATGTACTTGTGGGGCATCAGAGCAGGGTGAGAGGAGGGAATCTGGCAATATCGACAGGCAAATATTACATCATTAAAATTAGTTTACCCTCCCCCTACATTTTAATATCAGTAATATGTTACCTGTTGCTATTGTGTGGCTGAATTTGCCAGTGTAGTGGGAGGCTGATGGCCTAAAAAGTGGTATAAACAAGGATGTATTAACCCTTATGGTAGGAATGTCCACTACTGTAAGTTGGTATCTGCTTTTGCCACTTTTTGCGCCATGACTATGGGTCCTAAAGATAGTGTGTGACCGCCAAAATGTGACTTTGATAACATCCTCCAATGATGAATGAATTTTATAGGCCCATGTGGTAGCAATGGCTCAAACCTCATGGACTTTAAACCTCATGAATGAATGGTCCCTCTCAGTAAGTGACCGACAGGTCCTCTTGATCGTTAGAACAATCCAACTAGAAATAGTGAATGCCAAAATATCAGTAGAGCATTTTAAGGAAAGGAAAAGATGCTTCCTGGTGACAAGCAACCTAGTCTTAAGTTCCAATGCCTCCAGCATCTTAACTAGGAGGCAGGCCCAGGTCTGCATGGAAATGCCCACTTGTGACACCCCAGCATCCAAGGAGGGAACCTTAAGGGACCAGGCAGGGGAGTGTACCTTGCAGCTAGCTGCAGAGACAAGTGGTTTCAATGTAGAGGAGGGACTGACACCCTTTATACTGCCTAGCAAACTCTTGGCCCTTACAAAACCTTTGAGAAAGCTAAATGGGAGAGCGAAAGATCTGGGTGGTAGCCCCAGAGAGTCTCTTCAAACTGGAGATAATCTTACTGTCCTCTGAGCATGAGGGCTTGGAACACAAATCCTGGGGTAGAAGACGGTAAACATTGCTTATGGATGTATCAAACTACCAGATCTATTCCTCCTCTGCTGGGGGGCCCCTGGTGGCCAACTGGTCTGTCAGGATGAGTTCGAGTCTTGGCTTGACCAACATGGGTATGTGAGAAAGCTTGCCAGTAGCCTCCTGTGGGTCTGTGGTTTTTTCTGGGTTCTTCTTCTACCAAATATACTTGCTGCCATGAATAGCCTAGCATCTGCTGATAAATGCAGAGAAACTGCCAGGATTTTATCTGAAGGGGGAGCTCCCCCCTTGTCACCAAAATAAGAGGGAAGTAGAAAAAAAAAATGAGTGAGGGATAGGAGGAAACGGCCAGAGTTCAATATTTACCTAACACATAAATATCCGTCTCTATCTTTCTTCCTGCTCTATTTAAATCAAAATCCTCAAAAGATGTCTCCTCTAGTTGTATAAGCATTAATCTGTTGATCATTTCTGAGCTTAATTTGTTCCTTATCTGTGTATGAATATTGTTCTGTGCTGAGAACCCCCTTTCACATATGCATAGCTAGCTAAGCCAGCTTGAACAAGTTGGAAAACTGTTCTTAATGGTTGTTATGTACAATTTTCAACAGCTCATAGGTATTGTCTCTTGGATATTTCTGCTCCAAAATAATATTTTAATTTTTTCAGTAACAAGAGCTCTGCCAAAGTTTTACTTTTTTGTATCAGTGCTTTGCTGACTACTATGCCAGATTTCTTATCTGTTCCACAATGTTGTATTAGGGTTTTAAGTCCATCAATGCCATAGTCTGGGTGTTCAGAGAGAGGTATTTTGATCAAAATAAATATCCTTACTCTTTAATTTCTTTTTAGATTCTTATTTATTCAATTTATCTTAACTCTTAGAGTGGTATATAGTTTTGTAGCACAAGATCCCTCAAGGCAGAATTGTTTGAGCAAAGAAATGAAAATTGCAGTCTACTTTTAAATTGCCTTTATTTTAATTAGACTTAGATTTCTCCATTTTTGACATTTAATTTTGATATACCACTAAACAGGGGTTTGACCGGCATGCCGTCTGTTTTTGTCCATCCAGCATCCACATCGGACTTGTATTCAACATCATTTTCAGGTTCAAAATTACTCAATGGTATTTCCAATAACACTTTCCAGGCTCCAATAATCTCATATACTTCAAAACTTTAAAAATCGTTGTCATCATTGCTATCATTGGCCAGTATTTGCCGAACAAAATCAGCATCTGAAGATGAACCATGTTGAGATTCAGCCATTTTGGATTTTCTAGGAGCCCTTACTTGAAACACGCATTTGTAAAACTTCCTTCATGAAAGCAATGTTCAACTTCGACGATGTTTGTTCCAGGGCCCAAATGTGCCAATCAAATTTAGTTTAACAACCATTCTTTTCAAGCCGAAGTACCCAGAGGTGTAAACAGTTGCCTACCAGAAAAAAGACAGATAATGAGACAAGCGCTACTAGACCTCTACTGGTGGTGCGACTTATGCTGCGAGAAGCACTTTATGGGTTAACAGTTTAAAAAAATTGTATACTGCGCAGAGTACATTTTTATATGTGCGACTTTAAACTAATTTGCGGGAGTTCTCGTGCATCACTGCTTTCCAAGTGTGCAAATGCGTACAAATTTTGCGTGATTTGCACACTCTCATGCCCTGGCAGCATCTCTGAAAATAGCATTAAACCCCACAAAATTTAATCCTCCTCTGCTGCCTGAGTTGACAGGTGGATGGAGACAGGGGACCCAAAAGGAGGAGGAGGTGCCATTTCAGCCTGTTCTACATTGAACTCATTAGAGTCCACTAAGACTTCTATGAGGCACAACTTTGCAACCCTGTGTCTCTCTGATGTGGAGGAGACCGGGGGTAGGGGAGCCTTGTCCCAGAAATCCTCACTTGGAGGCAGGGGGATTAGAATACTTCTCAACCTTCCTCGCATGTCTGGGAAAGAAGATCGGCCTCACTCCTTCCTCTTTGTCTCCACTTTATGAGCAGATGATGTCAGACCATGATCCACAACATCAACCCTGCTATGAGGCCAGTGCCCCGATGTCCATGGCAACATAAATTGGAAAGACAATTCACTTCCCTGAAACTGATGTCTCTACATCACGTAGGGATTAAGAGGGATTATAGGGAAGGAAGGGATGCCGATCTAATCCCTTTTCAAGTCTGGCACATGTACACTGACTCCCAGTCCCCAATGGGGTTCATCAGTAGCCTGGTGAGGGGTGTGTGTGTTGATCTCTGTCCCTGTACCGAAAGGGCTTTAATGACCAGTAACCGCTAATCACAGACTGGTGCCTGGTGAGAGCTGACCAGTGCAAGGTGCCTGGTGACTCACCATTGACTGGTGACTGGTCAAAGACTGGTCAGGCAACTCCTATCTGCAGGAGGACCCCTTCTCAGATCTTATAGAGCTAAATCATAGCTCTCCCCTTCCAGGATTGCTCAATCCACCTGTTGCCTTCATTGGGCTACAGGGTTGGAGAGGGTGCTGCTCCTCCCTCATGAGGGGCCTGACTTGCTCTCTTCCATCACCAGGCTGTGGGCTTGGAGAGGGTGCCGCAACTCACTCTCCACCTTAGTATTTCCTCCCTTGGGAGGGACCCTGGATCTAATTCTAACAGGCACTGATTAGGTTGGAAAAACCGTCATGGGTCTAAGGACCTTATATGTCTTCGCAGAGACTGATCCCATATGCTCCTGGGATTGAGGAATGATCTTCACGACCAAAGAGCTAATCTTCTTCTGATACCCAAAAAACTCCGGGAAGGATCCAGAGTTTTCATGAAATGCAGAAGAAGGCCCTTTCCTCCTCCCCTTATAAGTCTGCTTTCTGTGAGTTCACAGACCTTGCCCAACCATAAGGAGCAAAACAGACACCCATCTGCCTGTTGGCAATTAGTACAAGCAAGGCAGGTGGGGTGTGTATCTCATGAGGTTTTTTCATGTCCACATTTGTCCACACTCTGCAAGATATTGCTGCACAATAAATCTCTGAAAACAAGGATGATGATTATAATATTTATGAAAGGCATGAAACCTGAAGTCAAATACAATGTAATAATAACAGCAATACCTTCCCTGCCTCGTATGGTATTAATGATGAGTGGTGTGCGACCTGTGGTCAAACACTATCAACATCAACAATACTTAACCTGAGTATTGTGAAACCAGCTACACACAATATATTATAATGAAAAAATAAGTGCAAGTCTAACTCACTCTGGATAATAATTAATGGTGTGCTACCTGTGGTCAAACATTAACTAATGTCAGCAATACTTAACTTGAATATTGCTGACAATGAATATAGTGAAACCAGAAAAATGCAATATAATTATAATGTCTACAAATGAGTGCTGATGTGTAAGCCTGGTCAGTACCTTTGAGACATGGTTTACAAATTCAGTTACCCTGTGAAAATATATTTTTAAAAAAAAAACCCATTCATTTTAATTAGCTAGAAAAGGAAAGTAAACAATTTTAACATTGAGCTCAATCTAAAAAACTTGAACAATGAGCTTAATCTACAGTGTGAATGTATGTATGGATGTACAGACATGTACACAGACACAAATGTGATCACTATATCAAGCTTCAACCAAGGCAGGTTTGACAAAAAATGATTTTTACGATGATGATGATAATAAATCTCTTCCACAGCTTTTATTATTATTATTAACTAAAATGTAAAGATGTATATCAAACCTCTTTAAACTCTAAATCATCAAAGACAACATTTTCAAGAGGCTGAAGTTGAGATTTTCTCTTATTTTTGGATGAGTTCATTATCTGCTCTGAGGCTGTCATCAAGTTCTCCGAGGAGGCTGCACTCAACTCCCCATAGGTCTGGGTGGACATTAAAGGTGAGGTGAGGTCATGCCCATCTACTGTTTCAATGTCTACATCAGACTCCATGTCCTGGAGAGACAACCAAAACATTTACATAGGAAATTCTTTATTTACACAGTGAGAACTATCTATAACAAATGATTCTAGGACAATTTGCATCCCCTGACAATTTGTTCCCAGCACAATTTACCCCACTTATAAAGCCACCCCTTCTGCAGCAAGAAAGTGGCCTTATAAGAGGGGTGGCCTTTCTAGAGGGGGATCACACAGTTGTGAGTAATAACTACATATAAAGTATAAAAGATGTAACTAATTTTTATATATTTAATATTTTCATTTAAAAATCACAGGAATATTATCTGGTTAAGGACATAATGTGATAAAACTAATATCAATGTTATTTTAAAAAAATTATATGAATAATCATGAATCGTGGTGCAAAACCACTTTGTCGGTAAATTCTGGGCACAAAAATTTGGTTGTAACTATCCCTGTACATCCGTCGATTCCGTCTCCCACTCAATGTAGTTGAATGTATATTGACGATGTTTATTTGAATCTTTCTGACATAAAATTTCTCAGAAGTGATCAAAAGACTCTCCCTCTTTTCATTGAATCTAATTGCTTCACTTTTCATTCTAAACTGAGAATCTCTGACGATATTTTGTGACAACTTATTCCTTTGCGGGCAATCACATGAGACGCATAGTGTTTACAACGGAAGTGAGTCTGTCACGTGATCGACTTTTTTCCTTTCTTCTCCAGTCTGGTACCCAGTTATGTACATTTTATAATCTATGAGAGGGAAGCCAGAAAGGCTAACATACTATTTTACTATCTGGCATCCGGATGTCACGCTGATTTGAGCTGAACAATGCTGTGCTTCTCAGCGGTTAGCTTTTGTCATCTTGATAATTATCGGTGGTAATAATAGCCAGTAATTATCAAAGTGACAAAGGCTAACATCTAAGGAACACATGGCAGTAAGGATAATTGGATTAATTACCTCTTTCTATGGATTAAAGTTACTTTATTGGTATGTTTGAACAAAATGTCAATATGTTGAGTTGCGAAATTAAAAAATATTAGCGAGATTTTAATCTGTAAACAACCATTATGTGGCCGCTCGCGAGGGGTAAATTTGACCGTTTTGCACTAAAATGCTGGCCACTGGTCACGTTAGAGGTGTGGCCGTCCTTGAGAAGTACTTTTGAACACAAACTTGTCGGTGCCAAGGGATTGTGGCCGTATAAAGCGGGTTGCCGCTGGTCAGGGGGGCAGTTCAAGAGGGGGACCACTGTACAACATTTTGACAAATAACAACACAGCCTCTCAAGAACTGTCAAGTTTGTTTTTATGTGAAAACAAATAGGCATTCAAATTTGCAGGGATTTTTTAAAAGTGTCCATGGAGGCTAATAATGGGCACCACTCCCATGAGAAATATTTAGAAATCATGCAGAAACTCCAAAGCACCCCTGAAAACAGGAAAATTAGTTTCCACAAAATAACTGGAGGTCTTCATTATCTGTGGTTCACTACAATTTGCTTGGCAGGGCCTTAAACAGAGGATACTGTGGGGAAACAAAGTTAGGAGAATACACATTTAGGGGCCACAACTCCTCTAAATGATGGTGTGGAATGCTGGAAATACAACACATTCATGACCTTATCAATATAATACCATATGTCAAATCTGGTTGAAATCCAACAATCCTTGTTAAAGTTATGCAGTAGAAACCAAAGTCAGGAGGATGGGTAATCAGGGGGCATAATTCTTATAAATGGTAGCATTGAATGCTATAAATCAAACTCATTAAAGACTTTATCAATAGAAAGATGCATGCCAAATTTGGTTGAAATTCAACAAACTAGACACAAGTTGGGAATGTTAGGCAGAGTGGGGAGAACTCCTGTAAATCATGTTGTGGAATAACTTGAATTGAACTCACGCAAGGTCAAAATCAATATAAAAACTACATGCCAAATTTATTTGAAATCAACAGACCTTGGTAAAATTTTGCTGTGAAAACCACAGTAAAGTGGTTAGGCAATCAGGGGACAGAACTCCTGCAAATAATGTTGTTCAAACTGCTGTTATATCAAACTTATTCAAGATCTCATCAATATAAAGCTGCATGTCAAATCTGGTTGAAATCCATCAAACCATGGTCAAGTTATGCTGTGAAAATTTAAATCGGGTGGTTGGGCAATCAGGGGGCATAACTCCTTTAACTGTTGTCATGAAACACTGAATATAGAACTCATTCAAGGTCTCATCAATATAGAGTTGCATACAAAATTCTGGTTGAAATCCTACAATCCTTGGTGAAGTTAAGCTGAGGAAACAAATGTTAGGAGGATGGGTGATCAGATGCCACAAGTCCTGTAAATGACAACACAGAAGGGTGAAAAGTGAACTCTTTTGAAGTCTTATCAATATAAAGCTGTATACCAAATTTTGTTAAAATACACTTACTTCTAGTAAAGTTATCTGCAGAAACAAAACTGTTGACATATGGCTAGATGGATGGATGGATGGATAGATGTGATTACTATTGGGCTCTGTCAAATTCCCCAAATTCTATTCTTTTTATTGTCAAACTCAAGATGTTCTAAGCTATGACCTATACAGTATTAGAATTCCCTTTCTAAATGTACCTAATACATATATCTTTTATATGTAATTATTGTTATTATTATTCCTCTTTTCCACAGCCTTTTGATGTTATCTCTGGTTGGTCTTTTCTTCTGGGATTGGACCACTTCCCCTGGAATGAAATCTCAAAGATCTTGTGCAATATCCTTGTTGTTCTGTGTAGTGCTGCTTTCTGTAGTAAGTTAGGCTTAAAAACTATTCCTATTATCTTCATACCAACTCCTAGATTAACCATTAGTATTATTGTTTTTATTATTATTATTGTATATACTTGCGTATAAAAACAGGGTCCAAATGCAAACAACACAGACCCTGATCTGCTGGTGCATAATGCGCCAGCAGATCAGGGTCTGTGTTGTTTGTTCTACAGATTAGTCCTTACAAACTGCATAGAGCCAGATCTGCTGGCACATTACGTGACGGCAGATCTGGGTCCATGCAGTTTGCAGTTGGTATCAGCTTATACGCGAGTATATAGGGTAACTAAATTTTAGAAATCACACACCGATATACTGCAGACTATGAAAAAATTAAAACTCCAAAATTATTTGTATACACACAATGTTCATTTATGTAATTTATTTATAATATATTATAATTTATTAATATTCACAGTACCAAAAATTCTCTCGACACTATGATGTAATTTGTCAAAATTTAAAATGGAATGAATGGCCCAGATACGAATTGTCCTGATATCACAGACTATGCTTATCGAACCACAAAATTAGGTACTATATGGACAGGTGCTCTTTATATACTGGTAAAAGCTATGTAAAATTAGGAAAATGATTAAACAAAAATGTCCTTTATTAACATTTAACCTTTACTAAAGGTGTCTGATAAGGCAGGTTTTAATGTAGTTCCATGTAGTTTAATGTAGTTCCATTAGAATACCAAATAATATTGCTCACAAGTCAGGTCTAACTTCAAACAGCACAGATCTAGATCTGCCATTGCACTATGCATTGTCAGAACTGAATCTATGCAGTTTGTTAAGATCAATAAGTAGAAAAAATACGACAGACCCTGATCATTATGTGACAGCAGATCTGGGTCTGTGTTGTAATTGGATCTGACCTACATGTGAGTATATATGGTATACTGGTTCCAATACAAATATTTTAAGTACCAAGGATGCAAAGGTTGTGTAGAACATGATGTTTTTCTTGTCAACCATGACATGATGTTATGTTTTATGACCTTCTAAAATTTTCAAGATAAAAATCTTTGAATTTGATGATGACAATGAGGTCATTACAGCAGGCCTGTAAATAGATTTTTGCTATAGTATTTGCCTACCATCCCGTTTGTTTGTAACCCCCTACTAATATTGGATATAATAAATGCACAAAACTTATTAATTTCATTCATCAATTTATAATTTCTAACCCGATTGATGCCAGGGGGTCCCTAACAATGTCATCCTGTTCTTCTTTCAAACCAAATGGAAGTTTTCAGATTGACGACGAACCTGCTTGCTGTCCTTTTCCAGTTCCTGGATAAGTCCATTTTCAGTGATACATAGAAGACAAAAATTGTCTCGTCTGCATCCAATATTTGCAATATCCAGCTTTAATATTTCTATTAAAAAAAACTGAACAAAATAAAAAGGGCAAGCAGTATAACTCGTGTACATGGTTTCAAAAGGATGTAATGACCAAAGCTACAGAAATTTATGGAATTATTTGGTACTTGTCACAGATGATGAAAAAAAATCACTCCTGTTGTCTGAAAAAATAGACTCGCCAACACAAATATGGCAGCTGTGTTAGTAAAGAACCTCCCTTTTGGTTTGAAATGTGAACAAGTTGGCAGTGTTAGGGACCGCTTGGCGACAGTCAGGTTAAAAATTATACATTGATGAACTAAATGACTATGTTTTGTGCATTTTTTACACGTACATGTATATATATATCCTTGATGCTTTTCATTTTTTAAATCGGTAGGGGAGTACAAAACAAACATGAGAGTAAGCAAATACTATCTCTGTTGACCCAGGTAAAACACTAAAGCATCAATTACTGCATGGCTGTAATACAGTCTTGCTATCTGATAACCCAGATAAAACACTAAAGCATCAAATACTGCAGGGCTGTAATAGAGTATTGCTATCTGATAACTCGGATAAAACACTAAAACTTCAAAAACTGCAGGCCTGCAAAACATATTTTTGCTATCTGATAACCCAGATAAAACACTAAAGCTTCAAAAACTGCAGACCTGCAAAACAGATTTTTGCTATCTGATAACCCAGATAAAACACTAAAGTATCATATACTGCAGAGGTGTAATACAGTGTTGCTACCTGATAACCCAGATAAACACTAAAGTAGCAAATGCTGCCAGCCTGTAAAAGTCTTGCTATCTGATAACCAAGATAAAACACTAAAGTAGCAAATACTGCCAGCCTGTAAAACAGTCTTGCTATCTGATAACCCAGATAAAACACTAAAGCGTCACATACTGCAGGCCTGCAATAGTCTCACTATCCAATAACCCAGATAAAACACTAAAGTAGCAAATACTGCCAGCCTGTAAAACAGTCTTGCTATCTGATAACCCAGATCAAACACTAAAGCGTCACATACTGCAGGCCTGCAATACAGTCACACTATCCAATAACACAGATAAAACACTAAAGTAGCAAATATTGCAGGCCTTGCAGTACAGACTCTCGCTAGCAGATAAAACACTATGAAATTATGAAATACTGCAGGCCTGTAAAAACAGTCTCGATATCTGATAACCCAGACAAAACACTAAAGCATCAAATGAAGCAGGCATGTAATATCAAGTCTCCCTATCTGACAATCCAGATATAAACTAAAGCATCAAATAATACTGCAGGCCCATAAAACAGTCTTGCTACTTATAACCCAGATAAAACACTAAATCATCAAATGGTACAGGCCTGTAATACAGTCTTGCTATCTGATAACCCAAATAAAACACTAAATCATCAAATGGTACAGGCCTGTAATACAGTCTTGCTATCTGATAACCCAAATAAAACACTAAATCATCAAATGGTACAGGCCTGTAATACAGTCTCGCTATCCGATAACCCAGATAAAATACTAAAGCTTCAAATACTGGGAATTCATTTATTTACATGGGTATCAGTTTTCATCATTTTATGAAAAAAGACATTTTTGTTGGTACACATGTACTTAAATTGCCAAGGAATCCAACTCATTCCACAGAAGGATCTTTGATTGTTGGGACTTAAATTTCATGTTTTCAAGCAACCACAAAATCCATAGAAATTGGTACCCCACAAAAAATAGTGAATTCACAGTATTCCACTAAAAGAATCTCCACACTTAATTTCTAGGTTTGGCATCACTGGATATTGACACGACAAATATACTGTAGCAAACAAGCAGTTAAGAGACTAATGTAATTATGATACATTCAACCTAATCTGACCATTGTTTAACTATCACTTTAGCATACTGGAATACATAGGCAAGATTTAAAGGGTGGTTTTTTTAAAAGTCAAATCTGCTGAAGAATTTTAGAATGACAGTGTACCCATGCCATTCTCACATTACATTTTCATTTGGTACACTAGTTTTTATGGTAAGAGTCCTCCTGGCATAGCATGGAAAACTCCCTTCCACTCACCAATTTTTAATGTTGATCACTATTTTAATAAAATAACCTGGTCAGCACTTACAATAATTTCATCTATTTCGAACAATTTACTGGTTCAGCCAAAAGACTGCAAAAATTTTTACTGATCACAGTCTTGGTCACCAAGATCTTTGTTTTGTGTCTGACAATACAAAACATATTGGAACAATCGTCTTTGTGACCAAGATTAGGATATCTCACTACTGAGTGGTGCATACCCCTGCCAATTGTTTCAACAATATTAACTAATTGCTAATCTTGACTAATGAAGAATTCTGGTTCTGAAATTGTAAAACAGCGGTGATTAACAGAAAAATCATTCCAACATGGAATGAGACCATGCCTTTGGATGGAACAACTAAACAACCTAGTGTCACTTAAGGATGTATTTACCAAATAATAAACCAAATAGCGTAAATGAACAAAAGGCAGACAACGCTGAACAATTTCTTTCCAAACATATTATGGCAAGAATCAAATGGTATGTATGAACTGATGTATGTAATTCAGTCTTACAGAAAGGAAAAATATATACATTTTTATTCAGCAGAAAATATCCACGTGAGAACATTTTACGGAAAATTCAAGGTCTGTACTGTGCTGTTACCTATTACTATTGAACTCAGTTGTGTTCTCAATGATGTCAGATGTCGATGTCGAAGGTTAAAAATAGCACAGAATATAAATGAATGAACAACATGAATTCTAGCCTCAGTTTACTACCTGGCCCATGATTCTACAAGTTGGTGGCTAATTTTTCAAGGTTATTGTCCAGTTGGATTCCTGGCACAACAATGTGGGACTCATATTGTTCATTGGGCTAACATAACTTAACAGTTGACCATTTCCCTAAGCAGGTTTATATAGTATTTTAAGTACATAACCTCTGCAAACTATCTTTCAAACTCTATACCATGTTGATTTTACCTATTTTACTATATCATGATAAAAAGTCTTTTTGAAAAGTTAAAGGCATAATTAATATGCACAGTCTCTTGCTCATATTCAAAATCATCCAAGATCTTTATAAAGACATTTACCAAGTTTTATAAAGATCTAGAGAGATAACAATCTCTGCTAATCAGATGCAAGGTATCTCATTAATATGATCGGATCTAACTAATTATAGAACCTGTTTATGACATGGATAATATATCCTTATGGTGGAGCAAAATCCGATTGGAATTTGGTCTCCAGAGTGGTAACAAGCTCAGCCAATCAGATACAAGATTACCTTTGTTCAAAATCTGATCAGAAATATAGTTGCTAGATTGTTGACAAGCCAACCAGATGCACGGTCACGTTATTAATATCCATGAATTTCACAGATAATCATACTCAACCAAGATCTTGATGACATAGTCTTATTTACCAAGTTTGATAAAAATCCCATAAAAAAATACCGTCTCTAGAGTGGTAACAAACAATATATGGTATCAGATGCAAAATCACATAAATATGCATCGGTCTCACTCACAATAAAAACATCCAACATCTTGTTGATACTGGCCTATTTAACAAGTCTAATAAAAATCAAGTCAGAAATACAGTCTCTCAAGTTGTAAGAAGCTCAGCCAATTATATGTAAGATCCTCTCATTATTATGCATCTTGCTCAGAATAAAACATTATAATCTTGATCATATAAGCCTATTTTCCAAGTTTTAAAAAAAGATGATCATAAATAGAGTAGCTAAAATATTGACAATTCAACCAATCTGATGCAAAATCACCTCATTAATATGTGTAGATCTTGCTCATAATTGTACTCATCAGAGAGCTTGATGATGTAAGCCTATTACCAAGTCTGATCAAAAATTGGTTCAAAAATAGTCTCTAGAGTGGTAATGAGTTCAGTTAATAACATGCAAGATCACCTCATTAATATGCATGGATCCCATGCATTATCAAACTTATGCGAGATCTTGATCATAGTACAGTAAGATTCTAATGCAGTTTTTTCAGCACAACATGAATGAGTGCAATAAAAATCCATATTGTATAGATCACTGAATAACAACCTTTTTATTATACACCTAAACTTAATTCTAATAATGTTTTTTTTATATTTCAAAACAAACTTTTTTCCATAATCTGCTGAAGCAGAGGTTTATGTTATTTGTCATTGATGTGTATAATCAGGGACTCGTACATACACATATTCAAGTCCCAAGAATTATAGCTTTAGAACAGTAATTTGTCAAAAGGTATGTGAAAATAATGATGATATGTAAGTAGATTCAAAATATAATATATCATTGAAAATAAAAGAAGCTGATGATGGGCATTATGATCATGATAATCATGATGATTTTTAATTTTATTATTATTATTATTATTATTAATTATATGTTGTTCTTGCTGTAGTTGTTGTGTGGTAGTAGTAGTAGTGGTTGTTTTTGCTGTTGTAGTTGTCATTATTGTTATTAAAATGATGCTTACCTACTCCCTTTATTTCATCATCTCCCCTCTACTAATAACATAGAACTCTACTTTAAAAAAACAACAACATGTATCTTGCAACAGAATTTCAAATTGTGAGAATAGCTATCCTTATTTATATTTAGTACCAAATGTAAAAGGACAAATGTTGCATATTTTCTAAACATTACATTTGAATTTTATTACAAACATCTGTTGCATTTACAAATGTTGTTTGTTACTAGATATATACTCCACCATCTGTCTTCAAGACAAAATAAAAACAACTATGATTAAAAAAGAACTTTCATTAAGTATTTTGGAAAGGGATAAATATTATATAAATATGAAAATCAAAATATTAGTGTGAGAAAAAAAAAAATAGAGAACCCTGCTATATCTGAATGTGATAATAGGAATTTGTAACAGGGGCAATAACAATAACAATCTAGTTACAATTAAGGCTGCAAAGTTTACCAAAATTTCTCAACAATGCAGTTTAATTGAACCAACTTGAAATTAAACCTTTATCCCGATCTGCATGTTAGGCTTACAGCTGACAGCTATTTACATGTGAGCTATTGACAATGTGCATTTCATAACTTGCCCAAGTTGCTGTTGTTTCATTTCCTGTACACTATTTAGCTCTTATTACTGTAAAACACTTTATTTTCGTGGGTTTCAAATTTCGTGATATGGGTAAAAAATACATATTTGTGGGTACCTAATTTCGTGGATCTATCATTTACAAAAAAGAAAGACAAAACGATGCATATGTCTCTGTACAAGTTTACTAGGATACTGACATTCATTTCCACGTATGTGCGAGCAAACAGGTTTAATCCGTACTGCCATAATTAAGTCAGTAATTAAGTTATTCACTGCTAACATCTGCCGTAAATATGGAGATCTTAAAGAAAATGCTGACTTCTTTTTCCACACGTCTGAGCTAACACATTTAATACCACTATTGTAATCTTAAGTAATTAGGTTCTCATGTGTTCTTAAAGAACGCTATCAAAGCACAAAGTTCTCAATGATTAGGTGCTTGAACAGAGCCAATGACTTTAAACTCTCATGATATCCCAGACTTCCCGTAATTGTAAATGAGGCAAGTACATATCATACGACGACTACACTACAACTAAAACTGCAAGGTACTCGATTGAAAATGGAATCTCCAAAACAGCAAGAATGTTCAGTGCTGAGCTCAGGAATAAAGTCAGCAAAACAACAGTCAGCAAGAAAAAGAGCTGGTGGAGCTGACATGATGACATGACAAGCCTGCCAAAATCACCCGGTAGGAACTCCTTGTTGCTGGGTGACCTTGACCTTGTGGTCCAAAATAGGATACGTCGAGTTTGGGTGGATGGTGGAGTTACTAATGTGCATATTGTGATGGCTGGTGCTAAAGGAATTGATCGGTTAAATGAAAATGAACTGGAGGACAGTGGAGATGTACATTCAGATCAGATCTCGGTTGACCTGAAAGCATCTACCCTTAAGCCAATTCACGCAAATTGGCTTATCTGCACACTTGACAAAGTAACACTTTAGAGAGACCTGATTGAAATGGGCTTTGAGAAAGCGGACTAATCTGCTGATTGTTTATTTAGCAGTTAGTTGTACAAACATGTATTCATAAATGGGAATAGTATGTGCTTTGGGAAATAAAGGACGCCGACAGTGAATAAATCTGCTTTTATTACTACACTGTACATCAGGTAGAGTCATTACAATCTTACAGGAGTTTTCATGTTCATGAAATTTTGCATTCGAATTAAGTTGTGATCAATTACTTTCAGTGTTCCTCCTCATGCAAGTTCATATCCTAATGCATATTTCACATTCTCAGCACTATAGATAGCCATGGTATTAAAACAAAGAAATAAACAGGTGATGCCTTTATATTGCATGTGATGGGGTGGGGGGAGTGGTGGTGGTGTGAATGTCAGCTTGGTTGATATTTCATTGTAACTTTAAATTCATGGTCTGGCTCATCCAAGAAAACCACGAAAATTGGATCCACACGAATTTAAAGTGTTTCACAGTATTACAGGATTTAGTTTGTAAGGCATGTCTTTTTTGTATATATTTGACAATTTAGGTAAAACATCCTTTGGATTGTATTGATATTGTTTTGTACTGCAACATATATACATTAAAGAAAAAATTATTAATGCAACTGGAAGTACTGCCTGGACATGTATCAACTACCACCAGATATATCAAGTGCATGTTCATTTACACAGTTACCAATTTTGGAAATGTTACCAAGTAGTAAACTAAACTAAGCCATTTACACATGTAAAATTTGCATTCTTATGTACAATACAAGTTTTGACCATCCAATAGGGAGTTCTGGCATACAATATTGCCTATGCATGCATGTTTGACTCAGAAACTGTACTGTAGGTAATTATAATAGCTAGTCACATGGTATATATCAAAGATTATGCTCAGTTAAACCTTATAATAAATAATAAAAGCATATATCTGAAGTTTGATCAAAATCAGGTTAAAAATATGGCTCCAGAGTGGCAAGGAGCTCAGCCAATCAGATGCAAGATCACCTCATTATTACACATGGTTCTTGCTCATTATCAAACTCATCTAAGATCTTGAAGATATATGTCCATATTCCATGTTTGATCAAAATCCGATCAGAATTATGGCTTCCAGAGTAGTCATAAGCTCAGCCAATCAGATGCAAGATCACCTTATTAGTATGTGTGGATCTTGCTCATTATCAAACACACCCAAGATCCTAATGATATAAACTGATTTTTAAGTCTGATCAAACTTGGATTAGAAACTTGGCTTCCAGAGTGTCAACAAGCCCCGCCAATCAGATACTATTTATATATATTATCATCTCATTAATACTGAATGTGTACATCTTGCTCATTATCAAACTTGTCCAAGATCATGATGATAAAACATATATTCCAAGTCTGATCAAAATCAGATCAGTCGGTTCAAAATCAAATCAGGAATATGACCGTTAGAGTGGTAACAAGCTCAGCCAATCAAAAGCAAAATTACCTCATTAGTATGAGTGAATCTTGCTTCTTATCAAAATTATCTGAGATCTTGATGATATAAGCATATATTCCAAGTTAAATCAAAACTGAATCAGAAATCTGGCCAACAGAGTGGTAACAAGGTCAGCAAATCAGATGCAAGATTTCCTCATTAATACATGTAGATTTGCTCTTTATCGAACTCATCCAAGATCTTGATGATATAAGCCCATATTTTAAATTTGATCAAATTCGGATCAGAAATATGACTTTGAGAGTGGTAAGAAGCTTAGTCAATCTGATGCAATATCTTCTCATTTGTATGCATGGATCTTGCTCATTACTGAACTCCTCCAAGATCTTAAGGATATAAGCATATATTCCAAGTTTGATCAAAACCAGATCAGAAATATTGCCTCCAGAGTGGTAACAAAGTCACCTCATTAATATGCATGGATCTAACTCATTATATAAGCATATATTCCAAGTTTGATCAAAACCAGATCAGAAATATTGCCTCCAGAGTGGTAACAAAGTCACCTCATTAATATGCATGGATCTAACTCATTATATAAGCATATATTCCAAGTTTGATCAAAACCAGATCAGAAATATTGCCTCCAGAGTGGTAACAAAGTCACCTCATTAATATGCATGGATCTAACCTGCTATAGAACTCGTCTGAGATTTTGATGATATAAACCCATATTCCATGTTTGATTGAAATTGAATCAGAATATGGAATCCAAAGTGGTAACAATAAATTGCTGACAGAATGATCACACAACAGACAACACAAAAATGAACGCAGGGTCATACCATAAGCTCACTTGGCCCTATGGCCAGGTGAGGTAAAAAAAATAACCAAACTAAAGCACTGCTGTTAATCTAATTGTTAGTTTAATCAAATGGATGGGAATTCTAAGAGTATGAACAAGCTTTACATCATATTCTTTGAGTTGATATAAGTGGAAAGGGGAAAGGTCTCCTATAAAAAGCCTTATACATGACATTTATTTTTAAAACATACATTACTGGAATATTAGCAAACCATATAAAAACCTTGTGCAATTATGAAAGAAATACAGTATACCAAGTACTTACTGAAGATTCAATGCTAATGACATCATCCCCATTCCAATATCTAGCCAATGAGAGCTGACTGCGGGACTGAGAGGCAGGACCTTCTGAATGGTCACTAAGGCTCCCAAGGGAAAACTGACTATCAGCGAGGGACAATGAGGGACTGTTACATCGACTCCTTTTGGAAGGCACAGCACTTGCATCATCTGGTACCACTGAGATTCTAGTTCTTTTCAATGGGATAGATTTTGAGGTTCCCTTTTCATCAGCAGTTTCCTGGTTTTGAACTAAGTTTGAATTCAATGCACAATCTAAGCTTAAGGCTGTATTTGCATCCAAGCAGTTGGCACTGAGAGCAGTGTTGAAAGTGTTAGACTGTTTTTCTGATGAAGTATCTACTGAAACATCTTCATATATCAAGACATGATTTGTTCCATCTTCCATTTGCTGCTTGGACTCTATCATGTTACTACCAGTTACAACTTTGACATCAGAATCTTTGAATGAATCACCTCTGATCACTTCTTTATTGTCTTTTATAGCAGATGAAGACAAATCTGAGTTGAAATAACTAGGCTCAAAATCTTGATTGTTGCTTTCCATCTCAGTGTAACCTTTCAGTTCCACCCCTTCCTTTATTTCCTCCGGGAGAGAATTTACAAAATCCTTTTCCCTGTCTGATAAAAGTTTGGAATCTGTTGATTTAAGAAGGTCCAATTCTGAGCTGCTGCTGGAACCATCTAGAGTCCCAAGGGCATGAGCAATCTGTTTTCCAGCATCAGCTGTGTGGATTAGAAGGTCAGAAACATTGCAGGCACTTTCTAATGAAGAGATCGACATCTGCGAGGAAGAGAGAGATTCCGTGTCTTTCGATTCTCTCTTATCCATATCTGCCACTGTTTGAGACTTTAGGGTGGCATATTTAACGGTGACTACAATACTACCAGTACTAATGCTCTGAGAAACTGAGGTTGATTGAGTTACTGGGTTTAATGCAGATTTGTCTGGCATAGCTTCAACTTCTTTAATGTCAGAAGATGTAGCATTGTCACCATTGTTTTTCTCTTTTTTCTTTTTCCTCTTTTTTCTCTGTTTAGGTTCTTTGTCACCTTGCAGACTCTCACCCTCTTTCTCTGAATTTTTCTTCTTTTTCTTTTTCTTTCTCTTGGGCTTTTCTTTTTCTTGGTCATCTCCCTCTTTAGTTGCTGTTTCTTTCTTTGTTTTCTCTGAGGATTTTGGTAAAAGTGGTGGTCCAGTTGCTGGCTTTAACTTGGCAAAGAGTATATGAGCCTGCGTTTTGCCTGTTTGTACAGTGCTAGTGGGCAAAGACTGGACAGGCAGAAAGCTGGTACCTTTCAGATTTTGTGGGACTGCCACATAACTTTGCATCACAGTCCCTGAAGCATTAGTTTTAAGTGGCATTTGGAGTGATCCTTGTTCAGTTGAATTGAGAGTGACAGCTGAAATAGCATCAGTTGATGAAGAAGCATTTGGTTTTACTGCAGTCACAAGCTGACCTGATGGTTTCAGCGTAAAAGGGAGAGCAATATATCCTGGATGAGCCCCTGATCCTGTTGCCTTTCCTACAGTTCCCGACACTGGTAGCAACTGAAGAAACTTCTGATTTGATCCAGCTCCTTGTGTTTGAAGTAAACGCAGAGGTGTAAATCCCCCTGAAGAGGATGCTAGAGTTACAATTGGGCCACCTGTTAAACCTGTAACCTGCTCGGGGCTCAACATCACAGTCCTTGCTGCAGCAGCCTGGCTCACTGTTGAGGTAGTTTTACACTCTGTTGATGCTGATGTTGAGCTTTTCACTGCCAGATCTCCCAACGATACAGCAGATGATAAAACTCTAGGTTCACCATAACCATCCAGTGGTTTGCCAGCTCCTGCATTGAAACTGGTTCCACTTAAAGTCTCACATACAGATGTCTGAACTGCATCTGTATTAGTGGGCTTTATCCAGGCTACTTTGGGACTGCCAATCCAGTCAATTGAATCTGGATCAACTTGTGTTGTGACAATATTTACTGCCTTGGAAGATTTTGATGTTGTCATAATTCCAAGGCTAGCTATTGTACTTGTTGAAGTTGTTAATGTGACACTTTCTGTTGATCCCTGAGAGGACAAAGCCTTCTTTTTTTTAACTTGAGTTGATAGTGCAGCTTGTGCTTGTGACTTTGCAACTGGAACTTTGCTGGTGACCTCTCCTTGAGAAGTTGTGAAGATACTCTCTCCATGTGATGTGCCAACAACTGGGGTGATATTTCCCACAGCTGTCATCACATTACTTGGGACAAGTCGTACTAACTGTGTTGGCACACTGGTGACGGGAATCAAGTAGACCTCAGACTGCCCTCCATTTGGTAACTTCATCTGAGCCTGAATTGTAGACTGGATTGGCTTTGTAGCTTGGCCTGAGCTAATAACTTGGGCTATACTGACTCCTGGAAGGTTGCTGTTACCACTTTGTCGCAGAGTATTACCAGTGATGCAGTATCTCATAGTCTGATCAGAAAACACTGTTGGCATTTTATCTTTATCTACTGGCTGTGCTTCAGAAGAACCCTGGGTATGAATGATATTCATGGACTTAAATCCAGAAATACCACTTGATGATAGACTAGATGGTGCTACACTTAGGCTAGAAGACGTTATATTGGACAATGTTGCATTAGATGATATTAAAGAATGCAGCTGTGTTCGGTACTTATCCAAGGCCTTGTCAATACTTTCTTTTGAAATGAAGCTGCCTTGACGTCTGATACCATCTTTCTCTTCCTTTTGCTTGAATGCCTTCAGACGCTCTGCAAACCTGATCTTCTGGATCAAGCGTTGGTGCTGTGCTTGAATTGAATTTTCATTATGAGAATCTTGTCCTTGTTCTGTTCCTGACTCCTGCTTCCCTGTTTCACCTTGAGAAATTCCAACAAATTCAACATCATCTGTATCCTTTGTCACCCTGATTCTTATGGAATACATAGATTCTGGCAGTTTAGATTTTAGCTCTGGAGGAATGGATGCTGGCTTGTCTGCTTTAGGTAGAAACTCTAACTTGTAATCTCCGTAGGTGGTTGACTGAGGAGTGATCTCCTCTTGTTTTGAGATTATTTGAGAAATTTTGGACAGGATATTTGTCCTTTCCTCTTCCCACTTACAATCTGAGATGATTTCCAGCAGTTTGATCTCTGACTGAACTTTCTCACCAGAACTGCCCACCTTCTTTTTTGCCTTCAGACAAACCATCTGAGTTCTCCATTTGGACTGGGACAAAGCAGGGAGAGGAGTAGTTGGCAGCTGAAAAAAAAATATGCACCTTACACCAATTGGCTATAAAAATTTCCCCCGTTATTGCTCACAATTTTACTACATGATTACTGAAAATAATTCACTAGTGCATTATCAGTCACACAATGGCTGTCATAGCTACATATACTGGAGAGGCCAATTTACACATGTTGTTTGCATTTATAGTAAAACTTTATAGTATGACATAAAAATGCACCCACTTTAACATTCAGTCATTATAATGTCATGGTTTATTCACATTTTTTACTATTACAGTTGGCACTGTGTATTCATTTACTCTGCTTGGAAACAATCTATACAACTATTTTTTTTTACATTAAGAAACAAAGAGGCATGAGTTAACAATGTTTAATAATTCACTTGTGTCTAAGATGAGTGAGTTCCATGATCTTAGACACTTCTGAATCATTCAACATTATTTAATTCACAAATGTGCTTTACCTTCCATGTTTGTTAATAATGTATGTATGTATCTATGCATGTATGTATGTATGTATGTATGTATGTATGTATGTATGTATGTATGTATGTATGTATGTATGTATGTATGTATGTATGTATGTATGTATGTATGTATGTATGTGGCTTAGCAGCATGCAATCCTGGCTATATAGTGCTGATCAGAAATTATGTTCCAAAAACGCAATAGTCAAAAGTGCAAAAAATGTTTGGAAGATAAATCCCTCTGAACAAAAGCAAACATGCAGTGCCACAAGACAAAAGAATAATGGTAAATACATAAAACTCCCCAAAAGATGTATAAAACAAAGGATAAAGGCACAAACACAAAATCCCCAAAATACAGGGTCAAAATGTATTACACAAACCACACTCAAATAAATAGTCCAAGCCTCTAAAATTCACATTAAAACACCCCTGTTTCAAAAGGTAGAAGTTGACAAACTTGACAAGAATGTATTCCACTGTCAATGGACACTGGTAAGGTATGCACACTGGCTGCACAGGTCTGGCATGCATGTCCCACACACAAGCAGCACAACACCACCTTGTCTCAATGACCTGCTCCACATGACAGATGTCACCTGTCAACAATGGACTTGATGCTCTGAAGCATGGCTGTGGTACTCCCATTCCACTGATTTGATGCTCTGAAGCATGGCTGTGGTACTCCCATTCCACATACCCAGCCAAGTACAAAGAACATGCTGATCCACAGTACAAACACCATTAGTCACCACATAGGACCTGCCACTCAGAAATGGGCAAATGCAGGGCAACCATGGCAATCCCATCTGCACCACCCCAATGCTAATGCAACTAGGCAGCCAACTGCACAGAAGACTCATTCTAGATTCCATGAGCAAATGGTGCCTCTGCAAGATCTGGGACACAAACGGGTTGTCAAATCCAAGGCCCCTTGTGTGGAAAACAAACCCCAAAAATGACAAAATCTGTCCAATCAATTAATCCAAAGATATATTTTTAATAGCAAGAAGGCCAGGGATTGCAAACTGAGCCCATGAGTGAAGCACTGCTGTAAAACACGTGACATTGACCTCAAGGTCAAAATGTTGAGCAAGCATGTCTCAAAATGATACATCTTAGCTTCATAATAATTCATCCTATTAAGTATAAACAAAATCCAGCAAGGTGTTATGGGAATATGAACAAATGAAGAAATAAAAGTAACCAAAACCTGAACATAAAATTTCCACGACTGTGACCCTGACCCCAAATTCAATGGGGCAAAGGACTGTCACAGTATGTATTGTGTTAGCTTCATAATGATTCATCCTAAGTAGGAGTTAAATCCATCAATGGGTTTAGGAACATTAGCAAATGAAAAAAAGTTGAACCAAAACTTTAAAAATTTTTCTATGACTGTGACCTTTACCCCAAAGAGCGATTGTGTGTCACAGAATGAATTGTCTTACCTTCATAATGATTCTACCTAAGTATGAAAAAAATCCATCAAGAGGTTTAGAAAATATATGTAAATGAAAAACCTTTAACCAAACCCTAATGCAGATTTTCTATGACTGTGACCTTGACCTCCAGGTCAAAGGGGCTTGCAAGTGTGTAACAGAATTAATTTTTATAGCTTCATGATGATTTATCCCAAGTATGAACAAAATATTTCAAGGGATTTAGGAAATATAAACAAATGAAAAAACTTGACCAAAAGCTTAACACAAATTTTGTATGACTGACCATGACCTTGGGGTCAATGCAAATTTTCTATGAATTAACCTTGATCCCAAGGTCAAAGTGACAGGCAAGCAAGCAAGCATTGTCTTAGCTTCATAATGATTTATGCTAAGTATGATGAAACTCTATCAAGGGGTTTAGGAAATATATGCAGATGAACCAAAAACTTAACAAACTGTTAATGATGACGATGCTGCCAGAAATGTGAGTACTATGTCTTGCTTTCCCACTGTCTCCATCAGGACTAAAATCCAGTTTGTCTGTTTTTTCTCAGTCATTTGCACATAACACTACAATAAAAGCCCTAGACCAGCTAGACTGGTCAATAGGTGGCCTTATATACTTCATCCACTACAGTATAACAGAGATGGAAGAACAGAAAATCAACAACTCTATGGATATTCAGATGACTGTTTAGCACATTCAACCCTAGGATCAACTTTAAGTGGTCTGGGGCGGTAGCCTTCTTCCTGGGGCCATGACATAACCAGTTTATCACACTCATTATGTAACATCTTTGCAAAAAAAGCAAAGACTATTCTTTGAATTATACCAAATAATGTAAATTCTCTATGTATTTTACAAGGTTCTAGCTGGAAAAGCAGACATTTTGAGACCCCATTTATCAGAGCTAAAAATGACTAGTACATGGTCCAGATTTTAGTCTTCCTCTTATATTCATGATAGGAGTCAGGTCAGGCTATGCCTGCTACCATAACAACAGATGGTACTACCTGTGACTGTTGACCCAGAGTGGACAGTTACACCTGGCTACCTCTGGAAAGTCCTCTTTGGTGGACCAGGTGGTCAATCAGATATGCTCAACCCAAGCTGTGAAGGTAGATGGCAAGTGCTCTGTGGACAGAGCGGGGCATCAACTTATATGCAGTAGGACCTGATGGCCATCAACTGCATCTGGACTCATCTCCAGATGTCTTGACATTGTTGTGCCACTGGATTCAGACAGGCCTGGGGAAGATAGAGAGGGTGACTGCACAACTTTCCCCACTTAAATCCAACTCATGTGCAGGTCATAACATTATCCACCTACCCTCACCAGATACCCTCAAGTCCTGGGGCAATGGGTAAGCAGCAAAGCAGCAGGTGTGGACACACAAGGAGATGTAGCTGCAGACCTGCACACAGGCAGCTCCGAGCACAGGGTCGCTTTTTGCTGGACCAAAGCAGCAGTGGAACTCAGCAGCCCCTTGGGAGACTGAGCAACCCTATTAGGATCACACTGCTTACTTCCATAGCATGGGGAAGGAGCTAGAAAACGTGCCATTAACATTGTCTGCGTCACCTCAATCCTGGTCAACACACCATGGCTGATGGGGATCCCACCTTATTGGTTGAAAATCTAACAAAACCAAAGTGACACCACTCACCATTGGTATGTGGAATATGTGCATAATAATGGACAGTACATGAGCAGATAGACCAGAGAGAAAAGAATAGTTCAAGTTGGCAGAGAACTGGCCATAATAAACATCCAGATAACAGCCCTAAGTGAAACTCGCCTAGCTGAGGAAGGGCAACTCACTCAAGTAGGAACCAGCTACACTTTCTTCTGGAGTGGCAACATGAAGCTGGTGTTGGGTTTGCCATCAAATCACAGCAAGTCAGCAAGCTCACAAATCTCCCAAAGAGCATGAATGACAGACTGATGTAAATAAGACTTACACTGTCTGAGAAAAGACATGCAACTATCATCAGCGCCTATGCACCCATCATGACCAACCCAGATGAGATCGAGGAGAAATTTTATGAAGACCTGGAGTCTCTTATCTCAGAACTACCGAAGGCAAACAAGCTCATCATCCTTGGTGACTTCAATGCTAGAGTTGGCTCAGATCACCAGGCATGGCCAGGCAAAAATGGCTTTGGCAAATGAACAACAGACTCCTACTACTGTGGAAATGCACCAAACATGACCTTCTAATCACCAACAAAGTCTTCTGGCAGCCAAACCGCAACAAGAGGTAAGCACTGGCATCTCACTGACTACATCATTGTCAGAAGAGACAGGCAGGATGTCTGAGTGACAAAGGCCACGAGAAGGGAAGAATGCAAGACTGACCACCGGTTCATAGTCTCTAAGCTCAATATCCGTATTCAGCCTAGCTGACGACCAAAAGGCATAAAAGCGCCCAAAAAATATGAAAGTCTCCAAACTGAAACAGGAGAATGTGAAACGGGTGTTTGTTGAAGAACTATGCTGCCAACTAGAAACAACTGATGCAAAATCTAAGAACATGGAGGAATATTGGGCATCCTTCAGAGACTCTGTGTACTCGGCTGCATATAAAATCCTGTCCTGCCACATTTAAACATCAAGATTGGTTTGATGAGAACAATGCTACCATATAGAGAGTATTGAATGAGAAACATTGGCTACAAAAGACCTGTTTAGAAGACAGCACTTCATCATCTAAGAAGGCAGACTTCAACAATATCAAGAGGACTGTCCAATGCAAATTCAGAGAGTTGCAAGACTAATGGCAGAACAACAAGGCAGATGAGATTCAGTCCTACGCAGTCAGGAATGACATTAAGAACCTCTATGATGCTTTGAAGACAATCTACCAGCCACAGTCATCAGGAACATCTCAAATACTGAGTGCTGATGGCACCACACTGCTCACTAACAAAGAACAGTTACTACAAAGATGGGCAGAACACTTCAACAACATCCTTAATCAACAATCATCTACCAGAGAGGAGGCTTTTGATCTACTACCCCAAATGGAAATTAATGTACCTCTTGCTGATCGTCCAATGCTGACTGAAGCTGAGAAAGCAATTGACCTGCTGTCAAATGGCAAAGCACCTGGAGCAGATGCTATGTCAGCAGAAGTCTACAAAGCCAAAGACTTGCACATGGCACAGAAACTGACTGAACTCATCCAATCCATGTGGACTCAAGAAAATACACCCTAGGTGTTACAAGGATGCCCCCATCATCCACTTGTAGAAGTGGAAAGGCAACAGACAAGCCTGCGACAACCAATGGGGCATCTCCTTGCTGTCAATAGCCCACAAAATCCTCACCAGAATTCTGCGGAATCGCTTTGTGCATCACATCAATCAAGGACTCATGCTTGAGTGTCAGTATGGCTTGGGAAAGGATGAGGGATCACAGACATGTTGTTTGCAGTTCATCAACTCCAGAAGAAATGCCAGGAAAACAGAACTCCAACCTGTACATGATATTCCTCGACCTGACAAAAGCCTCTGACATAGTCAGTCATGAAGGCCTCTCGAAGATCATGGCAAAATTTGGTTGCCCAGAAAAACTCATCGTAATTGTTCGGCAATTCCATTATGGCAGACTTGCTTGCGTCGTGGATGGCAGTGAGTGATCTGAACCATTCCCAGTCACAAATGGAGTCAAGCAAGGCTGCCTGTTGGCCCCAACCCTCAACAGTATGATGTTCTCTTCCACGCTTGCACATGCCTTCCATGACTAGGACACTGAGACTGACATCAGATACCGGACTGATGGCAAGCTCTTGAATCTGAGAAGACCATGGCAAAGACATGTCACAGGAACTGACTGTTCTTGATCTCCTATTGCTGATGACTGCTCTCTGAATACCAAATCTGAGTCTGATATGCAAGAGCATGGGCTATTTCTCTTCAGTTTGTGACAATTTTGGTCTCACAATCAGTATCAAGAAGACAGTAGAGGTGATGCACCAACCTGCACCTGGAAAGCCTCACAAAGAGTCTACCACCACAGTAAATGTCCAAATCCTTCAGGCAGTGGATAAGTTCATCTACCTTGGCAGTACACTGTCATGTGCAGTCCACATCGATGACGAAACCAATGCCAGAATTCCAAAATGTGGCCTTTGGCAGACTACATACATATGTATGGGAGCACTGAGGCATCAGTCTGCAAACAAAACTGAAGGTCTACAAAGCCACTGTGTTGCTGACTCTGCTGTACACATGCGAACCCAAACGGTGTACAGATACTATGCCAATTAGCTGAACCATTTTCAGATGGGCTGCCTGAGGAAACTGATGAGGATAAGAAGGCAGGCCAAGGTCACAGACCCTGAGGTTGTCACAAGGGCAGGCATTCCAAGCATCCACATTCTGCTGGTGAAATCACTGATAAGATGGGCAGGCCATATCACCAGAAAGTCAGACAAGCAACTATGAAAGAAGAGGGAAAGTAATCTCAGGGAAGTAAAACAAAATGTTTTAAAGACTCCCTCAAGTCATTCTTAAAACACTTCAACCTTGACCCTGAGTCTTGGGATGATCTCACACAGGATTGTTCCACTTAGTGCAGGCTCATCCATACTGGAGCTACAGACTATGATCTAAGGAGAATTGCAGAGGCAGTGCAGAAGTGCTAGCAGCACAAATCTCAGAACTGCAGCACATTCTCTATTGATCAAGCAACCCCAAGTGGCATCTCCTGCCCGGTGTGTCAGAGGCAGTTCAGAGCTCAAATCAGCCTGATCAGCCACTAGCATGTTCAGATAAATCAAACCAGTTAGTGATGTCATGGTCATCTTTGAACTCGAAGACCAAACTACAACATATTCATGATCTAAACCAGTTCAGTCAAAGTTGCACACAGGAATTTTAAGATAGTGAAAATTAGGACAAGTTTGGGGTGTCAGAACAGTGAAAACCCTGATTTGTGTTTGCAAATATGTATGCCCCCACTGCAGACATGCATACCAAGTCCAAAATATTCTGAAATGTTGAAAAATTGGAAATACTGCCATAACTAATCAGATCATCTACATATGCATACAAGTATGTTACCCAAATTCCATTTGTCTATGTTGAGTGGTTTTTGTGCAATCTTGCTAACAAGCTTCTCGAGACAGACTGGATCAAATCAAGATGCATTCAGGTTTGTACCCCTATGTGCATGTCAGAATGAAATAGCCAATTTTAAGCAACCACCCTGAATTTACCAAGGAGAAACAAAGAATCATTTTTATCTAACCTCCCAATTTCTCTCTCTCTCTCTCGAAGACTCTGAAATTCTCTGGGGCAAATGAGTTGAAGGAAGTAACCATTACTGGAGGTTGGATTGTACTTGATTATCATGTTAGTCACTGCTTCAAGTAATATTTACAACTGGTCAAGGGAAGGCAAGTTTATAAACATTTTATGCAGTACAATGGACTTCAATCAATTTCCTACATATAATATGTAAATGTGAATGTTTACAAAGTCTATAAGCAGACATTAACAAGCTTATAACTAGCAAGTAACAGTTTTTTTTTCTTCAAAATCTTTTCATAAGGCCAAAACTTGCCCAAGTTGGAATCAAGTGATTAAGCATACATGACTATCCCTAGATGGGAAATCAGTGTATCACTGGGTCACAAACACAACACCACCCAACTCGTAATATTTTGTAACTAGGAAAATTGGAGCCATCACGATCTAGCATATTGCTGTAGGACACAAGAGCAATGACATCTGAAACTCAGACTCTTAACTTTTGGATCACAAGCCCAGCATGCTAACCAAGAGGCCATGCCACCCCTCTCCAAATTTGTAATGAAATCATTGGATATCCAAGGCCCTGCTTCAATACTAACCTTGCTTTTTAGCCCAATTTTCTCTGAAGCAGTCATTGCTGTATAGCTTGTGGTCAATCCAAGTTTCTCTGCTGCTGACTTCCCCTTATCTATTACTATTGCAGCAGGCAAGACACGTGGCACTGTAGAAGACGCCAGACATGGCTTTGTAGAGCTCTGAATAGGTTTTACTCCACTGCTGGACAATGTAACAGGTCTAGCCTTTCTGTACCTGTGTCAAGAAATCAAAAGCTGACAAAACATCAGGTTGACCTTTTATTATTTGACTTAGATACACTTTTCAACAAGTCTTCATCTATTTATCTACTATGTCTGCTACTGTGCCTATTTAGTTGCTATGAGTTCCAATTTAATCCAAAAATTCCCATTTGGAGCTTGCTGGGATAACTGAGTAGGATTCAAGTTGACACACTCTGTTTCTTTAAAGTGTCAGCTTTAAAAGTACTATGCACACATGAAATAGTATAAATGTGTGTACTCATAAGATCAGATAATGTTAAAGTAATGTTACTTGCATTGGTTTTTGTTAATTTTGTTAATTTTGTTTTTAAATGTTTGTGAGGGGTTTTGTTAGGTGAAATGCATACAGGTACACTGTAGGCATGCTTTGGTTGTGACAATTATGATTGAAAAGTTTTGCAGTTGTGGGCAAGATTTTGATTCCATCCTCATTACTGACATATGCAGCATTATTCAATGAATTCTAATGAAATTACAACATACACCCCTTTTATGCTACAAGATCTACAAACCAGAGCTACAAACATGTAGGTGATATTATTGGTACACGTTGCTATGACATAGAGTCCTAGCACCTGTGCAAAAAAAATAATTCAATACACTGTAGGGAATAACGATTTTTAATTTTGTTTTTATGCTGATTTTAAACCAAAAACTTGGAAAAGGTGTATATCATTTGCTATCACTAGAGTGATGATGCAGCTGTTGCTCATTACAAATGCAACAGAATGACAAAATATGAAAGATTCCAAATCATTTGACATAATGTGAAGGGTGACTTGGTATGGAATGGACCTTGCCACCTGACGACAAAGTTTGGATGGCATGCTAACAAGAAATTTATTACCAGAAAGCCAAAATTAAAAACACATTTTTTCAAAAATTAAAACTTGGATTCTGTTTCAATAAAATGTCAACTCTGAAGTCGTTCTGTAACCTAAAGATAGAGTTGGAACCGACTTAATGAGTATCTACCAGAACATTATTAACAATTATACCCCAATCCGAACGATTTTTTAAATCCTTTTGGAAGATACTGTAGTATCACTAATTTTTGTGGGGTATCAATTTTCGTGGATTTTGTTGTTGCCCTGAAACATGAATGTAAAGACCCAACAAAAAATTAGCCACATATGACAAACATGTCCCTCCCCCATTTTCTTTAACTGTGCTTCATTCACAGAGATCAACAAAGCTATTTGATAAATCAATTTCGTTTCTGTAATCTTGTAAAACTAATAGCTTTTACACGTGTTTATTTATTTCAACTTTAAAAAAAAATGATAATGCATTTTATATTAATTCAATTCACACAAATATATATGGTATCCAGTAGCTGTAATTTCCACTCACTGCCTTAAATTGATATGTTGTGAGATAAGGATAGAGAGAAACTTGAAAAAGCATAAGGTATTCGAACACTCTTATTACTGAAAATGAAAGAATGAATAAGAAATTATACTATAAATGAAAATTAGATTTAATACTTATTCAAATCGATTCTTCATTCAAGTGAAACTACTCTTGAAAAATTTAAATCCTCGTAAAATGTTTTATCCACAGTGGTGGTTTTATCCATGCATGCTAAATCCTAATGAAATAATTGAACAATTGCTTGAAGCACAATTACTAATTAAACACTGTATATATACAGTAATTACAGCTGAGTATTGAAGCTCACACTTAACTCATTTTCAGACAAAACCGCTGAATCACCATTGTGTCAACCAATGTCTGCTGGTACACACAAATATTTGTCGGGTAAATAATCCTGAAATCGTTGAATTAAATAAGTCCAGCATTTTCATTGCCACTGATAATTAGGTTCATTCTTTCACACATTTTCGTGTGAGCCACAATTATCCATTCAGCATGAATTGGCTTGATTGATGAGGTTTTTAAGTAAAGTCTAGTGGTTCGAGTCGGTTTGTACACGAGGCAGGCTCAAACAAAGGAGTGATTCCATTGTTTTTCAATTTTGTTAGCATCTCTGTACTTTGATGGACTCTAAACACATGTACTTTAATAACCGGTTAGCTTAATGTTGTTGGCTCCCTTTGATGTTGAGTGTAAGTGATTTGTCTTAAAAGGTGTTTGATTTGTGCTCATACCGGTAGTAGTATTGTTTTAACCATTGAAATGACCGCCATTTGTTGTCATCATAGTTTTGTTCTTTTGTGTTCTTTATTTGGGGTATTTGTAAAGGTTAATCCACGAAATTAAATACCTACAAATATGGAAACTTTTACAGGCAAAACCACGAATTCAGGTACCCACGAAAATGTCTCTTTTAAAAAAAAAAAACACATGGAAATTGAGACCTACAAAAATAAATGATACTACAGTAATAAAATTGTGTTCAA
Organism: Margaritifera margaritifera; assembly: GCA_029931535.1. Taxonomy (NCBI): domain Eukaryota; kingdom Metazoa; phylum Mollusca; class Bivalvia; order Unionida; family Margaritiferidae; genus Margaritifera; species Margaritifera margaritifera. Next base: position 3,779,620 of record JAQPZY010001629.1, on the reverse strand, counting down.
TGAAACTTGTTGCCAGTGTTCCCACAAATTCTAAAAAGTCGTTTTTTTTGTACCCCCAATGTCCCAACATTTGGGGTGCAGCACCAAAAACTGGGGGTGCAAATTTGAGGCTGGGAATAAAGAGCAAACAAGGCTGATACAGTGTCTAAAACTAATTTTTATTTGTAAGGAAAGAAGATATAAGTACTAATTCAAATAAAGTTCAAACTAGATGAAGCAATGTATGGCTTTTGTGACTTGTTTTGTGTGGCAATAACGTGATCATCTGAATTTTGGTGTCTTAGCTGGAAAGACCATTGGTAAAAGTAGTATGGCGAATTAAAGCTGATTGGGAAGCTGATAGGTTATTTTTAGGTGTGTGTTACTCACACACAAGACAATGCATTCCTGCATGTAAGCAACTGAACTCTTTTACGATCTTTCGTGGAAATTTGTTTAATCTTGGCAGTATAGCTTCAGATTGATTATTTGTATTTTGTTCTGTGTCCGCTGATTTCGCCTGTTGAAAAGAAGATGAACTTTTCAAACTTAACATTATGTATTCATGTATGTTGCTATTTATGGTACAAGAGTTGTGATCCTTGGTGAAGCGCAATGATGGAGACTGGTAGAGATTACCATAATGCAACATGGGAATTTCCAAGAGTACACCATATTTATAAACTCGCAAAATTAGGGATTCAATTCTAGTGTGAAATACACAACTTTTTTGCATGCAACATTAGTATTTGATGAAAAGTTATTTATGCATGATTCACATACAAATTTACGTGAATGGAAACACTGTTGTTGTCAAGATAATTATCAAGCTATTGGGGTCTGAACAGATCTGTAGGAATGCACTCTCTTTGTAACACTGCTGTTTTGGGTTAAATCACATGAGTACACATATGTAACGAGTTAGTAGCTTCCTATCCAAGGTGTATTGTTTTCCCTGGATTCTCCTCAAAGACCTTTTATGTTGCTGCGACACTAGACTCTGCAAAATGTGAGCCCAAGATATGAATAATTACACAGAATAATACAGGACATGATACCTCATCACCACATATTCATACAATGATTTCATCCTCTTAAATATTACTGGTTGCAGATTGTATAGTCCTCTCACTTTATACATCAAGAAAGTAAAAGTTGCTCTATGAACATTTATTCTATTTTACTTTAATTAAGGTCATGATTGTTATCTGAAGCAGGAATATATCAACGGAACTGATTTTACAGCTGGTTGTAAGTTTATGACAATTTCTTAAGGTTATCTACACTTTTCTTTTACAATAATGTTATTCCTACACATTATGTTGGAACAGCTCCCTCTCATTATAAATGCAGTACTTGGGGTCCATAGCCGCTGATCATGTGATCATGTTATGTACCAAACTATGGTATAACAAGAATGATCAAAGATTCTATGAATGTGTCTATGTGTGTTTGAAAGGGGAAAGGGGGGGGGGGGAGACAGAAAGAGAAAGGGAATAAAGAAAACCACAGTCAAAGGTACAAATGTAACATAATAATTTTAGTTTATGTAAATTGAATAAAAATTTTCACTTCATGCATGTGTGCATTTAATTTTGTCAAATAGTAATGTTTTTAAAAGAAAAAAGATATATTAATATAATACTAAGCTTCTTGATGTTTTCTTTCAACACCTATTGTCATACATTTAATAGACCAATTCAAGTACAATGGTTTAATTTTGGTCACATAGTTCATAGCAGTGCCACATTATATCTCGAATTGCATCATAATGAAGGGCATTATAACAAGGAACAGATGTATTTCTATCTTCCCCTTTAAATATTTAATAGCAGAATGATATTATTATTATGTAAAAATGGCATCAAATATCTCCCCAAGTTCCTACACCACACTACCTAGCCCGATAAATCAGCCCTCAAACCTGTACTGATACTGATGGGTGGTTTGAGGTCTGATTTCACCTCTTCATAAAATCCGATTAATAACAAGATTTTTAAGATAGCTGCCATGGTGGCCATATTGGATATCTGATTCGCACCATTTCCCTTTAGAACCAACTAGACATCATAAGAAGTCTTTTGGATAAAGTGCAATATTGATATGACCAGCCATCTAGGAGAAATAGCGATAATAAGATTTTCATGATGGCCATCGTGCCGGCCATATTGGATCTCAGATCGACACCATTTTCAATTAGAACCAACTAGACATGATAGTGAACACCCCATGTCAATATGACTTTCTGTTCAGGGGGAGTAGCAATAACAAGATTTTCAAGATTCTGATTGGTTGCTGGATCTGATGGAATAACCAGATGTAGCCATGAAAGCTGAAATGGTGACAGGAGGTAGGGTTGTGTTATTCCACGTGAATATACAAGCTGTCAAACATAGGATCTGATCTGGACATATCCTGTACATATTGCCAAAAGGCCCCTTCAACTGACTGAAACTCAAGAGCCACAAGAAATACTGGTGTCTAAATTGTACACTGATGTGTTGTGGGCAGATCTGTCTGTGTCATTTGTATGATTTTATGAAGAGGTGAGATAAGACCTCTAACCAAAATTCAGTATGAGTACAGGTTCGGGGGTTGATTTATCAGACTACACACAACCTAGCTGTAATAAATGAAATTAAATTCTGGCACATCAATTAATTGACTATATCTTTTTGAGCTGCACAGTAAACATGAATTTGTCACTAAGAACATCCTTACCAGAATTTGTACAGTTGATGCACAATAAATAAAATGTTACTTCTTATATTACCAGTTTACCTTTTGGGTACATACACAACAGTTCTAGAGCAGGACACATAATCACTGGAGTATGAAAATGGTTCATCATCATCAGAGATCTCAAATTCTCCTGTGGCTGGGTTCAACTAATAAAAAAGAAAAAGTAAGATTAATATAGGTCCCCATCTTAAACAAGCCTCACTACTACAAAATGTCCAAGCCCTGCATTGCAAGTGTTTGAGCAAGAAACTCCAGCTCAAATCACAAAACCCTAAAATCTGACAAGATATTTGGAGTACATCATCAGAGAAATGGTTTCCATCATCCTTTGATTCGATGATAAGCACATTCTGCATGCATTTCATAGAGTTATGATCCTTGATCATCTTACCGTAGGCATTTCTAATGCAGAGTTTTGTGAATACTCTAGATTTTACTTGTATTTCTAAGAGTTATAGCCCTTAATCGGTTCAGAACAGACATCCCAATAGTTTAATCAACTTCACAGTGAAGCTGCTCCTTAACAAGAACTCAGTTGAGTTTTATGATGATGAGAATTAGACCATATTTTACAGAATTATGGTCCTTGATCAACTTAGAATACACTGGCTTCTGAACACTCTAGCATTCACATTTTTTGTTTAGTTTCAACCAAATTGGCTGTGAAACTTCACCTGAACAAAGTCTCAGATGAGTTCGATGAGGAGTATACTTTTACCACTTCCTGAAGAGTTATGTCCCTTAACCAACTTAGAATGTGCAATGACTGGCGAATAGTAGCATTCACACTTTTGTTTCATTTCAATCAAATTTGCAGTGAAGGTTTAGCTTCATAAATCTTGCATGAGTTTGAAGATGACCAGATTTTTACCTTAATTTACAGTTATGGCCCCTGCAAGACTTTGAATAAGCATTCCACTGGGATTTAAACGTTAGAAACATTCACATTTTTTATTTGATTTGAAAAAAATGACTGTGTAGCTTCATCTTATCAAGATTTCATATGATTTTTATATTATGATCAGATTTTTACGACATTTTACAGCATGATGCTCCTCAATAACTTAAGCATCTCACGGACTCCTTAACACTGCAGCATTCACATTTTTGTTTGATTTCAACCACATCTGTTAATTAAATTCTCCTCAGCAAGCTCTCAGCTCAGGTTGATGATGACCAGATCTTGATTATAGTTTACAATTATAAGGCCCTTGATCAACTTAGAATGGCCATGCATCCCAATGTATTTTGAATACTAGCATCCAAATCTTTTGTCTGACATCAACAGAATTTCCTGAAAAGCTTTATCTCAACAAGGTTGATGAGAGCAGATTTGGACTATATTTTTACAAAGTTCAGGCCCTTGAATGACTTGCAATATTTTAATGGCTTGTGAAAAATAGCATTCATATTTTTTTTGTTCAATCATGTTAGCTATGACACTTCATATTTAGCAAGATCTTAAATGATATCAATTTCAGGAAAGTTTCTGACCAGATTTACTACCTATGAGACTGACTCAGTACTACAGTGAAACCCCGCAATAACGTGATAATTGGGGTCCATAAAATTCGATCGCGGAAAAAGTGGGGTTGTGTTATTGCGGGGTTTTACTGTATTTTACTTTATTTAGAGAACAACGTATACACGTCTAATGTATAGCATGAATAGGGTATCAACACCGTTTACTATCTGATATTGAGCCGTCTTTGCTTTCCCACATGACAACCCTTTGATTGAGCCACGACTTTGATACTTGTTGAGTGCCAAGTAACAGAGAGTGGTTATTTGAACTCCCTGTGATCTTGCCGCACAATTGACATGTGTTCAGTTGCATCCTTTAATAGATTTCACAGACTTAATGATTAAAGTGTTACTTACAGAGCCCAAGCTTAGTCTCTATATAAGCACCCACATATGACAATCTTTGATCAACCACCGCATTGTCTGGTGCTTGGTTGTGTATGCAGTTAAAGAAGAAACATAAGTTGGCAATTGTTTGAGCAATGATTGCATACAGAATGAATTGAAGTCAAACACAAAGAAGACTTACTGGCTTTACTCATTGATCAGTAATAAGTAACATTTCCAATAATGTTTATTTTGGCATAACACTTCAAGAAATTGATGAAATTGTTAAATTTCAGAAGCCACGCCACGACCGAATTCATATGTGATCTCTTCCCCAAAATGATAATAAACTTTTAATACACTATTTCTCGTACTTAAATAAATAAAAAAAAATTCTGTGTACGAGAAAAATACATATAAAATTTCAGGAACCATGCCACGAATGTATTATACTTGAATTCATGCATGATCTCTTCCCCAAAATGATAATATATACATTTTATACACTATTTCTCATACTTTGAAAAAAAAAAAATTTCAGGTGCAAATGAATATAGGAAATTTTGGGAGCCACACCACGATCGCGTTATATCCGAATTCGAGTTATTGCGGGGTTTCACTGTACATCCAGTTCCCAGTCCTCCAGTCTCTTACCTATGAGACTGATTCAGTACTACACCCACTTCCCAGTCCTCTCGTCTTTCATCCACAAGACAAAGTACACGTACTACACCCAGTTCCAAGTCCTCCAGTCTTTTACCTACGAGACTAACTTGATACTGCACCCACTTCCCAGTCCTCCAGTCGTTTTAACCGAGACTGACTCAGTACTATACCCAGTGCCTAGTCCTCCAGTATTTCACCTATGAGACTGACCCAGTACTACACCTAGTTCCTTCCGCTGGTCTTTTACCTAAAAGATTGACTCAGTACTACAACCAGTTTCCAGTCCTCCAATCTTTACCCTACGAGACTGACTTGGTATTACAACCATTTTCCAGACCTCCAGTTTTTAAGTTTAAGTGAGAGCAGGCAATTTTCATGCAACTTTCTTGTTGAAATTAAGCATGGTAGGAAAGGAATTAAAAAAATAGATATCAAACTTAAGAAGTTCTATAAGAACTCAGGAAAAACATTCCCAAGCACTCGTCCCAGAGTTGCATGAGTTACTTGTCCCTGTCCTTATTATAATCAACACAGTACATTTCTCCACTACACTGCTTATGCTTTTACTACAGAACCACATGCAAGTTTGACAGTAATAGCTCCTTGGATAAATATTTAATAAGAGACAATGTTTGTAACTCGAGAAATTGCAGTTGCACACATAGCCCTTGATTCCTTAGTCGTATTCACGTTTACAGTGAAACCTTTCAGTAATCTTGGTGTCATAATTTTCCTTTTCAACAAGCTATCACACATCTTTATGAGTTAGATATGAGAGCAATTAAGAGACAGAGAATGTCAAAATTTTATGATTTTCGGCTTGACAGACATTGTTATGATTGCCCCAGATCACCAGTAATTTCAAGACTGTGCAGCTTTATTAATACATGGTCACATCAAAGTAAAGATGCCAGATATTTATAGATGTAATTACTTTTCACAAGAAATATGTCAGTAACTTACATTTGAAAGAAGAATTTCAACCGTCTCAATTTTCACCAATTTTCGTACTAAATGTTCCATTTTGGTCAAACTTCCCTTCTAGACCGCTGCAGGTGGGCACCAATAAAAAATAAGATTGCTGACTGGCCAAAATAACAGGAACATTTCTAGGTCATTACCAAAACTGGATTTTGATCAATCAGCTGTTGTCTCTACATTATTTTCTATATAAATAAATTACAACAGCAAGCATTGTGGGAAAGTTGATGGGAATTGGCTGACCCACTTAAAATACTCATTTTGAATGTCAGTTGGAAACATTTTCTTTGTAAAAAGTAATTACATACTTACAGATTTATCTGCTAGCAACTTCCCTTTGGCATGACAATGTATTTTGTTTGTTTGTGTGGTTTTAACGGCACTTTTTAAGACATTATTGGCTTTATCATGCCGAGGAAATGGGAGCTAAGTGCCTTTCCCAAGAATACACAGAGGCAGCTGATGCTCTACCAACAGAGCGACCGTGGCTATCAACATAACAATGTATCAATAAATCTTTAGTCTTGAAGACACCAGCTACCTGGGGCAACTGTAACATTGCCTGGCCATATGAAAAATCACAAAAATGTTGACATTCTCTGTCTTAACTTCTCAGAAGTCTGGCTCATAAAGATGTGATATTTTGTTGAAAGGAAAACTTTCTCCACATCAAAATGATGCTTACATTACTGAAAAGTGTCACTGTAAATGCGAACAGCATTACGAAATCTAGGGCTAGGTGTGAAACTGCAACATAATATGTTCATAATATTTACCCATTTTAGTATCAAACCTACACTGGGTAACCGTGCAAAAGAAACAAAGTTGTTTCCTTTGTGACATCTTCTAGACTGACAACAAGCAGGCAAATTAGGCAAAGGGTCTTTATAATTGACACACACCAAATGTTAAGGGGAGAAAATGCACTCAGATTTATTCTCAAGGTACAAATCTGCATCTACTCGGCCCATGGACAAGGACGTAGTAAAGTTTTACTCGGAAGAGCCAATTTATCCGGTCAGGAAGAGAGAACAAGTGGTGTTCCAAAGCCCTGTCTACAAATATAACTACATGATATTATAAGTTAGAGAATACTTCAATTTTGGAATTTTAGCCTTTGCTAGAGTCTCTTATTAAAAAAATTATGTACAATACAGAACAGGATATATAACAAGCACTATGCTATGACCTCAGAGATACATGTATAACAATAGCACACTCTGTCATAACAAACATGCACACCAACATTACAATATACATTAACACAAAGTTGTTCACTCTAGCAAGAGACTTTTGCATATATTTTATCACTTATGAGGCAACTTCATCACTGAAAACTTGTAAATAGCGACATAAATAAAGTCCAATTCATATGAAATTTATTAAACAAATGCATGTAATTTCTGTTTTGCAAGCCTTGGCAAGAAAAATAAAATTGGCAATATCCAGTATCATTTATATTACATGATAAGAGAATGAACCCGAGACTCTTCGATGTTTAGTCAATGATAAATGCCACATGGTATCATGGTCAATTATGTTCAACACATTTGGCCACAATGCTTGTACCCGATGTTAGTATTAGTAATTGCCAACAGCAATCAAAGTTTTCAGATGGGAATTGATTTTAATAAAAATGCTGCGTTTAGTGATTGAAAATTTAGGGGCTTGTGCTGTAGTCTTCCAATGTATCCCTTACAGTCACTGATGTCTGCCAGTGTAACATATTTTCAAAGTTGTATAAATCCTATAAAGCAGGGGTGTCAAACTCATCTGCTATGGCGGGCCAGATTTGATATAAATAATAATAAATAATGAGTCTGGCTAGCCGTTTGTTTGACACCCCTGCTATAAAGGGACTAAATTTCTTAACAAAAGAACATGCGGAAATGCATAATTTCGTAAGAAATCAAACATATATCAGTTTGAAAAGAACAATTTCAGTGGATGATTGGAATTATGAAAGAAAATACTGGTAAGTAATATGTAATGACTCAAGCTGAATAGTCAGATCAAAAATGGAAAATTCCAGAGTGCAGTTCTTTTCTGGTAATCTAGATAATTGAACATATCAGTATTTTTCAGAGCAAAATTTGGCAACCACTTGGGAAATTCTAGTGCAAATCTAGCTTACATCTTGTGTGATATTTAAAACATAATGTATCAATCATATCATGTGATATTATTTGTTTATTTTCATGACTCTAATTTTTCTTAGTTTTCACATGAAAATGACAATCTTGTCAGCATCTGAATTAGTGGATTTGCCTCCCAAAAATATTTGGTCCTATGTTTTTTTCAGAGGCATACTACTTAATGCTGGAATCTTAAAATTAATGGTTTGTAGCAACCATGGAATCCAGACAAATTGTTAGTTGATGAATATAATTAAAAACTGTTTAAAAATGTACATACTTCTGACTGCGTTGGATCTGTAGCATTCTCAGATTTGATTTTCTGTGCAAGATGCTGGTTGGTACCATCCCCCGACTTCGTTTGGGACTGTGACTCGGATGGTTGGGCAGTTTTTGTGGAATCCTTCTTGTGGCCTTCTATGGGGTCCTGAAACACACAAAGCATACATGTACAAGGCTTGTGGAATCCCAATCTAACCAAATTTATCAATCGTCATAAACTATGACAAAAATGTGGACGTATCATTACCATATTTACCGTATATATTGCAACACCATATATATTGGGACACCATAAATTAATTTTTAAAGTAATTTTTTTTGTGCACCGTATGTTCTGGGACATATCTTTTTTTCGAGTTGTAAGTTTTGGGACACCTTTTGAATCATAATATTGGTACTTAGCTGGTAAAAAAATGCACTTAAACTTACATTTTATTAAAAAAAAATACAAAACTGTTGTCAGTGTTGTTTGTTTACACTTTTCTTCTTAACTGCAAACTTTTGAAGAACAAAATTTTATAAATCTATGAGCAATACTGGAAACTCTAGATGTTTGCACTACGTATAACATACTCTCAAGTCCGAAAAACCCATATTTGTATTATATTTTGTTTTGCTGTATAAACACTGTTTGATGCAATAAAAGTTTTGATTTGATTTATATTTGCCTTTTTCATAAGCCAGATCTAATTCCCAAGTAATATTTCCTATGTTATCTGCCAGTGCAAATCCTTTAGCTTGTAAAGGAAGTACTCACTTTGTTTACCCAACCCTTTGATCAAGCCGCAAATTTGATACTTGTTCAGTGCCAAGTAGAGTCCTATATTCAGTTAAAGGAGTTTATTTGAACTTCCTGTGATCATGTCGCACAATTGACATCTGTTTAGTTGTGGCAAATCCTTTAATACATTTCATAGAATGTATGCTCAAGGTGTCACTTACAGAGCCCCAACTGTTCCATTATTTCAATTTATTTTCAAAATTGCTATGAATTCCCTAGGTCGGCCTACTTTGTATACACAAAAATCAGCACACTTAAAAGACTCCAAAGTCGGCTTCCCTATATCAGCCTACTTTGTATATAAAAAAGCCTGTACACTTAAAAGAATCCAAAGTCGGCTTTCAGGGTTGGCTTGCTTTGTAATAAAATAATCTTTGTATTCGATAGCCTAAGTTGAAACAATGGGTTTATTACTCTCTACCAGGTGTGTTTATTCACCACCCAAGTGGATGTCTGCAGGGTAAATGGCAGGGTACTACCATGTGGCCAAGGTCCAGAAGTCCATGGTTGCATATAGGGAAAGGGCCAGGCCGCACATCTCATAGGGCTTTAGAGGGATAATATGGAAGGGGGTATGCCGATCCAATCCCCTTCCCTAATCTGGAATCTGTAAGCTGATTCCCAGTCCCCCACGGGATGAAACGGTAGTCTGGAGAGAGGGGAGACTTGGTCTGATCCCTATCCCCGTACCGTATGGGCTCCAATGACCAGTGCCCAGTAACCGGGCCCTGGTACTTGGGCAGAGGACTCAGATCTGTAGGAAGACCCTTCCCCAGATCTTACACACTTAGATCTGAGCTCTCCCTTTACTGGGGGGCTCGAGCCCATCGCCAACAACATGACCCTGGGACTGAAAGGGTGCTGCTCCCCACTTTACAGGGAATGCGTGACTCACTTTCAGCCCACACCGAGCTTTGGGCGAATAGAGGATGCTGCTCCCCTCTCATGGGGGGTAGGGCCTCGGTCTCTGCCCCTCTGGATGAAAGAGGGTGCTGCTCCTCTCTGAGGGGAGTGAGTGACTCACTCTCTGTCCTAGTGGAAAAGAGAGGGTGCTGCTCCTCTCTCACAGGAGGGCGCAACTTGCTCTCTGCTCTCATGGAATGGGGAGAGTGCTGCTCCTCCCATTTATAACCTTTCTTGGGAGGGGGCCCACTAACCCTAAGAGCTTAAATTAACATGCAAAAAACTAATTCAGTTGTACAATCCAAACGTTTACGAAGAATATGCACATAAGAGATATAGTAAATTCACTTGTTAACCCACAAAGCAACACCAAATCTTCTTCAACGTAAACAATGAAGACATTACATAAAAGAATGAAGGGCAGTATGCATGGGCAGCGTTGTGTGGGGTGTCCCAGGGACGACCCAGTGTTCTGGAACCTTCTGGTTCTCCCTAATGGGAGGACAAATTCTCGTCATACGGTCGGGGTATTTTCCACCTGGAAAAGTATCAGTTATGCAATAGCAACAGGTATGGTATTACTGATATTAAAACAAGATTTTCAAGCTGGCTGCCATGGTGGCTATATTGGATGTCAGATCAGCACCCTTTTCATTTAAGACCAACTAGACATCATAAGAAGTCTTGTGGTGAAAGTCCCATCCATCCAGGAGAAGAAGCTATATCAAGATTTTCTAGATGACCATTTTGATGGCCATACTGGAAGTCAGATCGGCATCATTTTCGTTTAGGACCAACTAGACCTTTGGATGAATGTGTGTGTGTAAAGTTTCATGATAATCCTCTGAGTAGTTTAGGAGTAGTATTGACAATAAACTTGTGCTAATGAGATGGATGACCGACAACAGGCCATACCATAAGGTCTTCTGGTCTATGAGCAGTAGAGCTAAAAACCAGTGTTCACTGAAACACTATTTTTTCCTAATTCCTAAATATGTATGATACATTTTGTACATGTGAGACAGCCATGTGGGATGCACATATCCCACATGTGTATTCACTGACACTGTAGATCACATTATTATGCTTATGACATCATGAATGTCTGCAATGTTTCTTGAGGTTTTATTACTAAAAGGAAAACTTGTTTCAACCTATAAATAGTCTTTTTACAAAAAAAAATTTTGTTGTAAACCAAACTGTTTTTGCTCTTTCTAAAGATATAAAAATCTGTTAGAAAATACTCTGTATTTTTAAAAGTTTACCCATATTAATAATAGACAATCTATTTTTTTTCAACACTATGTCCTGGTAAACACTGGAGAAAAATAATCATAATCCATCATATGTACTGGTATGGAGAAAAATAATCCATCATATGCACTGGTATGAGGTAGGGATATCAACTGGTGTGGGATAGAAAAATTCCACCCGCAGGATCCGAGTTTATGTGCAGAAACTCAGCAAAGCCGTAAAATTCTGACCCTTGGGTGGGATTTCCTTGTCCCACACCAATGTACAGTAAAATATTGATTATCCGGACCCATCTGGGGACATATATTTCATCCAGATAATTGGTCGTCCGGATGATCGAAATTTGGTGAATAAGTAGAACTGTGAATGGAAGCATCTGAATGAAATGGGTCCAATAATCATACGTTTGACATTATATGCACTGGTAACTAAGTAAATATTAACATTTTATAGACATCTGAAATAGTTTAAGGAAAGAAAAAGTAGAAACAATACAAATATTATTAGGATACTTTAATTAAATACTTAAATTCAGGAAAAGATTTTACGTTTACACTTTACATCTATCAGAGATCTACTAGGACTATCCATGAGTGAATAATAACACTGGTTTGATGGACAATCATTTTTATGTGTGGTCTTCTGAACACGTGTCAAAGAGCTTTGATCAAGGTAAACTCAGCTATCTTGGATTCTATTCACACCTAGGCTGGTATGTAATTAACTTTCAAGTCACCACTGAGTGTTGATTGACAATTAATTACATATGCTTAGACTACAAAATGCTTTGATCAGATCACTAGAAGTCTTTAATCATGCTTGATCAGCTTGGGATTTCTGTATGATAAATTACATATTTTCATAGCGGCACTCACTCAGCAAGTCAGGTTAAAGAAAAAAAATTTCTCTCTTTGTTACTCCCTCTCCTCCTCCCTCTCTCATAAATGTTTTGTTTTACTTCAAAAATATGGTTTAGTTATTCAAAATACCACTGTAATTATAACTGTATGGGATTATATTCAATTGTGTTTGTTTTTCATTTCTGATATCCTTTTCTATCTTGTCATCATGATGAGCAAATTAGTTTCATTTATAGATGCATGTACATTGTAATAAATAAAAACTTTGGGGACATGGCAGTAGACTGTACTAGCAAATAATCCAGACAATTGGCATTTTACTGTGTGTACATATACATACACACACACGCACACATTTATATATATATATATACACACACACACACACATATACACATATACATACATACATAGTCACACACACATATATATATATTTTTGGATTCTTCCCTGAAAGCCCTGCTATGATCTACACTCAAGAAACCAATGCAATAAATCTTAACATTTATGGTAATACTGCTGCTGTCACGACTGATCAAGTTACACAAACTTGTATTGGGAGACACATCCAGATAATGGTAACCTCCTGTATACACAGGTCAAATAAATGTACATATGGTTTCTGTGTATAAATGTCAGGCAAATGTCAATTGAGTAATGAGGTACATGTATATTATATTTCATCTCAAGCCACTTCAGATATACATGGCCGGAATAAAGAAAACTAGTGGTGACCCATGATTTTAAACTCAAAAAATAGTATCTTGATTGTGGTATGGTCTTTTCACCTCTCAGCTTGCCTGGTTAAGTGACCCTCTACATAAGGGAAGCCTGTTTATATAAAGTCAAATTTTGGTAAGTTCCTAGTGTGACCATTATTAACAGGTTTCAATGTACTTACAGGTTTGATTTTTTTTTTTTTTTCTTTTTTCTAAGTAATAACTCTTATTCCTGCACTGTAGAAGTAATGTATAACTTACACTTTTTCTCCTTTTCACTCGCTGGTCAACGTAAATCTCACTACTCTCATAGACTTGCCAAGCTTTGCGGCTGATTGCATCCAGGTTTTTCGCTAGACGATATGTGGATTCCCTTTTGGGAAGAGTAGAAAAACGATTTTTAGCTTTCCCTGCATCTTTGTTTTTCTCCTCATCTCGTTTGGCGGTCTTGTCTTTATCACCTGTAGTAAGTGTAGGGATATCTTTGTTCTCATTCACCACTTTACCTTCCTTTAGGGCCTGAATTTAGGAGAAAAAAATTGTTGTTTAAAAATAATATTCAAGGTTAGCAGGGTAACTTTTCTAAATTTAGTCAATTTGGCATATCTAAAATATAAAATTTTTGTGAAGTGACTCCTATATATAGACCCTTCCCTCATATGGTCACTAACATACATATTTACACCCGAGTCATTCTAAAATAATCTGTTTGATGGGCAAGTTGGCAGCTGGTACTAAGTAAGTCAACAACAATTTGCCAGAACCTAATCAGATCTTGAGAGACACTCAAAGCATCTAAATATCCAATTTAGTCTGTCTGGGCTCAACAGTTTTTGAAATACTGTGCTTACATGGAACTGTGATGGACAAACGCATGGAATTATGGACAGCACAAAAAGAGTATGTCTCATTCAATTAGGGTAAGAGATATAATTCAATAATATTTCACAAAATTTAGTCCCTCCCAAAGTGTGAAATAAAGTAAATTGATAAATAAGACAAAACAATTAGGCAAGGTCTGGCTATAAAGAATAGTTGAAAGAACAAGAGGCCAAAGTGTCTGATATTGCTTTGCTTGCTATGTTGGGTTATGAGCCAAACATAACCACAACTGGCAAAGTGCTTATAGAGGTTAGAAATTAAGTCATACTGGACACATGAGGTAAATGCAGCAGAAATACTATCTGCCTGATGCACTTCTTTAATGCTTCTGGTAGTGAATGTGCATTCATATAAATTCTTGTGAGTGATCAATTTTTATTCAGAATTGGGTTCAATGACTACAGCAACAGCAGGGGCTGAAATCCATTCGCCCAGTCAGGCAAGTACTAAAAATTGTCCTCACCCAGAATAAACTCTTCATACTCAGCCAGCTATTATAAAACTATAAAAGTAGACATTTTTAATGACCTAAGTTTCATCATGAGAAAGGCTGTTTTCCAGAACTTATTTTGTGACCCTTCTAACACCAGCTGAAAGAAATTGCAAACTGAGACCAGTCTGGTCTCCCTCTCATAAGCATTTATTAGTATTAAAGAGTGATAGTGAAGCGCTAATATAAACTTGATAAAAACAAATGGAAAATAAACTTCTGGTAAAAGTATGGGGTTTCAATCTATAAAGTTGGCAATATTCTTGACAGAATATCCTTTTATTAAAGAGACAAGAGTAACAGGAATGGTACATTATGTGTCTGCCACATGTTTAATAGTCTTCTATGTAGGCACTAATAGGGTATGGCCTGGCTCTCAAGATCACTGACCAATGGGTCTCAATGACCTGGACTTCTGCTAAAAGTATGTGGTTTTGAAACCATAGTTACTGTGCAGAAACCATTACTTTCTTATTAGTTTTACCATGACTGTGACCTCTGACCTCTAGAACCCAGAATCTTAAGGTTGGTTTTAATACCTTAAGTGCAAGCTATCCACCAAGTTGGTTAAAGAACTTACTTTAGATTAAAGTTATTCCTAAAAAAAAAACTTTTTTCTCTGAGTCACAATGACTCTGACCTTTGACATTTTTACCCCAAAATCAACAGACCCAGACCAGACAACCCTATAAAGCCCTCTTAGTAAGGCAGTTAATATTTTTCCATTAAATGAGAACATATTTCAGTAAGGTATAATGAAATATCATGTACTGCTATTGTCAACTTGGAAAACACGTTTGAAAAGATAAGAAGTATGGTCTAATGCAGTGAAAGGTACAGTAAGTTCAACTAAAAAGTTTGTAAAGTACACTTTGGCCTTAATGACCTCCAGTTCTGTTTCAGAAACTGTAGTTCCAAACCCCAATGAAGGTCAATGACTTCTTGCCAGATCTCTCAACTTGATGTAATCTTTGTTTTTTTTTAATTCACACGGCAGCAGCAATCATCTCGCTTGCTGTGAGCAATATTAAAATTGACACGACATGATGTCAAATAAATGTAACTATTGCCTTTCCTGCTTTTCTTTCCAAGGATGGCTAAGAATCTGAATACTCCTTTATATGTCTGTGCCAACTGCATTATGTTTCAACAGAATGATTGTCCCCTTCACCTTCAACATAATTTAATTTGTTCAATGACATTTCAAGATGATCTTGATCATTTTTTTTGCATGAAAACATGGTCAGTTAAAGCATCTGAAATATTCCTATAATTCTGGTCTGATTCCTGACCAACTCCAATAAATCTAGGTGAAAACCTGAATCTGGACCAAATCCGGACAAGACAATATCCATATTTGACCACAGCGACTGTATATTTTTGTTTTTTAATTGCTCCATAAGTCTAAAATTTAAAGGTCATTTCAGTAAGCCTCATGGTAAAATCATTAAGCATTGGCAGGTCTGTAGACTTCTTCCATATTTAATTGCAAGCCCTCCACAAATTCTGACCAAAGTAAATGGTCTACAATTAAAGTTATTATGCAAAAACCAATTTCCTTCATTCAGTCACTGTGACCTTGACCTTAGACCTTTTGACCAAAAAAATCAAGTCTTCTTCCTCACTTCAAGTGCTAGACATCCACAAAGTTTAGTCCATGTCTGTGATGTAGAACTAAAGTTATTGTGCAAAAAGCATTTTCCTTCTTGCAGTCAAAATGACCTCTGACCTTTTCACCCCAAGATCAGAAAGTTTCTTACTGCAAGTTCAAACAATCCACAAAGTTTAATTCAGGTCTGTGATGTAGAACTAAAGTTATTGTGCAGAAACCAGTTGTCTTCTTCCAGGCAGTGACCTTGACCTTTGACCTTTGGACCCCAAATAGGCTTCTTCCTTTTCCCAAGTGCAAGCCATCCACAAAGTAGGGTGAAGGTATGTGATATAATACTGAAATTATCATGCAAAATAGGAAAAGTCAACAGACTGACAGATAGAGAGGGTCTCTGCATGCTCTGCCAAAACAGTGGACGTATGAAAAGAGTCCCTCGATGCTCTATTAGCTGAATTTTTTTCCAGGAATGCAAGAAAAGACTGTTTCTTCTTTTAACTGCCGAGTGTTGAAACAATCTTGAGACAATATTTGATGTAAGATCAACACCATTTTCATTTAGGACAAACTAGACATCATCAGAAGACTTTTGGTGAAAACCCCATGTCAATATGACCATCCATTCTGAAGAAGTTGCAGTAACAAGATTTTCAAGATGGAAATCATGGCAGCCATATTGGATGTAAAACAGACACCATTTCCATTGATGCCTAAATATCCTCCATGTCGATATGACCATCTATTCATGGGTAGCTGTAACCAGATTTTTAAGATGGCCACAATGGTGGCCATATTGTAGGTCAGTCAGATCAGCCCCATTTTCATTTAGGACTAACTACACATCATAAGAAGCCTTTTCACGAAAACACCATATCAATAAATCTATACACTCAAGATGAATAGCTATTAGAAGATTTTCAAGATGGCCACCATGGCAGTTATATTGAATGTCAGACCATTTTTATTTAGGACGAACAATACACTACAAAAAATCTTGTAGTGAAAACCCTATGTCAATACATCCATCTATAAAGCAGTATCAATAATAAGATTTTCAAGATGGCCACCATCACACATGGTGGCTATATCGGTTGTCACATCAGCACCATTTTCATTTAGGACCAACCAGACATCTTAAGAAGTCTTTTAGTGAAAACCCTACATCAATAATTTCACTTGTTCAAGCGGAGTAGTGACAACCAGATTTTGAAAATGACCACCCTGGCAGCCAGACTGAATTTCAGATCAGCACCATTTTGGACCATCTAGACATCATACAAAAGTCTTTTAGTGTAAACTTCATGTCAATATGACCATCCGTTTTAGTAGCAACAACAAGATTATCAAAATGGCTGATGTAGTGGCCATATTAGATGCTCAAGGAACACCATTTTCATTTAGGACCAACTAGATCTTGGGATGAATGTGTCTGTAAAGTTTAGTGGCAATCCTCCCAGTAGTTTAGGAGTAGTAGTGACAACAAACTTGTGCTAATGGATGCTGGACACCGGACGAGAGGCCATCACACAAGCTCTTCTGGTCTAAAAAACTGGTCAACCTGAAGCAGCACTCGCCCATTTGAGTGAGTGATTGGAAAATTCACTCTGCCATGTGGAAATTTTACTCACCATTTTGAGTTGCGAAAGTGAATTTTTTTTTTTAACCCTGAACAGTGTTTTGAGTCTTGACACAAATTAATCACATAAGGATAACAATGGATATTGTATATCACATTCATTTTAGCATAACATTTTTTTGTGAATTTTGGAAAATTCTGTAACCACACAAAATCTGCAAATTACTAACCAGCATTTATATGAGGGGTATTTGAAAAGTTCTGCATATTTTATTACAAATTTCTTGTTTCTTTGAACGTGTCAATAAATCTAACATCCAATCAACACGAACAGCATGACAGACAAATGCCGATATATGTGTGTGACATAACATAGGTAAATCACAGTGACATAAAAATGTCGTTGGAGAAAATTTCCACTACTGAACAAAGAGCATATAGTAAAATCGGGGCACTATTAGGGTACCGTATTTACCGTATATGTTGGGACACCGTATATGTTGGGACACCAAAGTAATTTTTTTGTGCACTGTAAGTTCTGAGACAGATTGTTTTTTTCGAGTCATAAGTTTTGGGACACCTTTTAAATCATAATATCGATGCTTAGCTGTTAAAAAAAAATGCACTAGAACTTATATTTTATTAAATAAATAAAATAAAAACCGCTGTCAGTGTTGTTTGTTTACACTTGTCTTCTTATCTGCAAACTTTTGAAGAACAAAATTTGATAAATCTAAGGGCAATATAGGAGACTAGATGTTTGCACTACGTACAAAATACGTGCAAGTTGGAGCAACCCGTACTTGTATTATATTTTGTTTTGCTGTATAAACACTGTTGGATGCAATAAAAGTTTTGAGTTGATTTATATTTGCCTTTTTCATAAGCCAGATCTAATTCCCAATTAATATTTCCTCAGTTATCTGCCAGTGCAAATCCCTTAGCTTGTAAAGGCAGCCTCACTTTGTTTTCACAACCCTTTGATCGAGCCGCCGAGTTAATACTTGTTCATTGCCAAGTAGAGTCCCATATTCAGCTGACAGAATTTATTTGAACTTCCTGTGATCATGCCGCACAACTGACACCTGTTCAGTTGTGGCAAATCCTTTAATACCGGTACATTTCACAATGTATGCTCAAAGTGTCACTTACAGACCCCGACTGTTCCACTGTTTCAATTTATTTTCAAAATTCCTGTGAATACTGCTTAAAGAAACCAAAGCCGGCTTCCCTTGGTCTGCCGACTTTGAATATAAAAAATCTGCACACTTAAAAGAATTCAAAGTTGGCTTCAAGGGTCTGCTTGCTTTGTAATAAAATAAACTTTATATTTGATATCTACTGGTCAGTTGAAACAATGAGTCTATTGCTCGCTACCAGCTGTGTTTATTCACCACCCGGTCTTCTTTTGTTTGCCATCTTTAATCGTAACCGATACAAACAGGCATTGATGTCTGCATGGTAAATAATATACACGGCATTAATTGTTTTTAAGAATACATTCTGTATCCCATGCTAGCGAAAATATTGTCATTTGCTCTTACGGGGAATGTATTTACTAATAATGATTTTTATTTGCGAAATGTTGTTATATTGTTAACCTGGATATAATACACTCTTGGTTATTTTGCACCATACACCGGATCATGCGTGAATTGCTGGTGCCTTCAAGCAATCGGTTGTTATTTCTGTCTCTCTCTTTCTATTGTTTGTGATTTTGCTGGATCCAATTTTAAGTTTGATAATATACCGGTATTCAAACTTCTGAGGACACCTATATTCACGTCAATAAAATAATGTGTCAATGTTGTTACCTGACATAAGCGATACACACGACCGGTACTCTACATTACCGGACCATGTGTTAGTGGATACGTTTGTGTCTTTTATGCATAAATTGCTTATGAAGAACAAAAAAGAGGAATAAATGAGAACAGTACAAGGTTAGTTTCTTTCAGTTTATTATCAAATAAACGTTTAATTTACATACCTTATTGTAACATGAAGTGGTGTGGGGGGGGGGGGGGGCAAATTCAACACAATTTGTTTCGGTTCATAAGTTTTGGGACATATGATCTAGTTGAAAAATGTTTAACCATAAGTTATGGGACAGGAAAAAAATCATTTATTTTATCCTGTCCCAATATATACGGTAAATACGGTACTCTCTGACTGATATCAAGGCCGACTTGGATAAAGTTGACGGAGGTAATTCTCTGTCATATCCTAAAATTTTGAGGTGGTTTCATCATTGTAAAGATGGTCGCAAATCCATGAAAGATGACCCACATTCTGGAAGACTGTTGTCTACGATTGGTTAGCATAAAGTGGCTACTGTGAAGGGGGAAACGGATGAAAATGCTCAATACACAGTAGAAGATATTTCTATTATCATGGGCAATAATTTATCAGCTGTTTTTAATATACTGAAGAATCATTTGAAGCTCAGAAAGATTTGTGCAAGATGGGTCCTGCATTTGTTGATGGCGAATCAAAAACAGACTTGGGCTGAAATCGCCAAACAGCTACTTGCAAAATATGAAAAGAGTGACCAGATACGTTTGAATGAGATTGTCAGAGGTGATGAAACACAGATTTACTTTTTTGAATCTGACAAAAGAGAACATAATATAGTTTGGATCAGACAAAACAAGCAGAGACTACAAATCTCTTTACATAGTCAGACTGTTAAGAGAGTTTTACATGCATTATTTTTCAAATGCTCAGTCATCCAGGTACCTGTGTCTGACTCTGCTAGCATCACTGGACATTTGTACACTTCCAAAGTGTTACCAAAAGTTGTGGAACACTACCAAACCACCCATCTGTGCACAAGTACCCGAGGTATCCATCTACCCCATGACAATGCACCAGCACATAAATTCGCTATCATGACCGACTTAATGAAATTCACAGCATCCACACTTTGCCACATCCTCTATACAACCCTGATTTAGCTCAAAGTGACTGAATTCTGTTAGCAAAGATTTGCTGGGGGTCAGACGATCTGAAAGCTGCTATACAGTTGGTTTCCAATGTATGAACAACGTACCAAAGAGTGAATACAAAATGGCATTTAAGAATTGGATAATCAGACCAAGAAAGTGTGTATAGGTGCATGGGGAGTACTTTGAATTGAATGCACTGTAATAAAGAACTTTGTTGTACAGCATACTAACATTCATAACTTTTAAACACCCCTTGTATAATGCTTCATATACTTTAAAATGAATACAATGAAACCAATTTATAACATATCCCAAAATTTTCAATGCAAGAAAGTGCTGATGTACATAGATGAATTTAAATTGAATATATGCATTTATTCTCATTTTTGATGAACCTCTATTTTAACAAACAAATTTCAGAGATGGCCAGTAGTTTACTATAGATTCTTCTCTATATTCATGCAAATTTAGTTTTGTAGCCAATTTTTGCAAAAGTTTATTGCTTGTTGAAATTTCATGACAATTGAGACTACCTGCTCTGATTCTCTGCTGGTGTGTTTTTGCCTTAATCCCAAGCTATTCTGCACATGGTGATCATTCCTCGCTGGTTCTGAATCTGGCTTGCACTTGCATTCTAGCATACATTTTGCTTTTTTACAATGATTATTTGTCTGCAATTCTACTTTGCCTTCAAGACTCTCACAAATACATCCAAGTCGGCAGTATTCCTTGTCGCAGACCATGGAATTTTTCTCTGAGTAACTGGGTGACTCGGACTGGCTGCCCTCATCGGGACTCTCGTTGAATTTACACAGATGACAAATGCAGCCATATCGGCAACCTACAGAAAAAAAAGTACTCAGATGATGTTATGCAATGTTTTTATTCTGAAAAACATAACTTTTTTTTTTTTTTGGGGGGGGGGGGGGGGGGTCAAGCTGGAAATCATTAATTATTTTTACACAGATATTACAGTCACAACAAGTAACCTGTAGGGATAATGTTTCAATGCTTGTATTCTTTAATATTAACATCAGTCAAGTTTTGTAACAGGACTAGTGATATAGACACATGCAGGTTATGGTTACTGGTGAAATTATTAATACAATTTATACATTAGCGTTAGTTTTAAAAAGAAGCTTTAGCTCTTCTAAAAAGCTTGCTGTATTTTAGCTGAACAAACTGGGTGCTGGATTGAAACACACTGATATATGTGGTAATACTCAAGATGCTACTGAAGAAGGCTGGTGGAGCATCTGTATACTTTTTTTTGTCAAGATTTAGTATGTGTTTTCAAGATGAAAGCATTTTGTGTTATGACACAGGCTTAATGAAAAGACTTTTTGATGATACACATAAATCCTTGAGCATGCATTTTCAATTGTCAATATAACATTTTAAGAACATTTAAAATAAGGTAAAAGCTATTCAATGTAAAGTCTATGAATGTGGTCCAAGCAGACTGGGGGCTGCAGTACATCACAAGAATACTGTCAGGACAGCTGCTTGATGGCAAGTTTTAAAAAAAAAAAAAATTACTTGTCAGTGTTGCACATAGAGCGTGTGCTCGCAGGTCTCCTGCAATTTTTTCCCAAGTCCCCCAAATCTTGACCCTGTGCGCCCTCCTGGGCAAGCATTTTCATCGAAAAAAAATTTTAAAATACGCCTACAACTTTTCATTAGTAGATGTCCACATGACTCTGCTGGCGCTAGCAATGTCCAAAGTTGCAAAAGGCGATAAAACTGTAAGATGACAATGAACATCTATTTTAAAATAATTTATAGGCAATGAAAACATTCAAAGTTTGTGATTGTCAGCCGAGTTGCATTGTAAAGTGTTTGATGGTCGTTAGTGTAAGGTATATTCGAGGTTAAAATTACCCCTACAGCAAGGAAGATTGAATTTATTTTGAGGTTGATAAAAGTGACTAAATTTATGCAAATACAAAATTTGTCATTGTAATTAATGATTTGCTAGTCTGAAAAGAAAAGTAATTTAGAAAATATAGGTATTTATTATAATAAATGCTGGTAGATAATAAGTGTACACTAATGTTAAATGAGAGAGCAAGATCCGGAACGAAAAATTCCATGGTGCAGCTCATTTCAGGTTAACCAGATAATGTTTTCATAAGTTAAGCACATGATAAAACTTTTACTGCAACAATATAAGTGTTCAAGGAAAATATGATAGTACAGTGCAGACCACAAAATTAAGGTGGCAAAACTGTTGAAGCAACCAAGATTATCTCATTTTTATAGCACTATTAGTGCTTTATGAACTATTATTTTCATTGGTCCCTCTAAAATGGTGTGTCCCCCAGATTTAGGAGGAGGACAGTGTTCCCTGCCTTTGGGATCCTATGTGCAACATTGCTTGTTAATCATGCCATGGTACTGCTCAAGACCACCTGGACAATCTTAAAAGGAGGCACTGATACCAGTAAGCTTTGCAATGGGAGATAATCTGCCTTTTGTTTCCAGTGAAATGGTGCTGGAGCTGATCCAAGTGACCAGTGGAGGGAACCTTTTCGCCAATTGGCGCGTTATATATCAAAACAGTCTGTGCCTATTACGGCTGCAATGTTTACATCCATTTACAAAATCAGTAATCATGTAAACGAGCATTTACATGGCTGTCAGTGATGCTGAATTTCCATTCAAATTAAACAATGTATTTCCACATTTCTCCTTAAGAAGACTGTTTAGCAGGATTTTTCTGCTAGTTGTTTTAAAGTATGGATAATTTTCACACTGAATGTAGCATTGTTAGGCAAAAGCCAAAGTTGATGAGAATTGGTTGTACAGCACATGACACACTGATGATTTTGACAAAATGTTCTTTTATGTCATTATTTACCTTCGAGACACATGTTGGTTAACAGAACCTTTGATTAGTAACATTTTATTTTACAGAAATACTGCTGTAAGTTTGTAAGTCACTGCCGATTTCTTAGTCGTTGTAGAGCCTATAAAAGCATTATATGTGCATATCCAGGTAGCATGTCCAATTGCATTATAAATTTTTTCATCAAGTACTCATGGGCAGCAGTACAAAACAATATTACGTCCATCCTAAGGAGGTTTTACCTAACTGTCAGATATAATCAACAAATACATGTTTTACAAACTGAATCCTATCAAAATATGAGGGAAAAGATGTACAGCAAATGAAACAACTGCAAGTTAAATGAGGTATGGCATGCACTGCCATGCCTTACATATAAATAGCTTTTACCTGTAAGCCGAACATGCAGTTCAGGGGAAAGCTTCAGTTTCAAATAGGTTCGATTAAACATCATTGTTCTTGTTGTTGTATATCGTGTATGCATTTAGAAATTTTGGTAATTTTGGTGCATCCTAACCCACTGCAAGAAAACACACATTTTTGATGGTTTTCCAAATCGTATCAGAAAGCACCAGATAAGCAGTCCATGTTATTGTTCTTGTTGCTGTAAGTGACAGTCAATGCATTAAGCAGCCCATGTCAGTTGCATGTAAAGAATCTACTCAATGTAATTCTTTTTAAATTCACCCTTTGTCCTTCTATGGATGAGAGATAAGTAAACAAACATTCTTTATCAAGTAATCAGTGGATTTATTACTTTTAAAACAGCACATGCCCGATTTTCATTTTTGAAAAAATGCACTTGCCCAGGGCAAGACAGACATTTGCCCAACTCAAATGTTGGATCAGTCATGGATTTTAGGCACTCCAATTTGTACAGCCCTGTAAGCCAGTAAACTGTAAAATTAAGTCACAGTGACCTTTTTTATTATAATGGTGTCATACTAATAGTGATGCATACAATCATCATGTTTGATCACCGTAGTATGGACACGGCTAAAACACGGTATTGGTGCTGATAAAGGAATTTTCATGTTATATGCATGAAATAGAAAAATTAAACAAGATATGAACCAATTTTAAAGATTGGTAAGCCTGGCATATACCTCTCTTACTTTCCTGAAAATTTCAAGAGGTTAGTGTAACCCATTGTTGAGATATGCATGGAAACAAGCTCTAAAAATGGCCATTTTTGAGCGTTATGTAGTCTCACTCGAAAATAGCTTGAATATAAAATAGAGAATTCTCTAAATATCATACTGAAATTATGCATTTATTGGTCTGGTTTTATGCGGAATTCTATCCTGCAAATATTGCTTCTTGAATTAAAGAAATCGGTAAAATATTATGGATTTTATAAGCAAAATACCGTCAGTAGAAGTTTTGTTTCAACACTGAAATTCAAACACTAATCTGTTGTTATATGCCAACATTTTGTACAAAATAACATTCATTATAACTTTTATTGACATCTAGAACTCGACTTTATATTATAATAAGTAGTAAAACCATTTAAATCACATGGCTAGCCAAGATATTCGATTGAGAGCTTGTTCTTTGTCAAACTTTCCAGTTCTAAATTTTGTAGTGTCTGTAACCTTTACAAGTTTATATGGCAATAATTTTGTTGTTTCATTATGGAAAAGTATAAATCCTACAAAGGCTCATGTGTATCCATGTGATGTCCAAGTTGGCCAAAATTGGTGGTGCTGTATTGTACCATTAAAAAACAGCAACTCAATAAAAAAAGTTACAGACACTACACAAACAGGTATAAAAATGAAAGATAAAAGTATTGTTCTACTTGTCATTAAAACATTGTTTTTCTCAATAGAAAGTTCCATCTTATGTGATGTAATGTTGCATCATCTATTTACCTCTGCAGCCAAGAGCAAAAAAGTGATGCAATAACTCTCTTGATTGAATATTGCATCATTCTTGCAGCACTGTCTGTTTGAGTAATTTACTACAAGACAATGTAACCTGAATTTCTTATCCTAGAAGAAGCTGCCTAATTACTTTTTCTGTTCTTTACCATGGTACATCCCTAAGACATGGGAAGACGACAAAAGCAAACCTCTGGAAACAACTCTGGTAAGTTTGTATTGAATGGTACACCACACTCTTAAATTGTAGTGTCTGTAACCAATATCCCCTTTTTATACTGTCTATGACTTTATCCCTGTTTTTTTTTAAAAAAATGAAGCCAAATTATGTTTCCTATTACAGTATTGATGTGTAAGGCTAAATTTTGACATATTGTCTGTCTGCAATTTGTAATATTTTGGTATATTTATAGTTTCTTTCATCTAGATTTCTGATAACAGGCAACATTTTCAGTGATTTCTTACAATATGCAATTGAAACTGAGTATTTTTGCATTCCATATCATTAGACTAGTAAATTCAAACAGAAATATTATGAGAATTCAATGAGCTCAGACTTAGTATTGGATACATTGCTGATATTGTCAAATGGTTACAGACACTACTAGACATGTGAATTGACCCGACTGTTGTTTACATTATTAAGGAAAGTGTGCAATCATTGTAAATGCTAGAACATTGAATAATCATCAGGTTTTATGCTATTTCTTTTTCAATCAGATACTTTTCTTTAAGAATCTACAGGTTATTCCAGTTTGCTTATGTATGAAAGCATATTGCGTACTCATTACAAGTATGTTTTGTAAAGTCTAAATTTCATCCGTATACATAGAGGAACAAAAATGAGAATGAAGTTGTTTGCTTTTAGGAAGCAAAGATAAGCCAGAAGAAGATGAACAGAAGATTAAAGCTAGAAGGGAGAAGACGAGGCTAAAGGTACAAGCCTGGAGAAAAAAACAGAGGGAAAATAAGGCGAAACATGAGGAGCTAAAAAGGGTTGATAGAGAAAGAAGAAAAGATGCAAGACTACTAAAAAAACAGCAATCACTTTCCGATTCAAATCTTCAACAAGAATTAAGAAGGAAAAAACGTGAAGAAATGAAAAGGTATCGCCAGAAAAAGAAAGAAAAAGCAGCCCTGGCAATATCGGTTAATAAGAGTGTTGATTTAAGAAGTCCGAAAACTGCTGAATTAAGTAGAAAGAAGAAAGAAGCTGTGAAAAGAACCCAAGCATGGAGAATGCGTATCAAACTGAATGAAAGTATACAGCAAGAGTGTATTCAGACTGATTGTGAAATAGGAAATACTGGGTCAGCCAGAGATTCACCAATGAATAAAGTGTTACCTAAAGCAACTCTGTACAGACAATTAAAAAAGGTAAAGGAAGTATTACCAAATACCCCAAAGAGAAAAGCAGTCATCATAAGTAAATTAATTGAATCTCCATCAACATCAAAGTTTCTAAATAGGAATATAATGATAATGACACCGGATTGCAGAAAAAAACTTGAATTGACAGATACTGTTATACAATCTGTGTCAGAGAGCATTTCAGAAGTGAAAACAAGGAAAGGGGGTGCAAAGAAACATGCATACAACATCATTTGTGACGCATTACTGAAGAAATATAAAAGACACAGACTAAAAAAGTATTTCAAAGTATCAGTGAAAGGGCAAAAACCTAGTTCTACATGGTGGGAGACGAAACAAAGAAAAAGAAGAAGGGATGCACTTAACTCTCCATTAAAGAAATCTGTGAAAGATTTTTTTCTAAGTCCAGAAATCAGTAGGGAAGTGCCTAATAAACGTGAAACTGTGAAAGTAAGAAAAGGTGGTCAAAAAGAAATACTTCAAAAACATGTGATGACTATGACATTAGAAGAAGCCTACAAAGACTACAAGTTAAGGAACCATAGTCACAAAATAGGATTAACTTCATTTTCTAAATTGAAACCAGTGAATGTTAAAAAGGTGTCTGAAACAAGCAGAAGATCATGCTTATGCCAAAAGTGCTGTAACGTGGCCCTAAAAAGTGAGGCACTAACAAATGTAAAAAAAGCAGTGAAAGAAAATGGAGATTTGGATGAAATTTCAGTAGATAAGAAAAGCTTAAGTGATGCTACTTTTTGTAAATACGACACCAATCCAGCTATTAAATGTTTAAGAAGAGAATGCAAACAATGCGGTGTGAAATGTTTGCAGAGTTACCTTAAACCATTTGTTGAAAAGTATAGTGACAGGCAGATATCATGGCATCAATGGGAAAGTATAGAAATAGCAAAAGATGATAAAGTAAAGCGTTGCGTCTCCTGTGTGCCTAAAGAAACAGACATAAAAACATTAATTACATGCTTAGAAACTGACATGCAAGAGTATCCAGAGCACGTTTTCAGGGCCAAATGGCAACAGCAACAGATGGGAATTTGTGTTGATAGAATTGGTGAGGGTTCTATTGCTATGGTCATGGACTTTAGTGAGAACTATGGGTGTGTTTTTCAAAGTGAAGTACAATCTGGATTCTTCGACAGGAACCAAGTTACAATACATCCAATCATGTGTTACTATACAGAAAAACAGGGAGAAAAAGAATTCAAGATAAAGCATGCCATTATTGGCATCAGTGAAGAAACCAAACATGATGCAGACTTAGCTATCACTTTTGAGAACAAAGCTATAGAAATTCTGAAGAAGAAAGGTGTGAAAGTAGAGGAGATCCATGAGTGGACAGATGGCTGTGCTGCCCAGTATAAGGGGAAGAAAGCCTTTGCTGACATAAGTCTGAGGAAAAAGCCATCTGTAACACGAAATTATTTCGAAACATCACATGGAAAGAGTGTTTGCGATGGTCTCGGTGCGACAGTCAAGAATGCTTGCTACAGAGCTGTAATCAGCAATAGAAAGGTGATAGGTTGTGCAGAAGATGTATATCATTTCTGTACAGAGAAACTGAAAATGGAAAATACAGATAATGAAGCTAAAACAGTTTCGAGAAGGGAGTTCATCCTTGTTAAAGATGTTGAGAGAAATAGAGAAGAAACTGATGTGCAAACACTGCAAGGTACAAGAAAATTACATGCTGTAAAGTCAGGAAGCAATGATTATGAACTGAGCATAAGAAATCTGAGCTGTTATTGTGAGCAATGCATGAAGGTTGACGGGAGATGCAACTTCAGCGAAAATGTTAATGCCTGGGAAATGAGAAAGTTAGTACTCAATAAAGATAATTTAAGTCAGAAAGGAAAACAACTTAAAGACAAGAATCCATCAACAATAGAAAATAATGACAAGAAAAGAAAACAAGGAAGTAACCAGAAAGATCATAACTCAGCAACAAGCGAAAAGCCTAATAAGAAACGGAAGTCAACAGAAAGACAAAACATTGTGACAAAGAAGATCAAAGTTGACAAAAAAGCACCAACCAACACAGAGAAACCAATAGAGAAATACCACCCTGGAGAATTTGTTGCTGTAGGACTTAAGCCAAAGAAGGGACATCTAGATGTATACTTAGCAGAAGTAATAGACATTCTTCATAACGAAGTTAGACTTAAATACATGAGAAAGTCTGGCAACATGTATGTTTGGCCTGAAAAAGATGATTATTCACAAGAGGCTCTAGATGCTATCTTGTACAGGGTAAAAGCTCCACAAATAGTCAATGAAAGGGGTCATTTCAAGTTTAATGCAGCTGAATTGTCTAAGCTCAAGTCAAATCTGGAAAAAAATCATAAGCACTTCTATTTGAAATGACAATATAAAGTCAAGGTTTAATGTGTAGTGTCTGTAACCTTAAGATCAATCACATATGGGTCTGTGTTTGAGTCAGCACCTTGGGTTGAACAATACTTTAGTGACTATGATTTATTGAACATTCATTATACTTCAATATTTTACTCTTACAAACACTATTTAGTATTAAACTTTCAAGTGCTATTTACCAGTTCATAATTTTAACACAAGTATTGGACATATACCTGTTACAATGTGGTTTTATCATTTTATTAACTAATCAACATTCATTTAATGAATAATTCTAGTCAATGTGTTCATGTTGAATTATTTTTGAAGTGAATTTTATGGAGATATGTATGGTTCTGCAGCTGTATTGAAATGCTATAGTTTTGTAGTGTCTGTAACCAATTTTATGGACAATGTACTTCTGACTCTTATGGAAGTTTGCAATACTTTTGGCCAGTATTAATGATTTTGTTTGTTTAAATATTCTTCTTGGTGTTAGATAAATGCCTAAATAAGATTATTCTATGTCTTTTATGTTTGTTATGCAAAAGTTTCATGGTTAGGTTTTTTTTCTTAGTGATACCTTTGTCATAGATGTTTTGATTTTGTTATTAAGTTGTTTACCACTTCCAGTTATGTTGTTTACTTTAAATGTTGATATCCTGTTACTGATGTTACTGTGAAAAAAATAAAGTTTTAAAGTTTTCATGCTGTTTTTCTTGCATGTTATACACCAAGTGTAGTGTCTGTAACTGTTGTTATACCAATGAATTGAAATAATGGTTAAACAAAATCGCATGCATGTTCAAGCTAAATCTAACTTGATCTGACTAGGGGACACCCTAGGGTATATAATGAGCTTCATTGAAATGTTCTATCAAACATTTCAATTTTTTAAGTGAGTGAGACTACTCTCAGCACCAATACCGTGTTTTAGCCGACAGTGCTTGAGAAATAAACTTAAAACACAAAAGTAAACCCAAATCAGTGAAGCATGAAATATAGGTCAAAGTAACCTACTTTTGTGATGAGGGTGTACTTCTTTTCAAGATGCATTCCTGAGTTTCATGATTCTAGGTATAACTATGTACACAAAAAAACATGTGGTCATTAGCTAAATGCAAAAACTGAACCTAAGACAGTAAAATGCAAAGTGTATGTCATAGTGACCTTCTTTTGTTGTAATGGTGTGATACTGATAGAGATGCATTCAATCATCTAGTTCGATGATTCAAGCATGAACATTGCTTGTAAGGAGGGTGTAATACTTGTTAAGATACATCCACTCACCAAGTTTCCTGATTCCAGGTATAGCTGTGCTGGGTGCAAAAAAAATGGAGCTAAACAAACACTTAACCAAGATAATACAAATGATGTACAAGTATGTACAAAGTTATGCCTCTGTAGTCACCTGTACTGGGGGTAGGTGCTATGAAACCCATTCCAAACTGCTGCCTAATATCTACATGTAGGAAGAAAGAATGGTTGAGATACAGTGAGTCTGTACATATGTATATGCTTTTATAGGACTTGTGTACTGATCAAGGTAATCAGTAATAAAGGCTAAAAATGGTAAGTTACTGGCTCTAAAATCACTCAAAACAAGCAGAAAAGTGGTTGTGGAATACAGTATCAATTTTTACTTGGTTAAAATTGATGAAGATATACCATATAACTAGTCCAAGTGCCAGATTGCCAGGATCTGGCAACTCTGCTAAAAATGTCTAATATCCATTTGACCTTCGTTCCAAAATCACTATAATCAGTACATGTATAACTAGGAACCTGAAAAGCCAAAGTAATGCAGGATGGTACTGAACTGAGGCATTTCAGCAGCATTATTTTATAAATGCATTTTTACAGTACAGAAAATCATAAAATATTTGCACATCATTAAATTTCAATAAAATTCACTGACTGCAAATAACTTTGGTAAGACCTTTACATCCCATTTCCCTAACACACAGCGATGTACCAGCACCCGGATCTATTCTTTCTATTCATGGTCAAAATCATTTATGATAATAACAGAACTTCTCACCAAATATTAACATTTACATGTGTTAGTGTCTTAACAGTGTAACATGACATAAATTATGTCACACTCTGAAATAAGTTAATACTTTAAAGTATGACACAGCAGTGTCACTATTTGCATCATTCATTGCAGTTATGTGATACACTGTGTCTCTAACTGGAGTTACAAGAGGTGTAAATATAACTCATTGAATAACAGAATATTCTACTCACTGGAAGCAGCTTATGGCATACAGTGTTATCAACTGGTTGCATAATTTTCATATCTAAATTAATGAACACACATGTACGATCTTTTATTTTCATATTCAACAGGCATACACTAACAAGAATACTGTAACTTAAAACTTTTTCGTCACTCATCTGTTCAGCATGGCAACACTACCATGCATATACTAGTATGCACAGGTACATGTACCTATTTGAAAATAAAAATAAACTAGAAGCAATAAAGCTTATTGACAAGCACTGCTAATCCACATCTCTTTCCAATGCCAATGTTGTTTGCGCCTTTTTATGATACATGTACATGTAATTTTTTTTCCACATATTGAACAGCAGTAGGCCTAATAAGATGATACAATGTACTCTATATAAGCGTGATTTCCTGGATTATACCATACATTTTTTCTTGTTTATCTGATAAATATGAACTAACACTGGCCCACTACATTAGTTTACAACCACACCCAAGGACTGTACTTGTACAAGAGCTTACAACCAACACCAGAGTTGACAGCCTTTCAAGTTTACACACAATGTCAGTTACTGAAATATAAAACTGTACTAGAGCTAAAGAATCCATTCATCTGCTCATTCTGGCAAAGTTAGCTGTAAGACAGGCACAATTTTTATTCTGGACCAACTAGATATTGTAAGAAAAGTCCTTTGGTGAAAACCCATCTCAATATGACCATCCATTCAGGAGTGGAGATGACATGATATTCAAGACAGCCATCATGACAGCCATATTGGATGTAAGATTTTCACCATTTTCATCTGGGTCCAACATGATATTAGGCACACAAAAAATATGTTTGTTTCCGGTCGTCCAACTGTCCCTGTTTCTCACTGCCGAGCCTAGCACTTTTTTCCTCCATGGTAAAAAAAAAACAAATTCACATTGCCGAAATTGATTTGTGCATCTAATTGAGCCACTTTTGCCCAGTACTTTGAAGCACTTGAAATATTTGATTTATATATAATGTAAAAAAAAAAAAAAAAAACCTGCCTACCCTAATTGTAAAACCAGTGCAATAGGAAACATGCATATTTTTTTTTTGCCTTATAAGAAGTCTTTTGATGAAAACCCCATGTCAATATGATCATACATTCAGAAGTAGCAACAAGATGTTCACGATGGCCACCATGGTGGCCATATTGGATCTCATATATTATCATCATTTTCATTTAGGGCCACAAGACACCATAAGAAGTCTTCAGCTGAAAAACCAATGTCAATATGACTTTCCTTTCAGAAGGAGAGGCAATAGCAATATTGTGAAAATAGTGTCCATGGCAGCTATATTGGATGTCAGATCAACACCATTTTCATTTGGGATGAACTAGACATCATAAGAACTTTTTTGGTGAAAACCCCATGCTGATATGACCATCCATAACAAGATTTTCAAAATGGCTGCTGTGGCGACCATACTGGATGTAAGATCGGCTCCATTTTCATTCAGGACCAACAAAAGATTACATGAAGTATTTTAGTTAAA
Organism: Margaritifera margaritifera; assembly: GCA_029931535.1. Taxonomy (NCBI): domain Eukaryota; kingdom Metazoa; phylum Mollusca; class Bivalvia; order Unionida; family Margaritiferidae; genus Margaritifera; species Margaritifera margaritifera. Next base: position 3,746,729 of record JAQPZY010001629.1, on the reverse strand, counting down.
AACCCCATGTTGATATGTTCAGGAGGAGTAATGATAATATTTTCAAATGGCCACTGTGGTGACCATACTGGTTGCTTGACTGGCACCATTTTTCATTTAGCGCCAATTAGACCTTGGGCTGAATGTGTGTGTAAGGTTTCATGGCAATCCTCCAAGTAGTTTAGGAGAAGTAGCAATAGCAAACTTCTGCTAACAGATGGACAGACAACAGACAAGAGGCCATCCCATAAGCTCTTCTGTGGTCTATGATCAGTGGTGCCAAAAACAGCAAGAACTTGGTCATATCACTGTTTGTTTGTTTTTTTTCTAGCAAAAATGGTTTGTGCACGTTAAGTATTTTGCTAACAGATGTTTAGTACATTAAACCACATATTTCATTTTCATCACAAGGTGTGCAAAGTTTTTAAAACGCGGTTTCTACAACCTAGAAACTCCTTGATTTTTTTAATAAAAAAGCTGGTTTTATTCTTTAAAAGTCACTAAATTTGTTGAAAAATGCATTGAATTCTGCCCAAAACTTCTTGCTTTTATCCAAGGAAATAAAAAACATTTAAACTGAATAAAATATATCACTTTTAAAATTTAGAATTTTTGTTTTTATGTATTTTTCCAAAACATTAAATAGAATGAGTTAAAACTGGGTGGAACAAAAGACATATAACATTGATAGTTACAAGATGGAGTAATGTCCATTTGCTGTACTGGTGCAGTTATGTGTTTTTCTTCTACTTTTGTACCTATTTAATATGCAGCGATAAATAAAGTAACATTTGAAAAAATTCAACTTCCATAAGAAATACTACTTGAAAACTTAAAAAAAAAAAAATTCCAGGACTTAAGAACAAAAGCTATTTGTTTTAGAATTTGAAGCTTTACATTTTTATTTAAATTTTAACACAGTTGTGCAGAAGATCACAGAATGCATGGAACTCAAAGGACGTGTACTGTTATACATGACAGGGCATAGCTAGGCATACATAATACTCAAGCAAATGCAAATTGGTGCCAAAAGAGCTTCAAAATATCCAGAGCCCCAAGCAGACTTGTCCCTTAGAAGACTGAAAATGCGTAAACATAATTATATCCTAGATACACCCATGACAACAATATTGCAGTGTTGCACCCTGGTTGAGCTGTCCCCCTATAATGATCAGGATATGGGAATTTGTTAAATTTACGAGGACACTGGCGGTTTGGGGTGGGTGAATATCCCCTGGGCTCGCTCAAGGTGCAACAATGAATATGAAAATTTACTTCAATGTTATTTAGACAGGGCTGCCATGATCTACACACTCCACTTCATGGAATCATTTACTGGGGAAAATCTGGTTGATCAGCAACTGTATCGAGTATCTGTGCAATTTCAAGAATCTTAACAAAATGCAGGTAAATTTTCAACTTTCTTCTCAAATAAATCAGTTAATAGTTTCAGTTCTATCTGATTAATACTACAGAAAAGTCAGAAATTATGTTTGTTTCAAACTTACTCAGTTTTTAAGGATGTGAATGTATAAAATATGGTCACATTTCCAGAATGATTAAACAATGAGTGCAGTTTAACATACAACAATGAATGCTCAAGAAGTTTTATATAGCAACGTCTTGTGTAAACTCTATGAAATGTCACTTATAATGCATTTTTAAACTGTGGCATCCTCTTAAATCAGAATAAAACTTAAGGCTGTAATTTCTGACCTTAGTACAACATAATGAAACAAAACTGAAGCTAATATAACAATTAAAGTAAGGTGAAGGATGGAAATTTGCTGCAAGATGTGAAGCTTCTTACCCATAATGCAGCCACAGTGGCTCAGTGGTCTGCATGCTGGATATGCCACTAAAGGGTTCAGGTTTCAAAACCTGCCCAGATCAAGCCGGGTCAGCTTCCACTGTGTGATGTGTTGATGTGCTTGTTAAACACCAATCAATCATTCTTATCTATATGTCTTAAGTACATGTAGTCTCGACTGAGACTCCAATATTTGTTTTTAAAAGAACGTCAGTCTCAGTTGAGACTAATGTTTTAAGATGCTTAAAACCTGCATAGCCTTACTTGCTGCTCAGGATGATGGGGGTGGGTGGGTTATGGCACGTTTAACACATTACTGTCATACTGAGGCAATGGGAGCCAAGTGCATTTCCCAGGGACACACAGTGGCAGCTGCCCCAGGCTGGCCTGGTGGGTATCGAACCTGCAACCCTTGGATTACGAGTCCAACGCTCTACCACCTGAGCTATCATGACCCTCCTACCCAGGACGACCCTCCCATACACACTGTGCATATGATCCCATGAACCCATGAAGTGGAATTGCTGCAATACGTAGGGATGTGTATTTGTGATATTGGCTGTAGCTCTCGTACATCCTCTCCCACAGACTGACAGACAGAGGGGGTCAAAGGTGATTAGTGAAGTCCACCTACCATTAGGAAAGGCCCTGCCCACTTCACACCTGCCATCAACCATATATAGTATTCCTGGGCAGGTAAAACATGCAAATCAGCTGAACAAACATTTGTTTTCAACTGAATTAAACATCTGAATTCTTTCTTTTGTTTGATTCACACAGAAGCAGTTTCAGTAAAATAAGAAATTACTGCATTTATCAGAAGTAATTTTAGATCACTTTTGTAGGGCATACATTGTTTGTACCATATCATGTAGTAAGGAAAATTTGTACAAAATATTATGTGAAGTATAGTGTACCTACATTTATAAGTAAAGAAATTTATCTTTGTAATCAGTATTCTAGACCTTTGGAAATGCACTGTAGTACAGATAATACATGTAGTTTTGTACCAAATTATTAGCTGTATTATATTTGGTAAATGCTAATACATACTATTCATGCTTACAAGTTGAGTCCAACTGCAAACAATACAGACCTTGATCTGCAATCGCATAATGTACCAGCAGATCTGGGCCTGTGCAGTTTGCAGTTGGACTTAACTTGTAAGCAAATATAGATGGTATTGGTTGTAAGCCAAGTATCACCACTTGTCCACTTAACATTGCATCAATATTTCTATCAGTATGTGTGATGATTAATCAAAATCATAGAAGACTGGTCAGAAAAGTAGCATGAACAAGTGTTAAATTATCATATTTCATACTGGTAATTGAATATATACCATATATACTCATGTATAAGTCGAGTCCAACTGCAAAAAAAACAGACCCTGACCTGCCATTGCATAATGACCCAGCAGATTAGGGTGTATGCTGTTTGTTCTACCTATTACTCCTAAAAAACTGCATAGACCCAAATCTGCTGGTGCATTATGCAATGGCAGGTCTGGGTCTCTTTGGTCTGCAGTTGGACTTGACATAAATCTTCCAGGATATGTAAAATATGTGAATAACCGCTTTCTGTTAATATAGCCTTCTGTTGTTAGTACAACCTAAGTGCCAAAAACACAGCAGATGACAAGTGTCCAGTAAACTGTTTGACTCCTAGGGATAGAGGCAACTTTTAAACCATAATGAAATATCCAAAAACAACATTTTTCATGACAATTTTTGTTTAGAAAATATCTCCAAACAATTAAAATCAATGAATGATCAGTTATGATGAACCAATTATTAATCTTTAAATTTCAACCTATTCCCAGCACTAATATCTTTAACAGAGCCTTGACCATCTTGTTTTAATAACAATTTATACAAGTTTGTCAAAGAAAGAAAATGTATATTAGTACAAGTTCATTTCAGCAAAGAAATAAATATGTACAGAGAACAATAATGCCCCCTCTCCCACCTTCTCTCTTTTGCAAAACTTCACTAAAGCCAATGAAACATAAAATATAGCTGACACTCATCTACTTTGGAATGGTGTTGCACTTGCCATGTGGCATCCAGACACAAAAATTATATGACTCTGCTGCAAAATGTGCAAGAGGAATGAAAAATTCTAATGGCTGAACATTTATACATATCTGGATGATAGACTGAGTAGTGGTTCATTGGGAATGTTTGTTATATGATAATTGATTGGCATATGCTGCACCCAGCCAAGAGGTCAATTAACTCCAAGGTCACTATGGCCTGTATTATTTGCACCAATCTGCATCGAGTTCAACAAAATATCATGCATATCAAAACAGATACTTTACGAGTATGAACAATGAAAACCATGTAGGAAAGCTCTGAAAATGGTCAAGAAGTTTTTAATTGAGCATAAGCTATGAAGTCACCATTGTAAGGATTATCCTGCAAGATGCAGCTGAAGAAAACTCTGACCCATTCTCCCAAATTTGGATGTTTACCTATATAATTGTTTGAACAAGTGGAAGATACAACACACACAGTTTTTTCATCTTTTGTTCTTTTTTTCTGCTTCATCTATAATAACGCTTGGTGAGACTTTGCTTCAAATTGTTACATATATGGCTATATACTTTCTGATTTTTTATAGGCAAGCAAGAGCTCAGAGACAAGAAAGATGGCTAAAAGAATTCATGCAGACCTTGACACCAACTTTGGGGCTGATGGGCCAGTGACTTTCTTTCCAACCAGGATTTTCTTCCCCTTCTAGCTCACATTTGTTTTCCCAACTAATACAACGGTCAGAAATAGTTAAGTTCTTTTTTACCCAGTGGCAGCGTGAGAGTTTGAGGCGCCCAGGGGCAATGTTTTCTTACTGGTGCTTCCCCACCCCCACCAAGGCACCCGGGGGCAATGTTCATTAGTGGTGCCCCCTACTTTGCCACAGAGAACAGTTTTTATGTCAGTTACCAACCTCCACCACCCCCTTGCCCTGGAACCGGGGGCTTAGATGGGTGTGTATGTGTTGAAAAAAAAAAAAAACAAAAAAAAAACAAAATTACAGCAGCCCCACACACCTGGGGGCAATTCCCCCTCCCCTCCCCTTGCGCCGGGGGGGGGGGGCAGGATTCTCTTTTTTAAGTTGCAGTGCCCTCCCATTCCTGTTCTGAAAATTACCTGGTTGGTCCCTTTGTTCATACATGCAAGCCTTAATATGTCATACTTTTCAGTATAAGGGTTTTTATAGTTGATCTATGTTGTTAATCTATGTATCTGATTTCATGTACTGTGACATGTAGATAAACAGACATGTAATCTGTACTTTACATGCATGCAATATCAAAGCAATACAACACCTATTTAAATTACTTTCAAACTGCAATATGCACAAAACTATTTACAATTCTGCTGCACCAAAATTACTGCTACCATTGATACAGCTATGACAATAACAACAACAGCTACTACTACTAGAGTATTTTCGCAAACCAAGAGTCGTCAATCCACTTCATTCCACACAGATGTGGAGCGAAGTAGACAGACCACCTTTGGCTAGCAAAATGCTGCATGTATTAGAGATACTTTAATGACATTAGTTTACTCATTATTGGTTATCAGTCAGTCACTCAGTGGACCAATACAAATTGCTGGTTCCTTTTGTTGCTATTGGAAACAGTAGCAGGAACTGAAGCAAAAAAAAAAAATCTACATTGATTACATCTGTGACAAAATGGACATGTTTATCTGCATGGGGTATTACAAAATAGCTAGAAATACTATTTGTAGTACTTGGTAGTATTAGTAGCAGTCCCATACAGTACTAGTAGTAGTGATGGTGGTGATGTCTAGAGGCAGTAATAGTGACAGTTCTAACAGTCATATGTGAAATAGTAAGTACATAGCACAGTATTGGTGGCAGCTGTAGCAGCAACAGTAGTAATGTAACTGTATTACTGAATGCTCTCACAAAATTTTGGGAAAAAATTAAAACAACAATTAATAAATACAGGTGCATACCTAACAAGGTATTTACTTGCAAAACCAAATCCCCTCACTAACAGTGCACATTTGAAGTGGCAGACAATATAAAGTACAGACTTGTACAGAAGACTGATGCCAAGGCAATGGGAGTTAAACGCCATGCAAAGATGCAAAGAAAGCAAACTCAGCCTAGACTGAACAGGATTTGTGCCTGTTAACCACTGGTTTGTATTTAAGCTAATAACTAAGCCACCATGGAGGCAGGAAATCTTACTGCCATATATTACTCATGAAGATGCATCAACAAAGTTTCATCAGAATAAATTTGAAACAAAGTCTGTTAGTAACAGGGTCAAAGATATAAAAGATGTAATAACAAGAGTCCCTTGAAGTCACTGACATTGTAATGGGTCAATCAAGAATTTCCAGGAATTCAAGATAAGACCATTTCTTCCTTTTAACTGCTGAGTGTGGAAACCATTTCTAATATTCTTCAGCAATAACATGATTTTCAAATTAGCTGCTGTGGTGGACATACTGGATGTCAGATTGGCACCATTTTCATTTAGGACCAAGTAGACATCATTAGAACTTTTTTTGGTGAAAACCTCATGTCAATATGACATTCATTCAGTGGGAGTAGCGACAGCAAGATTTTCAAGACAGCCGTTGTGGCAGCCATGTTGGATGTACCATTGGCACCCTTTTCATTTAGGATCATCTAGGTATCATAAAAAGTCTACTGGTGAAAACCTCATGTTGATATAGCCATCCAATTGGGAGGAGTAGAGATAAAAATATTTTAAAGAAGGCAACCATGGTGGTCATATTGAGAGTCAATTTTTGCATCCTTTTCATTTAGGACAAGCTAGACACCATAAGAACTCTTCTGATGAAAACCCCATGTCAAATGATGTTCAATTTAAGAGTAGCAATAACAAGATTTTCAAGATGGTCACTATGGTGGCCATATTGGGGGTCAGACCAGTGCCATTTAACTTTAGGACCAAAAAGACATCATTTGAAATCTTCTGGTAAAAACCTCATTTTTATATGACTTTCCATTTTGGAGGAGTAGCAATAACAAGATTTTCCACATGGCTGCCATGGTGGTCATCTTGGATATCAGATGCACACCATTTCCATTTAGAACCAACTAGACACCACAAGAAGTCGTCTGGTGAAAACACGATGCTGATATGACCAGCCATCTAGAAGAAGTAGCCATAACAAGATTTTTCAGATTGCCATTGTGGTGGTCATATTGGCAACATTTCCACTGAAAACCATCATAAGAGGTCTTGCAGTGAAAACCCCATGCTGATATGGTCACTGGTTCAAGAGATGTAGTGACAACAAGATCTTCAAGATGGCCACTGTGGTGGCCATACTGGATGTTTGAGATTAACCATTTTCATTTAGGACGAAGACATCACAAGAAGTCTTTTAGTAAAAACTCCATGTTGATATGACCGTCCATTCATGAGGAGTAGCCATAACAAGATTCTCATGATGGGAGCAGTGGCAGCCATATTGGATGTGCGAGCAGCACCATTTTCATTTTGGACCAAACTAGACATCACAAGAAATCTGGTGAAAACAGCATGTCAATATGACTTTTTGTTCTGGAGAAGTAGAGGTAACAAGATTTTCAAGATGGTTACTGTGGTGGCCATATTGGACATCAGATTGGCACCATTTTCATTTAGGACCAACTAGACATCATAAGAAGTCTTGCAACGAAAACCCAATGTTAATATGACCATCCATTCAGGAGTAGCAATAATAACAAGATTTTCAAGATGGTCATTTTGGTGGCCATATCAGACAGCAGAATGGCACCATTTTCATTTAGAACCACTAGACATCACAATAAGTTTTCTGGTGAAAACCCCATGTCAATATGAGTTTCCATTAAGGGGGAGCAGCGACAGCAAGATTTTCAAGTTGGCTGGCATGGTGGCATTATTGAACGTCAGATTGGCGCCATTTTTTATTTAGCACGAATTAGACATCATAAGAAGTTTTTTAGTGAAAACCCCATGCTGATATGATCATTCATTCAAGAGGAGTAACAATAACAAGATTTCAAAGATGGCCACTATGACTGCCATATTAGACATCAGTGTGGCAACATTTTCATTTAGGACAAACAAGACATCATAAGAAGTCTTTTGGTGAAAACCCCATGCCAATATGTCTTTCCATTCAGGACAAGTAGCAATAACAAGATTTTCAAGCTGTCTGCTGTGGCAGCCATAATGGACATCAGATTGGCACCATTTTCATTTAGGGGCAACTAGACATCGTAAGAAGTCTTCTGGTAAAACACCCCATGTCAATATGACTGCCATGGTGGCCCTACTGGATGTCAGATTGGCACAATTTCCATTTAGGACCAAACAGACAAGACAAGAAGTCTTTTATTGAAAACCCCATGTGTAGGTCACAGTCACCTATTTTTTGTATGGTTAAGTTACTCTCCTTGATATGCATCCACATTTTCATTTGTGTAGATGACATGGGGTCCAAGATATTGTGAAACGAACTGCTTAAAAATAAAAAAGCAAATAAATCATGAAAATTACATCACAATGAACTAGTTTTGGTATGGTTGTGTTATTCTCCTTGAGATGTATCCATATACCAACTTTCATAAAGGTAGGTGAATACATGTAGGTTCCATGATATAGAGGGTGTAACAAATTGACACCTTAAAGATCTATTAGGCATGAAAATTAGGTCACAATGACCTAATTTTGATATGGCCAAGTTACTCCACATCCACATGCCAATGTTCACGAGTATAAATGAAACAGATCTAAGATATTCTGGGAGTAATTAATAAATGGCTGCAGATTATAAAAACTCATTCAAGTATAAAAACTGGGTCACAGTGACCTAGTTTTGTATAGTTGGATTACTCCCCTTAAGATGCATCTGTATACCAATTTTCATGAGTGTAGGTGAAATAAAGTCTAAGATATAGTGTGCAATGAACAGATTGCTGAAAATACAAAAGTTACTTAAGTGCAAAAATTAGGTCACAAGGACCTAATTTTGGTATGGCCAAGTTACTTTATTTGGGATGCATCTGCATACCAATTTTCTTGAGCTTAGTTTACATAAAGCTGAATATATTGAGAGAAAATAAACTCTCTAACTCACAAACAGATTTAAGTACGAACTCGTGAACAAATGGGCAGATTGCTATATCCTCTTCCAACTTCATTGGCGAGGCGATAATAAATAATAGTCATAATGCAAACAAAATAAAACATCTTGCTTTCATTATGTTCTTTTATAATTTGCTTATATAGCCATGTGTGTTACCTGGAAAAAAAATCAGGTTTTAGGTCTGTACATTTAATTAATACAATTCTCTATCAGGCCTACAGGACTTGAGTGAAGACTGGACATAAGCACTAACAGGTGAACTTTGCATCAAAGGACATCTCAAGTAATGCTCTGTCGATCAGGAGATTCCTATAAGTCAAAACTCTGATTTCACCAGCATTTATTTCAGCTTTAATCTGAGTTTAAGAAGCTGAATTGTTTAAATGAATTTCATCTAATTATGGTCAACTCGGACTTGTATCATCCAATCATATTGCCTGATTCCAGACAGTTTAAGACTAGACTGGTCAAAACATATCTTTCAAAAATACACTCAATACATATTCTCTTCCATGCAAGATTTTAAGACAATTCAAGGGCATGGTTATGGGATTTATCATTGGAGGGGCAAAAGCTTTGAGTTGGAAATAGAAAAGACAAGGCCATGTTTTACATTTCTAGTCTAACCATCAGACAAACAAATACTGTAAAAGCATCAATGTTACTTCAAAAACAAAATCAGCATATGCCTTTACATAAAAATATTCACACATAATATGGCATACAAACCACCACAAACTCACCTGGTTTACCACAGGACTTGCCATATGTTGAGCTTGATCTGGAACCAGAAGCTGAAGCTTCTTTATCACATTTGTCCTTTCTCACCTCCTTCAATTTATACTCATAAGTCTCCCCATCTGCATTTTCCTGTTCACTATAGGCATCTGTGCTGTCTTCTATGTCCTCTGTTCCTCCTGGAATGTTCATGCAATCCTCCTCAACCTCCTCCTCCTCTTTTTCAAGCTTCCTCTTGACAGGATGACCTTTATTTTGAGTTTCCTGGCTTCGGGCCTTCCCAGAGACAAGCATCCTGTTGTCCAGAGCTGACACTGCTGCTAATGCCATGCTCTGAGTAAGCCGAGGAAACAAGAGAAGATCTCTTCTTTGCAGCTCTGGTTCCTGTTCATCACTCATCTCTCGCTCCCTCTTGGCAGTGCGCTGGGCAATGGTCTGTGAACCCAACTTCTTTAAAATGAACTCTTCTTCTGTATTCAGCTTCATTGCCTTAACAAACTTTTTCCTTCTGTCATATTTGTGTTGAGCAAAGAATCTCACACTGTAAGGCAGTTTTTCTTGGTCATTCTCTTGTGCCATATTTTCCTGTGCTACTACTGAAGAAACATTGCTTGATAAAGAATCATCCCCAGATTCTTCAAAACTAACCCCATGGCTGACCTTAGCTTTTGGATCACCACGTGACATTCCTTTCCTTTTTGTGAATGCAAAATACTTGCGCCTTTTCTTTTTCAATTCAAGACCAATTTCTTTGGCATTACTAGGGTCTAACTTTTTCACCAGTTTTTCCTCTGTTTTCCAGTGGAGCTTCCCAGATTCTATAAAATTCAAGCCAGTAGCACTTTGTAGCTCTTCCACATTGGAAAACTTATTTTTCCAGCCTTTGATTTTTGTAATGTCTGAAGTCTTGGTTGGGGATTTAATCATTACCTGAAGCGGAATTCTCTTTTCTTTTGCTTCCAAAATAAATTCCAGTTCTCTCCTGAATATGCATCTGTATTTCTCAGCACATTTATGCATTCCTCTAAGATTTCCTTTCATGTCTTCCTCCATTTTCAAATCTGTAATTTTAGCAGAGCCTCCAAGAGTTTTTGCCTTTTCCTTTAGCCTGTTGATTCGACTAACACCCAGCATAGTTTGCTCTGATGTAGCCCACTGAACTTTCCTCTCCACCTCAAGATGAGCATTCAATGCGTTCTCAGTTGGGAAGGCTATGAAAAGGAGACCATTTACCTCATCAAAATCTGGCTCTGACTCTTTAATCTCCTTTTCAAATCTTGGATTAACATCTGGACCTTTATCTTCAGATCCTCTTTCTGATCGCTCCTTGGCATCACTTGGTTCATCGTTTACTTCAAGAGTAGGTGGCCCATTTGGCTCATTCTTGACTGATGCAAGAGGCTTTCCCCTGACTGCACATATATATTTTTCTAATTTATCACTCACAAAGGCTGATGTTTTTGTACTATCAGGCAGTTCCACATTTTTTAGGACACTCATTGGTAAAGGTTCAACAGTTTCTCTTTTAGTGGATTTTCTTGGAACTGGTCTTCTAAACACTGTTGAGATTGAAGATCCATCACTTTCTTTATTGGGTGTATTCTTTTCACTTCCCATTTCTGAATTAGAGTCCACAAGGTTTTTATTATCTGAAATGCTATTATCCTTGGAAGTTCTGTCCTGAGTTCCATCACTGGATTTTTCTCCTTTGGTTGGTGACTTTTGGCTTATGTTTGCTGATCTGTTTGGTGAACAATGAATTTGTAACTGATCTTTTTCTGATTTTTTATTCACTTCACTATTAACTTTAGAATCACATTTCTCTTCTGAACCAGTCATATCAAAAAGATCAAAAATATTTCTTGTTTTCTTCGATTCACATTCAGACTCCTTTGAGTCAGGACCAACTTCTGTCGATGATAATGATTCTGCTTTGCTATCCATTTCACCATCTGCAGTTGAAACTTTATCTGTAATGTCTTTTGTTGAAGACACATCACTGGATGCCTCAGTACTTCCAGACATATAATCTGGAGATAGTTGTTCCTCATTACTGGAAAAGGCTTCAGCAACTTTTCTTTTATCAAGTATTGCTGCATTTTTAAGCTTTTCTTCATTTTCTTTTACATTATCACCACCTTGTGCCTCATCCATAACATTCAAACTTATCTGAATACCAGATAGCTCTTTATGGGAATCTGGCATAAACTCATCACCTAATTCATCTCTGCATCTATCATTTCTTTGTCCATCCTTACCTTCATCATTGGCACTATCACTGTTGCTTTCTTCACCATCACCTTCACTGTCTTTTTCATCACTTTCACTGTCACTATCACAGGCCAACCCTGCTCCAAACAATGGAGTTAAACCATCAAAAATTGATGTCATTTTACCCACAGTTCCTATGCTACCACTAACTTTGGCTATGAGTTTATTAAGACCCGAGTTGTGATAGCTTGTTTCTGAATCCTTGATCTCCACTGAAGAAGATGGCGCATCTTCTTTCAAAGAACATGCCGATTTGGGAATGTTTTCATCTCTCAATTTTTTATCACAATCAGTTTCACTTGCATCAGCAGCTGATATTTCCTTCCTCGAGTCTGGTTCAAAAGTGAGATTTCTAACAGCATGTGAAACTTCACTGGCATTGATGCTGCTATTATTGGACTCCGTTTCTGCATTGGAAGATTTCTTTTTCGTCTCTAGACATCTTTCATCTGCATAACTGTCAGATTTAGAACCAAAGTCAGGACTCTTGTTTGAGGACTTTGGTTTTGGCAACACTTTTCGAGGGGAATCACGTTTCCTGGGGGAGTCCCATGGAAACAGAATCATATCATCTGTGTATCTTGCATTTGGTGAGCGAATTCTTCGCTGTGCTCTTAGGTGAGGTGTCTCATCTTCAGAAGAACTTTCTGGATGAAGAGATAAGGGTGCTTTGAACTGGTCATTCTCATTAAATTTGGTAAGACTCGGACAATCACCCCTCACTAATATTGTAATTTTGGGAACTTGTTTTGGGGTTTCACTATGGCAAGACATGTGTGATGCCTGATTTTTGGGGGAGAGTTTTTCTTTATTATTAGAGCTGGGTGAGGATTTAAGTACACTTAATTTGGGACTGTTTGAAACTTGTGGCTTGTCTGGAGCAAGTAATGGGTTGGGACTAGACTTGCCACACTCCTGAAGTGGTGACCCTTTCTCTTGTGAGGAAGTTCTCTTGCGAGTCATTTCTGATGGTTTTAAGTTCTTGATAATGGATACAAGTTTTTTAGAACTTTCAGGTCCTATACTGGAGGATAACTTTGAACCTTGCTTACAGGGCTGTTCTTGTTTAGATTCCACACACTTCACCTCATTCTCTGACTGACCAGTTTTACTATCCTCCTTCTCATCCTTGGAAGATTTTTTTGCCCTGAGTGATCTTGGAGAAGTTTCTGCCAGAGAGGATACTTTTGGGGATATATTTCTGGAAGAGCTACGAAGTCCCTTTGGACTGTATGACATTTTGTACACAGGGTCGTCCAGCACGTCTGAGAGGAAAATCACAGGTTTCTTCCAACTCTTCTTGATATATGCTTCAAGTTCTGCGCCTACTTGGAAGGTAGTTCTATTCTCCTCCTTTGTATCACTGTCCAATGCTTGTTCCTCCTCAGAATCTGAAATGATTTCCACCACAGGTTCCTCGACATGAAGTGACTTTTGGACATTTGCTAATGGACTACAAAACTGAGCTTGTGAACTAGATTTGACATATGAAGTGGATGAATTTGGGAAGAAATCAGAACAGACAACAACTTCTGCACCTTTCTCTTTATCTTTGAAGATAGCACTATTCCTTATCACTTCTCTCACATCAGCAAGTTGCTCTCTCACTTCATAAAACTGTGGACTTGGCAATGACTTTCGTGCAGTATGTTTATGATGAAAAGTTCCATTTGACTTTAAACGGAAATAGTTGGAGTGTTTCTTTTTGGCCTTGGAAATGCTGTCAAGAACATTTTTTTTAGTCCTGGCCATACTTCATACCCCAGACACGTTTTCACCCTGGTCCTCTGAACTGCAAGAGAAAATAAAAATGTCACTCTCTGTACATATAGTACACAGAATGTATATTTACTATTTTTTCATTCACCAATGTGTAGCAGCCACTGATTTATATCCTACGTCACTAGGCAATATACAGATAGTGTATTAGGCAGCAAGCTACACTGTGCTGTAGGTTATTAGATTGTGAATAAAATGACCAGTAACCTACTGTTGCAGGACCTTGAGAGACAGAGTAAAATACTAAAGATAATCCACAATTAACGTGTACATTGTAGGACAAAATAAGTGCATGTGATGTTCAGTGTAATTTAGCTGCATGTCCTGATATGGTGAGGGTACTAAACGCTTCTAACAGAACTGCAAAAGTATAGGTCACTGCACTAAAATCTGCAAAACTCTACACCAGCACAAGTGCAGCATGATCAGTGATATATGTGCTTCATGTGTATTGCAAGATCATGTTCAGAAAAATCAAACTGCCTCAAGCAGCAAGATTGTGTGCACATGGTGCATTAAGGATGTAATGCTGTTTATGCTCATGTAGACCAATTCTTAGTGTAGTTGAGTAATGCCTCTTTTTCTTATACTATGGTAGTGTTCATTCCAGGAATGGAAAGCGTAGCCCAAAGGCCCCTACCAGGTCAAAAATTGGGATCATTTAGACAGAAGAAGAAAAAAAACAACCAGGAGTCACAAATATCCTTATCTGTTTCTTGTTTATTCAAGAAATTAATTCACATATAATTATCACTGGCACTTGCATTGTGGATTTATTAATTCCTGCAATAAGTATTCACTTTTCCAGCATTATATGGTTTGAATCAGTCATTGTAGAGTCAAGCTACAGCATGGTTTTCCACAATTGTCTTGTCTGCTAAAATAATTATCTTCACTGTTTAGGAAATGGTTATTTCCATGGACAAGAAACTTGTTGGAAACCATGCTATAGTCTGACTTGACAATTGATTTAAAGTATATAATGCTGGAAAAGTGAATATTTATTGCAGAAAAGTAATAAATCTATGACCCAAGTCCTTGTGATCATTATCAGTCTCCCTGGTTGTGAGCTTTCTACACTGGGATTTGAATTCCTCTTGCTCAATTAACCATACCCCTCTAGAATTAATTCTGAACATTTGAGTCTACATTGTTCCTCCCTGTACACTTCTTTACATTTTCTATCAATGATCATCGACCAAGTACTCCAGACTGGTGCCCAAACTAATTAAAATCAGCAAGACATTTCTCTCGGCCAATTAAACTGATTGTCTTATGCTTCTTTGGCAATAAGTGCACTATATTCAGTAAGTTTGGATGCATTCAATTCAGTATAAAATCAACTTTAACAATATTTTATCATTCTGTTCTTTGGTCTTTTTTACATGCCCTATGAACACTAGAGAGGGAATTTTCTTGCACCAAAGATGAAAAAAGCAGCAGCTGCCTTTGTCAAATGTTAAATTGACAATGCTATGAATCCTTTTGAAGTATGGCACATTCCAGATAGAGCTGGATGATAATAGCCTACAATGTTACAAGTGTTAAATCTTTATAATACAAACAGCTGAAGAATGTACATGTATATCGGCTGTTACTACTAAGTGACCACTACATGAAGATTCTATCTACTTTTTAATGCAACTTTGACAAGTATGGGCATGAGCTCCTCAATGCAGCTTCTTGACTGTAGATAGTTTTGGAAACACACATACGATTACGCAGTCAATGCTATAGAATTGTACTGTTTTGCTTCAATACAGTTGAGACAAATGGCACAGTTAATCAGAATCAGAAGTATATACAATACTCTCCAGTGTGCAGTAATATCCACTTTTATGAAAATAATTTAGCGTGTCTTTTGCCTTATCAAAGTCAAGTTTTGTGGTGTCCATTTCATTATTTACCAATTTTATTTTGCTTATTTTTGTGTATTTATAGTTTTTGGTGTCTCCAATTCATTAGTTCTTCATAATTTTTAAAAAAGTTGGATTTGAGTGAAAGCTTTTGAACAATATCAACTGGTTTTTAAACTTTATGAATACAGGTATTGTAAAATTTATTTGCAGTTTACATTCATTATTCAATGGTAAAATGGACAAGATATTCACATGAATAGAAATATCAGCAATGTTTTAATAATTATTTTCATTGGAAATATCTGAAAAATCACTAACAGTGCTGGATTACCCAATAGGCAGACTAAGCATGTGCTTAGGGGACCAGCAAAGCAGGGGCACCAAAATAAACGAGAAATTACAGTTTAGTATTTTTTTTATTTTAAATTACATGGAGGGGGGGGGGGGGGCACCATAATCTTTTCAGTGTTTAAGGCCTCTAAAGGTCTTAATCCGGCCCTGATCGGCAATACTAATACATGTATACTGCATTGTGTATGCCTCAGATGCCAAATCCAGGTGCTAGACTTGCAGAGGAATTGTTTTATATTTCTCATTACACTATAAGGCCAACAACAACAAAAATGTGTGTTTCTGGTCAGCCGACCGTCCCTGTTTCTGATTGCCAACAAGCACTTTTTTCCCCCATGGTAAAAAAAAAATTAAAAAAAATCACATTGCCGAAATTGATTTGTGCATCTAATTGAGCTGGCTTTGCCCAGTACTTTGAAGCACTTGAAATATTATCTGATTTATATATAATGTTTAAAATAAATATTAAAAATTAAAAAAAACGACCTGTCTACCCTAATTTTAAAACCAATGCAATAGGAAACACACATTTTTTTTTTGCCAAACTGTGCCTCATGTAACTAATGTATACTAGAAGCTCTTTTCAAGCAAAGTCACTAGCAGACAATCTGAGCCATGAACTCATGGTGATCATAAGTGAAACTCCTCAAAACCAAAACCTCAGCACAACAGAATCCCATGAAGCCCGAATTTTTTTTCTGGAGTCCCAAATTTTTCGTTTTTTAATATCATCATTTTTTCCCCAGTAAACTGAAATCCCTCAAATCTGAATACAGAAACAAATTTGGATCCCAAATTTCAATTTTACGCTACCCCTCGCCCCCCACATGAAACCAAAACTCTGTTTAAAATGGGAAACATATTTTTGCTGCTAAAATCCTGACAAATACTGGAACAGAATAATTACAGTTAGCAAGTACTGTTGTAGCCTTATCTGTGATATAAAAGGGCTAGCAAAGTTAAAACAATACTAGACTAATCTTAAGTAAAGATGCCATGGGGTACCCGGGTACTCGGCCATTGATAATTACCCCGGTAATAAAATGAGCCATAGGGTACCCGTTTAATTCATGTAAAAAAAAAAAACAGAACTAAGTTCAGATCGACAATTTTATCTGCAGACATCAGGAGCGATCGTATCTAATGGCCTGTAAGTCGATACTTTTTTTTACCAAGAAGTCGATATGTAAACAAAATGGGTTTTTTTTTCTTGAAAGTTCGAAAAATAATGTGTAAAGATATATTATCAATTTGGGGAAGAGATCGTGTATGAAAAAATATAGGATCCAAGACTGTGAAGGATTTTAACTATTTACAACGTCCTCTCCATTCCCAACAAATATGATTACCCTTCATCATAAAGTACATGTAGTTAAGCGGCATCTCGTTTGATCTTTGCTCATGCAAGTTGTCAGTTTGAATTGCTCTGACACTACTGTCTGCGAGATTAAAGAACGTGTCAAGGGTTGAGAAATGTACACGCGTAAGCAACTGGCATTTCCTATCATTAGTTAATCATTATGCAGTACCATATTCAGAGAGGATAATGCAGCCATTTAAAATCAATTACTTCGGGTTTGTACACATTTACCGCAATACAATTTCGATCGGGTACATTAGGATCGACGGGTACCCAGTAGATGTTTACTAAAATTTTGACAGCTTTAATCTTAAGTCTTTGCACCATAAAAAAGAGCCAGCTTTTAGGGCAAGTTGTTAAAACTAAATGCTTGTAGGTAAACTATTTAAGAAAGATTATGTCTCTCTGCTTATTATCCAACTATTACTGATGCTATTCATGTGTATACATGATCAATAGAATATTGTTTGTGTCATTTTTTTAAAGTAAATACCAAGGCTTTATTAACCAGGCATGTGGCCTTGCTGTTGATGCTTTGTTCATGGAGACCGACAAAACAGTATTCTAAAAGCCAGATTCACTCAAGTGATTTTCAACGGAGAAAAATCATTACATACATGTATTTAAGTAGTCATGACTGTCATGTGTCTTCACTCACATCAAGATGTCAGAACAACCAGCTTAGCATCATAGGATTGAACTATCCTAACATGATAAAATTAGTCTGATCAATGAGTATGAATCTGTGCCAAAACCTACAATGAAGAAACTAGGGGAAACATTTGGCATAGGAACACCTACTGTTTCATATATTCTAAAAAAAATGGAATTCTATAAGAATTAATTTGAAAACAGTGATGCAAGCAAGCATCATTTCAACAATGCCTGCAAATTTGACAAACTGAATGATCTTGTCTGGCAATGGTTTAGCCAAGCTAGGACCAAAAAACATTCCAATTTTAGGCCCTATAATATATAATCTCTCCCTCTCTCATCACATAAGCGCTTAGAAAAAGGCATATTTTTCACATCTGCGAAAACCTCAGTAAACTGAAAACCTCTCAAAACTGAAAAATGTATGGTTCCCAAGGGTTTCTGGTTTTGAGGTGTTTCACTGTATATTTATCGGTGTGGAGGTCCAGCTGGTTTGACTAAATTTTGCTTTTATCAATGAGGCATACTCAGACAAAATCAGCAAAATCATTACTAAATATAGACCTGAAAGAAAACCTGCTTTCTGCTATCTTTATTGAAAAGGGTTTTATAATATTGTCCCGAGATTCAAAAATTTTATATCAAGTATCAAACAATATGTATATCTGTTAGTTAAACGTATCAGATTTCCTCCAGTATGGCTACCAATGACATCTAAAAATGGAAAATTTAATCTTTTCGCTTCCTTCATACAGAATCATATTTGAGGCCTTGGAGACTTAGAATCAAATACTTTCTTAGAATATAATACTTTTCTGAAAGAAATACCTACCACCATCTATACTTGCTTGTAAGTCAAGACCAACTGCAAACAAACAGACCCTGATCTGTTGTCGCATGATGTGCTAGCATATCAGGGTCTATTACTGATTACTCCTAACAAACTGCATAGACCCAGATCTGCCAGCATGTTATGCAACGGCAGATCTGGGTCTGTGCAGTTTGCAGTTTGACTCGACTTATCAGCGAGTATATATGCAATGTCCTTTATTATGATTATTGATTATTACCACGGAGTATTTTTAAAACCTCTGCCATAATAGTATTTTCAAAACCTGTCCATCTGACCAGCTGTCTACAGATATTTGCTGGTGAATTCCTCTGTAATGCCTTCACCTACATCATTGGGCATAATCACACAAAATTTGGTAATATACTTTCCCACATTGTGATTTAGTACTACTGGAAAATTATTTTTGACTCCACACTTTGGGGTTGCAAAAGAAGGGTAAAAAGTTCACATGTATCAAATCATTCATGGTAGGGAGGGGTGGCTGTTGGGTATCCTAGGATTTATTTTCACAACCACCATCAAAATAAATGACATCATGAATGATGCTGACAAAGTTACCCCAAGCATCCTAAATATAGATAAAAAGAATGACACATGACTGAAATAATTCTACCTTTCCTACATAAAACATCGATCTTCCAGTACTGGAAAAATATTCAGTCTTAAAATGAATCCAAAACATTGTGTGTGTGTGTGTGTGTGGGGGGGGGGGGGGGGTGGGGGCTCTAACATAAAGATCTTTAAGACTATAAATTATTTCCTTATACCAATATAATAATTTCCACAAATTCATAATTTCCTCACATGAAAGTTCCATGACCATAATATGAAAATAAGAATCTATGCAATATTTCAAATGTCATAATATGTGATGTCTACTATTTGATCTTACAGGTGTACAATTTTAGATCAGTTTAGTATCTTCACCATCTTCAAGTACTTTAATTTACTTTAATACTTGTTTTTTTTCTATAAAGTGATCTATTGGAGAAATTTTTTTATGACTGTTAATGAAATGCATGACACAAATATGTGTAATGATGAAAGTTCTCCTCTTATCAAGTAAATATATTTAGGAGACAATATACTAATATGCTCAGAATTATGGAAAATATTCTTGTATGTATGTACTCTGACCACATTTCACAACTTATGACCTCTTTTTTTGTACAGTCAATACTGACTTACATTGTGAGTCATAAGATGCGGCAAAATAATTTATAGAGCTGCAGAATTTTCAAACATAAGCCTTTTTTCTTTTAACGTTTTGAAATACTGAATATACTGCTGTGGTGTTCTTCAATGTTATCAAATACAAAATTCCTGTGTCAATTTTTATACTTATCAAATCAGCCTGAATAATGAGAGAGAGAGAGTGCAGTATATAAGTGGATGCCTACTTGTAGAAATTGTGTCACAACAGGTTGCATATAGGTCTTTGTGTAATCAGACCAATATCCTCACCAGGAATATACATCTAGCCTAGCCCCAGCAGAGTGTGTAATTGAACTGTATTTCTGTATTTTACTTCATCTAAAAATGAAAGGACAGAAATTGTCACCTACATGTCATGTAGCAGTAATGGTTGAGGCAGACAGCAGCTAAATATATCCACTGGGACTTCTCGCTGGTTGATAGGAGACAAGATGAAGCATCCAGTAGATGAAGCACAAATTTTCCATTTGGCTCACAAATTAAATGAGAATGTTGGCATAAGGAATGAGGGCTGGGAAAGCCTTAGCCTAAAAAATTAATTTTAAAGCAAGAGTCACTCAATGGGACTGTTGCTCTTCCGTATGAAAAGAATTTCATGAATTCAAGACAAGACCATATCTTCTTTTTAACTGCCGAGTGCTGAAACCATCTCTGACATTCTTGAGTGACAAGATTTTCAAATTAGACACTGTGGCAGTCATACTGGATGCAAGATTGGTACTGTTTTCATTTAGGACAAACCAGACACCATTAGAAGACTTCTGATGAAAACCCCATGTTGATAACGATCATCCATTCAGGGGAATGAGTAACAAGATTTTCAATATGTTCATTGTGGCAGCTATATTTGAGGTCAGATTAGCACTATTTTCAATCAGGGCCAACTAGATACCATAATTAGTTTTCTGTTGAAACCTCATGTCAATATGACTTTCCATTTAGGAGAAGCAATAACAAGATTTTCAAGATGGTGGCCATGCTGGATGTCAGATCAGCACCATTTTCATTTAATTCCAACGAGACATCATAACAATTCTTCTGGTGAAAACTCAATGTTGATATAACTTTCCATCTAAGAGTAGCATTAAGATTTTTCATGATGGAATATCAAATGAATATCAGATCGGCACAATTTGTATTCAAGACCAACTAAACACTATAAGTACTCTTCCAGTGAAAACCCCATCCTGGTATGACTTTCCATTCAAGATGAGTAGCAATAACAAGATTTTCAAGATGACTGCTGCGGTGGCCATATTGGATGTCAGATTGTCACAATTTTCATTTAGGACCAACTAGACATCATAAGAAGTCTTTCAGTGAAAACCCCATGTTGATAATATTACCATCCATTCAGGTGGAGTTGTGACAAGATTTTCAAGACGGATGCTGTGATGTCCATATTGGAGTCCAGGTGGCACCATTTTGATTTAGGACCAACCAGACAGCATAAGAAGTCTTGTGCTGAAACCGCTATGCCGATATTACTTTCCATTCAGGAGTAGCGATAACAAGATTTTCAAGTCTGCTGCTGTGGCTGCCATATTGGACATCAGATCGGCACCATAAATTTAGGACCAAGCAGATATCATACAAAATCTTTTAGTGAAAACCCCATGTTAATATGACCATACTTTCAGAAGGAGTAGTGATAACAAGATTTTCAAGACAGCTGACATGATGGCCAAATTGTATGTCAGATCATCACAATTTTAATTTAGGACCAACAAGACATCATAAGAAGTCTTCTAGCGAAAACCCCATGTCAATATGGCTTTCCGGTCAGTAGGAGAAGTGATAAGATTTTCCAGATGGCTGTCATATTGGATGTCAGAACAGCACCATTTTCAATCTGGAGCAACTAGACTTCATTTGAAGTCTTTTACTGAAAATACCATGTTGATATGACCATCCATTCAGGAGGAGAAGTGACAACAAGATTTTCAAGATGGCTGTTGTGGCTGCCATACTGGATGCCTGAGCAGCACCATTTTCATTTAGGACCAGCTAGACCTTAGGATGAATTCATAGTAGTCATCCAAGTAGTTTCGAAGGAGTAGTGATAACAAACTTGTGTTAATGGACTGACAGATATCAAGCAATTGACAACAATCCATCCCAAAAGCTCTTCTGTTCTATATCCAGTTGATCTAATAAATAGAGAGAAAAAGGGGGGAGGGAGGAATGTAGGGGTGGATCCAGGAATATCATTTAGAGGAGGTATAAATAACTAGGCAAGGACTCTGGGGGCGAAGCTCCTGCATTCTAAGCATTTCCTGGGCATAATTTTAACTATGTAACTGTCAAGAAAACTTAATCTAGGAAACATTTCTGCTTTTCTGCACTCATTTTTAAAGTGTGTGTGTGTGTGGGGGGGGGGGACAGCCCTCTCTTCCCCTGAATGAGGCAAGCTAAATGTGTTCATCACTGATGTGGATTCATATTTTGTTATTCTTGCTAAAACATCTACATGTACGTATGTACGTTTTATAATTTAACTTTTATAATTTGATATAACAGTTTTTCCTCCTGGCTGAATAAAGATTCATATTATTGGCATAAGTGTTTAAATTTTTAACAACATGCCCAAGTGTGCCCGAGTTCAGTCACCTGGCTGAGACGTGCCTAATAGACAAAAGCAAGAGCAGCTGGCCAAGAAATCTGGGTCAGTAGGATGCTTTCTACTGAAATTTCTTCCAATACCATTGATTGTATATATTATAGAAACAATTGTTTTAAGGTTTCTCGTTTTTATTTTTTAACCTTCATCCATATTTGATGGCACATCAGCATCATTTGTCCAATATTGAAAGGCCACTATACCATTATGCTTTGTGTCAAAGTTGGTCAAATTCTGTTCTGTGGTTTTATGGGATAAAGCTATGTAATTTTTGTTTCTACTTTAGTAATGGTAACTATATACAATGGCAGAACAGCATCATTTGTATAAATCTAAAAAGCCTTCATGCTATGGCACTTTCTGTCAATTTTGGTAAAATTCTGTTGAGTGTTTTTTTAATCAAGTTATTGCCGTTTTTATATCTTTTGTAACAGCAACTAGATTTCATAGCAAATTACCATCAAGCTTTGACCTCCAATGTACATAGAATGCAAGACACCTTGTAGTAATGATGTATAAGTATACTTAACTTCATACCTTTATCTCAAATGCCCTTAAAGTAACAGAGCAGAAAGGAAAGTGTCATGCAAACATAAAATAGAGCTGTGACCTTGACCATGAAGATAGAATGTGGTATGTTACATAACTTCTAATGATGATGTATAAGTATACCAAGTTTCATCCCTTAATCTCAAAAGGCTTTAAATGTATAGAGTGGAAGGGAAAATGTGATGGAAAACGTATAAAAAAATCTGAGCCATGATCTAAACCATGAAGATAGCACCACCATGTGGTAATGACTCGCCTTCAAATGATAATGTACAAGTATGTAAAGTTCCACCCCTTAATCTCAAACAGTTTTCAAGTTATAGAGCAGAAACGAAAGTGTGATGGATGGATTGAAACAGAGATACATGTACTATGTCCCCCTCTTTTCTTAACAGAGGCGGTGTACAGAAATAATTCAGTGTGGCTAATAACTGAAAACATCCATTAATCCTGCATAAACAAAGCAAATCATGTGCCAATTACTAACTGGGTGTAAAATTTTCACAATTTGCCATTCGACAAAGCGACTATTGTGCTCAAAACTTTTTTCAGAAAGTAACTGGTCATTTGCATTTAAATCTGAATTTTACTGACATATACCGTATATACTTGCTTACAAGTTCAACTGCAAACTGCACAGACCCAGATCTGCCATTACATAATGCACTGGCAGATCTGGGTTTATACAGTTTGTTAAAAGTAAACAGTAAAACAAACGCAAAGAACATGATCTGCCAGCACATTATGTGACAGCAGATCAGGGTCTATGTTGTTTGCAGTTGGACTTGATTTAAAAGCAAGTATATACAGCAATACTGTAAAATGTCTTTAATTTTGTTAGTGTCAGATGAATAGGAATCCTTTAAATTACAGTGTCATTTATACAAGTCAAAGAGGAAATGGTAGATTTATTGAGCTGGAAAATATTATATTGGCCATGTGGAGGCCAATATCTATATTTCACAGATTAATAAAACAATCAATTGACCAAAACAAAAGCCCATACTGTTTTATTACTTTCATAACATGATTTTAAAATATCCACAAATGGGCACAGTATGTTGCTTTGTGGAGCTGAAATAACAGTGGGGAAACCAACATTTTATTACTGTTGGGCACATGACCTGTTCAGTTGATTAGAATTAAAAATAATTTTTATGAAATAAATAACGATTATTAGTGAATTCATGAAGAACCACTTCAGTCTTGAACTTTATTTACTAGTGTTCAAAGCTGTTCAATGATACTTCAGATATAGGTAAAGCCAAGTGTCAAGTACAATCATGTGACATGTTGTATGTCCATGAGTCACTGTAAAAGGATTCACATGACTTGTGCCAAAACCTGTACTAATATAGGTGAAATGTTTTCATAGCAAGAATCTAAACAAATCTAAATGTTTAATCTTGGTGCATCCAAATGATCTGGGATGGTTCATACCTGTGATATTTTCCCAGTCCCAGTTTGTGAGATCTGAAGAAACCCATATTAAATTCTTTGAGATATTATTGCTCACAATAATAACTAAAATGATCTTTTATTACATTCCAGCCTTACTCCATAGGTATGGTCTTCTTTCGTAGATTTTACATCACAAGCCAATCAATTTAATTAAAGGAAAATGAACCGTTATTTTTCTGTGTGCCTTGAGATTTTCTATCAAACCAGGATATTTTTTTTCTTTGAAAATAAATTTTGGACCCCAAATAGCTTGAAAAAAATATTCATGCTCTGATTTGTAGAAAAAAGAACTAATTATATCCATTATATTAGTTGAACAAAAAAACGTATCTTCAAGTAAAAGAAAGAAAAATATCCTGGTTCAAGAGAAAATCCCAGCCACTCACCCCCAGTGTTCAGTACATACTGCTTTTTTCACTACGGCAATATAACTAACAAGAGTCCGTTAAAGAGACTGATGCTCTACTATCCGAAAATAATTTCAAGTAATTCAAGACCCTGGGCTCGAAATTAGCAGTAGTCCTCTAGCCCAAGGCTAGTAAATTTCTCTCGGACTAGTCGTTTTCATAAGTTCAGTAGTCCGATGGCTAGTAAAGTTTCAGTTGTCGCCGGTCTGTGCTTTGAGGAAAGGACTTGCGAAGGTTCAGCAGGAATAGTAAATTTCACAATATACTAATCCTTCTGGTTGCAAAGAAATTGATGTTAAATTCAAGGCCTATCACTCCATTTCTGATTGTTGAAACCATCTCCGATATTCTTGAGCTATAAGATTTTCAAATTAGCCTCCGTGGTGGCCACATTGGATGTAAGACCCATTCAGGAGAAGTAGCGATAACAAGATTTTTGTGGCAGCTATATTGGATGTCCAAGGGGAACCATTTTCACTTAGGACCAACTAGACATCATAATAAGTCTTCCAGTGAAAACCCCATGTCAATATGTCTTTCTGTTCAGTAAGAGTAGTGACAACATTTTGAAGATGGCTGCCAAGGTCACCATACAGGACGTCAGATTGGCACCATTTTCATTTAGGGCCAACTAGAAATCATATGAAGTCTTTTAGTGAAAACATCATCTTGATATGACCTTCCACTCTGAAGGAGTAGCGATAACAAGATTTTTAAGACCAGTAGAGCTTAAATCAGGTTCAGTGAATTCTATATGGGACAATCAAAGAATTAGACACTTATCTTTACTGAACATGTATCCGATATATGAAGGGTTCCCCCAGATATGTTTGGAATTGCTTTGTGACCTTGAGAATAAGGATTCTTGTTTCACTGTATATAAGATACAGTAGTATCAGAGTAGATACAGTGTACTAACTCTCAGCTAAATTTGAGCAACCACAAATCTAAGATATTTCAAAAAGTGTTCAAACATCTTGCAATGCCCTAAGCACTATTTCTCCACTAATATTAAGTTAATGATCCATGAATGCTTCATTAGGTCAATGATGCCCTAGTGCCTGAGCGGTCTAAGGCACTTGCCTTTACAGATCATTCAAATGTCACCTCTGTCTGAGCGAGTTCAAGTCTCGGCTCAACCAATGCAGGTATGTGAGAAAGCTTGCCAGTAGCTTCCCATGGGTTGGTGGTTCTTCCTGGGTTCTTCCTCCACTGAATATACTGGCCGCCATGTATAGTCTGTCACATGCTGAAAAATGGTGTTAAACCTCACAAAACCAAACCATTCATTAGGTCAAGCTTTAATTATAGCCCCCTTATTGGCATTTCTACAGCAAACAAAATTCTGCCAAAATGGGAGAAATACAATATAGGGCACTAAATTGGTGTTTGATGCTTTTAATAGCCCATTATGATCCCTGTTAAAAAAAGCAGATCTTCCTACCGGTAATTTAAATATTAGTAGATTAACATACTGTACATGGCAAATGAAGTATGTAAGAAAACACATAATTACTTGAAGAATCTGGTCACATTCAAAAGTGGCAACTATAATCTCAACACCAAAATTTTACAACAATATCAAAGGTAAATACCAAACAGTATTGTAAGCTTTCTTTTAAATTTGACACCCCCAGAGTCTTGAACAGCTTGCCTGAAGAACTGAGAACAATCCTGATTCAAAGAATTCAACAGGTTTATTCAGACATGGGCAGAACCTCAATGTAAATGTTCTTAAATTGAATGATCAGTGGCTAATCAACTTTACAATTACCAAGTTTCTTTGATTTAAATCCTGCCCAATACTGGTTACTTTAATTATTTATTTACTTAGGCTCTTAGTTAAATTAAACTTATACAACCCTCAAGTTTAATCATGCTACTATGAAAATACTCTAAAGGTATGGTCTTCTGTCATGGATTTTGTATCAAAAGTCAAGAAGTTTAAAGGAAATGAACTCTTGAAATATACTAAGTAAATGAAAATATAGGAACATTTTATTTAAATACACTGAACAGTTTTAATGATATGGCCGATTAATTTCAATCAATCGCGGGTTCGAATGCTACCAAAGGGCATGCCTGGGTCAGCTACCGTGGTGCGTCCTTGGGCAAGACACTTTACTCCAATTGCCTCGACACTAAATAACCTACTTCTGTTGCTGTGCCGTAAAGCACACCAAACTAGGCCTAACCAAATCAATCATTCGTGTTGATTGTCTGTACATCGAAAGCCACCATCATGGCTATTGTTACGACGTTACGAAGTCACATCCGGTCTATTGCCGATACGTTGCTCACCAATCGATGTGGCTATAAAGTTCATTTTGTAAATTTATGAAAGAAAAAAAAAAAATCACACAGAACAACGATATTAAAAATGATGAAGGCAAATTCTGATTATGGTAATAAACCAGAACCAGTTTATAAGTCTATTATAGTCGTGCAACCTACTCAGAGAACCGACCGCTTTTCACTAATACAAGAAATGATTCATAACGTAAACGCAAAATTCATCAAGATACTTCGAGACGTTGCTAAGATGTACCTTTTCCATATGAAATCAAATTATATCCATATTAAATCCAAAGTTTGTAACAACTATTAAAACTTCGAGTCACGTTAAAACACTGTCATCTTGTCGCATAATCGGAATAGACTAAACAACGTCACATGTGAAGATCTTACAAACATGGCGACATTTTGCACGTCGGTCGTGTCGTCAATTGTGAAAAGAAATTTAAAAAATTATTCCTTAGAAAGAGCTAAAAAGCAAAACTTAGGTAAATAATTAATTTTGTTGACTTTTACATTTAATAAAATC
Organism: Margaritifera margaritifera; assembly: GCA_029931535.1. Classification (NCBI taxonomy): domain Eukaryota; kingdom Metazoa; phylum Mollusca; class Bivalvia; order Unionida; family Margaritiferidae; genus Margaritifera; species Margaritifera margaritifera. The sequence continues at coordinate 3,718,866 of JAQPZY010001629.1, read as the reverse complement.
GGTTCGTCACAAGCAGTTCCATTTTCTTAACAAAAATATATCCACCAAAAAAATGTAATACTCTTAAAAAAAAATAAACCAAAGGAATGAGTATGAAACAGTCTAGGTCAAAAATATTCTGTGCTATTTTTTTCCAATCTCTATGAGACACTGCAGGAATGGAGGCCTGGCTCATACAATTGAACCAACTTACAAAATTCAGATTTAACAAATATCTGGATACAATCTGGGACTATGTATCACAGGGTTTGGAAACTCCACAGAGCTGGCAGATATCATCCATTTCCTGTTTGATATGCAAACGAGGTTCCCATTAGTCGGTTAAGCAGTAAGATCAATGGCAAAGCAGGGGTAAATTTGCCCACAGGCTAGAAACCTAATTGTGCTTACCTAGATTACAAGTTAAAGTTTGCTGTAAGTGTGTTCTGTTGAAAAGCAATGTATGTTTTCTACCTTTTCCTATTTGAAATTAAGAGTGAATCTTTTGCTAATATCAGGACTAAAAGTAATAACAACTTTCCCCCTCCATTCTGGTATATTTTATTTGTAACTTTCTCATAGAAGTAGTTACAAAAATAAAGCATGTGAAAATACCTCTTTTTGCTACTCTTAAGTCAAACTGGATTTTTAAATTTTAAATTATCAAAATGGGTCAATGAAATAAATTATTGACTTAAAATTGGTAGCAATGCATTTGTCAGTGTACTGAAAGTATATACACGTAAATTTTACTCATGTATCTTCCATATAAATTTTTTTCACTTATTTACAACAAAAATCATGGTGCAAATTTTTGATGCAAATTTAAAATTCATCTTTTACAGCTCATTTTTTTCAAAAATATTGCTTAAATGTCAAAATCAATTATACAAATGCATTCACACCTTTTACCACTAAAAGGATACCTTTATTTCTTATGTTAAATATCGGAGCAGTGTGGTTTACAAAATATGTGCCATGAACGAGTTCACTGGCCCACGCAACAAATCCAATTTATGACCTTACAGGGTATTGGGAACCTCATTTGCATAACAATAGGGAACTGGTAATATTTGGTGAGCAAGATAGTGAGTTTCCAAAACCCCTGTATGACTCTGAAAAATGAAGCATTTTTAAAAAACTTAGAATACAATGATCTCTTATTATACTCAGAAACATGTCTCTGTTATAGTTCACAATAGTTTAGCTCTGTTAGTAGAGCATTGGACTCATAATCCAATGGTTCTGGTTTAGATACTCAACCAAGCCAGACCAGGTCGGCTGCCTCAGTGTGTCCTTGGGAAAAGCACTTTGCTCCCATTTCCTCAGCTTGATATACCAGTACCTAGAGTGTTAAAAGTGCCATTAACACCAGCAAAAACAAGTCATACAACAGCACAACTTTATAGGCTATAGTCCACCTTATAATGTGGTTCACAATAGTAATACAACAGCACCACTTTAAAAGCTATAGGTCCACTTAATGTGGTTTCAAAAAGTCATACAAGGGCACTACTTTATAGGCTATAGGCCACTTTATCATGAGGTATCGTATAAGCAAGATTGTGTAATAAAGAGGTATGTTGTACACAAGACCACACAAAAACAAAAACATGTTCTGTAAATCCCATCTATACAAGACAAACAAGGAATAGGACACTTGTCCTTTATGGACAAGTGTCCTTTATATGAAGGGGTCTCCCAGATGCGTGGGATTGATGTGAGTCCTTAGGAATAAAGATTATTGTCCTTTACAAACCTATGGACTTCTTAACTGAGATTGACTAGTATTAACATTCTACAGTGAACTCGTTCAATTAAAAGACCACACAATTATCATCAAGTCATCAAAGCACATGGTCCATAAAAAAATTTAAAAAATATAAAACTCAACTACTCTGGAAAACTTACAAAAAACAGAGAAACTTTGCCACCAAGGTCAGAAGACGATCTATTACTTTATTTCTCTGAAAGGTGTAGTGATGGCCCAAAGTCTAAGGACATTTGATATACCAATGAACATTTTTATCATCCAAAAGTAAAAGTTCCGACTGTAACATCATTCTGATAGAGGAGGATGCCCTGGTTGCTGACCAAACTAAAGTCTGTGAAATTTTCAGTGAGTACTACATTATCATTGTCAAAACTATAGGATCAAATCAACACATAAAATAAAAAACTCTACAATTCCTTCTAGCATAAAAGCTATTCATGACAATAAACCACCTGAAAAAAACTACCTCTCAAACTGAAATCTGTAGTGCCAGAACACATTTTCAAATTATGAAAGGTCTCGATACAAAGAAATCTACTGGTGTTGATAACATATCTTCCAATCTTCTCAAATTATGTCCCCAGTTTTATTCATACTCTTTACTATTTGTACTGACCAACAGAAATTTCTAGATCATCTTAAAGAAGCACAGGTAACTCCAATCTGCAAAAAATCTGATCCTCTGGGAAAGAGCAGACCTTTCAGTATTTGACCAAGCACTTAACAACTTTTTTGAAAATATTTTTCATAAAATTCTGTCTGCTATTAGAAAAGAGTGTGGATGTCAAACCATACTACTGAAAATGATTGAGAACTAAGGGGACACCCTAGGCAATGTCTCCAATGTGGGTGAAATCCTAAGGGACCTATCTAAGGCCTCTGCATAGCCTCATCACTGAAAAGATGTAAGCTTATAACATTGATCAGAACTTGATCAAACCAACTGAAAACTATTTGTCTAACCAAACACGTTTTAAAATGAGGTCCTCATGAAGTAACTGGGTTAAAACTTCCAAAGGAGTGTCACAAGGCTCAATATTTGGACCTCTCATATTTAATATCGCTATAATGACATTTTCTACTTAACTAAACAGACAACACTGTATAATTATGTTGATAACACCACCATATCTTACATCCATAAGGATCCAAATAATCTCAAATCTGTTTTATAAAATGAACAAGAAACTTACTGACTGGTTTGCTGCCAATGGTATGCAAGCCAATACCCAGAAACTCAAAGCAATTGTTCTTGGAAAAATGAAGAGAAGTTGTCTAATTTCACCACAGAAGACCATGAAATACCCTGTGAAAACTGTGTGAAACTCTTCCAAGTAGATACAGTGTACTGATTCTCAACTAAATTTGAGCAACAACATATCTGTAGCAAACAAAATTTGGTCAAAATGGAAAATATACAGAACACTTGCTTGATGATTTTTAATTGCTCATATGAGCACTGTTAAGAAAAGCAAATCTTCCAACTCTACATATTAGTAGATTAAGATAGATGGCAACTGAAAAGATACTTTACATGAAAACACCTAATTACTTGAATAATCTGGTCACATTAAAAAACTGCAACAATAATCTCAAGACACCAAAATCTGGCAGAAATACAAAGGAAAAGACAAGGTATGATAAGCTTTTGTTTAAATTTTATCCCTCCAGAGTCTGGATCAGACTTCTGAAAGAGCTGAGAACAATCGCCGATTCCAGAGAATTCCGCAGGCTGATTTGGACATGATCTGGTCTCAATGTAAATGAGCATTGTCTTGTTTTATTTAGCGTTCAGTGGCAAATCAGCTTTAAGGTTACCAATTTTTACCAAGTTTCATTGGTTTAACTTGTGCTCCCCTTAAATGGTTATTTTAATTATTTACTTACTTAGGTTTAAACTCCAACATTTAGCTCTCTCAATTCCTGATATCTTAATTAATAAATATGGCCTTTGTGCATGCATTTTAATAACAAACTTGCCATATGTTATCTATATTTTCAAATGTATACTTCTTGTGGTGTGTGAAAAAATATATAAAATGTATATCTGCATGTTGTACATTGTTTTGTCTTTTAAGCAGCTGTTACTTTTCACATGGTAATGTTTCTGATCTGTATTCTTTTACTTTAAATATGTACCATGTACCTGTCCACTGATACAGAAAGTATTTGTTTTATGTTGCATCAGAAAAACACCACGTCCAGAGTTAGTGTTTTTATGTTACCCAGACTACTGACATTAAATAAACTTTCTTGTAACTTGTATCTTACAAGCACTGAACATGTATAACGTATAAATCTACTATAAATCGAACATTTATAAACAAGTTCAATATCAACATTTGACTGTTGTCAGTTATACTAAGAACAAATTTAATGAAACTTTAATTGTGAATTCCTTAACATGTCATTAATGAGCAGGTTTTCTTTAAATAGAAGTGTTCTTCAATACTCTATATTACTTGTGAAACTAGCAAGATAATACCACAATTTATCTTATAATGAATGTCAGTTACCCAAGGTACACTGTATCATCTGACTGAAAGCATTCATTTGTTCATATGAGATGATTATTGTACTTTCTATAATTTTTCGCACTATATATATCATATTAATTATTTTTGCAAGTGTACACAAATTGATAGGTAAGAATTTTTTAAAAAGTTTCTCGAGCACCTAAAATTTGCAAAATTTATTAGGAAAAGTTCTCTCTGCCAAAATTTAGAGTACCCCAAAAATATCTGTAATTTTTATGGGTTGATCGTATATGAAAATTTAGATGATACTAACAATTACAGACAGAACACTAATTATCCTCAGTGGCATAGCTAGGCATACACATGGAAGCATATGCATAATGTAGAAAAATCAAGATACCAGGTTTTCAATTTCTAGATAACCCCTACCCCAGTCCGATGACTGTGCATACCGTACATCAGAAAATTGCTTAGCTATTTTGCCTAGCTATCCTTATGGATCCTTAATCTTTGTCGACCAACAAAAATCTGTTTAAAAAATTACTTTATTGTTTTCTGAAAAATGTATGTCAAGAAGCATCGTAATATTTATCAGAAAAAGAAAAGTCAGAGTAAATGAAATGTTTTCATCAACAGGAAACTGGGCCTACAAGCACACTTGAGAGTTTATGAGAGAGTGGCGGGCACTGACCAATTAACTTGACCCATTTTTTATTATTCACTATAACCTCTTCCGGAGGCACACAAAAAACCTTGGCGGGCGCTATGGTGCCCACGGGCACCGCGTTGGGGACCACTGCTGTATACCATAAATATTCAAAGGGATACAATTTAGAAGTTGAGAATAAATGGATGATTTTGTTGATTTAACAATTTTGTGGTGTCACACTTTTTTTTACCATACTACTGTTCATTAAGACTATATTTCATGGTTGATTTAATTTCATAGATATGTGTTATCCATGAATATAACGAAATTAAAACCTCCAAGAACATTTCTGACTTTACAGTATATGGATTATATACAACTTGCATTGTCATTTAATTCAGAAGTTGAACAAATCTGCCCTGGCCCCATGTTCTGAAAATGTATCTAACCCAAGCTCATGTTCAAAGTCATAAAGTTTTTACTGTAGCCAATAAGAAAGTTAGAATCAACAAACTTTTTTTTTTTTTTTTTTTTTAACTCTGGCTTCTCTAAGTGTATGATGAATTTTGATGATTTGTGTGTACTTTAAATATCAAATCGTATATTAGCATTTTGAGCTAGAGCTCTAGTTTGAACCTCAACATTGTTACAGAATAGAGACTCTGGTCTGTTGCATGCAGGTAAAATACTAGGAAAGACATATATATTACGATAAGCATCTATTTAATCATTTTTTTTGGTGAAGAAACATTCTTATCATTATGTACTAATTTTGAAAAACACACTTAGTGAATTTGCACAAAACAACTCGCTAATGGTAATTTTTTTCCATCTCTACCTCTGTGTTGTTCTATCAACAATCACAATATAATTGTTTGAATCATTAAATCTGCTGTGTTTTCTATTAGAGACAATGTAGTGATTTTTCATACATGTGCAGGTCATGAAATATACTGTTGAATCTGTATAATAAGCATATATGTTTATTTTTATCTCCATGTTTGTATTGGGAACTGTGATGCCCTTGGTCTGTCCATCCATTTGTCTGTTGGTCCGTTCATTTGAGTATCTGTTACCACATTTTCTAAATCACCAGGTGGAAATTCACAAAACTTTGTAGTCATATTGCCCCTATAGTGACTATCTGCAACAATGGTGTCATTATTAGCTCTTATACCTGGGGTCCCTAGGACGGGGTCAAAGGTAACATCTACAAAAACTTCAGTTACAATGACATTTTCAAATATTTTCTGACCAAACCTCATATATACAGCCATTGCAGCAAGATGCATCATGCATTATGACCCCTAGTCACTGTCGAGAAGTTCGAGGGACTTTGAATCAGGCACTGAAAAGTGTGGGCAATCTATTTTGGTAATTCTAGTTGATATCAGTAAAGGTTGTGTGTGCTTATTTTTTATATGCAATCATTGACAGTGTAAGATTTTACAACATAATTATTTATCAACTAGATTGAACAACATATTCCACAATGACATTTACATAAAGAAAGGAAAGATAGTAAAGGCAGAATCAGAACAAAGTAAATACATAAACAGTTGCTCTAATCAATTAGTTAGATGAAAAAAAAAGTACTTTTGACAAGAACAAACTTTATGTCTTGTGTTTTTTTGGTTTTAAACACAAATATATATACTTTTTTTCAACAGAAATACTGAAAGGGACCTGTGTGCTTATCTTCCAGATAGGATTATTTTTACACATGCATGTAGTGTCCACATTTTGAGTATTTACACTGGTAGATCCAGCCAAGTGAGGCGCAAAGAAGGAGGTGGGGGGTAACATGTAAGAACTCTTCACATTTTAAGTGAATCTGAGAATCAACTTGAAAATCACTGAAGCATTTAGTGTGTTGCATATACAGTATTACTGACAAAAATGATATTTGTTTTGAAATGTAGATTTTTAAAAAAATTGCAGAATGATGAGAGCTCAGCCAAGATAACTAAATAAACTTATAACTATAGATATTGCAAGAAAATCAGTGTTTCATGATATTACTACCATGTAAAAAAACATAAAATTTGAGGTTTTCATAAAAAGAGAATGAAAGAGTTACACAGCATGTTACTTGCATATTGTGAACAAAATTACTCCAGTATGTAGAGGTGCTGTACCAAGGTTTCACAATCTGGGCACTCAACTCAGAATTCATACATTTTACACACATAGCGTGCAACAGTCAAATGCTCAACATTCATATACAAACTATCAGGACTGATCACTCATATGGGAGGGGGGCCTGAGTGGACGAGTGGTGTAAGGTGCTCGCCTTGTATGATCACTTACACATCTCACCTCTGTCCACATGAGTTTGAGTCTCGGTTTAACCAGTATGGGCATGTCAGAAAGCTAACCAGTAGCTTCCTGTTGTCAGTGGTTCTTCCCAGGGTCTTTCTCCACCAAAATATACTGGCTGCCATTTACAGCCTAACATGTGCTGAAAAATGGCGTTAAACCCAACCAAATCAATCCAAACACTCATTTGGACTCATGGACTGTATATTATCTGGACCTTCATGTACAATTTGTTCTTTATATTATTATCATTTATCCTGGTTAGTGATGGTGTCGAATATCACCACTGCAATATATTGTTGTTAGATCTGGTGTAACTACAATATCTGTGAAAAATATATATCACTGATATCACAGAGATTTAAGATACACACCCAGCCACTCCACCCCAGCCTATATAAATCCGTTTCTAATCAATTGTAATACAGAGCACTAATACAGAATAGTATGTTTGCATTAATTAGCTGTGTCCTCAGCATTAATACATTTCAATCAATATATGTTTGTCAAATATAAATTAGCAATAGTCTACATCCAATGGCTAGTCAAGTGTTTTCATAGTATAAATATCCTTATATTATTGCAACAATATCGTAAAAATATGGCAATAATGCTACACAAATTTAGGCTCATGATAACATCACTAATCTTGATGATGATTTATCCTTACAAAATCCATGTGCCCAGGGAGTCCCAATAGCTGATGATTGACAAAAAACGATTGGTTAGTCATCTGGAAAACTTTCAATTCTACAACAATTGATTCACAGGAAGAGAAAGATGGTGGATGATACTTGGATTTTGTGAATCATTTATTGCCTCCTTTACATTCTGATGATCTGGTACATGTTCAGTGTCATTGATATGAATACTTTCGTTATTCTCAAATATCCTATTTAACAATGTAAGCAAATATTGAAACATACTTATTAAGTGTACCAAACCATTTCTGAGTACTTACTAATTTTAGTGAAGCCTTTATATTACAATATACCTATCAACTGTGGTCCTCCAACTGATTAGCTAATCCAGTTACAAATTTCTACCAAAATGCAGAGTTTCTAGTACAAAAGAGTGCAATCATAAATACACCAAGAATGTTACTATATACTGAAAAGTTCACCCAAATGAGGGAAAAAAAAGTATATAAGCTTTAACAATATAATAAATGGGCAAGTATACACTGAATGGTTTCTTGAGTTCTTTTGGTTTATGAATCTTAAAAACTTTGCAAAAATTACATGATGTTTCGGGTATCATGTTTTAAATTACTAGTCAACCCTTACCCAAGTCTCATGATGGTGCAAACATCAGAAAATTGCCTAGCTATCCTAATGGCTCCTCAATCTTCACTGACAAATATATACTTTTTGTTTTTGTAATAGTGTTTGACATAAAAGAAGCATCATAATATTTATTACCTTCAGCTTCTGAGGTTTATTTTAGTTATTCATTAATTCTCAAGGCAAAAACATTAAACAGCAATATGCGACCATCAAAAAAAAAAAAAAGGACTGAGTAAACAAAATATTTGTATCGACTGGAAACTGGGCCTACACCCAGGTGTTAAATGCTGTAAATCATAAATATTTGTGGGGATAAAATTTAGTGGTTGGAGAATAAATGGATGATTTCATGGATTTAAGAATTTTGTAGGGTCACACTGTTTCACACACAACCTTTACTGATAAGCACACAAGTGCCTTCCAGTATTTCTGTAGAAAAAAAGTATATATATTTGTGTTTAAAACCAAAAAAACACAAGACATAAAGTTTGTTCTGTCAAAAGTACTTTTTTTTCTTTCTAACTAATTGATTAGAGCAAGTGTTTATGTATTTACTTTGTTCTGATTCTGCCTTTACTATCTTTCCTTTCTTTATGTAAACCTCATTGTGGAATATGTTGTTCAATCTAGTTGATAAATAGTTATGTTGTAAAATCTTACACTGTCAATGATTGCATATAAAAAATAAGCACACACAACCTTTACTGATATCAACCAGAATTACTAAAATAGATTGCCCACACTTTTCAGTGCCTGATTCAAAGTCCCCCGAACTTCTCGACAGTGACCAGGGGTCATAATGCATGATGCATCTTGCTGCAATTGCTGTATATATGAGGTTTTGGTCAGAAAATATTTGAAAATGTCATTGTAACTGTGGTTTTTATAGATGTTACCTTTGACCCCCTCCTAGGGACCTCAGGTATAAAAGCTAATAATGACACCATTGTTGCAGATAGTCACTATAGGGGCAATATGACTACAAAGTTTTGTGAATTTCCACCTGGTGATTTAGAAAATGTGGCAACAGACACACAAATGGATGGACCAACAGACAAATGGATGGACAGACCAAGGGCATCACAGTTCCCAATACAAACATGGAGATAAAAATAAACATATATGCTTATTATACAGATTCAACAGTATATTTCATGACCTGCACATGTATGAAAAATCACTACATTGTCTCTAATAGAAAACACAGCAGATTTAATAATTGAAACAATTATATCATGATTGTTGATATAAAAAAAAACACGGATAGAGATGGAAAAGAAATAACCATTTGCCAGTTATTTTGTGCAAATTCACTAAATGTGTTTTTCAAATTAAGTACATAATAGTAAGAATGTTTCTTCACCAGAAAAATGATTAAATATATGCTTATCTGTATGTATATGCCTTTCCTAGTATTTTAACTCCATGCTACAGACCAGTGTGCCTATTCTGTAACAATGTTGAGCTTCAAACTAGAGCTCTAGCTCAAAATGCTAATATACGATAAGATATTTAAAGTACACATACATCATCAAAATTCATCATACTCTTAGAGGAACTAGGGTTTAAAAAAAACAAAACTAAAAGTTCTTTGATTCTAACTTAATGGCAGGCAGTCAAAATTGTACGACTTTGAACTTGAGCTTAGCTTTGATACATTTTCAGAACATGGGGCCAGGGCAAACTTTAATAACTCCTGAATTAGATCATAATGCAAGTCATATATAATTCAAATAATGTATAATGAGAAACATTCATGGAGAATATAATTTCATTATTTTTGTGGGTAAGAAATATCTTTGAAATTAAGTCCACCAAAAAATATTGTATTGTTGAGGGTTATTTTTACACTTGCATTTAATGTCCACAGTTTGAGTATTTACACTGGTAGATCCATCCAAGTGAGGCAAAGAAGGTGGTGGGGGGTGATGCATAAGAACTCTTCAAATGTTAAGTGAATCCGATAATCAACTTGAAAATCACTAAAGCATTTAGTGTGTTGCATATACAGTATTACTGACAATAAAATATATTTGTTTCAAAATGTAGATTTTGAAAAAAATTGTTGAATGATTAGACCTCAGCCAAGAGAACTAAATAATCTAAAAACTACAGATATTGCAAGAAAATCAGTGTTTCATGATATTACTACCATGTAAAAAACATCAAATTTGAGGTTTTCATCAAAAGAGAATGAAAGAGTTACACAGCATGTTACTTGTATATTGTGAACAAAATTACTCCAGTATGTAGAGGTGCTGTACCAAGGTTACACAATCTGGGCACTCAACTCAGAATTCATACATTTTCCACATATAGCGTGCAAGAGTCAAATGCTCAACATTCATATATAAACTATCAGGACTGATCACTCATATGGGAGGTTGGGGCCAAGTGGACAAGTGGTGTAAGGTGCTGGCCTTGTACGATCACTTACACATCTCACATCTGTCCACATTAGTTTGAGTCTCAGTTTAACCAGTATGGGTATGTCAGAAAGATGGCCAGTAGCTTCCTGTGGGTCAGTGGTTCTTCCCAGGGTCTTCCTGGGTTCTACCCCCACCAAAATATACTGGCTGCCATTTACAGCCTATCATGTGCTGAAAAATGGCGTTAAACCCAACCAAATCAATCCAAACACTCATTTGGACTCAAGGATTGTATATTATCAGAGTCTTCATGTACAATTTGTTCTTTATATTATTATCATTTATCCTGGTTAGTGATGGTGTCGAATATCACCACTGCAATATATTGTTGTTAGATCTGGTGTAACTACAATATCTGTGAAAAATATATATCACTGATATCACAGAGATTTAAGATACACACCCAGCCACTCCACCCCAGCCCATATAAATCCATTTATAATCAATTGTAATACAGAATAGTATGTTTGCCATAATTAGCTGTGTCCTCAGCATTAGTACATTTCAATCAATATATGTTTGTCAAATATAAATTAGCAATAGTCTACATCCAATGGCTAGTCAAGTGTTTTCATAGTATAAATATCCTTATATTATTGCAACAATATCATACAAAATTTCAATAATGCTACACAAATTCAGGCTCATGATAACATCACTAATCTTGATGATGATTTATCCTTACAAAATCCATGTGCCCAGGGAGTCCCAATAGCTGATGATTGACAAAAAATGATAGGTTAGATATCTGGAAAACTTTCAATTCTACAACAATTGATTCACAGGAAGAGAAAGATGGTGGATGAAACTTGGATTTTGTGAATCATTTATTGCCTCCTTTACATTCTGATGATCTGGTACATGTTCAGTGTCATTGATATGAATACTTTCGTTTTTCTCAAATATCCTATTTAACAATGTAAGCAAATATTGAAACATACTTATTAAGTGCACCAAACCATTTCTGAGTACTTACCAACTAATTTTTTGGAAGCCTTTATATTACAATATACCTATCAATTGTGGTCCTCCAACTGATTAGCTACTCCAGTTACAAACTTCTACCAAACTGCAGAGTTTCTAGTACAACAGAGTGCAATCATAAATACACCAAGAATGTTACTATATACTGAAAAGTTCACCCAATTGAGGGAAAAAATTGTAAAGCTCTAACAATATGATCAATGGGCAAGTAATCACTGATTGGTTTCTTGAGTTCTTTTGGTTTATGAATTCAAATACTTTCCAACAATTACATGATGTTTCGGGTATCACTTTGTGATCAACATAGAAAATTCAATATATCATGTATAAATTACTAGTCAACCGTTACCCAAGTCTCATGACAGTGCAGACATCAGAAAATTTTCCAGCTATCCTTACGGCTCCTCAATCTTCATTGCAAATATATATATATATATATATATATATATATATATATATATATATAAACAAACAACTTTTTGTTTTTGTAATAGTGTCTGACATAAAAGAAACATCATAATAATTATTACCTTTAGCTTCTGAGGTTTATTTTAGTTATTCATTAATTCTCAAGGCAAAAATGTTAAACAGCAATATGCGACCATAAAAAAAAAAACGACTGAGTAAACTAAATATTTGTATCGACTGGAAACTGGGCCTACACCCAGGTATTAAATGCTGTAAATCATAAATATTTGTGGGGATAAAATTTAGTGGTTGGAGAATAAATGGATGATTTCATGGATTTAAGAATTTTGTAGGGTCACACTGTTTCCCATACTATTGTTCAACAATACAATATTTTTTGGTGGACTTAATTTCATAGAGATTTCTTACCCACGAAAATAATGAAATTATATCTCAACGAATTTTTCTCATTATACATTATTTGGATTATATATGACTTGCATTATGATCTAATTCAATAATTATTAAAATCTGCCCTGGCCCCATGTTCTGAAAATGTATCAAAGCTAAGCTCAAGTTCAAAGTTGTAACATTTTGACTGCAGGCAATAAGTCAGAATCAAAGAACTTTTAGGTTGTTTTTTTCTTAAAACCCTAGTTCCTCTAAGAGTATGATGAATTTTGATGATGTAAGTGTACTTTAAATATCAAATCCTACATTAGCATTTTGAGCTAGAGCTCTAGTTTGAAGCTCAACAGTGTTACAGAATAGGGAGTCTGGTCTGTAGCATGCAGGTAAAATACTAGGAAAGGCATATACATACAGATAAGCATATATGTAATCATTTTTCTGGTGAAGAAACATTTTTACCATTATGTACTTAGTTTGAAAAACACATTTAGTGAATTTGCACAAAATAACTGGCTAATGGTCATTTTTTTCCATCTCTACCTCTGTTTTGTTTTTAATCAACAATCATGATATAATTGTTTGAATCATTAAATCTGCTGTGTTTTCTATTAGAGACAATGTAGTGATTTTTCATACATGTGCAGGTCATGAAATATACTGTTGAATCTGTATAATAAGCATATATGTTTATTTTTATCTCCATGTTTGCATTCTTTTAAATTATTGGGAATTGTGATGCCTTGGTCTGTCCATCCATTTGTCTGTTGGTCCGTTCATTTGTGTGTCAGGTGAAAATTCACAAAACTTTGTAGTTTTACTGCCTTTATAGTGACCATCTGCAAGAATGGTGTCATTATTAACTCTTGTACCTGGGGTCCCCAGGAGGGGGTCAAAGGTAACATCTACAAAAACTTCAGTTACAATGACATTTTCAAATATTTTCTGACCAAACCTCATATATGTAGACACTGCAGCAATATGCATCATTTATATAATGGATTTTGCATTCTGACACCAAGTTACCTTGTGTGTGTGTGTGTGTGTGTGGGGAATATGCACTAAAAAGATTCGTCATTTGCCAAGCCATTGCAGTTATTCTGGTTGATATCAGTGAAGGTTGTGTGTGGTTATTTTTTATATACGCTCATTGACAGTGTAAGGTTTTGACATAACTATTTATCAACTAGATTGAACAACATATTCCACAATGACATTTACATAAAGAAAAGAAAGATAGTAAAGGCAGAATCAGAACAAAGTAAATACATAAACAGTTGCACTGATCAACTAATTTAAAAAAATGTACTTGTGTGAAGAAAGTTTGTTATGTCTTGTACTTTTTTGTCTTACACAAATATATATACTTTTCCTACAGAAATACTGGAAGGTTCCTGTGTGTGCATATCTTCCAGATAGGATTATTTTAACATATGCACTTATTGTCCACATTTTGAGTATTTACACTGGTAGATCCATCCAAGTGTGGCAAAAAAGGGGGTGGGGGGTGAAGCACAAAAACTCTTCAAATGTCAAGAGAATCAACTTGAAAATCACTAAAGCACAAAATATGTCGCATACAGTAGTACTGACAAAAAGCTATTTCTTTGAAAATGTTGATTTCAAAGTAAACTGATGAATGTTGACAAATGGGGTTGGGCTACAAGTTCTCAAAACTTAGGGCTTATTTTAAGTCATAAGAACTTGTAGCCTGGTCCCATTTGTCAACATTTATAGCAATAAAATGTGTAAATGAACTGATAAATCATTAGAGCTTGAATAATATAACCAGAAAACCTTATGATTATAGATATGGCAAGAAAATCAGTGTTTCATGAAATTACTACCATGTGACACATAAAAATTTTTTTTAAAAGTTTTTGTGAAAAAAGGATCAAAGATAATTAAGTTACACAAACTGATATTGTACACATTATTTGTACATTTAAAAAAAAAATTACTCCAGTATGCAGAGATGCTGGTCCAAGGTTGGACAAACTTAGCACTCAACTCAGAATTCACACAAATTTGACACACAGCATGCAACAGTCAAGCAATGATCATTCACAGATAAACTATCCCAACTGGTCATTCATTTGGACCCATGGACTGTCCATTCTCTGGAACTACATGTACAATTTGTTCTTTATATTATTATCATTTATCCTGATTAGTGATGGTATCGAATACCACCATCACATGGTATTGTTATCAGATTTGGTGTGGCTATGATATCTGTAAAAATTATATATACTGACAATATTATAGAGATCTGAGATTGAAGCCCCCACACACATTTAAATCCATTTCTAATTTACAGCAATACAGAGCACTAATACACAGTAGTATGTTTGCCATAATCAGCTGTGTCCTCAGCATTAGTATATTTCAATCAATACATCTAAATGCAATGGTAAATGGAAAAAACAATGGAATTTTGCATAAGCTGTAACCTTGGCACTTGACCAGTCACATGTCATCAAAGTATAAACATCATGATATTATTGCCGTGACATCATAAAAACAAATGGCGATATCACTATACAAATTTAGGCTCATGATAATCCTGATGATAATTTATCCTTACAAATTCCATGTGTCCCAGGGAGTCCTGATAGCTTATGTTTGGCTGAAAAAGATTGGTTAGTCATTCACAGAACTTTAAACTATACAACAGCTGATTCACAGAAAGTTGAAGATGGCAGAAGATACTTGAATCTTGTAAATCATGTATTCTGTGCTCTGTATTCTAATGATCTCGTACATGTTCAGTGTCATCAATATGAATCCTTTCATTATTCTCAAATATCCTATTTACCAATGAAAGCAAAAACTGAAACTTATTAAGTGCACCAAACCATCTCTTGATTACTTACCAGCTAATTTTAGCGATGCCTTACATTACAATATACTTATCAACGATGGTCCTCAACTCAATAGCTAATCAAATTATAGTTATATTAAAGTTCTACCAAATTGCGGATTTTCTAGTTGAAAAGACTGCAATCGTAATGCACCAAGAATATTAACTCTATACTGAAAAGTTTGCCCATTCTGGATTTTTTTTTTTTTTATACAAGCTTCATCAAAATTAATATACATGTACCATGATATATGGGCAAGTAATAACTGAGTGATTTCTTGTGTTCTTGTTTTATAAATTTCAAATATTTTGTAAAAATGGTGTGCTGTTTAAGACATTACTTTGTTGCTACCCCTGTGAATCAGTCTGTCTAGCCATCCATCCATAACAAAGCTTGTTATCGCTTCTCCTCCCACACCGCGTAGAGAATTTTAATGGAACTCTGTAGGCTAGATATATGGTTGGTGCCGATACACCGTAAGGTTTTACCTTTTTTCTTCTGGCCTATTTTTGGGAAAATTTCTTGAACAAGATGGCAAGGGTTTGCATGTTGAGCCCACAATTAAAGCATTGCTGACAAATTTTAACCAAAACCTTCATTGTTGATGAAGACTACAATCTCACAGAAAAGAGGCAGCTATGTCTCGCTTCACACTGATGTGGACTCTACAAAAATTTTTGAAAAAGGGGGAACTTTTGAAAATTTAGCTTATCTCTTCTCCTACACCATTTGTAGGATTTTATTGAAACTCTATAGGCTAGATATATGGTTGGTATATACATGTGCAATAAGGTTTCACTTTATTCTCTGGCCTATTTTGGGGGAAAATACTTTTTTTTTTTTTTTAAATTTTTTTGGGGGGGATTCAATTCCTCATCACTCCTCCCACTTTAGTTGGAGGCTTGTACTGAAACTTGTAGGCTAGGTATGTGGTTGGTGTAGATACACAATATGCTTAACTTTTTCATCTGCCCCACTTTGAAAACTTTCTTCCCAAAATTTTCCAAAAGGGGTGCTTTTGGGATAAATTCATATTTTTTCCTATGGTCAATTTTTAAAACAAAAATTGATCAAAGATTATAAAAGAAAGGGAGTATTTGGGGAATTTAGTTCATTATCACTTCTCCGCCCACAATATGTGGAAGTTTTTATTGTAAAAGTACATGCTGAAATCACAACTTCAATGTTTTTTAATCAATTTTAAATCCATTTTTTATATTTAAGGATGTACAATTGTGACAAAAATTCATCATGAAGCGTTACTGAAAAACTGTCTTTTACAAAATTCTTCCCCATATATATGATAAAAACTACCGATGTGTTTGAGTACTATGTCCAGAAGCGCATGACAAATAACTGGTACATAGCTCATAGAACAGTCATTTGCATGTTATATGTAGCTTGTGAGCAGAGTGCTTAGTGGTCCAATGGGATAACCAATAGCAGCAAATGACACCGAACAGGTAATTATATATAACAGTGGCAAATAGCGATGTTTTTAGTATTATTTATCCTTCAACAAACCAAGTATCACCATATTCTCTTTATAATTATCTGCCTAATTTGATTTATATAAGTTGTAATCAAGTGTTTTATTCTGTAAGGACCAAAACAAACTGTGATCCTGATATTCTATTTAATATCAATAAATGTAATTAATCTTTTAATTTAAAAAAAAAATGTCAGTCCTTTCCTACATACTTCAGATATAAGATTCTTCATTATGCATCATATCAAAGCAGGACAGTGAAAACACCAGATGGAACAATCAAGCAAAAAATTTGTATACAATATGAAAAAGGTGGGTAAATATTCGTTCAACATTCATTTCTCTTACTTATTAGGTGCCTTTGATTGGAAGTAAATCCATATATTTTTGATAAAATATTCTAACAAGTGTTTATAAGCACGTCTTTGGAACTCAAAAGCCCTGGGTCAAGGTTAACTTGAAATCTTTCGCCCACCATTACCGGGATGAATCAAAGATACATGACTGAAACAATAAATGCAACTATTTGTTTCATTAAATATGTAAAACAATGATGTTCTTCAGTTATCCTTTTTGAGCAAAATATCTAACAATATGACGATTGAAGACGTAAAGTTAAAACATGCCGCCAGGATATGCTTTGCAACAGATGGCGTGGCCAAACGTACACAAAAATTTCCGGTATTTAGAGATAAATCATTTTCAGTTATTGTTCAACTGCTGCACTGGAAGGCGATTTGTCTCTTTATGAAGTCAACATGTTTATCGTATTTGGTCTGGCGATCAGGTTCGAACGTGATGTTTAGTGTTCTGGTGTCGGCCAGAAACTATGTCCAATGGTATTTGGCTTTTAAGTTCTAAAGAACCGTCTGGAAACGACTTAATACATCAAAATATATGTATACAACGATTCAGGCAATCAAAACTATACAAAGTAATATTATTTTACTCGACTAATTGCAGTAATGAAGTCCCAGTTGTTGTAACAATACTTAATAATCATTACTACATAGCGTGCAGTCAAACCGCGCGCAGAACGGCGTTGCCCTACACCATATAGGACGCTTGATAATTCTTCAGTCGTGTGGGGAAACACATATACGACTTATTCAAGTACATTTTAAATGTTCAGAGCAAATAAATTACAATAATATAGAAATAGATCACTGGTCTACACCTGAAAATAAGATTGAAAACATTTATCTCCGTTCCACTTACAGGCACTCCGCCATTTTGTGTTGAAAAATGCATTCGAGGCAAAGGATTATGGGTAAATTCACTGTCTTGCTATGGGACACGTGTAGGGTCATATGATACAATGGCAATGCTAGATATGAGCGTATATGTAGCCAAAATTAACCTCTCACTGCAGATTAATTAATATACCATACTGACCCAAACATATTTTGGCTTGAACGTGATGTAATGTTGTCGTCTCATTTGTGATAAATAAAGTTGAACAAACACAAAAAAGCACTTACAAATGGGCACATGCACCCGGAAGCGAGCACGCGGTACGGTACCACAACATTAAGATAATGCTCGAATTTAGTATAAAACCATTAACTGACCAAAAAGTGAGAGTAAAGCCGACATTTTAATATCTTACTACTCTCACAATCATTCTTCAATGAGTATGTTTGTATCATTTTAGTAGAGTAAACCATTTTTGTTGAATGTTTTCCACGCATTAGTACACTAGCTCTGCTGTGTACTGCAGATTTACCGTACATATAGCCGTGCTTAATGGCTGACCTGAGGTGACCGGTATATGGTCTGTTAACAGTTTGAAACGATTGAGTTTGACTATATTTAAATATCCAGATTTCAGTGTATAATTGCTGCAAACATTCACTATAGTTATCTAATACACGCCTACAACAGACACTTAAAACATGTCCATGATATACAGCTGTGGCACCCCCCCCCCCCTTGTCTCTCTCTAACTCTTTTGCACTTGATTACGTAAATGTTTGAAAAAGAAGTACACACACACACACACACACACACACACACACACACACACACATATATAATATTATGTTTGTGTGTACCTAGTTATTCTTAAATTGATCGAATGTAATTAAATTGCAACCTATATTCTTACAAATTATATATTTCAGTTTGTGTTTAACAGTTTTCAAATAAAAAGAAGGACATTAATTAACGTGATGCAAACTAGTTGACAAGGAACATACTTCGTATATGTAACTGTTACAGTGAATGGAGAGATGAAATGCTTGAGCTTGTTAATTCTCTCTCTCTCTCTCTCTCTCTCTCTCTCTCTCTTGTTTAGTTTGTTTTTGTGGGTTTAACCATTTTTAAAAAATTTATTTATTTTTTTGTTGTTGTTGTTGTTGGGGGTGGGGGGATTGCCCCCTGCGCAAGGCGAAGATGGGCGCCTTTGAGAGCTTTTTTTAAAATTGTTTGCAGCTGACATTTTCATAGTATTTCACCTCACCTTAGTGTAAATAACATTGCCCCTGGGCGCCTCAGCAGGGGCGCCTCTACAGAACCTTGTTCCCGGACGCCTCGAATCCTCTCGCCGCCGCTGGATTTAACGCCATTTTCAGCACATTATAGGCTGTACATGGTGGCCAGTATATTTTGTTTGTGAAGAACCCGGGAAAACAAAACCCCGGGAAGAACCACCGACCCACGGGAAGATACTGGCAAGCTTTCTCACATACCCACGTTGGCCTAGCAGAGACTCGAACCGACGTGGACAGAGGTGAGATGTCAGTGATCTGTAACCATTCGGCCCACCCAGTGGGCCGGTTAAAAGTGGTCTCTAGGGACATGTAAATAGTATTATTATTGGAACCTATTAAACCTGGTCTTTATACAAGGGTGGTCATTATTTGCAGGTGTTCACTGAAGCAGATTTGTATTGTTTCTGGTATGGAGCAAATTCAATACACTCTGGATTCAAAGAAGACAGACATCGTTGACGGATCTCGCGTACCTTGTGGACTATACATGCTCCATCACCCCCACCCCACACCACCCCAAGTGTGGGACTGGCCCACCTGGAAACCGGGATATTTTCCGGAGCGCCTCTTAGACCTGAAACTGTCAGCGATTTCCAGGGGGGGGGGGGGTGAGTCGGGCAGTCAGATCCTCACCCCCCCCCCAGCATATGAAAGCAAAACCATTGTCATCATTACTGACTAATGAAGCTTAATCCGCCAGTCCGCTGAATCTGATTAAAATCGTTTGTTTTGTGCCTTTCCCAAGCAAGGACACCGAGGCAGCAGACCCCGGCTGGTCTGGACAGGTATCGAGCCCGAGACCCTTGGATTACAAGTCCTACGCTTTACCAGCATTAACTACCGCGGTTCTGATTAAAATTGAGATCTGCTTATAATAATCCGTTATGTCGAAGGTTTCGATTTTAATTAGACTGTATTTTCCATGTAACCTGAACTCCGTCTCCACTCCTTGAGAGAGTGAATATTGTATGATGTTCTATGAGCATGAGTAGATGGCAAAGAAATCTTTGGATCCTGGATGAAACACTCACGCGACGGTTGGGGATTGGGGTGTATAAGCTTGTAAATCTGAACTCAGTATACACCGATAGTAGTAGAGGGGGCTACCGTGGAGACATATGGGCCGTTATGGAAACAATGGGAATTAACATTACAGTCACCATCTTGGATTGAACCGTTATGGAGACAAGGGGAATTTAATGTTAAAAAGTCCATATGATTAACATTATGGGCCATTATGGAGACAAGGGAAAATGTAATGTTAAAAATGTTCATACGATGAACATGATGGGTCTATCCTTTTGAAAAGGGTCGTTATACGGACAAAATACTTACACGGACAAGGGGAAATGTAATGTTAAGACTACACCTACTAATCAATACGCCGTTTGACAGACCACCACACACACATCTACTGACCTGCAACCACTCATCAACTGACCAACACCCACACATACTAACCAACACAGAGTCGGATGTAAAAGAAAGGGGATGAAATAGATTTTAAACAAAACTAAAAGTTTCCCGACTATCCCTATACCCATATAACTTATCTATCATCCCCTTATAAATAAAACTACCACTTCCTACTACCCTTATAACCCCTATAACCCAGGAAGAGAAGTGTAAGGTGAGAAAAGGGTAGGGACGCACGCACACACACACACACACACTTATATACCATCACACACAAGAGGAGGAGTGCTCACAGACGTACACACTCAGACAGATACTATCATACACAAGACAAAAGAGTGAAGAGGGGGTTTAAGTTTTAGTTGCGAAAGACAAAACATAGGCAAAGACATATACACACATAAAAACATAGATTTTGGCAATAATTGAGTAATATCTCTTTTCTGAGAGAACTGACCGACCTTGAAAAGGACCGTTGTGGTGGTTAACTAAAGATGGTTAACACTGGTGTTAACCATGTCACTGTTCTTTTTTGCAAACCTTCTCCGCACTGCAGGGCCATAAAGCAATACTTGCTTGAGGCACCCTTGCCTTTCAATGCGCACTGTTCTCTTCCAGATAGCAGTGTATGTGATCTTGGTGATGGCCCACGATAACTTCACATACATAAGGTGGTCTGGATCAGACAGCATGCTTGAAATGATAGTCAATGACTTCACGTTAGTCCACATCTTGACTTGTCTTCAGAACAGATGCCACAAAGGTCAAACGCGCCTCTATATATAGTTTACGGGCGGATCGAAACTGATCTGGAGATTCCATGAATCAGAACGCGTTTGACACAGTCCAGTGAGGGTGTGTTTTCTGTCTTCCAATCAGAATACAGTGGACGCGTGACGTCACTTTCAATACACACACACACACACACACACACACACACACGCACACACATCTATATATATATATATATAAATATATATATATATATATATATATATATATATATATATATATATATATATACAAACACATGAGTGTTCCTAAGATTTACAAGGGAAGAGCAGTGCAAGTACAGTATATCATAGCTGAAATGAAGACTTTCTGTTGAGGTGCGCCTCCAGTGGATGCTTCTTGTACCCTGAGTGTTAGTAAGACTACTGCTGCTGTAGCGAGTATTATTCCAGAGGAGAATGACTTGGATTTGGATTTAACTTTTTGCGATTTCTTATCCTCGAAAGAGGTTTTTCCCTGTATCACATTCTCCTCATTCTCCAACATTGCTAGCAAATGACGATTTTAAAAGAAACAGAAGGAAGAGTTAGAGACTTGTTTACAACGCCAAAAAGAAGAACAGACATTTGTTCAAAAACAACAAGAAGAAAAGACAAAGCAACAACAGGAGATGCAAACTTTGAACAGTGAACAGAACGAAGGGAGTGAAAACAAAACTGTCAGTTATTTACAGGACATATTGGCGGAGTTAAAGCACCCGAGAGAAATGTATGAAATCACTTTAGCCAAACCAAGAGAAAGAGACCTTCACAATCCAAGAATTCTAAACCTTCCATGACGACATCAACGACCGCCACTGAGACGCTAGCAGCAGCAATCACTATCACCACCACAACAGCAGCAGCAGTATTGTTTTTTCAAAACCCAACAGTCCTTTTCAGGGTCACCTAGTTCTCTCAGAAAAGAGCTACTACTCATGATTACCAAATCAAACAAAACAAATCGTTCCAGTAGTATATATATATATATATATATATATATATATATATATATATATATATATATATATATATATATATATATATATATATATATATATGTGTGTGTGTGTGTGTGTGTGTGTGTGTGTGTGTGTGTAAATATCTTATGAATGCAGAAAACAAACAAATAAAGACATGGATACACTTACGCTTTTTGGTATATTCTGGTGAATTAAAATCACAATGAAATTTCAAAAAAACATCACAAAAATATAGTTTTGTTCGTTTGTTTCATTTGTTTCTGAAAGCTCAGCCTTTTTCTCTTTTTTCACTTTGTTGGGACACTCTGAAGACCAGTGTACTTTTTATTGACATTGATAACAGGTATCTTCACTTTTGTATCTGGACCCGTTTTCTTCTGTCTTAGAGGTTCCTTTTCTTTAATGTTGCGGACATTCTGTAGCTCAATGTCCTTTGTCTTAGCAGATACAACAGGTATCTTTATTTTTATCTCGAGAGAGGTAGTCTGAAGTTACTTCATCAGGTTTGTTGTAAGTGTATTTTCAATTGACTGTCTGTAAATCTCTCACCAGAAGTGTAACCTGTTGTGGCTCTTCCATCACCACAGACTGGAATAAATGTTTTCTCTTAGGTGGAGCCCCCCCCCCTCTCTGTCTGTATGTATGTATGTATATATATATATATCTATATATATATATATATATATATATATATATATATATATATATATATATATATATATATATATATATATAGTTAGAGAGGTGCGTACCCTAGTTAATTCACACTTGAATCATCTACCATCATGAAACGATCACAACTTTCCAAGTAGAAACAAGAAACCAAGCCAAGCGAGGACGACGTTCTGTGTTACCCAACACTCTCAAAGAAATTTTTGTAGAAGTTCACTCTAGCGATTTTGAAGAGGACATGATGGATCCCTATCCAACATCGTCTACCTCTTCCTTCACCCTAAAACATAGAGAGTCAAGACCGGCCAAGAGAGAAAGTCATTTGGTACCCGCCGAAGATTATTTTCACATTTAAGCTACTCACAAAGTGACTTCCAGAAATTTTAGAACTTCTGGTTACACTTTCACGGTCAAATGTATAGAGGTCAAGTCTCAATTTCTGCAGAGAGAGCCGCTGTCTTTATTACTGACTTATTGGAGTCTATGTTAGAGGAGTTGAAACTACAGTGCCAATCTAAAGATCAAAATCGTTTGCGACTGTCCATCACTCATGATAGTTTGAAATCTCCTATTTGGATCTAATTTAGTACACCTGCGGAATTAACCTCTTGCAAAATCTTGGACAACATTATGACCGATGCAAAAAGCCACTGTTCATTCATATGACACATGTTTTACCTCCTTCGGGCAGCTGATCAGCCCCCGACTACTAAACGAAGTATCGTCCAGATTAATAACGACCATGATCAGATGTGTTTAACTCGCGCCATCGTGGTGGCTAGAGCTAATGCAGAGAAAATTGATACACCAGAATTGAAACGATTATGGAAAAGCATGATCAAATCTGGCAGAGTCAAAAAACGTAGAGAAGAAGAAATCCTCTTGGAATAAGCAGGAATTCGAAAAAGACCGTGTGTGGAGTTCCTGAAATACAGAAATTTAAAGAGGTACCAGCCCCTCGTTATACGTTGAAAGTTTACTCTTAACTCGTTTGTGTAGATCTCCTGTTTCGAGGACTATATTTTCCTGACGGAAAATACATTCACGTCTGTCATCACCAAAATCGTTGTGGTGCCATTACCAGCATCAAAGGATTTCTCGGATACAATTACTATTGTGATAAATGTGACCAAGGATTTAACAATCGGGAGCAACATATTTATTATGGCGAGAGATGTCGTGACTGTTTTGCGTCTAGACCTTGTGTTCCTGAAGGACAAGAAATCATTCGATACTCGACCTGCAGGCGAACATTCGTGAGTTCAGCGTCTTACGAGTGACATTGCATAAAATAATTCCACCAACAGAACAGTGCTTGAGAATTTTTGACAGTGTGTCTGACCTGTGGACAACATGTTCGTACCAGTAACAAACAGTCACATTTTGTCCAGAAAAGAACGATGTAATTTTCGTCAAGTCGTCGAGTTCGATCATCAATGTTACATTCAAAGATATCACAAGGACGCGAGGAATCAGTGAATCACCAGAACAGGAAAAATAAACTGGACTATCGTATTGATTTTATCTTTTTTGATTTTGCATGCTCACAATCGACAGGGATTCGCATACTAACTTTTGTGTCGCTCATCTGGCTTGCAACGACTGCATTCAGGAACCTTTATTTCATCACTATCAGAATTGTAGCATGATTACACGGGGACGTATGAAGATATTTCGTGGCTCGCATACTCTTTCTGATTTCGCTGAGTGTGTTTTAGACCCCATGGACGACACTTAGAGCGAAGAAGAGGTGGATCATTTCGGGAACTGTCATCAATACGATACAGTAATTGCTCACAATTTCTCTGGATACAACGGACAGTTTCTTTTCAAACATTTTTCAGAACAAGGAACTGAATTTCCATAAGTCACCATGAATGAAGCCAAAATCATTTCCATGAACGTGGGACACGTACAATTTAAAGATTCCATTACTTACTTGGCTATGGCTTTAAGAAAAATGCCTAAAATGTTTGGAATGACGAAAATGGCTAAAGGATATTTTCCAAACTTTTTCAATACCGAAGAAAATCAACATGTCACGCTCTCCCATTTGCCTGAAGTTCATTACTACGACCCCGACGGTATGCGAACAGAATAATGAGAAGAATTCTACGCCTGGTACCACGTCCACACTTCAGACCCTTTTGATTGTCAAGAAGAAATGCTGAAATATTGTCGGTCCGATGTGGACATTTTACGACGTTGTTTTGCAAAATTTCGACAGTTATTTCTCGAACACGAGGTATCGATCTGTGTAAGGAAACTTCTACCATTGCCAAAGTGTGTGGATTAGTGTACGGAAGAAGTTCATGCCCGAGAACAAACTAGCTATTATACTATCTCAACCCTATCAATATGTCAGGGATCGATATTCAGCCAAAGCTTTGCCTTGGTTTACATTACTTGTGTGAAACTCATGACAAATAGATACGACATGCTACAAATGATGGAGTAAAGATTGAATGTTATTCCGTGGATGGTTGGATTTAGAAAACCCACAGATCCTGTACGAATTTAATAGATGTTTATTTCATTGATGACCCACGTGTTATCCTCACCAAGAACTGAAAAATCATTTGACAGGGTTCACTTTGGAACAAAACGTACCAACGACGCCAGAGTTTGGAAAGTCAAGGATACCAAGTGGTAGCAATGTGGGAACACGACTACGATCGACGTTTGAAAACATCCAGAATTTCGAAGCATCGTCGAAGACTACGACGTGGTGGACGTTGAACCTTTGAATCCACACGACAGTTTGTTTAGAGTACGGACCAATGCTACACACTTGTTGTACAAAGCCGACGAATCTTAAGGAGAAGAAATCAAATATATCGATGTGTGTTCGTTGTACCCATTGGTGTGTAAATATGCTCAATTTCCTACCGGACACCCTGACATTTTGGCAGAACACATAGACGTCGAACACATTCGCCAGTACAAAGGTTTATTAAAATGAGTGTCAAATTGTTTTATGCTCTCAATCGTGGATAATAGTTGTTGAAAGCGTATGAAATTTAGCACTTTAATACCACAGAACAATACTAACAGGATGACGACTCGAGTCCAGGGATTTTTTGTCAGGCTACGTCAACGAGTTTCTGAAATTGAAACAAGAAGCCAGCAGCTATCCTTCCTGCTGTCACACTCCAAAAGAAAAAAAGATCAATTTAAGCAGTGGTATCGAACCCTGGAAGGTATCGGCTTGAAACACGTGGAACAGAATGAAGGAAAACGATCGTTTGCTAAAGTCATGATGAATTGTTTGTGGGGAAAACTGGCTCAGCGTCCGATGTTGCCTCAGACTGAATACTTGGTAGATCCAAGTCAATACTTTCAGCTCATTGGGGATAAAGGAAAACTCATTAAACACGTGCAAATCATACTTGAAGATTTGATCTTTGTGAATTACGAAGAAGTACTGTAGTTTGTTCCCATCGACGAGTTTGGCAATGTCATCATTGCTGCTTACGTGACAGCCAATGCCCGTTTAAAATCGTATTCCGTGTCGGAACCTTTAGGAGACCGCGTCCTTTACATTGACACTGATAGTTGCTTGTCCATCGATCGCCGTGGAAGCTATCACCCACATAACAAAGACAAACGTTTTGGAGCCTTAACTGATGAACGTCCCTAAGAGACTATTTTGAGTTTTGCCAGTGCTAAAAATTACGGCTACCAGTAGCGAGACAAGAAAGGACAACTTCATACCAAATGCAAAGTGAAAGAACTTGCATTGAACTATCGTTCGAGTTGAGTGGTGAACTTTGACGTGTTAAAAAAAAGCCTTGAAGTCAGGTCAAGATCAAAACTTTCGTGTCGAAACGGTCGACCCTCACAAGATTGTACGTTTGTCAGATCATCAAATCGTCAGTCGACCCTGCAGAGAGAGAGAGAGAGAGAGAGAGAGAGAGAGAGAGAGAGAGAGAGAGAGAGAGAGAGAGAGAGTTCCAAGACACAAAGATCATTGTGACCACCGAGAAAGATGAATTCCACAGCTAAACAGTGGGACAGACCTACTGAGGAAGTCGAGTTCGATGCTGCGCCATGCGCCCAAAGTGATGATGTGCCCTGCGACAAAAGTGATGCACTACGAATTTGCTCTACTATCGAAAGCGACGCCGTTCGTGTGCCCATCTATGGATGTCATCCAAAACACTTTGGATAGCACAAGCTCACAAATCAAAGAAGAATACACGTTTTCCGTGGCTTTGCCCGGCAATTGTGATTTGGCCAATCGATTCTAGACGTTCAAAGGGAAATGTCCCAAATATATATATGTCCACAATCCCAAAACGTTAGTGGGAGCAGGATTTTGTCTACTTGGGACGAGGAGACCAACTACAGTGTTTCAGTTGTGGTGTGAAGATCCACGAATGAGAGTGTAAAGATTCAGCTTTCCTTGAACATGCCAGATTGTCTCCGTGCTGTCACTACCTTCTCTTGGTGGGTCATGATTATTATCGTCATGGATACTTTAGAAGAGGAGATGATTTTTCGTAGTTTACTTTTGGAGCTACGAGAACGCGTTTACAGATAGTTTATACAGATTCAAGCGAAACGCAAGGAACAATTCCATCTTACGACATATACGTTTTAACCATTGGTATCTGAATGCCATAAGAAGGTTGATTATTTTGAAAGTGATCAAATGGTCAGATATTGATCAACTACCCACATCTTGTAAGACTTTGGATACCACGACTTCTACCTACAATGTTGGAGTGATACAGAGAATTATATGAGAGGAAGTCCCTGAAAAGATTCAAGACTTGCAGGATTACAACAACAACGAAAGACTTTTAAAAAGAAGCATTGTCTCAAAACGAGATCCTTCACTGCGTGTGGTGCGTGTGAGTTAATGACTAAATTTGTTGGATATGATTTACCAGCAGATTCCGTTTGGCAAACGTATGACCATTTCTTAAAAACAAGTCATTCCTGTGAATGGACAATTGAGAAGAACCTATTGAGGATCTATTGTCAGACACTGATCAACTGATAACGCGTTGTAAAACTCGCGAAGCCGCGACTTTTACAATCAGTGTCGCATCGAATTCCATGAGATACAGTTATTAAAATGATTCAAGAATTAGACGATTACCAAGTACTTAACAAAAACAAACTGATTCCACAAGACGATACGACTCCTTTGAATTTAGGACGACGTATCATGTATGAGTTACTGACTGAATTTCTTGGATTTCGGTTACCGGCAGATTCTCTGTGGTAAATGTATTACCAGTTCATTCACAGACATGACGAACTAAACCTTATATGTGTACGAAAAACTCATTGTGTCACGACTGGAAGGATGCACGTGATTGGAAAAGTCTTGGATTAAGCACTTGGATACAAGAGGTCGCTGATTATGCCAAAGACGCGTGTGACTGATGAAGAAAGAAAATATCAACTTTTTAAAAAAAATGTAAATATTTTTATTGTACCATGACAAAATTAAATATGTATAAAATGTCTTACGTCCCATTAACATATTTATTGCTGGACCAAGTGGTTCCGGCAAAACCGAATGTGTCAAACGTGTAATCGAACACAAATCACGTTCGCTCGATCGTCCTCCAGAACGTATCGTGTACTGTTACAAAGAGTGTCAATCCGCTTACATATTACTAAAACAAAGTCAAGGAAGATCCATTTCGTTTGTAGAGGGGATTCCTCGCGAAGATGATGGGATCGTGTCTGACTCTAGTCAAACACATCTTGTCATCTTTGATGACATGTTGGGAGAAGACAAAGAAGACATTAAACTTTGGTTTTTACACGAAAAGGACATAATCGTAATGCTAGTATTATTTACATTACTCAAATTTTTTTCAACAAAAAGTAAAGCACGTCGCATGACCAGTCTCAATGCTCATTATGTGGTGTTGTTTAAAAGTCCAACAGACAAATCTAAATTTCAAGTGTTGGCTAAACAATTAGGAACACCCTGCTTATGACGATGCGTTAAATTGCCACATGGATATGTACTGATAGATTTAAAACTACCACTCCAGATTATTTGAGATTTTGTACGAATTTGTTTCACGATTGGTGTAAATAAGGAGGTTCAGTCATTTACACATCCTCTTCAATGGTTCGTCTGTCTAAAAAAAAACTATAAAAACACCATTCACTTCTTTCCTCTATAACAGTATCAACATGACTTCTTTTTCATCTCATCATCCTGCCAAATTGATTCGTGCACTTTATGCCATCAGTCGCAAAAAAAAAAAAAAAAAAAATAACGCACAAGTGCGTTCGAATATTTTAGAAGCCAGTCTCAAAGAAGTGTTTCGATGGTTTACTTTGACAGCACGTCAACTGCTACAAGGAATTATTCACATTCCTCATCAAACACAACGTTTTTTTCAAAACATAAAGTAGCTTTGACACAATTGGCCGATCCAAGAATCGATACTCAAACGAAAAAAACACATTATCTTGACACCAGGTATAAGTGGATCTCTAGGAGGTGTAATCAATCGTTCGCTTCTACGATGGGATCCTAACACTGTAGCCAAATCCAAAAAAGCAAATCCTAGCCCAAAACCCAAATTCAAAAAACAGAAAGAAGAAGAGAGTGGCAGCGAGCCCACACTCGAAATTATCTCCCCCCCCCCCAAAAAAAAAAAAAAAAAACAAAACCAAACCGCGACCCCTTTAAGAAATAGATGTACTTTGGCCAGAACGCGCACTTACTCGTGAAAACCTCGATACGTGACAGTCTCCCCTTCCTCTTCACCTCCTCTTATTCAGCCTACGTTATTAATGATTCCAGCGAAACCTTATTTAAGACAAGTGTTTCCCCATCTGGTGAAAAAATAGAAACCGATTTCTAAAGAGACTTCCACTTCTTCTTCGTCATCTTCTTCTACTGCTCTAGCTGCTGATTCTGCAGCCAAAAAGGTGGCATCCCCAAAGAAAAAAGCGCAAGACAGAACATGCATGCTACAAAGTTTACTGGATTTGTCCAAACAAGAACTGGTACGATTTAGTCTGTTGACAAATCCTTGTAGTCCAGTGGTTCCCAAGTCAAGTTGATACGACGTCCCGATAATATTTGGAGACGAATTCCAGTATAAGAGGAGAAGTGTTGGACAAGATTCCCTTAAGTTTTTCTAAACAAGATGTCTTCCTCTCAACGTTCACACCATCGTCGACGTCCAAAGAGATCTTCCAAAAAAGAAAAACAGGCTATTTAGCTAAACATTGGGATGTCTTATCAGTACTTACCAAAGCCAATGCTCGGATGCTAAAACAGGTAATTCAAAAAGCACCTAAAGAAATAATCGATACAGTCTGTGAATGTTGTTTGAAAGTATTGAAAGGAATGGTTCGTTTGACCAAGATACAGAAACAGTGATCAGGACGACATTGTCACATTCTTCGACAAATGGTGAAAAAGAAAATTCCTGTCAGTCAAAAGAAA
This sequence comes from Margaritifera margaritifera, assembly GCA_029931535.1. Classification (NCBI taxonomy): domain Eukaryota; kingdom Metazoa; phylum Mollusca; class Bivalvia; order Unionida; family Margaritiferidae; genus Margaritifera; species Margaritifera margaritifera. The sequence continues at coordinate 3,688,032 of JAQPZY010001629.1, read as the reverse complement.
ATTCCTGTCAATCAAAAGAATAACGGATACCTCACTTATCTCGTAGTCCTAATCGCCGAGAGATGTCACACTTGCAACAAGAGTTACAATCGTTGATGGATGGAACAGATTTGACAGAAACGGAAAAATCGCAACTGTACGGATAGTTATTGAAACACTTTCAACTGTGTCACCAGAAAGCTTTAGACGAGACGGCCAAACTTACTCTGAGAGATTTCAATGATGTCATGAAAACTGAAAAAAAAAATTGTAGCAGCAACTCCAAAGACGATGACAGATACGGCCATTGGGTGAAAGAGATAAAGAAAAGAGAAGAATTCGAAGTGTTTCCAACCCCATCTGCTCAAACACCTTTTGCCCCCAGTGTGACAAGTTGCCCTACTCCCAGGCAAGAAGAAATGAAAGCCTGGTTCAAATTGATAATGTCGACACCCTCTTCAGGCGAGAAGAAATGAAAGCATGGGTCAAATTGATAATTGATAATGTAAAGGAAGACAGAAGTGAAAATAGAAATCAAGAAAAATGTGAAAAAAAGAACCGACGACTTTTGTGGAAACTTCTTTTTTTACTCCCTTTGCTTGTCGGACACGTCAAGCATTGCAATCCAAAATGCCACACAAACCTAAGAGCATCGAATAGTGGTGACATATTGAACAGCAACAACACGGACACACTTTTTGCCAGCATTTACAACAATCCTGATCATGCAGCTGGCTACTTAGGAATTCAAAAATTGTATCGTGCAGCCAAAACCAAACTAAAAAGTCTACCTTTGCAAGATGTACGGCCATGGTCACAAGAACAAGTTACACAAATCAGTTTCAAAGAATTCAAACCAGAGTAGCAGGAATCGATCATCACTAGCAGGCTGATTTAGCAGATGTCTCTCATTTAGCTTCGTACAATCGAGGTAACAAATATTTCGTTTGTGTCATTGATGTGTTTTCAAAATCGGTTTGGATGGTTCCTTTGACCTTTAAAACAAGTTCAGAGTTAGTACGAGCTTTAAATCCGTCTTGAAACAAAGTGGTCGACACACTCTGCGATGGCAAACAGAAAAAGGTCCTAAATTTCTTAACCTAGCCTTTAAAAATGAATTGAAAAAAAAACGACATTTGGATATTTTTAACCATTGAAAATCCTGAAACCAGGGCTATAATCGTTGAACGTTTTCAAAGAACCTTAAAAGAACGTATGAGGAAATATTTTACACATCAACATACTCTCAAATACATCGACATGTTACAAGGTCAAGTGAAAGATTACAGTCAATCGTACCATAGTAGCATCGGATGTGCTCTTGAAGAAGTGACGCCTCTAAACGAAGTGACCGTGCTTGATGCATTGTTTGGAATGTCTGAGACAAGAAAAATGAAAGAAGTGTCAAACACCAGAAATTGGGTTTGCACAGGAAAAGGTAAACACGCTTTTTGACAATGGCTATTTCCCGTACTGAACGACAGAATCGTTTCTTGTCACAGGGCAAGTGCGTGTATGTAACCAACCTGTTTCTAAATTGGAAGATATGAACGGAGAACCGTTAAAAGGAACTTTTTACTTAGCTGAGTTACAACGAGTGACCAAGAAAGACGACGATGTGTACCATATCAAAAGCATTCTCGATCAAAGAATATGTAAAGTGGGAAAACATCGTATCCAAGAAGTCAAAGTCGGTTGGAAATGATACCCCACTCCCACCTCCAGTTTCGATTCTTGGATTGCAGCTTCACAAGTCATTGACTATTAAAAGAAGTAGAAATCACAAACATGCTGTTAAACACTGCCTCCCCTTCTCCGAGTTCATCTTTCCAAGAACTACAGAAACAACAATCACAGTGGGTATGGTGTTGAGAACGTGTTCCTAAAAATCAAATCGTCTTTTTTGCCAGATTATTGTGGTGTATTGTGTCATTGGAGCAGCGATTGGAAACTTGAGTTTGCAACAAGGAGATAAACGACTTTGGAATATTTTACTCGGCATTTGCATTGGCTATCTCTTCCCAACCCCTCGATGAAATATACAGTAGTAACAACGGTAGCCACGCCAACGTCAGTCACAACAATTCTCGGAACCCTCGGAAAAGCATTCTTCTTTGACATCCAAGTGACTCCTCGTAAACAAGAACCGTCGAACTATGAATAAGCAATTATATTTAGCATTACCTAGTGACAGTTCTATGGACGTGTTTCCCACCAACAAATTATGTTGTTTCACGGTCAAATTACCTCAGTCCACACAATTAGACCACGAAGCTGATTGGGAAGTGTCTTTGGTAAAATCATTCATCCCATGCAGCGGATTTGAAAGACATGTCATGGTAGAAATGTTCAACGAACAAGTCCAAGAACACTTGGACAAATGTGATCCTGGTTTTTACGCAAAAAAAAAAAAAAAAAATAATAATAATAATTAAACAAAAAAATACAAACGCCAGCTAATCCCCAATTGAATATCTATGACATGAAAATTTCTGAAGGTTCTTATTTTAATGGTCAACATATAATTTAGACGATTTAAACTATTTTCAAGGAGCAGTTTGGCAAAGCACTGGATAAAACTCACCGAAGTGTGCCGATTGACTGCCATGCACCTTCTCATCGTCTCAAAATGGATTTGTCTGAAAGTAAACACTCTCTATTACCTTTTGTCTTAGTATGTTCGCTAGTTTGAGTGGCAACATGGGTCTCGTTCAACCATAGACATTAACGAGAACAACCGAATCTTCGAGTATTTTCGATACCCTATTGAACTGAATGAAGGACCTAATTTGATGTTAGTGTACTCGATGTAGTTCAGTAGAACGTAGGTAGAAAAACATCCGCGCCGTTGCTGAGAGTCATTCCTTTCAAAGTGGATTCTGCCACTTCCAGTCACTATGAACAAGAAGGAGGAAACACGTATCACGTGCACCAAGAATTTGTGCATCCTCATTATATTCCTGTCAGTATATTGTATTTTGACAGCGTCAATATTAGTATAAAAGGAGATCTTGGATAAAATTTGAAACTACATTTTCGAAAACGATTTTCGACTAAATTCGAACGGATGTATCCTGTGTACGGAGGTGCAGATCGACAACGAGAACATGGTTTGGGAGATATGTTAAAATTAGCCTTTCGTACGTTGGTACCCGTCTTAAAATGTATGGTGACTCGAGGGTTGCATGCTCATGGGCTACCAACAAAGTTCCAAACAAGCGTTATTGAAGACAATAAAAAATGTGTTGATTCAGAAAGGAAAAAAAAATTGGTCGCCCAGAAACCCCTATAAATTCACCTCACACTCCTGTCGAACGCATTGATTCGTCCTCTACGCCACAGCATGGACAAGGCAGAAAGAGACGTCGAAAACTCTTCGGGCCTCATAGACACGACCAGAAATTTTTTTTAAAAAAAAGATAAACTGCCAGAGATTTGGACGTTTTTGGAAGACTGAAAGATAAAATGATGCACTGAGATTATTGCGAATATTCCAAGATAGAACTCGATCTGTTTGCCAGGACACACAGGATTATGATGATGCAAGAATCCCAGAGGGTAGACTTTCATCCCATGTAGTCTTTGACCACCGTAGCTCCTGCCGAGTTTGAAATCAAAGGACAAACCAAAGATTACATCGATCTGAATAACAGTTATTTGTACCTGAAAGTCAAAGTTCTCAAAGTGGACAACACCAATCCAGGCGTCGATGCCAGAGTGTCTCCCGCAACAATGTCATGCATTCGTTGTTCATGGAAGTGGATTTGTACTTGAACAACAAACTGATCAGCAGCTGCAGGGACACTTACCCTTACCGAGCTTTACCTCGAGAATCTCCTGACTTACGGAAAAGAAGCCAAGAACACACTCCTCGATGCATCGGTGGTGTGGAAACCTAACACCTTGGATGCCTTCAACGACACAGAGTTAAAATAAGATAACGATTCTTACAATGTAGGATTTACTGATCGCCGAAAGAAAACCAAACAAGAACGTAGTTTAGAAATGATGGATTGTTTACATTTGGACATGTGTTACAAGACAAATATTTGTTGAATGGTGTGGATGTACGTCTGAGACTAAATCGAAGTATTGATGTTAACGGGTACATAACTAACATCGAAGCAGCAAGACTCTATATATGACGTATCGAAGTCTTACCTAAAGTAGGAAACGACATCAGTCAAGCTCTGACCAGAACTACAGGCAAGTATCCTCTACGTCGAGAGCAAGTCAAAACCTTCTCCATTGCCTCTGGACTCCGATCCAAGATCGAAGATTATGTATTCCATGGTCAACTGCCTAAACGTTTGTTTATTGGCATCGTCAGCAATGCTGCCCTCAATGGAACTATTAATCAAAACCCTTTCGAGTTCCAACACTTCAACGTGTTAAAGTGACCCGAGACGGTCAGACGTTGTGTACTATACCTATTGAATCTAACTTTGTCCAGAAAAATTACTTGAGATCGTACTTGACTTTGTTTGAAGCCACAGGACAATTAGAAACCAACAGTACACACGGAATATCGTACGACGATTATGCAAGAGGATATGCTTTGTGGAGATTTGCTTTCACTCCAGGCCAAGGCAGCGACGAGGGACATTTCCACCCTATAAAATCAGGCCAATTTCGTCTGGAACTTCACTTTACACTTGATCTCGTGAACACAGTGAACGTGATCTTGTATGCAGAATTAAATAATATCTTTAGAATCAACAGCCTGAGAGATCTGATTCTAGACTATGAAAAAAAAACCACGGAACATGAACCTTTGGACATATGCAAGGATGATGTTTTACATCCAGAACAGCAGTCAAAGACACCAACTCTAAGTGGAAAAGAAGAGGAGAAAGATACATCCATGATGTAACGATGGCCAGAACAAGAACAACACTTAGTGTCCTGATTTGCTCGCTACTTGGCTAAAAGAATCACACTACCAGAAAATACTGTTATGGCCGTCAAATCGATCATCATAGTCAAGTGCAAAACGATCAATGTCTGATGTTGAATCTAGAAGATAAGTCGGAAGAGTATCTGGAATAAGCATGGACATTCATCCCAGGAGAGACGATCTTAAAAGAGTGGTATAAAGATCTGAATGACCATTCCCTACCTCCAATGACTTCCTTGGAGACGAAACGCATCGAAGTTCTCTCTTGTAACAGAGTACCGAGACTTCCCGTTCACCGACTTACTTGACAGAGCTTTCTAAAGAAAAATTCAAGTTTGAAATCATTGCCTATCATTACCTGTGAAAATGAAAACCTGGGAACTTCATTACCTTCTGACCCACAGTTGATACACAGCTCCCTGGAATCCCGTACACAGCTTCCTGTGCTAAAGATGAACTTCCTCATCGAAAACCTAAAGACGTTTGAGCTTATGTCATGATGAGAAGCGGGAGAAGGAAAGGATGGGGGGGGGGGGGGAGAAAGGATTCCTGCTCCTCAATGAAAATTGGAAAAAGGTCCAAGAAAAGTGGAAGCAATGGGAGAAAGAAGGATTGAGACATGAGCCGCAGCAGCAGCCACCAGAACTGCCCCTGGTCCCACAGGTGGAAAACTGGGAACTGGAGGCCAATGAACCAGAGTTCGAGCTGTCCTTCTTCGTCAGCAAATGGAGCACGGGCAAGTGTATCAAAAGTGCTTCTGCTGTCGAGCCAGGCCCGAGAAGTGCAGTTGTCATGGAATTTTGTAACACCCTAGATCCATGACACACCCAACAGCCCTTTTCAGGACCACCTATATCTCTCAGAAACAGAGATATACTACCCAATCGTTGCCAAAATCTATGTTTTTATGTGTGTATATCTCTTTGTCTATGTTTTGTCTTTTGCAACTAAAATTTACCTCCCTCTCCAATCTTCTGTCTTGTATGATAGTATAATAGTATGTTTGTGTGTGTGTGTGAGTACTCCTCCCCTTGTGTATGATAGTATATAAGTATGTTTATGTTTATGTGTGAATATTCCTACCCGTTTCTCCCCTTACACTTGTCTTTTATGGTTATAGGTGTTATAAGGGTAGTAGGGGGTGGTAGTTTTGTTTATAAGGGGATGATAGGGAAGTTATAGGGAGATATGGATAGTAGGAGAAATTTTAGTTTTGTTTATATGGGGTTTAAATTCTCTTTCACCTCCCCCCCCCCTTCTTTTACATCCTACCATGTGCTGGTTAGTTGGTGTGGGTGTTGGACAGTAGATGAGTGGGTGATGGTCAGTAGATGATTGGGTGATGGTCAGTAGATGAGTGAGTGATGGTCTGTAAAACGGTGTCTTGGTTAGCAGGTTTAGTTTTAACATTTCATTTTCCTTGGACCGCATACTTTTTTGTTTGTTTGTATAACGACCCATTTCAAAAGGATAGACAAATCATGTTCATCGTATGAACATTTTTAATATTACATTTTCCTTGTCTACAGAATGGACCACAATGTAAATCCTATAGACTATTTTAACATTACATTTCCCGTTGTCTTCATAACAGCCCATCCTGTTAATCCTATAGACTTTTTAAAATTAAATTCTCCTCGTCTCCATAACGGCCCAATCCGTGATGGTGACCGTACTATTAATTCGCATTGTCTCCATAACGGCCCATAGCTTCTATACTACTACCGATTAAGACAGGATGAAAATATTTGGTATGATGTTTCCGAGGATGAGTACAAGGCAAAAAAGGTTTCAGATGAGAGCCTGGATGCGGTGCCAGGAGATGTTCCAAAGTCACATTTAGCTAGTAAAATGTGCAGATACTTCCGATGGCTTCCATTCCAATTTTCTTTACTACGATGATTCCAAATTCATACTTTACATTAACGAGACAAATACGTCCACTGTTAAATAGAATGTAACGCCGTATTTGTTAAAGGTCAAGAAATGCAACATAACTTGAGTAAATAGAAAAAGTGACCCCCACCCCATCCCACCATTTTCAAATGTTTTTTCAAAAGGTATTCGTCATTGGGTGTGAATGCTACTATCCACATTTTTCAAAAAGAAAACGTAGCTCACCAAGGTGTGACCATCCACCATTTTTATTTTTTGAAATTTATCTAGATCGCCTAGATGTGGCTCCCCGACATTTTCAAATTTTGTTCAAAAAACTGCCGTCTGGGAGTATGATTACTACTTACAAAATGTTTTATTAAAACAAAACAGCTAAGCAAGAGCAGGTTCACCAAAATGTTTTGTTTCTCCAAAAGCACTCATTATGGGACACTATTACTACTTGTAAAATTTAAAACAACGCTGGCTCACCAACATGTTTTTTTCAAAAGCACTCGTCTAGGGGTATGATAACTTCTTTTGATTTTTTCCCTGAAAAACAGCTGTCTCACCAAGGCAAGGCTTGAAAATAAACCATTTGTTTACAAAAAGGGTTATATTTACATTATTTCGAGCTATTAAATGGAGGTAGCACAATTTACAATTTCTGCTAAAAAAAAAAAAAAAACAAACAAACAAACAAGACTACTAATTTTGGTGGCTGGTGTTTGCTTGAAAATTCTTACAATAATAACCTAATAACATTCATAAGTGAATTAAATTATACCGAGGGTTTAAAAAAATGCAAACTAAAATTAATAACATAGCCTTTTTAAGATAATCTGTCTTATTTAAGATATTTTACATAGAACACTGCATAATAGACAATAATAACGCAATTGTTAAAGAACACTACATAATATACAACAATAATGTCATTGTTAAAGAACATTTCTGTGGAGCTATAAACTCCATCAACAGAAATTATTTTTGTGGAATTTAATCACCAGATACACCAAGAAATTGGCACACATATTTTACACTGTTTAGAATGTCCTGATAAAAGTCTAGCATCTACTTATACAAATCCAGTAGCAGGAGAATACGGAATTATTAGATTGGAAGAACACTAACATATTACAAGAAAGCTTTAGAAATTTACATAAGTCAAATTTTATTTTACTTATGTATGTTATTGGGTTATTATTGTAAGCATTTTCAAGCAAAAACCACAGACCAAAACATTTGTCTTGTTGTTGTTTTCTTTATCTCTTTAGCAGAAATTGTAATAATTGCTACCTTCATTTATTAGCTCGAATTAATTTAAATAAAACAGTAAAAAGTAATCATGCCCTGGATGAGTGCGATTTGAAAAACAAAGCATGTTGGTGTTTTTGTTTGTTTTGTTTTTTTTTTAATTTGAGGTGACGCTCGTGGTTGTATTTGCAACGACACGCTGCATCGCGGCATTGATTTCGCGTAAAGCGCGAAGCGTTCCAACACGAAGTGTTTCAATTCCTCCAGAACTCATCATCGGTGCTATATACATCATTGAGTAGAGCGTGTTTCCAACCTGTCCGCGAATTCATTGACTTGTTGCTGGTCTACAGACACGAAATCAACAATAGGTCTTAGATTTTTTTCATCGTTAATGGCAAGCGTTCGACGGCCGCCGCAGTCTTAACAATCGGAATAGGCTGTGTTTCTGTTCCCATCATCGCTGCCATTTGTTCTGCGGTTGCTCTCGTGGCTTCTTGATATCCTTTGCGCGTGTGGCTGTCTTGACAGTATAACCAGGTTCTATTTCTGTTCCCGTCATCCCTGCCACTTGTGAAGCGGTTGCTGAGGTCGCGGTTGCAATTTTTGTTGTTGGTTTGATCAACGGTGCAAACGTTTGTTCGAAGCCTACTGTGAGGTCTTCCTGTGCGGTCTGTCGCGACGCAAGCTTATCTTTGACACTTTGCGAACATTTATGTAATCGCGGAAAAGTTCCAAATGTTCCCTGGTAGCTTTGCGGCGTCGGTCTGCAGTCTTTGTTTTGTCTTCGCTGGCGGATTTTGTCATTGTATACATTTATCGTGGTCGTTAAATTGATTTTTCAGACCCGTTCGCGTGGGATACGTTCGTGTCCAGACCGGCGCAATATTTTTTTTGCCCACACCAGTCAAGTCAATCGTGAGAAAACACTACGGGTCTCGGGTGACCTCCGTGGATTTATTTTGAAACTCATCTCACGAATGGTCAAAAACACACCAACAACAACGCACCAGGTCCAGTGAATGTTTGCGAGGCCGTGCTTGGTCGAGGCTGACCCGACGGTGAAAGCAGAGCTTTTAAATTTTCGGTTTTTCTCTTTCGTGTCGATGACACGTTGAATGTCAATTGTTGTATACTTATTATCATGCCTTCATAGTGTGTGCGATGCCGCACAAAAATACGTACTAGAAATCCAAGTAAGGTTGTAATACATAATAACAGAGCCGGAGTCGCTGAACTTGTGCAAAAAAGTTTACGTTCGTGAGAACTCCGATTCTGGATTCTCGGAGGTGATATAGCTGCCGCGCTGACGAAACTCCCCGGGGTACCATGGAGTAAATATCCTGGTGAAAAATATATCCCAGGATAGAATTACTGCGGCCTGGAACACGGCTAGACATACGACTGCGCCATAACCGAACAGCGATCAGAGAACAACCTGTAAACTGCGTTGATGCTGCATGTTACCAACATGATCTTGCCTATAAGGCATCAAATGATTTTCGTGCAAGTCAACGCGCGACGTGAACTTCATCCATGACTTGAATGCGATTGCGGGACCGGCCATCGGAGAAACAATCGCCAGATGGATTGTCAAAGGAAGCATGAAGGCTAAGATTGCACTGGGAGAATCCACTTCCCGTGGGCAAAATCCACCCATCGGAGGTAAAGCCTCGATATAACAAACAGGCATACGAAACTGTCCGCGATATACTACAGTCCGCACGGTTATTGGAAGGGTGAAGCAGCCGTTGGAAAGTTAGCAAGCGCGGCAAAAGTTACTCTCGGGGTCGCCAGAGCATGGCCGGCGAAACAACCATCGTAGCAGGTTTACCTACCCGCGCCAAGGAAAATTTCCCGTGGATGATTTGATGTGAGGACACCCAAAGAAGTTCACCTGGCTGATATTTTGTTTCTGCCACATGATCGGGTACATGCGCGTACATACAAATCGCACTAACCGTCGTGGATGTTGCCAGCAGATACAAAGAAGCCGAGCCACGGACGTCCAAAGATTCAGTAAGTGTCGTAGATGCGTTCAAACGTATCTGCGCACGTGAACCGTTAACATGGCCGCGCCTTATGCAGGTGGACTCAGGCAAAGAATTTATCGGAGCCGTTGACGAACTATCATATGCAGGTTCGTCGTGGGCATGCTGGCGTGCATCGCGACCAGGCCATTGTGGAACGATTCAACCGTACACTTGCGGAACAATTATTTGGGCATCAGTACGCGCAGGAATTGTTGATGAATCGCTAAGCGATTTACAATCGGTCTCGGACCCGGAGTGCTAGCACACTAGAGCGATCTCGTGCGTGGGTAACGCGGTTTCGTTTGGTCACAGCAGCGTTGAACAACGAAATTACACGTATGATTGGGTTGAAACCCGCTGACGCGATTCGGCAGAAAACCATCACAACTCTGAACCGTAAAGCGATTTCGCAACCACCTGCGTTAGACTCAGTCGGGAACAATCTGGTTCGATATCTGTATACACCGCGGGAGTTGGAAGTGGGACAACGTCGTGCTACTGACCCGGTCTGGTTCGTTGATGCATTCATAATCGCAGACCGAATCGACATTCCTGGCAACCAATGCGCTATCATTTAGCGCCGGCGGACGAATTAGCGGTGCGTCGTCGGAGGCAAAACAGAGTGAACGAAGTCCACCGAGTATAGCATTCGTGCGGGAAGAATTACAAATCATTCCGGCGAATACATAATTGCCACCCGAGAAGATGTTTCCGCGACCGAAATAGATTTGCCGCGTGCATGAATTTACGTCGTTGTCGAAGACACTCCACGTACATGTTGTGCTTGAAATCTTTATCGACTACAACCCGGGTGACTCCTTGGTTTTTTTAATGTTTTTGCAGGAGCCTACAGCTCCACTGATGGAACTGGAAGCTCCTACCACGATCGAGTACATTTTGGGTCTCAGTCCCACATATTCCTCAATGGGCTTGCCCGCTCATTCGTATTTGAATTTCCCCACGACTTTCTTGTTGGCGTTGCCGAACAGCGAATGATCCTTCGGGAACTCGCTGGTGTCAAACTCGTTGACAAGCGATGACGCGCCCATGTCCGCGTAGACGTCATTGGCTGTGATGTGCATAAACAATGAATCCGTATCCGTGTACAGCATCTTAATGTTGTCACCGTACCACGGTTTGATCTTGTTGTAATAAAACTCGTACATGAGCAGCTTTGACAAATCCAACACGGGCGCGCCAATGTAGATAGGTTTCGTCAGCTTCAGTCGGGATTTTTTGCTGGTATTGGCAACAAGTCCGCCATCAAATATTTTGCGTGACTCGAACGCCGGATTGGCAAAGTGATGTGGAAGTGCTCATGAACTTTTCATCAGTGGAACTCAAAGCTCAATCACAGATGCAGCAATGTGTCGCCGCGGAAAACTCGGAAATATTATCATGAGTCATAATCATGTCTGCGGGCAAGGAAAGTTGTTGTCGAATCCATTTCGGTTTAACTTCGAGCGATTTAAGAAACACCTCAACTGAACCCCGGCCGCGTTACAACACTGGGGGCTCGGATGCTCCGTCGCATTTGACAACAGTGTAGCAAAATCCGCATGGGACTTGTTCGGCAGCTTGCGTTGTATTTGATTGAACCGCGGGTGGTGACTTCTGGTCGTTAGAACCTTCGGTTGAGAAAGCAGATCTTTCCACGGGGACATTCAAGCATTCAAAGTCCGCGTAAATGATATGGAACTTTCTTCTCCCGTTGCACAGCCGTGAATTTCAAAATGTTCTTGCCAGGTTCCGGCTTCTCGCTGACTCTCCCGCAGTAAGAGTCACGGTCGTCAAGCAACTGTTGCGTGCTGAATACATGCATGCAACGTCGACACGGAAACTTTTTCGTCTTATGCTTGCTGTACCGGTAAACCATTCGTGAAAGATCTTTTATCCATACGTAAGGATGCCACGCCTCTGAACCATACAACAACAACAGCTCAATGTTGAATCGCCTGCATTAATCTGTGTGTGTGTGTGTGTGTGTGTGTGTGTGTGTGTGTGTGTGTGTGTGTGTGGAATAATAGAATCGGCTGAAGACCACTGTTCCAAGCGAACACATTAATAAAGATGTCAGTGTTGAGTCGTTCATACTTGCCGATGTCAGTAACCTGTACAGGAAATTCTATGTTACCAAACTCGAGTTCACCTATGTACTGTTTGTATTGTTTATGCTGATCTGTATTATCGCGTGCGGGATGCAGCGCGGATAAGATCGCACATTCGAAACAAGGGTTGTCGTCGTTTTTCACATTTATTACTGCCCGCGGTGGAATATACCTTGGTGTCGGAATATAATTCAACCCGCGGAAAGGCTTGTACGGGGAAATATGAAGATGAACTTCCATGCATCTGAAAAGCATCCATTCTGAACCCTCTCTGGAGTGTTATTCAAACTTCTCAAATATCTTTGCATAACCTTTGTCGATTTCATCACTGATGGTCTCAGTTTCTTTGCGGTTCAAGACCAAAATGGCACCGCTAGGAAACCACCGCCGTGAGGTTATAGATGGTGTAAAGCCTTCTCCGGTTAAATGACCAGGCGTGGTAAATTTCACACCGAGAATAATCTCCACCTTGAATCCGGACTTGCGTGGTAAAGCCACCGAGTGCTGCAACGTTGATATGATCGACATACGCATGGTCGAGAGAAGCTTCTCAGCATATCTGCCTGGTTTGTATGTGTGTGGGATGATTGCCCGGTGATCTTCGAAATCATCAACGCGCCTGTGCAACTTAAACTTGGGGACTGGAACTCGTTGACGAACTTACACGGCAGCTTCAGCGCCAATAGTAACTGCGATGCGTTGGCGATTTTGTTAATCGGCGACCACACGTGCGATTTCGGCCCGCCTGGCCTGTGAAGGAGTTTTTATACGTAACTGTGCTGCCTTTACACGAAGCTGTCTCACGGTCGGACGCGGCTCATCCAGCGAAAGTCCTAACATTACAAGTATATCTGTGTTTTGCTGCACCTCTCGGTAATCTTATTCCATGGTCTCGCGCGAATTTTTTTAATTCATTCACAGTAGGCAGAACTCTTATAATAGAAGCATTATCTAATTGCTTATTCAACTAATAACTTTTTGTAATATCATTTTTACTTTACTAGATCAGAAACCGCAATCGTTTCAATACTGGATATTATTTCATTGACTTTTGTGTCTTTTTCTTCGGGTTTTTCCTCGACGGCATCAACATTTGCATTGACAAGTTTTTGCCGTCGCGCTATAATACTCGCGTACAGATCAACATGGTCGGCATAGCTGATTACGCGATTTAACTCCGATACCGCATCGCTGGCATGGTCGGGCACCACCGGTGCCAACACGTAACACGAGCGAGTGAGATTTACAATACTCGTAATGGCATGTTCAGCCGTAAAGTTCACGTCGACCAAGGCAAAAACCTTTACATTTGTTACGTTCCAGTGCCATTAAACTTTCTATATACACGCGGATTCTTTTTTTTTTAAATATAAAATACTGTTTATCTATCCTCGAGTCATGGTGAGTTCAACCGAAAACGGCCTTTTATCAGATTATGCTGCACTGGATGGTATATGATAACACGACTAAAGTCATCCGTAATAAAAACACTTGAAGCCATCATGGTAATGTTAAAAGACTGGATACCGTCTCGCAAACAACCTATTTTACCACGCGGCAGCCTCCTCAGCTTGGTATCAAATAACTCTTCCTGTGCAAATAAAATTTTCTTCAAGCGGGTATTTGGCAAAATCACTGCGCATTGACCGTTGCGATAATGCATCACACCAACTCGAAACTGACCATTTATTGTACATTCACATCTAAGAATTTTAAACAAGTTGCAGTTCTTGTCTTTGAACTTAAAATTCCCTTCAATTACCGTACCGTCCCTGATTATTGACTGTATGGGTTCTGTGTCTTTGCACTGAAATAACTTTTCACAGATATCCTGCCATTTCACCAGGCTGCGTATTATTTCCACATATTCTTTGTTTCGCAAATTAATTCATTGTTGTGCATACGTGTGAGTGTCATTGGTGTTTCCGTATACTATGCCGAAAGCATTTCTCTAATTACAGTGGTATTTGCTATCTTCACTGGTCATTTTAATGTCGTCTCTGTCCTCGCTAGTCATTTCACTATTTTTGCTGGTTACATCACCATCCTTCTTGGTCATATCACTGGACATGTCGCTATCTTCGTTGACCATTTCGGTGTCGCTGGGTGATTCAGTCAACGTCAACGATTTAAAAGTTTCATGCACAATATTATACAATGACTTTTCACATTTCATGGGCGTCCGCAGGAATATTTCCGAGGGGGAGTCAAGCCGTTATCAGGGTGGGGGGTGGGGGTCAAGCCATAATCTGGCGGGGGGGGGGACGTCAAACGGTAGTGATTTCGACATTGAATATATATATATATATATATATATATATATATATATATATATATATATATATATATATATGTACTCGCTGCGATTATTTAACATAATATTGTCACACTAATGGAACCAAACTCCACTCAAATTGGTATTTCTTTGAGATTTATAGACACACTGCTATCACGTATATTTGATATACGCCAGTACAATGCTGTTCAGATGCAGTTCTAAAAATCAACTTTAAAACAGTAGTGAGGTTCGGGGGGGGGGGGGGTCCTCAAAGCGATCTAGAGTGCGCGCAAAGAGACGTCGCGCGGGTTGCTGTGGCCCAAGAATACGCGGACCCGTGCAGAGTTTGGTTTCGAAACCGTGCGGGTTTAGATTTGAAAAAACCCGTTCGCGCGCGAGTTTGTGCGCGCTAAGAATGCACTCGCGCTGCACTCACGACTGACGCGGGAGCAAAGTTATGGTGGCAGAAGGCTCGAACCCGTATCAGTAAAAAGTATCTCAAATCCCAATAATCCCACTACTTCATTTCTTGTAATGTATCGGTCCGTTTCTCCAACCGTCCATTATCCAAACTTTTTTTCAGGGATATAAACCCAACAAGAAACCTTCAAGACCGTTTAATATTCAATGAAATTTGGTACACAGATTAGACTAATCATGTAGCTGTGCCTTAGCTTCTATTTCCTTGGCATAATATAGACAATAATATGTTCAGAGTGCCGTTAAAAACCAGCAATAACAACGTTTCCGGTGACGTTACACCGGCACTTTTCACTGGTGATCATCGTTCGTTTTGCACATGTATATTTAAAACACTTATTCATAAGAATTTGCATATTTGTATTAATGGTAAATCGGTTCTTCTTAAAAGATAATTTATACAAAATCAGGAGAGAACGATCCACTTTTGTCAATCATGATCCTGTAATTCTCAGCAAAGTATTTTCAAAAAAGAAAAATAGATAAGTTCATTTAAACATGATAAACACACAATTACAATAAATGCTATATTTTTATGTAAATTTTATTTGTTTTCATCGTGTGAGTAGGCCTGTAACCTGCAAATGTTAAATCGCAGGTAACAAACCCAGTCAATGTACTTATATGGTTACCTATTGTCCTGTCTTACGTCCTTCACAGCACATCATAGACTTGATCTAATAATGATCCTAGACATTATGAATTAGATGAAATTTCTGGATAAAGTTGCTTATTCTTTAGACCAGTGGTTCCCAATCCCCGGGTCGCGAGGACCCAATACTGGTACTGCATTTTGGGTCGCAAAAGATGGTATTTAGAGCCGCGATCAAAAAAGTTTGGGAACCACTGCTTTAGACCATGTTGTAAAATATATATATATATATATATATATATATATATATATATATATATATATATATATATATATATATATATATATATAATATGTATGTATATATATATATATATATATATATATATATATATATATATATATATATATATATAGTTGACAACTTAAAATGCAGCGCACTAATTGTCAATAAGAATGTGCAATTGGCCATATCTGAATCGAATTTCTGAACTTGCTTTATTTCACTTGAATAAATAGCATATGAACCATCTACATCACAAAGGATTTCAGCAATATTTTATTTGTCTTCATGTTACAAAGCGCTGATTACAACTACTGACTTGCTTCAATCTTTGGCAGAGAACTGTTCGTGGCTGGGATACCTTTTAAATTGAAGTATATCGTTCAGCAAAATTAGTACAATATTCATTTTCATGAGGGTTTCGATAAAAGATAAATCACATGTCGATATTGTGAAACCAAAGAAAAAAAAACATATGTAGTAAAACTTGTTGGGAATAAACACTCATTTGAGTGACACGCTAAAGTCAGCATAAAACGGAAAAGCAAAAAGGTTAATTTCCATTTGATTTCGTTTATTAAAAAAGCTGAAAAAGAAGCAGTTGTCAAAGTCAAGAAACTAAGAACGAAAGTACTATGTTACTTCATTAAGTAAAAAAATAATGCTCTTTTAGTTTTATGAATCCATCATGCTGAAACTCATCTTTTTGCAAATATGTCAAAAGTAACGAACATTTCAGAAAAATATAAGAATTCCGCAATAACAACAAGATTTCCTTTAGGGGACAACTGTGTTTTCTTGTTTCTTTATGTACATGCATAGAGATTATATCATTAACGGCTCAAACGTTCATATGTAATCTAATTCGCAAAATCAGACATATCGAAGTCTGTTTACACACCAAACAGCATTTAACTTTTACAAATTCTCAACAAGGTACAGTTTATGGTAAAGAATATTGAGAGTTCAATAACTGCTTGTAAAACAAAATTATCAATGTGTATCCAACACTTACGCTCATTTTATTTATTCTGTTTGTTCAGTAACGAACATCTAAAAATTTATCTATGTATAAAAATCTAAAATTTTGTTCACAACAGAACACAGATATTTATATATAGTGCAATGTAAAACAGCCTAAATCATTAAGTGCGTCTGAAATGCACCTGATTTTTTTGGTCGAATCGTGTGAAATAGTATACATTTTGTTCAACAAAAAAAAAAAAATTAAATTCCCTTAAGGCTTTACGTTTGTATTTCAGCCCCGGTTTTTGTCATCGATTCCAGAAAATAATAATGTAGAAATATTCGTTACTTTTAAGAAATGTTCGTTATAACAGCATTCAGCAATTCAAAATGTCACGTGTATGTGATTTTGTAGTAACATAATGTTTCAAGCTAACAATGGATTGTACATGGTGTATGTACTTCAATTCATTATACTATCACGGTAATCTAAAACACGTGCAATACAGGTATAAAAGCAAGAACCGTATTTAACGTTTATTGTTGTCAATTTTACACATCTTTCGTTTCAAACGGTTAACTTTAAAATTGAATTAAAACATCGAGCTTTTACTTAACAATGGCATAAAACTGCGATATAAACCGTGAAAAATTTCCTTGCCGACAATTTTATCAGAAAAGTTTTTGAACCAGTACAAGTTCGCATGCTTTACACATAAGAATTAAGCCTAACTATTGTTTAATGCATTTACACATGCCTGTCTACATAATGACATATCCGCTGCAATATAAAACTTGTTGATACCCGCTTACAGAACTACAACTCGCTGGTATTTATCTCTTTAGATAAACTGTTAAATTGCTAACAACTGCGTCTTCAGGATGGCGGAAACGATTCCAGACATACTCTGACGGCAAAAAGACCTAACAGTTTTGATAGTACGTAGTTTCAAATTATGTTGTAACGAACTTTTCAGTAACGAACATTTCAGTAACGAACCTTTCAGTAACGAACATTTCAGTAACGGACATTTCAATACAGTCCTCTTTTGAGTAATTCGAGTATATGAAACCATGCGAAGAGGGTCATATCTGGCAAGAAAGTATTTGAAATTATTAATCACAACTAACCTACCACTCTCGTTCTTTATTATCAATAAAATGCATATTAACGAACATTCCCAGCAAACAACTTCCCACGCCAGTTTGAAATGCAGATATGACTTGCAATTGAGATATTCATGAGTTTAACGATAATTGGAGATGGCATTCGTCTGAAAGACATGTAGGCGAAATATAATGCATATCTTTATAAATAGAATACATTTTCTGACTGTTTATAATCACGCTTGAGTGCACTTATATATATAGTTTAAACGCACGCCAGCACAATCCTTACTATTTAGTGCCAGATTAAAATTTTAGTTCTAAAAACTTAAAGGGAAAAATTGTGAAAAACTTTAGAAAGATAAACCCTTCACATAAACGTTAATATGTAGTCATTCAGGCTAAAATGAAAAGATCTTAAAAAGGTAAAAATATAAAGATACAAAATTGTTAAAATCTAAAGGAAGAAAAACCTTTCCAAATAAAAGTAAATATTTTTCTTACAAGATAAAAGGCAATAGATGCCAACATTTTTTTTAACAACTATATAAAAAATAGCAAGAGTCCCTCGATGGGACTGATGCTCTACCGGGCAATAAGAATTTACAGGAATTCAAGATAAGACCGTTTCTTCCTTTGAACTGTCGAGTGTTGAAACTCTCTCTGATATTCTTTAGCGATAACAAGATTTTCAAATTAGCTACTGTGGTACACATATTGGATGTCTGCTTGGCACCATTTTCATTTAGGACAAAATAGACATCATTAGAAGTCTTTTGGTGAAAACCCCATTTCATAATGATCATCCATTCAGGTGGAGTAGTGACAACAAGATTTTTATGACAGTCGTCGTGGCAGCCATATTAGATGTATGACTGGCACCATTTTCATTTAGGACCAACTAGGTGTCATAAGAACTCTTTTGGTCAAAACCCCATTTTGCTATAGCCATCCAGTTGGAGAGGAGTATAGATAATTATATTTTCAAGATATGGCTTTTCATTCAGGAGGAGTAGCAATAAGAAGATTTTCAATATGGCTGCCGTATGAAATCTTCTGGTGAAAAAACCCCACGTCAATATGACTTTCTGTTCAAGTAGAGTTGTGATAACAAGATTTGTAAGATGGCTGCCATACAGGATGTCAGATCGGCACCATTTTCATTTAGGACCAAGTAGACACCATACGAAGTCTTTTAGTGAGTACACCATGTTGATATGACCATCCATGTAGGAGAAGTAGCGATAACATGATTTTCAAGATGGCTGCTGTGGCAGCCATATCGGATGTCCGCGCAGCAAAGTTTTCATTCAGGACCAGCTGATTAATGTGTGTGTGTAAAGTTTCAAGGTAAATCGTCCAAGTAGTTTAAAAGGAGTGGTGATAACAAATTGTGCTAACGAACGGGCGTACGACAGACGATGGACAACTGACAACAGACCACCCCATAAGCTCTTCTGGTCTATGACCCAGTAGAGCTAAAAATAAAAAAAACGGTTAAAAGTTGTAAAGTCAGAAGAAAGTGAGCTCTAACGACAGGCAACTTCTTAACCGAGATTTATTTCAACAATAATGGCGGGGAAGAGAATTTTAAGTGGCTGTTTATGGTAAATTATTGACTAATATAAGAGGAAAGTTTGTATTTAATTTCGAATTATTCCAGAATAACTCTGAATTATTCTTGTCCCTGGTTATTGTTTAACAATGGAGAGTATATAATTACCAACAATGGATGATTGTGTGCACTTTCCTCTCACGAGTTTTACTTTTAAGCAGTTCTGAAGTTCTGAGGTGCCTATGTATTAGGAAAGGTCTTTCCCTTGTAGAAGGCCACTTTATGCTGCACCAAGGTAGAGTATTTTTACCACTTTGTCCCCCTCACAACAGTCGCTCCCTCTTGTAAGTAACCATCTTGGCCATTTAGAACACTTACAGCGCACATCAAGAGAAATAAAGAAAAAGAAACAAAGAAAGGTTGGAAAATTAGACTTGAAAGACTGTCTTATTGTTACGTTATTGAGATCAAAGTACATGTATTATACCTAATTTGAAAAGTCTGCTTGTTTCAAGAACTAGTACATTCAAACCCGTCTTATGCAGCGTCCTGTGGTGAGAAATGGCCTCTAAAGACAGGTGGCTGCTTTATAGGGTTTATTTACACAATAACGGCAGCGAATAGAATATAAAAAGTGGTTGTTTATGGTAAATTATTGCTTAATAATTCAAACATTTTGCCAAGCCTTTGTAACAAGGATTTTTAGATTGGTTAAAATCTCATCACGTGACACAGAAAATTCTAAATTATTAGTTCATAACAACAGAAAGGAACTACTAATGTATTCATGCGCCCTTCTTGTGTGTTTTGGCAATATTTGTAAACAATGGTTAAAATATAGTTGTTATTTATTTTTTGAGATTCGTTATTATTTGTATAACTGTCTGTAGTGTAAAATCGATTTTCAAGCTTCATTAATCCTGTAAAATATCAAGTTCAATTCTTAAATACAAGTGACCTTTGAAGAAAGTTTGACTGTATTTAATTTCCAACTGAATTATTGCAGCTAACTTCTGATTAATTTCTGTCTGATTAAATCTTGTCTCTGGTTCTTGTTCAACAATAGAGAGCACACAATTACTGGCAATGGGCGATTCTTTGCACTTTCCTGTCACAAGTTTTACTTCTTAATACAGAGGTTATTTTTCTGAGAGGCCCTCTTTGGAAAGGCCTCACCCTGATAAGAAGCCATCGAATCCTTCACCAAGGTAGAATATTTTTGCCATTGTTTCCTTCTCACCAGAGACCATGCCGAATACCAAAGTCGTTGAATGTATTCGAATACAATTCGAATATTCGTAGATGTCAATGAACCTATCAAATCTGTATGATTGTGTGTGTCTACCTTGGTTTTTATTGACACTACAACCCTACGACCTCCACTCCCCAAGCCGCATCACAAACAGTGAACTCAGTCATCTATGTATAATTAAATGACATCATGAGTAATCATTTTTTGGGGGGTGGGAGGGAGGGATTCAGACTTATAATCAGATTAATATACTTTTATTTTCCCCTGTTTATCTTCAAAGTCAGTATGACCAAAAAACATTCGTTTAATGATGAACGTACCAGAGGTAACAAATGGCATTAACTCTCGATTTCAGTTCAAAAAACGTTCGTTTAATGATGAACGCACCAGAGGTAACAAATGGCATTAACTCTCGGTTCAGTTAAATGTAGGACCTATCTAAATAAATTATATAGGAAGTGATTTATTCACAAAGAAAATCGCACAGATCGGGGACAGTCGATGACTCAATTATTTCTGAATGTCAACGTGCAAACTATGCAATTTAGACCGAAATACAGGATTACAAGTATTTAGTGCAATAGTGCTAAAATTCCCAATTAGGTTATATTGTTGAATGGCGATGGAGACTTCACTTGCGAAAGTGCAGTAATCAAACGAAGATGGCAGTAGATTTGTCAAAGCTTGTAAAGTGCAGTATTAAAAAGGAGAATACAATAACGAAGACTATATGCATAAACAAACTGGTTTATTTCACGAAATACAAACGACACATGCGAACGAACCCTTGAACACAGTAAGCCTCGAGGAAATATCTGAAAATCTCTGTAAATAAATGGAATAAGAGATTATAAGACTAAACAATTGAACAACCAGTTAGCAACACAGTGTCGCAGTCCATAAAAAAACTGTTTCACATACATCCAGATCATGTCGAAATAATGTTGTTAGCGCATTTCCAACCCTTCAGTGAATCAGTTGCTATATTATGAATCAAGTTTGGAAAGTGCCAGAAGTAGTGGTAGGGAGGTTATTTCTGACGACTGAGAAGACTCGGGGAAGACTGGTACACCTTGTTCTTCTTTCGAAACGGCAGTAGACTTTGTTTTGGCGGCATCAACCAGCTGGGATGTACCAGGGGTTCCTTGGGAGAGATCTTCGATACCGTGTCGAAACATTCCCGTTAAAAATATTATCTGGTTCACTATGTCGGGGTCTAGACTGGCCCTTCTTGTGGTAACCAGTTTGCCGGTGTCGGAGAAAATTTTCTCTGCAGAGATAGACGTTCCTGGAATGCATATACACTTTCCCACAAGTCTAAAATATGTGTCCTGATGTTGGCACCACCAGTCCATGGGATATGTAGATGGACCACAAGAAGTGTCTTCAGAGGTGGTACATATTTCAGATGCTTCAGTTAGGTCTATTGTGTCACCAAGAAAGAAGTCCATTGCTGATACTTCTGTATTTTCTTCCTTCACTTTGCTGCTGGAACATTTTAAGGTGTGGCATGAAATGCAGGGCATGCGTCTGCATCCATGAGACAGACAGCACTCTGATAAACGGCGTCTATTTCTGATGCCAAGGTTAGTATTTGTTCTTGAACTTTACGTCGTTGGTCCTCTGATAAAAATCGCTGGACTTTGTTTTGTAAATCCAGCGCTCATGCTAATAAAACAGCATGGAAACACAGTACATCATTTCATCCTTGGGTATTCTAGATGACAAGTCTTTAGTAACATTCTCTTTAAACAATACAACGGTGCGACTGTCAGATTCAGTGACCGACACATGATTTCTGAGCAAACCGAGTGCAATAGGATACACAATACTCCGAGCTGGGAATTCCTCTCAACACAAGGCAGTTGTTGCAATCTGGAGAGGTTTCAGTGCTGGTGTTATTTCCTCTATAGTTCTCCACACTTCGTCACTGAACTCTAAAGATCGGGCTTCTGAAGGTCTAACAATATCGGTATAGTGCGAGACTGCAAAAATTGCAAGCCTCTGCTCAAGAAGGCGCTCAAATATAAAATAGGTGGAATTCTATCTAGTTGGTGTATCCTGCAGTAGAGAGTGCATTGGCAGAGACAACTGATTTTGCCATACTTTTAAAGCATTATTATCAAGGGCTGATCTCCCAAAGTGAACTACAAGTTTTCTTCCTGTTGCAGCTGCAGTTGAAATTAAAGCAATTTTTTAGACCCGCCTTCACACTAAGCTGCAACGCGTGAGCAAAACAATAGACATGTGGCCAACTTATACCCTGACCATGGTTACCATATTCCCAGCAGTATCTGTGATGATGCTAGCAATTGAAATGTGTGATACTTTGAAATCTGTAAAGATGTCCTCAAGAATTTCTTCAAGATTCTCACCTGTACGGTGCTCTTTAACCTCAATGGTAGCGAAGATTTTTTTTTTTTTTTTCATTTTCCAATCACCATCGATGAAATGATCTGTGTTAGGTAACCCTCAGTGGCCCAAGATGTCAGCGTGTCATTGGTAATACTATGAACTGCTGTGTCTGCAACACTTGCCAACCAGCATATCCGTAAAATCGTAGTACTAATAACAGCAGTAATTGTCATGATTGTGTGAGTTGGTACTCGATATGTAAGGTCTAGAATAGACACAAATTTTCGGAAACCAGCGCCACTGACTACACTTAAAGGACGCATATCTAAGGCGCACATTTCGACCAAAGAATCTGTGATCGCCTGCCAGTTTTTCTTGGATTTTGTCCTGCGGAAGGATAAGGTTTGAGTTGGTCCTAAGGACGTTTGGCCTTTGGCAGGCGAGGGAAGGAGGAGCAATTGTCCCCGGGCGCTGAGCGAGGGCGGGGGCCGTCGGGAGCTCTATTTTTTTGCAGCTGTAACCGGGGCGTAGATGGGATGAGGGGAGAAGTGTTAAAGGTTGGCAACTGACATAAAAACTGTTCTTTGTGGAAAGGTAGGGACGCCACAAAAGAACATTGCCCCTGGGCGCCTCGAACACTCGCGCTGCCAGTGCGTTTGGCTGCTGCACGCTGACTGTCACCACCTCCAGCGGTCCTGCTGGGCTTGGATTCTTCCAACCTACTGATACAAATTTCACTCGCATCCAAGTCTTGCTGTTGTTTCTCATGTTTGATTACAATTTTCTGAAACGTAACGATGTTAATTTGTCGAACAGAAACATGTTATATTAATGAACTTAATCCCAGCTCCTGGTGTAGATATTGTGATTTTTTTCAGAGCTGTTGCTAATAATTAATTTATTTATTCATATGCGATTATTTATTTATTTATTTGAGATATCAATATTAGAGAACCCACACCTTACTATTTCCTCATTTCGAAATTTCCATTTCAACAAAATTGCCTAACTGTGATGGAGATCATTTAGAGTTGGTTTCTGTATGTTTATTTAGAAATCATACCCTTTTTATTTTATTTATAGTAATCTTGTACAGAAAATACCAGAATTAATTTTGATACGTCGATTGATAATTTGATTCATAAAAGCTTTGTTAACTTTTATATGACCCCCGTTCTATAGGCCTATTATGATTTTTTTAAAAATCAATACACGTTATCTTTTCCAGAGCGCCTGAATGACAATGAATATTAATGACGATGTTGTGAGCAATGTGACTTTTCGGAATGTTGACATGCTTACTTTGTGAGTGGTGTTTAAATTTCATGTGGTTTAGAAGGTTTGGTGTTGTTCATTGTAAACCAATTATGTATTGAAAAGTTTACATTTTGCCTTGTTCGTTTCTTTTAGAAAATGCTGCCAAACTGTATGTACTACGTCAAAGTTGTCAGCAGCCTTCTCAGCAGTGATACTGATAGCACGGTCGACTGCTTAGTCTGGTTGTAGTTTTCATCACTCTCTAGGTAAACAAACGAATAGTCGAATGCCGATTTTCTATTTGAATATGAACACAAAAACATTCTGATTCGAATGTTCGGACATTCGTTTCAGCTCTATTAAATTCGAAGGTCTTATTTCATTTCTAAAAATATCAGTCAGACATCGATCCCACTACACTGTACCATCTTGTATACTTTTCCGAAATTTCTTGAACTTCTAAACTTTCATATTTCTTTTTAAAAAATAGGCTGATTATTTCTTTTAGTTAGATGAAGCCCCCCCCCCCCTCCTCTCCTCTTGCACCTCTGATCTATAGTATCTACAGCAAATGCCTAAAACTTTTTGATTTTGCCATAAAATAATTTCAGCTATATGGAAAGGGAGAGAAGGAAAGGGAGAGAAAGAAAGGGTGAACATTGTTCCCATGTTTTCATTACACAATATTTCAGCATCAGCCAGTTTAACTGATAATGTTTATAGTCACACTAAATTATATGTAATAATAATTATGAAATACTTCTAGTGATACATTTATGGTGCAAGATGCAAGATATATATATATATATATATATATATATATATATATATATATATATATATATATATATATATATATATATATATATAAGAAGTTGTAAAAAATATTTATCTACATCTTCATAAATACTCATGCCTAAAAGGAATGAAATTAGAAGAGAACACAATATATCACTATACATGTCAATTTGGAAATACTTTTTATTTCAGCTGTATATAAAGAGATGAATAATTACACTTTTTAAATATCCATAAAAACTACAAGAAATGTCAGTCATGACAACATAATGACAACAATTCCGAAATGTTATTGCAATAGGAAAGGAAGGACACAGATAAAAGACACAGACTAGACTTATTGCTTAGATACAAATAGTATCAAAATATCTTGATTTAGAAATGTATATGTACCAAATTCTAAAAAGGTATTTCTCTGAAGAAAACAAAATTATAGCTCTTCAAGTAATGACAATCATTTCTGAATATTCTTCTCAGGCTAAAGAATAAAAAAAGCAAGGAAAATGAGGCAAATGTTTTTTTGTTTTTTTTTAAGTCATAGTTTCCAGCTTTATCCATTTTGTAAGTGAATTTTTTATTCAAAAGAACCAACATATTGTCCCTGCTTACACTAAAGCTGAACAACTGTGCAATCTATCCAAAAGCAAATTAAAGTCACTTGCAAACCAATCATGTTGTTTCACAAAACGGCATATACGGTGGCATGTTTTATTCATATATGATGGTTAGATCATTTAAAAGAATACCAAAACACAGCAAATAAATAATGATTGACTTTAGAAAAAATGTTTACCTGATACTTAAATATGGCATTCATTTCCATCACATTTTTGTTAGAAAAAGGATCGTTTCCTGCCCTCTTCTTTTTTCCACATGTAAATATTCATTAATACCTATTCTATACATCTGCACAAAATTGACATGACAGTAAATGCATGAAACTTATTACTTATCTCTTACAGAAACTATGAAACTGTCCACTCTTCCTAATGAGGTACATGTATATAATTGATATACTAGTAATTGTATTCAGCAATGCATATTGATATATACTGGCTTAACAATGAACAAGAGCACCGTGAACACATTATACGCCTGCCACGTGTTTAATAGTCCTCTATGTAGGTACTAGCAGAGTATGATAGACTCTGGAGATTATTGATAACAGGGCTTGGTTACATCAGCCTTTTGTCAATGTGTGTACCTAGTCTTGAACTAAACTTAACGTGCAGAAACCATTTGTTTCTTATTAGACTTACCATGACTGTGGTCTCTAACCCTTAGACCCCAGAATCTATAGGTTTCTTTAGTTTCTTTATTACTCTAAGTGCAAGCCAGCCACAAAGTTTGGTCAAAGAACTTACACTAAAAAAAGTTCTTTCTGGATAACCCATATTTCTTCGAGTCACAATGACCTTAACCTATGACCCCAAATTCAGTAGGCCTCTTCTATACCCAAATTCAGTAGGCCTCTTCTATACCCAAATTCAGTAGGCCTCTTCTATACCCAAATTCAGTAGGCCTCTTCTATACCCAAATTCAGTAGGCCTCTTCTATACCCAAATTCAGTAGGCCTCTTCTATACCCAAATTCAGTAGGCCTCTTCTATACCCAAATTCAGTAGGCCTCTTCTATACCCAAATTCAGTAGGCCTCTTCTATACCCAAATTCAGTAGGCCTCTTCTATACCCAAATTCAGTAGGCCTCTTCTATACCCAAACTGCACATCTTCCACAAATTTTGGCAGAGATACTGCACGGATTTTATCTGAAGGGGGAACTCCCCCTTGTTACCAAAACGAGAGGGGGGGGGGGGAGAAGAAATCGCCATAGATTATTATTTACCCCAACACTTAAATATCCGTATCTCTTTCTTCTTGCTCCACTGTTTGGTCTCTGTTGAAATCAAAATCCTCATAGGATTCCCCCTCCAGTTTTACAAGCATTAATCTGTTGACTGTTTCTGATCTTAATCTGTTCCTTATTTGTGTATGAATAGTGTTATGTACCGAGACCTCCCTTGCATAGCCTGCCGTCTGAAGGGACATATGCATAGCTAGCTTGGCCAGCTTCAACAAGTGGTAAACAGTTCTTGATGGTTGTTTTGTAGAATTTTCCACAGTTACCAGATATTGTCTGATGGATATCTCTGCTTCAAAATACATGTAATCTGGCGACTTGGCATGTCGTGTAAGAGTTGACGTCCTAAAATTCAAATGGTGATTTCCGACATAAAAGGGTTATTTTTTCCCACAATTCTGGCAAATATTACACAACATACCTCTTGTATTGGTGTTGTGTTGTAACCATATGTACTGTAACATCCAAGATTTCGGAAACTTTGAATCAGATCGTGGTTTCTTCATCGGCAGTTCATCTAACCCGGTATCTGACATCATCTTAGAATTATTGACCTCTGTTTGGTGAAAAAGTACACTTCAACATTTCCTTTCTTCATTCTGCCATACACTTTACACATTCATGCCAGTTCTGACTTGAAGTTTAAAAGAATCAGTAATTTTCTGCTCATCCATGCTCGACTTACCTTCCAGAAATGGACCAAAATTCATGCATGTGCAAATATGAGGAAAGGGCATCAATTGCAGAACCCCTGTAGTACACAACTTTTTCTGTTATAAATAATCGGCATGATTTCCAAGCATCCTTTTGTATTATAACCAACATCTGTATACTTTGGAATGGACAGAGGTATTTTTATCAAATAGGTATCCTTGCTTTTTAATTTTGTTTAGATTCTTTTCTATTCAGTTTATCTTAACAGTTCAATAAAAGTTATATACTGCACAGAGTGCCTTTTTTTTATGTGTGACTTTGAATTTGCGGGAGTTCTGATTAGTGCTTTCTAAGTGCACACAATTTGTAACTTTTTTGCATGATTTGCGCATTCTTGCGCCCTGGCAGCATCTCTGTTTTGATCAAGGTACATGATCTAGAACTGAAGTTATTAGGCAAAAACTATTTTTCTTCATTCAGTCACAGTGACCTAGACTTCTGACTTTTTGATCCCCAAATCAATAGGCTTCTTACTTACCCCAAGTTCAAACCCATCCACAAAGTTTTGCCCAGCTCAGTGACGTAGAACTAATGTTAATGTGTGGAAACCATTTTTCTTCTTTCAGTTACCATGATCTTGACCACTGGCCTTTTTGACCCCAAATTAATAGGCTTCTTCCTTACCCCAAGTACAAGCTATCCACAAAGTTTTGTATCTGTAACTTGGAAACTGTAGATGGTGGACAACTCAAGTTATTTTATGGAAACAAAATTGGTAACAGACAGATGGATGGACAACATTACAACACAATACTTTAATGCAGGTGTAGAAAAACAAAAAAAGAATTGCCAACAAGTCATGAGAGAAACATCTAAGCTACCGAGTTTATTCTGATGATAAGAAATGCAATACATTCATTATACTACAGCAATTTGATTTTCATTTCACATATAAATATGTTATGAGATTTTTCAACACCCATTTCCCATACAAACTCACAATAATACTCCTGTGGTCATTCATCAAAGAAATAAAGGAGATACTAGTGCTTTCCATATTAAATTCTGGGACTAAAATTGCTAGTGATCTTGCATAGATAATATAATGATTTCTAGAGGCTCTCTTACATGAGTGCTCATTATATATGTATGAAACATATTGAGTAACATGCAGGGGCACCAAAAAAAATAGATTTTTTTTTTTTTGCTTAGGGCACCCAAAAAAAAGAAAAAAAAGACAATGAAATGAATTACATGGGGGGGGGGGGAAGGGGCACCATAATCTTTTTAGTGCGTAGGGCCTCTAAAGGTCTTAATCCAGCCCTGGTCACATGTATTATATGTTGGAAGCTGCTTGCAGTAAGTGGCATATTATATAACTTAAGGAGTTTTATAGATCTATCTACTGAATGTAAAATTGATATTCTATTTATCACAATGTTGCAAAGACTCTGACATGATGATGTTAATGTAACATTTCTATGTGTCATATTACTGTGTGACGTGATATTTATGTCATGACACTGTGATGCCAACCCAAGACTGTATTACATGACATTAATGTAACACTGCCATGTGTTATACCACTGTATGACATGTGATATTTATGTCATGGCACTGTGATGCCAACCAGATTGTATTGTGTGATGTTAATGTAACATTGCCATGTGTTACATCACTGTATGACATTGATATTTATGTCATGACACTGATGTCAACAAAAGACTATTACTTGATGATGTTAATGTAACATTGCTATGTGTTATATCACTGTAAAACATGATATTTATGTCAGGACACTGTGATGCCAACCAAAGACTGTCTTACATGATGTTAATATAACATTGCTCTGTGTTATATCATGTATGATACATGCTATTTATGTCATAACATTGTAATGCCAACCACTATGGAAGTTATGTAATAAATTTGCAGTTCTATTGTACGTACATGCATACAAGTCTGATCAAACTGCAAACTGCAGAGACACCCAGATCTGCCATTGCATAATGCAAATTAAGTAGTTCCAACCTGCTTTTGTCTCCATTAATGACAATATCATTAATTGTAAATTCCTTAAGAGAAAGAAGATCAATCACACAATGCTAGTTTCCTAGTTACAGACCTTGTGTATTCACTGAACTGACCAATAGCCAAGCTCTACCCAACTCTTGCCAGATGTCAATCTTTGTTTATACCACTAAACCAATAAAATCTTTAGACACGTTAAGTGTGAAACATTATGTAATTATGCCTGGAGTGCTAAGATTGTCTAACTTTGCAGCAACATGGTCCGTATATACTCGCGTATAATCCATGTCCAAATGCAAACAACATAGACCCTGATCTGCCATCACATAATGCCCTGGCAGATTAGGGTCTATGTTGTTTGTTCTACTGAGTAGTCCTTACAAACTGCATAGACCCAGATCTGCCGGCACATTATGCAACGGCAGATCTGGGTCTTTGCAGTTTGCAGTTAGTATTCACTTATACGCGAGTACTTACAGTGGTTCACTGACTGTCTTACACAAAAGCAGTTTTCATCAACATTTCTAACATATTTTTCAGCTGATTTCCTTTAAAATTTTCACAAATATTCAAATATTTACTTTTATAACATGTTAAAAAAAATGTCAAAAGTATAACTTTTTGTTTTTAAAAATAGAAAATACTTGACAAGTGACTAAGAGAGGATATCTATAGTTTGTAAGCCAGTACAGTCAAGTTACATCAGACCATTATCTGAGACCATTCAGGACCGCTAATGAAAAATCCTTTCCTTCTTATAATGCTTTCATAGGTATTACAATGATGCTATGACCTCTATACTACAATTAAAGCCCATAATGGAAAGCCCTGGTTTACCAAAGTTAACAAATACTGTATATACTCGTTTATAAGTCGAGTCCAACTGCAAACTGCACAGACCAAGATCTGCTGTCGCATATTGCACTGCAGATCTGGGTCTATGCAATATGTTAGGAGTAATCAGTTGAATAAACAACAAAGACCCTGATCTGCCAGTGCATTATGCAACAGCAGATCAGGGTCTATGTTGTTTGCAGTTGGACTTGACTTATAAGCAAGTATATACCATAGTTCTGATTTGAAGATGATTAAACAAGTTCTGCAGAACATGGTGTCTCACCTGCATCCATATGCATGTCAGTATAACCAACTTTCGAAAAACTTGCATGCATCCATATGCTTGTCAGTATAACTACTGTTTCTGACTTTCAAAAACAGTATCGTAAAACATTAAAACTGTTGATGCTGCCATTGCTGATGCTGCGGACACTGCTGGAAAAGTGACTACTATATCTCCCCATGCTTACACAGGTGAGAAAAAAAAAACCTTTCAATGTCATTACAAGATAAATATTTTACTAGAAATTAGAAAATTTTACTAGAAATTAGAAACCAGTATCAACATAAAATTTTCCATGTAACTTTTAGAGTCACCACAGGTTCTGTATGATGTCATAAGAAAAAGGATCTGTTCTGCCCATATAACATAGAATACATTAACCAACAGATTCAGTGAGACAACATTTTGCTACAGAAGTACAACCCTTAGCCATCCATATAGCACCTAAACACACTGACAAAAACAAAAACATTTATAAACAAATGTCCAAAATCTACAAGTCTCAAAAAAAATGTTTTTTTAAAATTGGTACACAAGCTTTTTATAAATAGAAATTTTGGGTGTCTCTCGATCGTGTTTGCCAATCAGCTGTAATGGCCAAATAAAAATAGACAATCAAGTGCATGGAAAAAAGAGGGATTAACCAATCAGATGCACGAATTGAAATATCCAATCAGGTTTATAAACTTACAAATATTTAATAGCCAATCAGGAATATGGACTGATATGAAATAATTTGATTTATGGACTTTGCCAATATGACTAATCAGAAGGCTATTTTAGCCAATCTTTTACTCTCTGAAAAATTCATGCTTATATTTCACTGCTAAAAGCACAGAGTTGAAAAAAAAATGAAGAAAAAAAACGGGGCCAATATCTATGAAACACAGTTTTAATTCATTATAGCATAATAAAATGTCCATAAAAGGTAGCTAAAGGTCTGGTTTTATTATTATTAAAGGTTGCACATTAACCAATTATAATTGTACCAGTCAAAAAACAAGGTCAAAGGCATATTAAATTGGTTGATTCAGAAAACTAACAGCATCAATATTTTTTTTTTTGATATTCATATTGACTGATAAAAATGAACATGGGCAAAAGATCAGTCAATAACATAACCTGCAAATTTTGCATGGAACATTGAAAGGGTTACAGTATGAAATTTGTAGTATCACTGCAGTCCATGAAGACTGTAGTCATCTGGGAATGAAAATCGGTGATTCCCCTCCCCCATCACTTTTGGCAGCGTTCCAGCATTGGGGATAACATTCCATGACAGGGTCAAGGTCACATTCCTGTTTCCTCTGAAAGTAGAAAGCCCCCAAAAATTGAACTATGCTTAAAGTAGAACCCAGAATTGAACCATGTTTAAAGAACAACCAAAAATTGAACCATGTTTAAAGAGCAACCAAAAATAGCACGTCAATCAACCAAATGACTTGTGACTTTCACAGTTCGTTACAATAAACTAGTTTCTATAATGATCCAACACACTATACAACATTTATTTCAGGGGCCTATGTAACACCTTAACTTTATATTTCTCTCCAATTTATAATACATTAAAACCCGACTTGATAGACTGCTGTTCTGGAAGGCCAGCAGTCATGAAATACCATATTTTTAATGTACAGATATAATGTCATTTAATGTAATGACCTGTAATGAGAGACAACCTGTCTTGGGAGACCACATTTTGTCATTGAAGCCGAGATGCCAATCCAAGTGCATGTTTATCAGGAATCCTAGTGTAAATTTTCCAAAATCTAGGCAGCCCCTCCATAATGGATAACACATTTATTAAAAGTCTGTACCAATTAAGGTCCAATGAGAATAAATGGTGTATCCATTCCTCCAATTCCAGAACCTTGAATTCCTTGAACATTTTTGGTCAAAATAACAACGATAAACATAAGTTTTCTTCATGAATTATTTGCAGCTCCCTTTTCTCTTCATCTCTGCCACCATTTATCACCTACTTTTACAGTCTAATCAACTAATTTTTTGTCATCTACATTGTTTTTAGATTCAGAAACTATATTCTATGTACCAGTCTATCATAATGGTGCTGAATTACTTTTCTCCCTGTGTTCACACAGAAAACTCTTGTATAAAATTTAGTCCCAAAAATTTTAATTTTTGTCAATATAATTCAAAACGCATAAATGTCACTAAAAATTCATAATAATTCTGCAATATCCAAAATGGCTGGCATTTCTGCAGAAGGAATGGTATCTCAAGACAGGTTTTAAAGTGAGAGCACTGCCAAGCAAAGCTATCACTCTTGCCAACAAAATGTAAAGTTCACTAAGGAAAATTTAAAAGACATAATCGGGGAAATCATGTATAACACAAACATTCTCCCCCTGCAGGGGGAGTACACCTGATGTGCCCTCCTGCATGTCATAAGCGGTGACTAGTGTATGTAACCTGTTTGCTGTGGGATGCAACTTGTGATGGTGTTCCAGCTGAGAAGGTTTTGGACTTTGTAAGAGATTGTGGTTTATACAGAAAATTTCTGACCTTGTATTTGAGGATTTTTACACTTTTTTGCCATTATATTTGTTTTGCAAGCCTTTCTGAAGAGTTTTTGCAACATCTGTACCTTTTATCTTTTGTCTCATTGTGAATATTTATTCTTGTTGTAAGGGTTTGTTCTCCTGGGAAGTTAGCAAAAATGGTTGCTATTTTAGCTAACTAGCTTTTGCAGGTTACTGTATAGCCATGATTGTGCTGATGTGCAATTAAACCCAATACATATATACATAAATACAACTATTCTGATGAAAAGCCTCTATTGTTATACAGAAGAAGAAATAAAAAAATGTAGTTTTAGGGGGAGTAAAACTAATTTTGGGTTATGTAATACTTACCTGTCACTATTGCTAAGCTTACCTTTTTGCAATGGAAATACCTCATTCATGCCAGATGCACCAACTCCCTGTTCTAGAGATTTCCAGAACATGTGCATCAACCCAGTCTGACCTACATCATTGGCCCATGCGCAATAGCGCGTCCTTATTCTTTTTTTCAAGGATATTTGGCTAATGAAAGACATCAGAGTGGGGTGGAAGTGACAGGTAAGTATTACATAATTAAAATTATTTTTACTCCCCCAAAAAACATTTTAATATCAGTAGTACCTTATCATACACTATTGTTAAGCTAAATTTGTCAGTAAGGAGGGTGGCTGATGCAAAGGAGTAAAATGTGGAAATATTACTCACCTTGTAGCCCAGCCACTCAACTGCTGTTATGCAGCAGTAGTCTGGGTCACTGATTGTACTATAGGACGTAGAGAAAATAAACCTTGGCTTTGGTTTGCAAATGATCAAAGGTAAAAAAAAGAAGATTTTGTGTGATCGGTAGAACGATAAGTCTCTTTCTGTGAGAGACACATAAACTCTCTTGATAGTGAGAGAAATCCATCTAGAGATAGTGGATGCTGAAATATCAGCTGAGCTCCTTAAGGGGAGAAAAAGCCATTCCTACCCTTCTCCCTTTTGCCATTGCTAAATAGAATCTAAGTGCTCTAACTGGGTAAAGAAGTCTGTCTTTATCATCCCCAGCATAGATGTGACTGAGACTGGAGATTTCTAATGGGGATCGAAATACTGATGGAAGTTGTTTTTTGACATAACAAGGAAACCAAATCCTAATTCCAATTGAAGTGGAAACATCCCTCCTCAATTGATAAAGCATGTAGTTTGCTTCTTTTCTGAGCTGATGCAATGGCCAAAAGAAAGATGGTTTTAAGCGTAATATTTTCAAAGGATACCTCACTCAGAGGTTCATAAGTTGTTTTTGTCGGTGAAAAGACAAAACACATGCAAGGTTCCATCTTGGTGTCAATGAGTGCGACACTGGTCTATGTAGCTCAAAGTACTTGTAAGATTATCTAAGTGAGGATCTGAACCAATGGACTGACTTTGAAGAATTTAAGTGTGTTCGAAAATGCAGTCCTATAACCTTGGATTGTACAAAAAAAGATCACTGTAATTTCAACTTTTTGTTCATTTTACTTTTGACACCATACCAGGGATCCCAGTGGAGATTCCCAATAATTATACCCATCTTGCAGATATCACCCATATGGACAACATATCTGCCCAGTTGGGTGAATTTGCAGCCAGCAGCTGTGGAGATGGACTTACAGATGGTTGAAAGGATTGAGAGTATCACAATACAGAAATACTAACCCTGAGCATGCTTAGCAGGAATCCACATATAAATTTTGGTGAATCTAGGCAATCCGCCCAGAATAGACGTGTTCATTGAAAGTAACAAACCTATACAATCATACTGCATCATCCTACGAACCTACACATACCTGTACATTGTCAGAAACAATGAAGGTCCAATGAGTCCAGAACCTTGAATACCCTAAACATACATGACCAAAACAATGACCATAAACATTAGTCCTCACAAATTAAATTGCATCTTTCTTCTCTCTTGATCTCTGTTGCCATTTTTGACTTAATTAGTCTAATGGACTGGTTTCTTGTTATGTACATACTGTTTTTTTTTTACATTGACAAACTAGACTCTATGTACCAGTCAATCATATTAGTGTTGAAGTACATTTGTTACTACCTGTGCCCACACAGAAAACTCGTGGTCAAATGTTTATCCCATAAAATTATTACTTTCTGGAATTTCATCAACATCATTAAAAATGTGGAATATTTGCTAAAATTTCGTTAAGAATTCTGCAAAATCTGGAATGGTTGGCAACTCGGACTATACCTTCCCTCTAAAGCATCTGGATAAAACTTGAAAAAACAAACTAGAAAGATATTAATTTGGTTATAACTTACCTCAAACCATTTCCATGATCCCAGAAGTAGTACTTGGTGTTCATACTTCTGTACTCTAGGATGGCATTTTCTCCCCTTCTGATAATTTTATCCCATATGACAACTTGATTCAATTTCTGAAAGGGACAGAAATCTTTTAATCTAACCTACCATATTAAACTTGCTTACAAGTCCAATTGCAAACAATTAGGCCTGTGATACATATGGGTAAAGAACATGCAGGAAAATACCACAGCTTATTTACATGTTATCTCATCTTCACAACAAATATGGATCCCCTTGGATTACCTATATATTTTTTGCAAAATATTTTTCATTATTATTTATTGGAAGTGCAACAAAATCATGTCATGGCATTATCTCAATTTATGATTTTTATGTTGAGGGAATGCAACTTCAATTGGACAATGAAGCTGTCTGTGACACTTTTTTAGTTCTCTTTTTATAAAGTAATCCATATCACTGGCTGTTTATTCACCTATTCAGAGTATATGGAATGCTTTCTTTTAATTTAGCTTGGAGAGTTGACTACTGGTAAAAAATTATGTCTCGTACAGATGAATTTAAAACAAAAGCAGGAGTCCCTCCAAGGGATTAATGCTCTACTAACCATAAGAAATTCCAGGAATCCAAAATAATACTCTTTCTTTTTTTTAACTGCAGAGTACTGAAACCATCTCTGATATTCTTGTGAAATCCGGCATAATAAATTTGCTAACAAAACTATTTTGTTATGTTTGAGTTAGCATGCTCACATAATACCTGTAAGTGTCATACAAGACTGTCTTTATCATGGACTTTCACCTTGAACCTGATATCATGGATATAAGATCACTGAACTTCTCCCAGACAATGTCAAGATATAACCACATGGTAAGTTTGCTTAAATCTATTGGTAAAATTTGAGGGGGGGGGGGGAAATGAAGTTATCTTAGTGGTGTCATTCAAGGTATTCTTCTAAGATGTCCACAAACTGTGTTAAATTATAAAAATCCATTCATACTTGTTTGTGTTATCATGCTTACAAGTACTAATAACCTAAAACAAGGCCATTGACCTTAAAATCCACATCAGAGTGATGACTATCCACTTGTTCACTGAAATGGAACTAAATACAAAGCTGGTCAAAATTCACTTGCATATGTACAAGTCCCTTAGTTCATAAGCTGAATGAAGTACAAAGATCAGTTCAGGAGGAGTAGCAATAAGAAGATTTTCATGATGGATGCCATGATGGCCATAGTCGATGTCAGATCAGCACATGGTTCAGTTTAATGTAGGACCAACTAGACATCACAAAAGTCTTTAGTGAAAACCCTATGTTGATATGACCATCACTTTGGTTGAAGTAACAACAAGAAGATTTTCAAAATGGCCACCATGGCGGTCATATTAATTCACTGATGGGCACCGTTTTCATTTAGGACCAACTAGACATCATAAGAAGTCTTTTAGTTAAAACTCTATGTCGATAAGACCATCTGTTAGAAGTAGTGATAAGATTTTCACGATGGCCACATGGATGTTGGACCGGCACTATTTTCATTCGGACCAACTAGACGTGATAAGTAGTCTTTTTGTGAAAACCCCATGTTACAACCATCCATTCAGGAGGAGTAGCAATAATAAGAATGTCAAAATGGTCAACATGTCAGCCCGATTGGATGTCAGATTGTCACCATTTTCATTAAAAACCAACTAGACGTTGTAATAAGTCTTTGTGTGAAAAGCCCATATTGATATGACCATCTGGTTAGAAGTAGTAGTAAGAATGAGATTTTTGAAATGGCTGCTGTCAAACAGTGCTGGCCATATTTTATGCCCAAGGAGCACCATTTTTATTTAGGACCAATCAGTTTGGTGGCCATCCTCCCAGTAGGTTATGAGGAGTAATGATAACAAACTGATGTATGACACAACATATCGGCCTTGCATAAGCTCTACTGGTCTATAACCAGTGGAGTTCAATAATGTGTTTAAAGAAAATGAATACCACGCAAACCCCTCTTTAAATGACCCTTCAGTTAAATGTGAATAAGAAATGAACTCTTAACACAAAACATAACCAAAGTCACTAAAGCATGAAATTTAGGTCATAGTGACCTTCTTTTGGTAAGATGGTGTTGTATTCAACAAGATGCATCTTCATACCAAGTTGCATGCCTCTGTGGCCGTTAATGCCAGAGAAAACTTAACCTAAATGCAAAACTTCAACAAAGTCACTGAAGCATAAAATTTAGGTCACACTGACCTTCTTTTGGTAAGATGGTGTTGTATTCAACAAGATGCATCTTCATACCAAGTCGCATGCCTCTGTGGTCAATAATGCCAGAGAAAACCTAAATGCAAAAACTTTCACCAAAGTCATTGAAATGTGAAATCTAGGCAACAGTAACCTACTTGTTTGTACTCACCAAGATGCATCTATATACCAAGTTACATGACACCGAAGCTAACAATGCCTGAGAAACTGATTTAAATGCAAAACTTGACCAAAGATGCTAAAGTACAAATTTAGGTTACAGTGACCTACTCTGGCACAACGGTGTTGTACTTACCAAGATGTATTTACAAAGTTGCATAACACTGGGGTTAACAATGCATGAGAGACCGATCTAAATGTAAAACTTAATCTAAGCCACTAACACATACAAGTTGTCACAGTGAACTACTTTTGTTATGATAGTATTGCACTCGCTAAGATGCATCTCTATTCCAAGCAGGTCTGAGCAAATCCCATAGCCCGACGTCCCGCACTATTCATTTTTGAAGTCGGGCAAGTAAAATTTTCCAAATCGCTAGTCCGGGACAAGTGCTTTTTAAAAAAGTCGGGCAAGTCCTTATTTTCATGCTTTAATCACTATATCTACCTTTATTTGGCCAATCATGCCCTCCGGGCATACTGAATACTTGATTCTACCCCTCTTCAAGTATACATTTACATTCCATATAACACATAAATGTGGTCAGTGATAATTTTCGCATATGCGCACGTTCTGTTACCGCTTGACTGCACATTGAGCTAAGCGACCAAGTTATCGGCAAATCAAAACACGTCAAACAAAAGAAAGCCAGTATGATCAATTAGCAGTGTTTTAAGCGGCTCACTATGATTTTAATCCAGCGAGTCAGTGTAATTAAATTAAGGAAAGGTAGGGCGATTCAGAGAAGGAAATTTTTTTTGAAAGTGGAGGGATAAAATGTGCGGTAGCTATTTCTCCAAAGAGACATAAGCAGAACCTTTGAGATGCTTTAGAGCATTTGACTACAGGCACTTTCCTCATGAGAGGGTAGCTCTGTTGAAATATGGGAGGGAAGACTTGCAGGTTCTTCTTAATCATCTTCATGGCTGAGCAAATCCCATAGCCCGACATCCCAGACTATTCATTTTTGAAGTCGGGCAAGTAAAATTTTCCAAGTCGCTAGTCCAGGACTAGTGGATGAAATTTTTTTTGCTAAGCCCTGATTCCAAGTTACATGACAACGGGGCTTACAATGCCCAAGAAACTGACCTAAATGCAAAACTTAACCATGGTTTGATGGATTAATGGATAGGTGAACAAGGGTAAAACTATATGCCAAGACATAAAAAACAAGCAAACAAAACAACGAACAAATGCCCTGCCAACCCCTTTTTTTGAATGACCATGAATTAAAACATGCACGAGAAAGTGACCTAAATGCAAACTTAAGTCAATGAAATATTGGTCAAAGCTACCTATATTAGTTGTATGATCTTGCAGTCACCAAGATGCATCCACATACGAAGTTAATTGACTCTGCAGCTGACAATGCCTAAGAAGTTTACCTAAATGCAAACTTTAAAAAAAAAAAAAAACACTGGGAGAGTTATATAAGTGAGAGAAATCAACACACAAAGTTGCATGCCTCAGTGGCCAGCAATAGTAAAGACATTACACTAAATGCAAAACTTAGTAAAGGTCATTTGAGTCTGAAATGTAGTTCACAGTGACCCACTTTTGGTTGAATGGTGTTTTATTGTATCTACAAACTCTGGGGCTCCCACAGTGTCTGAGGAATGGACCTAAATGCAAAATTTAGGTCACAGTGACCTCCATTTTTGTACATAGGTACAAAGTTGCATGACTCTGAAGGTCACAGTAACTGAGTAACTGATCTAAACACAAAACTGAACCAAATTAACTAAAGCATTAAATTTAGGTCACAGGCATATTTTTGGGTGGAATAGTGTTGTATTTAACTAGATGCATCTACATACTAAGCTGCATGACTCTGAGCAGGGCTTTACAAATATGATAATAGTCAGTGTGCCCCACCAGGGCAAGCTGACTGGAAAATTTAAATTGATCTTGGGAGATTTCAGCTTGGCCCAAAATATGATAATATCACAACAAAAGTAAACAATAAGGTAAAATAAAATATAGGATGTTTTTTTCTGAAAATAGAGTTATTTTTACTTTACAAATAAAGAACTTCCATTTCCTTTTTATCTTTGCACCTTAAAACCATATGCCTATAAATAAAGCTATAAAAATAATATATGTAAATACTACATATAGATACATATGTAGACGAAAAAAAGGGTTATAATGCATATATAGTTATAAGAGCAAAGAAATACATATATATAGATAGATATATGGACAGATAGATAAGGGTTTTAGAATATAGTCAAACCTATCCTAACGGTCAACTGATCACAACGGTCACTCTAATTTCCCCCTGGCAAATTTCTTATATAAATGCCCTGTATTGAACGGTCACCTGCTTTCAGCAGTCAGCAGATAGGTGTTTCCTAACCAAACACTGGTTTCACCCTGCCTTAAGTGGTCACTGAAGCGTCTCAGCATTGACCGCTCCAAGCATTTCATATCTCGATTGTACTTACCGTAGTCCAGTCACGCTGTCAAACTTAAAGGTGTCAACATTGAAAGCAAGGCGGTTTTCATCCTTACATGAGAGAATCGAAGCAATTCGTTTGCTGGATAGTGGACAAAGTAGTCATGATATTTGCATCAGAAATGGGAGTCAAGCGAACTCAGATCCAAGGGATTATTAAGTGTAAGCGCGATATTATGGCCGATTTTGAGAACGTTAATGCAGAGTGTAAGAGATTACGTATAATCACACCAAATGAGTAGAGATACATGTACACTACACTTGTGATATCCCTTACGTTTATATGCTACTAACAATAGCCACAGGAAGCTTCTTTTCATTCCTAATCATCAAAGGTCTCTTGCAAAACCAAACTTGTTTTTATCTCAGTGAGTTCAAGCAACTGCTTAATCCATCAATTGTTTGAAGTGTGAACATCTGTTTTTATGCCTAATTATATCAGCTGGCCAAAAAAAATGTCAGTCCTGTGTTTGACAATCACAGGTAAGCTGTCAATTAGTAATTTTTTTTAAATGCCGTTTTTTCTACTGATAAGTGATGATTTAATATACATGATGGATTAAAGTAGATCTTTTTTTTCCATTATTTTGTTACTTTTTTCTTTGCTAAATAGCTAAACTAAATATATGTATCTTGATAGCATACTACTACTAATAATAATGCTAATGCTATTCGGTGCATAGTACATGTATTTGTCATGAACCAAGTTTGAGAGCTGAACCTGCCTTCTGAGGTCACCTGTCACCTGAGGTCACCTGTCTACAGTGGCCACTTCGACCTTTTCCCATGGATGGCCGCTGTTGACAGGTTTGACTGCAGCTAGATTTTTTAAAGAGAGCGAGAGAGGGAGATGTTATTGTAAAAGACACTGAACTGAGAAATGGAAACATAACCAATAAATGAACTGTGTTAACTTAATTTTAATCATATTTTAATATATAATAAAATTGTTCTTTCTCAACTTTTTAGATTTTATTTGTGGAATCTTCATCAAGTTTAATTTTTTGCCATGGCTAGCAGACGCATCTCTTCAACTAAATCAAAAAAAAAATAAAAGCTAAACTTTTGTAATGATTTAGTTATACTCACATGTACTTAACACTTATGGTCACCTTTTAGAAAGTTATCATTCACCAAGGTACAGATCTGGCAAAGCCATTAAGGTATTAGTACTTACATGGTTCTGAGTTGTGTATTCTGCTGTCAGGTAAAGAAACAGCTGTTTCACATTCCAATTAAATATACTGGAGAGATGTAGTAATGTTAAGGAAATGATACTTTAACAGCAAACCTTAATGACATACATTCATGTAGTTTATGTACTTATGTACTGAATACAATAAATTCCACATATAACAATATCAATTTTAATATAAAGTTGGTTAAATTATGTTGAGGTACTTTTTGAGAAGTAGTTGTTCAAAGGTTTTTACATTTTTTGAAGTGGTAGATATATTTGATGGCAGATTGGCATCATTTCTTGAAAGCCATTTATGCTTTTGTTTTTGCTTCTGTCAAATCAGGTCGAATTCTGTTAGCTGTTTTTGGGAAGAAGTCATTTAAAGGTTTTCTATTTTTTGTAACAGTGGTTGTGATGGCAGGTGAGTAGCATTTGAATAAATCTGAAAGACCTTCACAATAGGATGCTGTCAAATCTGGTCAAATTCTTTCTTTCTAGTTTTTGATAAGAAGTCATTTAATTTTTGTTTCTATTTTTTTTAACAGTGGCCATATTTGATGGTCAATCAGCATCATTTGTACAAGCTTGTGAGGGACTCGCACTAGGATGCCACCTGTATAATTTAGTTGAATTATGTGAGTAGTTTTGGAAAAAAAGATGAAAGTACTGACTTACGGTGAGGTGTGCTAAAAATATGTTGGCACTGACAAAGGCCAAACTAGCTGTTGGAGATAGTACATGTAATTTGATAATGGTGATTCATTTTAATGAAACCAACAGATTTGGTGATTGAAAATGTTCTGGTATTTGCCATTATCTGTAGACATTTTCCTTTAATTTGCTGATGTCCTCTAGTGTAACATATTTTCCAGGTTGTATAAAATGATATAATGGACATTTCTTAACAAATAAACCCTGCAGAAATACATAATTTGGCAATAAATCAAACTTTTATTAGTCTGAAAAGAAACAATCATAAAAAATGGAAAAAAATACTAGTTAATAATAGATAATGACAAAAGTTATAAAAGCTGGATCTAGAATAGAAATTTTCTTAGTGCAGTCCTTTTATGGCACACTTAATGATGGAACATGTCAGTATTTCTCAGAGTCATATCTGGCGACAACCTGGGAAATCTGAGCACCAACCAAGAAAATTCACCCACCAACATACAATTTTCTTTGTGTATTTGATAAAAAGAGTCTATGATCTCTGAACTGTGCACATTTTATGAATTTCTAAATACCCATTCAGCTATTATTTTATGGAAAATGAGTGAAAGAGTACTCATTTCCATACTTTTTATATGTAGTGATTCTTACTTGGAGAATGATATTTAACTAAGCATAGCACAAGAAAATGCACACCTACCCATACAGTTTTAAGTCATTTTGCATCACTTGGTTCATAACTATGTAAAAATATCAAATTTTAAAAAAAGTTAAATACTCCAACATTTTACAAAGGATCAGCCTAAAGCAGCAACTTTGCAGCCACCTGTCTTAGGTGGCCACTTTCCTCACCTTCCAGAGATGGTTGGTAACAGAGTACTGAGTGTATCCTATTGTTCAAGTAGAGTTCATTCCATGATGTGTTATGGCATACTCAGCACTTTTTTTATTATATGCACTCCCCCACTGACCCAGGGGTAACAGCAAATCTGTAACACATGTTCTCCTACTATACTGGTAATTGCATGCATAAAGTTTGGTCAAAGAATATTTTACCAATGTCATGGTAATTGGAATATTTTAAATATCTGACCTTTGACCCAATCTCAGGGACACCAGAGGAGGGGACCAAAATGTAGAATCCTCTTGCAGATGGATAGCACATGGGCAACTTACAGGGATTTTTCTACTATTTTCAAAATGTGGCCCAGGGTCTAGGGAATTGGCAATTTTTACATGTAAAAAAGTGAAAATGGGAATTTTTTTTTTTTTTAAATAGTTATTTTACACAAATTTACAAAGAAAAGAGTCTTTAACATTTAAATAACAAAATAGCTTAGGTTACTTTGACTCATTATATCCCTTGCTACTCTCATTTTACTAATTTTCTAGGGAAATTGCATCAGATGTTTTTAAAAGTTCTGATTTTGGGCACTGGGAATGGGGCTGAATTTCAGACCTAAAAAAGGCCCAGAAATATCCCTGACTTATGTATCACGTTTGGTGAATTTCGATCTACCCAGTGGTTAGGAGGTAATAAGAGTTAAGGACTGAGGGAGAGATGGATAGATGGAGGGTATCACAATATTGCTGTTGCAATGGGGATAACAAGACTTTAAAGGATATCTGACTGCACATCAAAGACCACAAAGCCTAAATCATTCTTTTCTCGAGATGTACTGTAGTCGGGAA
The DNA here is from genome assembly GCA_029931535.1 of Margaritifera margaritifera. Lineage (NCBI taxonomy): Eukaryota > Metazoa > Mollusca > Bivalvia > Unionida > Margaritiferidae > Margaritifera > Margaritifera margaritifera. Next base: position 3,644,048 of record JAQPZY010001629.1, on the reverse strand, counting down.
CACTTTTCCTGGAAAAAAAGGAAAACAAAAAACAATGAAAAGTTGAGTGAAACCACATGTCTTAGAGAGAAAGACTGAGACATTACAGCTGGATGACATTCAAGAAAAATATTATTGATGATAATGGATATTTCAGAGATCTCCGGAGTGAAAATTCCTGTTACCATGACTTTATGTTTCTGGTTGTGGACTATCAGTTTTCAGATTTAGTCTACAGTTTGCTACATGCAGTATAAAAAAAACCATTTTTGCCAAGTCTGTCTTCTATTTAGCTAGAAAGGAACAACCTTGCACATTGAGCTTGATCTAAAAAAACTTTAACACTGACGTTAATCCAGGGTGTGGAAAAATGGATGGACCCTAACAGATGCCAAATTGTACAGTATGCTCTTTGCTTAATAGCAGAATTGTTCTCCTTCTCTAACATTTATGGTCACTCTTATCTACCTATGTTGTGTCACACACACATATCTGCAGATCCACTAGTCCTTTCAATTTATCCAAATGCATTTCTTCCATCTTTCCATTGTTCCCTCAATTTTTGTCTATAGCAACATTGTTTTGTTGCTCCTTGCTTTAATAATGACTTAAAACCAACATGACCAATTTAATCCTAAAATTATTTGTTGAAATCTCTGTTCAAGATACAAGTTGTTTGTTGAAACAAGTCAGATTTCAACATCTTATGATGTATGTAACAAAAATACATCTTAGGAAATGGGTCAATGAAAAGCTGAGAGACTGACGTGGTATGAGGAAAGCAGCCCATATTTCACGCCAAAAGGTCAGCTGAGCAATATAGTGGATCGCATCGAGATATTTTGTTGACATAAACATCAAGGAATGGGCAAAGCTTGAAAATTTCAATGACCCATACTAACAACTGTATAAAGAACAGGCATGTGCACTATCTTATTTAACCTGTCTTGTAGGCTACACCCACGCATAGGTTTAAATCGTATAATGCTTGTACCCCCTTCTGTATATAACATTGCTTAGAAGGTAAATACTTGGGGGTGGGAGTTTCTGTGCTGAAGACCATACTAAATGTATTCATCAGGAAAGATTACCGTATATATTGGGACAAGATAAAAGAAATGATTTTTTTCCTGTCCCATAACTTATGGTTAAACTTTTTTTCAACTAGATCATATGTCCCAAAACTTAAGAACCGAAACAAATTGTCTTGAATTTGCTGTCCCCCTCCCCCCCAGCACTTCATGTTACAATAAGGTAGGTAAATTAAATGTTTATTTGATAATAAACTGAAAGAAACTAACCTTGTACTGTTCTCATTAATTCCTCTTTTTTGTTCTTCATAAGTAATTTATGTATAAAAGACACAAACATATCCACTAACACCACCGGTCGTGTGTATCACTTACGTCAGGTAACAACATTGACACATTGTTTTATTGACAGCAAATGATAATATCTTCTCTAGCGTGGGATACAGAAAGTATTCTTAAAGACAATTAACGCAGTGTATACCATTTACCCTGCAGACATCAATGCCTGTTTGTATCAGTTATAATTACAGATGGCAAACAATAGAAGACCGGGTGGTGAATAAACACAGCTGGTAGTGAGCAATAAACTCATTGTTTCAACTTACCAGTAGGATATCAAATACAAAATTTATTTTATTACAAAGCAAGCAGACTTTGGAAGCCGACTTTAGATTCTTTTAACTGTGCAGATTGTTTATATACAAAGTAGGCTGACCTAGGGAAACTGGCTTTGCTTTCTTTTTAGCAGTATTCACAGGAATTTTGAAAAAAAATTGAAACAGTGGAAGTCTGGGTCTGTAAGTGACACTTTGAGCAAACATTGTGAAATGTACCGGTATTAAAGGATTTTGCCACAACTGAATAGGTGTCAACTGTGTGGCATGATCACAGGAAGTTCAAATAAATTCTGTCAGCTGAATATAGGATTCTACTTGGCACTCAACAAGTATCAACTTTGCGGCTTGATCAAAGGTTTGGGAAAACAAAGTGAGGCTGCCTTTACAATCTAAGGGATTTCCACTGGCAGATAAATTAGAAATTATTACTTGGGAATTAGATCTGGCTTATGAAAAAGGCAAATATAAATAAACTCAAAACTTGTATTGCATCAAACAGTGTTTATACAGCAAAACAAAATATAATACAAGTACGGGTTGCTCCGACTTGCACATATTTTGTACGCTGTGCAAACATCTATTCTCCTATATTGCCCATAGATTTATCAAATTTTTTCTTCAAAAGTTTGCAGTTAAGAAGAAAAGTGTAAACAAACAACACTGACAGCGGTTTTTATTTTATTTATTTAATACAATATAAGTTTGAGTGCATTTTTTTTTACCAGCTAAGCATCGATATTATGATTCGAAAGGTGTCCCAAAACTTACGACTCAGAAAAAATGATCTGTCCCAGAACTTACAGTGCACAAAAAAATTACTTTAAAAATTAATTTCTGGTGTCCCAACATATAGTGTCCCAAGATATACAGTAAATATGGTAGCTGAGAAATAATTTACCCCAAATTTGCTTTAGTTTATCAAAATTGACCCATTCAATAATTTCTATCAGTGCTTCCTGCATAATTATAGTTTGGGGACAAAGATCACGGTAAGCTCTTCCTACTTATTGTTTATAATAGGAACAATTATAATCTGCTTTCAAACACTGTTCATTTTTGTCAGATAAGTGGATTGTAATTATTGTAAAAAAAAAAAAAGTCAAACAGCTAAAGTCTTGAAATAGTATGTAAAAATATGCTTAGATCCGTATGTGAAAAATGCATTGTGGTCCGATAAAAATAAACAGATTGTCACAATGTACATATCATATCTTCATTAAATATTCATCCACATTTTTATGAAAATGTTAACAGGCATTTGATCATTACGCTACTCTCTTTAATCCAAGAACAGATAATGGACCAAGACTACAGTCAATATTACATAAAAAAAAATATTTCATTGGTTCAACTTTTGCACATTTGATAGTAAATACATGATGGAAATGGAAACAAAGCTTCAACTTAAAAGGCACCACAAGTCTCTGAAAAAAAGTGACCTGTCAATTGCTGGGTTAACACTTTCTGTATTTGACCTAGATATGTTACTTAGCCAACTCCAGTTGCAACATACAAGCAGTTGAACTAGCTACTTCCTTACCATATATGGTACAGAATTTGATGTCATAAAATAAGTGTTACATTTCAGACAAGGTTTTTCCCAAAAATTCGTATCTATTTTATGCTACTTAAGTTACTTAATTTTGAAACACCAAATTAGGGGCAATTTATTTCCATAGGTAATATGGCTCAGTGCTCAAAGAATTTTTTTTCAGACACAGTTCCAGATACTTTCATAGAAAAATTACTGAGTGTAGCAAGTGATCTAATGAGTCAAAGTAACTTGGACCAAAATTTATTTAGGGTCCTTGCTGGAATATTTGGGTGAAGTTACTTCTCTCTCTAGCCAGAATAAAGCAAAGATGGCAACAATAGGTGTGAGTGTAGAGTACAACAATGTATAATGTCCAAAAGTTACTTTAAACTTCAATTTTTGACTATTTTACTCTCAGATGATTAAAACTTGATAAAAAATATTAAAACTTTTCTTATTTTGATTCACTACAACCTTGAACATAGGTTACAGTCAATATCAACAACAGTTACCATAGTAGAAGTCATTAAAGTTATAATTTGCTTCTGACTAGGCTATACAAATTTAAGTTTTAACTTTTTTCAAGGATCATGGATGAATATTTGGCAGAAATTCTGTACATAGAAATGTAAATTCTGGTCTTTACGATCATTAAATTAGCATCCAAATTGACAGCAGATTAAAAAGCTTCTTTTTCTAACTTTCCATCTTTCTCGTTTGAAGGGAAAATTTACATAAAAGTTTACATTTACTTTGATTATTAACCCTTTGACAGCAGGATACGACTCCAGTCGTACTTTACCTTTGCCAGCGGGATACGACTCCGGTCGTATGTTCACTAAATTTCCTTACCAACATTTGCAGACACGTGTTTAACTGTATAAAACGTCATCAGTTTACATGTACTCTTTTGAAAAGAAGGAAATAAAGGTAGAAGGTACACATCTTGTTGCATGATTGAGTTTAAAAGACCCCAAAACTGGTAAAAATTTGATTTCAAAATCGAGTTTTAACGTGCCGAGATAAAATATGGCGGTGATATTCTGAAGAGAGAATTGAAGATAGTTATGTGCTTGCTGAATTAGTTGAAAATAAAGACCATTTCACGTGGAAAATTGACATTCTAGCCAGTGGGGATCGCTATCTTTACTTCTTCAAAATGAACGGCACTGATGATAACTGGTTATTTGAAAATTTGATTTCAAACACGACTTTTAATGTGTGGAGATCAACATGGCGGACAGCGCTGAAACAGCGATTTACTGCAGTGATGTGGATGCCGATTTTGATGAAAATATAGACAATTTTGTGGAGAAACTTTATGTTTTAAGCAGAGCATATCGTGAGCTTCACTTCGACGAAATGAACGGAGATGATGAGAACTGGTTAGTAGAAAATTTGATTTCAAAACTGAATTTTAACGTGTTGTAATTCAAAATGTCGGACAGTACTGAAGCGGTCGTGATGCTGATACCGATTTTGATGAAAATTTAAACAATTTTGTGGGGGAAATTTATATTTTAGGCAGTGGGGATCGTTATCTTGGTTGCATCGAATGAACTGAGCTGATGATAAATAGTTAATTGGTATTTTTGACTCAGATATTGACGATGATGAAGACGTGGATGCTTTTCAAACTAACTGGACATTTTGAGAACTCCACTTGTCATAAAGTTCGCACATATACCGATGTTGAGTGTGTGCATAATATTATGAAAATTTCCTGCATCCCTGGAAATGGACCAAAATACACCCAATATAACTCTTATATTATTACATTAAAATTTATTGTGGAATAAAAACACTGAACCAAAATGAAAAGCTTTGCCGACTTACCAGTAAGGATTATTCTGTTTTTTTGTTCTCCAATTCTCATGCGAGTAAATTTAATAAAATTTTAATAACTTTAGATATTCTTGATGGATTTTTACTATTTTGTCACCTTCTTAAATGGTATAAAATTCCGCCCATTTCATACAATTACATAGAGGAGGTAAAATGAATATTGCAGATAGGAAAATTGCATTGAAAGTAAGTTATTACAAAAAAATGTAAAGCATTTATTTTTGCTTACATAACTTTACTTTCAACTGAAGTTTTACGTCTGAAAATTTTCAGTCAAGAAATATATGACCTTAAGGAAAATTTTATGCTTTTAAAATGGTATACAACATTGAAAAATAATTTCAAAAAATTGTACTGTAAAGCCAGATTAACCAACGTCACTGCATTCTCTCATGCTGCATAAACCACTGACTGAAAAATTTCCAGTTCTATACAACTGCCTGTCTGAATGGGCTTCAGTATGAAAAGGGTTAATGCATTGTTACTGTACTGAAACAAAAAGGGGGTGGAGAAATGTCCTGAAATCAATGCACTATGAAGTGATTCAATTTTGCATTCTGGCCTATGTAGGTTAAATGTCACACTCAAGGGTGACTATTTTGCATGTATCGGCCCGTAGTGTGGACACTGGGCTATTGTATTATTTAAATGTTAATTAATCATTTTTTTTGTAAATTTTTGTGAATGAAAAGTGTATTCAAATTTTTTAAACAAGTTACCAACTTGACCTTTAAAAAAAGTCACAATTCCATGGACCCCGTGCCTCATTTTGAAAATGGTTAGAACATATCTGGAATCCTTGGGAGTGAGCTTATTGTTTTCAGAAAAGAACTGGAAGGCCAAAAGAGGAAAATATGTCATGTCTGTAATTTTAACTGTAGGAGAAGTGATAGAAACCATCAAGTATCGAGAGAAGCAGTATTCAAGTTGTATGGAAGAAGAATGTTGAGAGAATGAGTAGGTGGTTGAATTATATGAAAGATGAATGATTGACGAAATAAATAAATTATGAGATGGTTAATTACAGACTAGCTGATTGCAGAACATGCTTGAAGAGTTGCAAGGTCTGGTCTATTTACCAGCTCAGGAGGCAAGTTGTTCAACATTTTAGCAGTTCTAGGGAAAAGACAGAGTTTGTGAGGGTCTGTTTTAGAGAATGGAATACTATACCCATGTCTTATGATGATATGAATGTTGGGGAAAACTGTGTTCGACCAGTTTCTAATTATATAAAACATGCAATGAGAAGATATTTTTTTTTCATATTTAAGTTGCACAACATGTGACTAGCATATGGACGCCTAATTACATTTCTCAATATTTTACAATTTCTATTCTTAAAAAAAGTGGTAAATCGCTTCGAAGACAAAAGGCTCTTTCCTCACACGACAGCTGTTTGCTGAGCCGGTACTGTAGTGAAATGTTTTGACTTACACAATTATTTTTCCTGTATTAATTGAAACTAGCGTCTTGTGGTCATTAAATACAGTAGATAAGAAACACAAAAATGTCAATCCTGCCATCACGCTGAGCGTGAAGGCAAAAATTGTATTCAAACGGGACAGAAATGTGTTCATTTTCTTTTCCACATCTGCAAACAGGAACAGGAAATGAATTCGAGAAAGCAGAATGGTTTTTCTTTAATACAACAATTTCGATTGGTTCGAAAAACTACAACCCGAACCGCCGAACCCGCTGTGTCAACCGCTCAAGAAATGCACAATGCCGTATAATAATTAAATCAGGGCTTAATTTTAAAACAAATTCAATCTCGCTGATAGATTCCATTTATCTCTAGATTCATACCAAATATCATCCATAAATTATAATTAGTATTTAAAAAATCGACCTATACTAAAAGCCCAGGGAGTCTAAGATAAGCTAAGATATATTTATAGTCGGCATGATGAAAACAGCAATTCAACATAAGCTCGAACAATAAAGACATTAAATCAACATAATATGCAAGACATAGAACACAGCATAATACAAAAATATAAAGGGACAAATCTGATAGTACATAGCTTAAGATATAAACAAGCAAATAATTTTTAAATGCTGTAATTCAAAGTGAATTTAGTGTTCATGTAACCAAAATTGGCACAGGTTAGGATCTGATGGATGCTGAAAGCAACAACTACGACAAAATTAACAATACAGGTACCTTAAATTATAAGTTATATTTTAAATTAAATTAAATTAAAAAGTATTTGTATATTTTTCATGTGTAAATAAACTGATTTATTTCTTTTTAATCAGCCGCCGACATTTACTTTGAGAAATATTGGCCTTGTATGGATTTTATTTAAGAAGAATTGCTTTGTTAAGAAAATGTGATTTACCGCTTATAAAAAATGTAGAATTCTTATTCATATATATTTGGTTTTTTTAAAAATATCCATCATAATCAAAACGCATTGTGTAAAAAGTAAGTAAACTACAAAAATATAAACCCCAACCAATATCAGGTTCCGTCCGACAGTTATTAAGTTCATCTGAAAGAGGGAAAAGTTTAAGTTAAATGTTGTGTGCATTTGCAACAAGCACAGAGGAAAGAATGGTGACATACCTCTAAACTACTTTCATGTACTATGACTGAAATTTCTTTATATGTTGTATAAAGGAAACAATGAGCTGCCTAAGCAGACAACTGATAAAACTGGCTGCTCCCATTTGCGCGAGAAATGAACTTGAACTGGTCGAAAGTACACTAACTTTAGCAGTTATTCAAATAGAGAAAATGAATTTCGCTAGAGTAGACAATACTAACTTTTGAAAGTGCAATACATGAATTATAAAATATAAACAAAAATCTTTTTAAAAATAGTTATCGGATAGTTTTTTTATTTTACTTTTATTTTACCGCTGAAGTTCAGGAAGTGAAAATGAGCAAGCGGAGCTAGCTGTCTTTTGGGAGAGCACATAAAAAGTAAGGCCAAGCTATATACTCTATAATCCAAATTATACTCATCAATCATACAATCATAAACTAAAAATAAATAGAATTAAAAGTTATTTGCACAATACCTAAGATATACCAGGTCGGGATTTTTTTTTTTTTAATAAACAGGATAAACAGGGGGAAAAAACTGGGGAAGTCTTTTTCTTTATAAATCCCTTTATACATCGAGAGAAGAAGAAGTTTGCTTCAAGTTTTACCGAAGCATCTTCTATCGATAACAAAGATCAATTAAGGGCTTTACCAGACCCTCTTATTGCGGCGATCTCACGGAGCCATGCGAGCGGTTTCGTTGAATGAGAATAGAACGGTTGTGATTTTTTTGTAGTCTGCATTCGGACAGCTGGGCAGATTAAATATATATGTGTAACTACTCCTCTGATTGGATGCATGCAAAAATGTTTTCATTTGATACGTCATACGCTGAGCTTTCAATAGATATGGAAAAGCTTTGCAACAGACAACAATATAACAGTGGTCGACGTTAAATAAATTTTAAAGGAAATAATTGTAATCACTGTATTAAAAGTTCAATAAAATGAGAAAACGATCCTTTTGCAGAATTAAAACAAAAATGTTGACAGCAATCTTCTTGTAAATAAGAAAGGTACTCTTCGTTTATAAAAAAAAGAGTGCCCAAAGGGAGTAAATCTTGCTGAAAACAATTGTAAGGAATTCCTTATCCAAACCTATTTTATCGAATGGCCGTTTTAGTCTCTTTCTCATTCGGAACTACATCGGCTATTTCTGTAAGACTAAAATATGCCTCAGATGTATGTCGACGCAGTAATTTACAGAAAAATTATACATTTTGTCCGCCAGAAATTTCTCCGCAAAAAAATGACTACTTTCTCTGTTAATTTCAAAAGATGGTGCATTTCATACATGAGGAATTTATACTCTTACGTTGAAACTGGATAGCTCTAACATAAAAAAACTGCCAACTGTTGGGGACTTGGAGATTTTGAAAAATATAAGACTGTTTTGATTGTCTTATAATAAAACAGTGTAAAGTATATTGCTTACAAAGTACACATTTTACGGAGAATGAAATATCATATATGGGGTTATGAATATATTTCCAGTTATTACAGGTCCGACTCTCGAGGAGTTTGTATTCTATTCAATAACAACTATGAGTACGATATAAAAAAAAAACTGTACACAAGATCATGATGGTAATCTGATTGCATTAAAGTTTAAATTTGGTGAAAGGAACTAATCTTTAATTAATGTATATGAGCCAAATATTGATTGTCCAGAATTTTACAATACTATTAATAATGTCATACGTGAATATGAAAATGAGTCTATTATCACATGTGGTGACTCCTTTTATTTCTGTTTTCTTCTTGGCAAATACTGTATGTATATGTGTAAAATTACAACGGATATACCTAGATTAGATGGGCTGAAACATTTTCTTAAACACCACAATAATTTGGAAAAATATATTGCAATTCAGTTTGAAAAGAAAGAATATGTTATGTTGATTTAGGAACAGTGGGATCTATTCCACCTATAACAAAGAAAAACGTGTCATGATTCAAATGCACGTTTAACAGCATGGTGTAAATTATGATGTATAACGTATTTATAATATATAAAGCGATTCCATGCGTGATAAACTGATATGATTTTAAAACATTCTCTCTCTCTCTCTCTCTCTCTCTCTCTCTCTCTCTCTCTCTCTCTCTCTCTCTCTCTCTCTCTCTCTCTCTCTCTCTCTCTCTCTCTCTTAATATGATTGGTATGCCATAGTTTTAAGTTTAAAAAAAGAAAGAATATATATATATATATATATATATATATATATATATATATATATATATATATATATGATGAAATTAAATAGTTTTAATCCACAGTAATACATTCTCCTAGAAGTAAAGCGGTTTTGCTCCACTGTGTTAGCAATAAAAAAAAGCAAGTCATTTGTTGTGTAATGGGATCGTGGGATGATCTCAATGGGTTGATTTACAGTCAAAACGTACCCAAGTGAAACGTACCTTGACCGAAACTTAATCAAATCAAAACCTAACTAAACCAAACTTACCCAAGTCAAAACGTGGCACAGTACCCCATACACTTTCTTTTGCTTGTAACTCAGTTTCACAGACATTGTTCCATGTGTGGTCATGCAATTTCACGTGTGCATTGATAATCTATTAACCCCCATAAAACTAAATTGTTCTTGTAATGACCTACATTTCCTGCTACTAGCTATGCCAAGTTTTTGGATTATACACTCTACAGGCGAAGCAGGTGAGATATATCATTCAACAGAATTTCCTGTTGGTTCATTCATAGCACAGATCTTCAAATTTTTATCCAATTATGAGCGAAGAGAAAAATAATTCATTTGGATTGATTTCATAATGAGAAATACAGCAAATTTGTTTCATGCAATATTTCACTAACTTCCTCTTTGGTACTTTTCTAAGTAGAAATTTGATTCTTGTTTTTTACTATTTATACGGTACTGTAAATTTCGTGAGAAGTGGATGCTTCGGGTTCGGTGGTTTGGCTTGTAGTATAATACCACTGTAACTATATTTCAATATTGAGAATCATTCACATTCTAGGTCATGTGAGCTACATGTGACTAGCATGGCGCTACGTAAAGTGTTTTCGTTGGCTGTCGGAATTTCATTTCTGTTTTTATTTTTATGTGCCCATTCAATTAAGTTGAGATCTCGTGCAAAATGGCAGTTTCCACGAGCTTTACGGAAAGCAATCAGTGGTTACGAATATAAAACATATTATTTCAAGCAACAGGTATTTTGCTTGGTTCATGATTGTTCAAATGCACATGCAAACAGAAATATATACGCCCACAACAACAACAACAATAATAATAATAATAATAATAATAATAATTTGCTATAATAATAACAATAAAGTAAGAAGAAAATAAACTGGGTCATTCATTACTATCCTCTCGAAACAAAAGCAGTGAGAATCCATTGCGAGTTCAAAATTCAAATATACTGCAGTAGGGCTTAAAATACATTGAAACATGTTACATAATGAAATGTTCATAAAATATATTAAATCCATATGTCGTTTATCTTACACTAATGATAGCCACTAAAAACTAAATATAAAAGTGATTGTCAGATAAATAAATGCTGGATAAGTAAGATTAGACTTGATCTGAGTTTCCTCTGACTGGTACATACTTTGACAGTTATGTTGATGTGTGAGGTCAGAGCATATTCCTAATAGAATTCTGTATCTATCTATTTTCAGGTTGATCACTTTGGATTTGCCAATGTTGATACCTTTGTACAGCGCTACCTAGTAGCAGATCAGTACTGGAACCATGATGGAGGGCCAATTTTCTTTTACACAGGAAATGAAGGGGATATCTCATGGTTCTGTAATAATACAGTATGTTGCAGGAATAAATAAAGGATATTTTCTTGTATCAAGTGAATAACATATATTTCACAGAGTTGATGAAAAAAACATTGTATTTTCACAAGTGGCAAAACCACAATTGAAAATGCTCAAGTTTTTCACCCACAAGATGAAATATATCCATTATTAACTCAGAACAAGAAAATTTTCTTTTTCTCTTATGCTCAAACATATTGGCTAACAATATGTATAGCAGATTTCTAATGGTATCTTGCGCGATAATTTCAGCTGTTTACTGTTTATGTTCTGCAGTGTTTTGTGTATATTCACATGGAAAATATTAGTAGTAACATAATTCTCTTTCGTAATTCAAGGCAAAAAAAACCACATAACAAAAAATTTAAAGAAAAAAGAATAAGCATATTGTGGGATTTGAACCTGGTACTCTTACGTGACAGATGGCCATACTTACCAATAGACCAAGCAAGTAAATTCAAATTTCTTGATCATAATGTTATTGATGTATATTGACCACAGTGAAAAAATATTGTTCATAAATCACTCCAGTGAATTATCAAAATAATTTCTATGGGAAAATCCACAAATTCATGGGTTAGCATAAAATAAATGTTTGTGTCACCTACATTAGAAGATAGCAAGACATCAGAATGGCACTTTTGGGTGATTGAAGTAGTGATGTCAGGAATAGTTATCCCCATGCTTTAACAAAGGATATTGTAGTATCCTACATCTGTCTGTCCATCCATTGGTCTATTGTAGTACCCTACATCTGTCTGTCCATCCATTGGTCTATAAATTACCACAGTTCTCCTAAACCGAAGGGTGGAAATTCACAAAACACTATTGCTGTGTTGCCTATGTAGGATTTCAGAACTTTATCAGACAATGAGGATTAATTCTTGGACTTTGTACCAGATGACACTCAATAATATAATTGTATTCTACACTGGTTTTGTCTTCATTTTTCTTATCTATCTATCCAGTTTGGCTTGTTTATATTTCCAAAATGCATTTCTTACTCACTGAGAAGTCACCACTTCAGACGGATCTGACTTGCAAAATACACTCTGACTTATAGGAGGGTCAAAGAGAAATCGACTTTTTGCAGCCCTAAAAAGGGGGGATCAACTTAGAGTCAAGTCGACTTATAATCGAGAGTATACGGTATCATTTATTACGTTATGATCCCTGGGTCACTGTCTGGCACTGGGCATGAGTACCGGTTGGTTGGGGTTTGGAGGAGTGTTGGAATATACAATACAAAAATATGCTAGGGTTCTCAGGGATGCAAACTTCCTGATCCAATACACATGAAATTCTCAATGGATGCATTTTTCTGTGTTATGCATCCCCGTGATGTGCCTCATTTTCCCATGTGATTCCCCCTCCCCCATTTTTATATCTTGGTCAGTTATGGCCTGTCTGCAGAATAGCTCATGGCTAGACTTAGATAAACAGGCATGAAGCCAGTGTGACTAATTAACAATTTATCCTACTCACTGGAATTATCTTTTAGAAAGGACTGACCCTCAGAAGACTACACTGATTCAACTTCAAGAAACTGATGTCGTATCTAGTGTGTATGTAAGCACCTGTGATTGTTCAGCAAATAAACAATGCCCATTGTTTTTTTAACAGTTTTGAAATTAGTGATGCGTATCTAAATCAAGAAAGTAATCAAAGCTTTCTCAGAGTATGAGTTGAACAATATTGTCAAATCATCGATATTCCATAGTAATTAATAACTGCTACTTCAGTACATGTGATTTAGACTAGGGCACTACAGTATCAGTAGACACTTTTTAAAAGGGTGCAGAGGAGTACTTTGACTCATAAAAATTAGTCAGCACAATCTGTTTTTTTGGGAAATGGACACTAATACTGACAAAAGGCAAAAAGCAGACAAAAGTGAGAGCACAAGTGAAGAAAACAAAGAGAACTTGAACTCGGAATGTATATCAAATGCAGACTTCATCTCAAACGAGGTGAAGGACGATGATAAAACTGGTGGCAGAACTAAGAAAGTGAGAATTTGGATACATGAGTGGGAGAAGCAGTTCCCATGTTTAAAAAAAATGGAATCAGATGGTTCATTAAATACAATTTGTGAGCGGTGTAAGGCTGCTGGAAAAAAATTCTTTCACTAGAAATGGAAGAACTAACATGCAGTTATCAGCCTTTAGCCATCACAAATTTAACCCAGATCATTTCATTCTTGTTGAGGGTCGCCATGCTATTCCAAAAAGACAGACAATAATCTTGAGAAAACTCTTGAATTACCGGTAGTGTGGAAAATGATGACTGCAAAACAGCAAAGTTCCATACAGTGTACTTGCCTAGCCAAGAAGGGCAGCCACTAACAAAGTTAAGTTTATGCCAGGGACTCCTGAGTTCTATGAGTGAAGAGTCCAGGATTCCTCATCCTGAAACTTTGTGGAGAACCCTGACATGGGGATTTAAGATGGCCAGCCATTGCAGTTGCTCTAGTTATATTTTCTGTAAAAGATTTGAAAGTTGTACTCCACATATACAAGCATTGTTAACAGGTGAAACATTAGGTACCTAATTCCAGGACATATTTTTCAACAGAATATAATTATTAAAGACAAGAGATCAGGAGTGTACTGGGTAAGCAACTCGCCCCTGGACTTATCTGCCGGGACAGGCCCGGGTTTTTGCTCACACCAGTAAAAACTGATTCTTTTGCGGCGGCCCACTGGGATTTGTCCCGGTATGCCCAATGGCCAGTACACTGCTGCAAGAGATTTAATTTTTCTGTGCCACTTTTTCCATGGCAGTGACTGTAAACAGATCTCTAAATAGTCACCTGATTGGTCAATAATATGCTTGATTGTTTTGATAGCCAATCCTAACCCCATACCTGTACAGTGTTTTCTTCAGGATATGTGATTGTGTGAATCCCCACTAATTAATCCCCATTAAATAGCATGTGAAAATTGTACACAGTCAGTTTTCTTTGTTGACAGTGAAACCTGTAGCTTTCATTAATATTCACAAAGCTCAATCTGATAATGTAAGTGCTTGACTTCTAGATTAACTACCATTTTGCACTTACTAAATGACTTTTTATAATTGAGCATTTAGAATCTTTCATTGATTATCTAGTTGTTAAAAAGCATTTTTACCAAATGCACTCAGCGAGGTTCTACAGTGGTAGTAATTAGTGCTAATGTCTCTGCTGTTATATGCAGTTGTAATGTATGCAACATAGTGCCTTTGTCATAACAATTCATAGCATCCCCAGTGCTGATAAAAAGATGACAACTGTAGCTTTTATCTGTATTCATTAAAAGTGATTTATCACATAGATATCTGTCAAAGCATACTATAAAGGGGCTAAACATACTGTTCTCATATCAAGGCGAAGAATAGATATGCTGTTCTCCTATAAAATCTGCCCCCCCCCCTTTAAACATAGCCACCCCCAACCCCATTACAAAAATGCCAGAGGGAATAAACCCTCTGAGTGAAATATTGGAGAAATCACTGCCTGTAGAGGTACAACAACCCAGTTTAAAAATTTTGTCTTTATAAATAACAATAAACGTTATCAGCGATTTTCACATTTTATTAAAGTCACCTTGCCCAGGGCAAGCAGACTGGAAAATTGAACTTGCCCTTGGAAATTTGAGCTTGCCCCAAACATAATATCCCAACATGAGTAAAACAATAAGATTAAAAAAATGGTATATTTTAAGGAAATCACATTATATTTATTGAAACTTTCGTTTTATTTTTATTTTTTGGCACTTTAAAACCATATGCCGATAATTAAAGTTATAAAAAATATATATGTAAATAATACATGTAGATAGATATGTAGATTGGAAAGAGTTAGAATGCAGATATAGTTAGAAGAGCAAAAGCAGACATGTACATGTATATATACAGATAAAGGATATGTAGAAAAGGATTTGGAAATACATGTACCTAGATTTTTAAAAGAGAGAGAGAGAGAGAGAGAGAAAAAAAATATTGAAAGCTATACTGTTTGTAATGATTTATATATAATCACAACTGAAGGATTTGTGAACACTTATTTTATCCATTTGCTTAACAATTATCATCTAGCCACCTTGAAATCGGTGACATGCATCAAAATATTTGACAATCCATCTTTTCAGAATGATTTGAGAACACTTATTTTTGTCCATTTAGTTGTTTGCCAAGCAGTAAGTCTGTATCAGTCTCCTGTAATTATCATGTAAACAACAGATCATAAAAACTGCTTGTGGTGCCACATTTTCATAACATCAATCACGCTTTGAACGAAATCCTCCTGGTGGTTAATGGTTAGAGATGAGTGCCTTGTATTTCCAAACACACCAGTCAAAGAAATCTTGCGAGTTGTATTATTAACAATTAACACCTACTCATCATAAAATCAGTGACATGCATCAAAACAATCTTTGAAAAGCCGATTGTTTAGAATCGGCAATCTGACAAACTGTCCAAGGGTAACTTAGGACATGAAAGTTGGCGAATCCTGGATACGTACAAATATTACAAATAAAATGTATCTGATAAGTTAAAATTATAAATATTTATTCCTTATTTGTCAAAACTTGCTTTAAATAGTAAATATTCATATTATCACGTCTGCATGAGAATAAAATGCGAGACTGACCTTGAAATTGACTACAAGGTGGACATGACACATACAATAGATGAACTGGCCAATTATGTAGAAGAAGAATGTGCTACATATAACTGCTAAAAAAGGTGTTGATATATATATATATATATATATATATATATATATATATATATATATATATATATATATATATATATATATATATATATATATATATATATATACTGTGGTGAGATCACAGGGTTTAAAACTTGCAGAACATAAAGCATTATGAACTGAACATGACCCTTGTCGGTAAATAGCTCACACAGAGCTATTGTTTTATGTATTTTACCCAGACTACTAACATTAAATAAAATTTCTTGTATCTTGTATCCCTCTCCCAATATTTTGGACTTGCCACAGGCAAGTGCTTTGCAAACTTAAGCTTGCCTGAACCGAATTTGAGCTGGTCCCAGGAGTCGGGCAAGTGGATTTGTAAATCCCTGGTTATGTAATTTCTTTGCTTGCTCATAATGTGTAGCTGTCACATAATGCACCAGCAGACAAGGGACTATACTATTCATTGTACACATTATTTCATGTGAACAACATACACCATGATCTGTAGGCAGATCATGTGATGGCAGATCAGACTGTTTGCATTTGGGTACAGATAATACACAAGTACACATGTGTATAGAAGATAACTGGTGCAAATCTGCTGATTATTCCTAGCAAGCTGCATAGACCCACATCGGCTGGCACATTATGCGATGGCAGATCTGGGTCAGTGCATTTTGCAGACTTATAAGCGAGTATAGATGGTAGGTATAATAATACAATTATGGTATGGTTGCTCATGGCAGCATTCATTGTGCTATAGTGTATGGTTGCTCATGGCAGCATTCATTGTGCTATAGTGTATGGTTGCTCATGGCAGCATTCATTGTGCTATAGTGTATGGTTGCTCATGGCAGCATTCATTGTGTTATAGTGTATGGTTGCTCATGGCAGCATTCATTGTGCTGTAGTGTATGGTTGCTCATGGCAGCATTCATTGTGCTATAGTGAATGAAAACACTGAATAGATTGGTCAGCTACCTACAGGGTTTGTTAATAAGGAGAAATGGGTTTGTTAATAAGGAGAAATTGTTTGACAGTTGTCAATTAGTTGTCAATCAGTCATCTGATAAGAAAACATACTGTATCATGTATTTTGCCTACTCTTTTTCCTTTCTTAACATTACAATTTTAATCTGTCTTGCATTTGATTGCAGGGTTTCATGTGGGATATAGCAGTTGAATTCAAGGCTTTGTTAGTGTTTGCTGAACATCGCTATTATGGGGAGTCCATCCCATATGGACCTGAAGCATTTAAGGTACATTAAGTTTTAATAAATTAGTATTGAGCATAGTACATGTTATCCAAAACATTGCATTTCTGGTGTCAAATTTCATTTGAATGACTTAAGGTTAGTGATCCTTCTCAACACTGAACCCCACAGACAATGACTTAAGGTCAGCGATCCATGCTTCTGAAACCTCCGACTTTGGTTCTGGACCCACAGTTCAAAATAGGATACAAATTTATATACATTGGTCTCCCAGGATACTTCAAATCCAGAAAATTCTACATCGAGCACTGTTCGGATAGTCCACAGCAGTTTTTGGACCAACCTACTTATTATTGATTTTATTCTCGAATTTAGCTTAGAAATTACATTTTTTTTTAGATTTTATTTAGATTATGAGTTACTTTTGGTGAAGAGTGCTGAAAATTAAAGCATTTCCAACACTCAGACTTACATTTGAAAAAAAAAAACTAAAATAAAAGCCACTTTCAGTGTTGTTTGTTTACACTTTTCTTCTTAACTGCAAACTTTTGAAGAACAAAATTTGATAAATCTATGGGCAATATTAGAAACTCTAGATGTTTGCATAACCCGTACTTGTAATATATTTTGTTTTGCTGTATAAACACTGTTTGATGCAATAAAAGTATTGTTTTGATTTATATTTTTCATAAATCAGATCTAATTCCCAAGTAATATTTCCTAAGTTATCTGCCAGTGCAAATCCCCTAGCTTGTAAAGGCAGCACTCACTTTGTTTTCCCAACCCTTTGATCGAGCCGCGAATTTGATACTTGTTCAGTGCCAAGTAGAGTCTTATATTCAGGTAGCAGAGTTTATTTGAACTTCCTGTGATCATGCCTCACAATTGACCCCTGTTCAGTTGCAGCAAAGCCTTTAATACATTTCACAACTGTTCAATTGTTTCGATTTATTTTCTAAATTCCTGTGAATACCGATAAAAAGAAAGCAAAGTCGGCCTCCCTAGGTCAGCCTACTTTGTATATAAAAAAGTCTGCACACTTAAAAGAATCCAAAGTCGGCTTTCAGGGTTGGCTTGCTTTGTAATAAA
Organism: Margaritifera margaritifera; assembly: GCA_029931535.1. Classification (NCBI taxonomy): domain Eukaryota; kingdom Metazoa; phylum Mollusca; class Bivalvia; order Unionida; family Margaritiferidae; genus Margaritifera; species Margaritifera margaritifera. Next base: position 3,625,676 of record JAQPZY010001629.1, on the reverse strand, counting down.
ATAATCATTGTATTTGATATCCTAAGTTGAAACAATGGGTTTATTACTCTCTACCAGGTGTGCTTATTCACCATCCAAGGGAATGTCTGCAGGGTAAATGGCAGGGTATGATATTATACACAGCATTAATTGTCTTTAAGAATACTTTTTTTTGAAACCATGCTAGCAAAAATATTGTCATTTGCCCTCACAGTGAATGTATTTCCTAATAATGATTTTATTTGCGAAATATTGTTATGTTGTTAACCTGGATATAATACACTCTTAGTTATTTTGCACCAATCATCGTGTAATGCGTGAATTGCTGGTGCCTTAAAGCAATCGGATGTTATTTTTCTGTCTCACTCTTTCTATTGTTTGTGATTTTGTTGGATCCAATTTTCAGTTTTATAATATATTCAAACCTCTTAGGACAACCAAACACAATTGGTTTATCTATATTCATGTCAGGGAACAATGTGTCAATGATGTTACCTGACATAAGCGATACACACTACACTACTGATACGCTACAATACCGGACCATATTGAATTTGAATAGTGATTACATTTGTGTCTTTTATACATAAATTGCATATGAAGAACAAAAAAGAGGAATAAATGAGAACAGTTCAAGGTTGGTTTCTTTCAGTTTATTATCAAATAAGCATTTAATTTACATACTTTATTGTAACATAGGGGGGGGGGGGCTAATTCAACACAATATGTTTCTTGGTTCTTAAGTTTTGGGACATATGATCTAGTTGAAAGTTTAACCATAAGTTATGAGACAGGAAAAAAAATCATTTATTTTATCTTGTCTCAAGATATACGGTAAATACAGTAGTTAGAAGAGCAAATATAGACATATACATCAGGGCTGAGCAAATCCCATAGCCCGACGTCCCGGACTATTCATTTTAAAAGTCGGGCAAGTAAAATTTTCCAAGTCACTAGTCCGGGACAAGTGCTTTTTTCCTATTTTAAAAAAATCGGGCAAGTCCTTATTTTCGTGCTTTAAGCACTATATCTACCTTTATTTGGCCATTCATGCCGTCCGGGCGTACTGAATACTTGATTCTACCCCTCTCCATGTATACATTTACATCCTGTATAACACATACAGGTGGTCGGTGATAACTATTGCATATGTACACGTTCTATTACCACTTGACTGCATATTGGGCTAAGCGACCAAATTATCGGCAAATCAAAACACGTCAAACAAAACAAAGCTGGTATGATTAATTAGCAGTGTTTTAAGCGGCTTTGTTGCACTGTGTTTACTCGAACCAGATCCTCAGGAGCGGTTCACTCTGATTTTAATCCAGTGAGTCAGCGTAATTAAATTAATGAAAGGTATTTTATCGACATCAGTGTTGTTTCCCTTTATGAACTGATTAAATGACAGTAATGATTCTTTCATTTTTAATTGATTATACAGAGGATTAACTTTCATGTGTGATATTGCGTTTGAAGCGAAACAATTACGCTAATTAATGAGCTGTCTCTGTTCATATTTAAAAGAGAAAATGTTTGTTATGATCACTTTAGAAGTAGTTGTCAAGCAAGCTGATATCTACTATGTGAATATAATGAGTTTGCTAAATTATTTTCGCAAGGAAGGTAATAAGGACAATTCGAAGAAGGAAAATTCTTGTGAAAGTGGAGGGATAAAACGTAAGACTGCTACTGAGTGTGAGAATTCCTTAAACCAAGAGTTTAAACATTCTAATGAACATTTCACCAAATGGACCAGAGCTTGAGGACTTTAACCCAGACACAGCTATCAACTGCTGGCTTAATGCTGGTGCAGGTGGCAGACATGTACATGGACATTTTTTCAAATCCTGCAGCTTAAACATATATACATGAACCTGAAGAAGCCAAATGTAAATCAACCAATGTTTTTGAAATATTAAATTCTTTTAAGAAATAATTATGTTGTATATTATTTGTTTTTTTTTTATGGATTAAGTACATACATCTCATCAAATCTCGGCAAGTGATTACCATTTTGGGACAAGTGAAAAGTAAGGTGGGACAAGTGAAGAGTAAGGTGGGACAAGTGAAGAGTAAGGTGGGACAAGTGAAGAGTAAGGTGGGACAAGTGAAAAGTAAGGTGGGACAAGTGAATTTTCTTAAACCACTTGTCCTGGACAAGTGGATGAAAAACAAATTTGCTCAGCCCTGTACATATAAAAATAGGCAGATAAATGGATAGATAGATAAGGGTTTAGGAAATGGGCAGATTTTTAAGAGAGAGGTATGTTTAGGTACAAGACCTTAAGCTGAAAAATTAAACAGCCAAGAACAGAACTGTGTCAACTTAATTTTAATCATGTTGTAATATATTATAACATTTTTTCTTTATGTTTCCACTTAAAGTTCAGTTGATCATCAGATTTTAGTATCAAATCCAGTAAAAAAAAGTCCCTCACTGAAATATTCTAATGTCAGTGATTTCACTCTTTGCATTTTTCTGGGGAGTGTTGCGTCCACTCATTTGTCTGCTTCTGCTTTGATGTCATCCAATTTTCACCTTGAAATCAGTGACATGCATCTGAACAATCTTTGACAAGCCAACTTTTGAGAATGATTTGAGAACACTTACTGTGATCCATTTAATTATTTTCAAACAGTAAGTATGTATCAATCTCCTGTAATAATCACATAAACAATAGATGATTAACACCGTCTGTGGATGCTAGATTTTCAGGCTGCTAATTTTTTTAGACGAGTGCCATTTATTTTCAAATACACCTATCACAAAAATCTCATGGGTTATATTATTAACCATTATCACCCAGTCACCTTGAAATGGGCAACAAGCATCAAATCAATCTCTGACACACCCATTGTTCAGAGCTGGCAATCTTGGCATGTTTGGTGCTCACAAACTGCCCGTGGTTTGGTTAGGACTTGAAAGTTGGCAAGTCCCATATATGTACAGATATCACGATAACTGATAAGTTCAAATATAAATATTTATTTCCTATTTGTCAGAACTTGCTTTAAATAGTACATTTACATTATCATGTCTGCGTGAGAAAATACAAGACTGACCTTGACATAGACTTCAAGTAAATGACAGACTGTCAGTTATATTGTGTGAAATAAAGGATCGATAGATAAAAGAAACTGGGGGCAGTTATGTATCTGAAGAATGCGGTATATATAAACGTGAAATAAAGGTGCTGATATATGTACTGTGGCAAGATTGCAGATTATTAAACTTAAAGAACATAAAGCAATACAAACTGAATACAGCCTCTCTGAATTTTTTTGACTTGCCCATGGGCATGAATGTTGCCAACATGAGCTTGCCTGAACCAAATTTGAGCTTGCCCCAGGAGTCAGGCAAGTGGATTTGTAAAGCTCTGGTGTATGTGCGTGCATGCATATATGTGTGTGTGTATACACTGTGCGTTCTCTTATTTTAACTGTGTCCTCTATTTCTTATTAGATATGCATATTTGCCTTTAACATTGGTTCTAAGCATTAGTTTTTCTTCAAGTACAAAGTTGTATGTGTATCATAAAGACATTTTGTAAGTGTATGAATGTATCGTATTCATGTGCAGTGTATTCATACTTGAAAGTGTATGAATGTATCGTATTCATATGCAGTGTATTCATACTTGAAAGTGTATATATTTGGATGGAGAGATGTACCGTATATACTTGCATATATACCGGGTCCAAATGTAAACAACATAAACCCATTGCATAATGCGCTGGCAGATTAGGTTCTATGTTGTTTGTTCTACTGATTAGTCCTTACAAACTGCATAGACCCAGATCTGCAGGCACATTATGCAACAGCAGATCTGGGTCTATGCAATTTGCAGTTGGTATTGGTTAATACGCGAGTATATACGGTAGGTTTGAATTACTATGCGCAAAAGAGTGATATTCTCTTTTATTTTTCTTTGTTGCATAATGCACCGGCAGATCTGGGTCTATGCAGTTTGTAAGAACTAATCAGTAGAACAGAAAACATAGACCCTGATCTGCCAGTGCATTATGCAACAGCAGATCAGGGTCTTTGCAGTTGGTATTGGCCTAAACGCGAGTATATACGATATGCATTGATGGCTGGATGGAAGATGAATGTTTGAAGATAAACTTTGATTACAATCATATTCATAATATTATTACACTTCAGTTTCATCAATCAATAATTCATTGAAGATTGAGAACTTTTGAAGGTTTATAACTCACATAGAACTTAAATGAACTAGGACACACGCAATCTATGACAGCATAACTTTACATTTTACCGTATATACTTGCGTATAAACCAGGTTCAAATGCAAACAATATAGACCCTGATCTGCCATCACATAATGCGCTGGCAGATCAGGGTCTGTGTTGTTTTTTCTACTGATTAGTCCTTACAAACTGCATAGACCCAGATCTGCCAGCGAATTATGCGACTGCAGATCTGGGTCTATGCAGTTTGCAGTTGGTATCGACTTGTACGCAAGTATATACAGTATATATCTTTCTCACTTTTTCTCTTTTTCCACTTTCCCAAGGCTTTGGTAAAATCAGACTCATTCATATTTGACCCATCCTCAGATATTTGCATTAACATAATAAAGTTCTTTTCATTAAGTTTTGTGCAGTACTTGCTTTTAATTCTGAGTGGAAAATCCATGTTCACAATAAACAGTTGACATGGGAAGTATCACACAAAACTTGAGGTTTATGTGCCTGTCTTGGTCATTATGCCTTGTATTTTGGCCACATGACTTAAAATGGACACAGCAGAAACTATACATTGTAATTGATATTAACTGATAGGAGTGCCTAGATTACACTATTGTAATTACAGATAAGTAAAAATACTTAATTAACTGCCACTTAATAAATTAAATTTATTTTAGTTTTTAGAACTTCACCAGAAATGACAAAGTCAGAAACATTTCGAAATAAGTTTGAAACAACCCCTTTAAATGTACATGAGAGCACATGCAGAGGTGTCTTCACACTATAGTGTTTATCTATACAAACCACAGTGGTCACTGATGTTACGGATGAGTAACCTCAACTTTACAACTACATATTTTTGGGGTTAATTCAAACTAAATGAGAATCTTTTGGATTTTGTCAATTTTTGGTGACATTTTGAAAACTAAAAAATTAAATTGCTTGTTCTAGTGGCAGTTGAATAACTCTTTATACCTACTGTAATTATGATAATGTAATCTAGGTACTCCTATCAGTTAGAATAAATTACAATGTATAGTTTCTGTTGTGCTCATGTGAAGTCATATGGCCAAAATACATGGTATAATGACCAAGACAGGCACATAAACCTTAAGTAACATGGCCATATTTGGAATTGTGTCCATGTATTTCCTGTTGATGATACTTGTACATTCCATTAATGAGCACCGTTTTAATGGTCAATCAGCTATTAAAACACATGCCTGTGAATGTGCAAGAGTTTTTTTTGTTGGTGTGATGGATATAATCACCTGCAAATTCTCCATTACATTCCTGCCCAGGGATAAAACACTGTAACTACTCGGCTGTGTCAAGGGAGCATCTCAAAAGCTATAAACTACTGTTACCAAGTCAACATTTCAAAAATCACAGGGCAAAGTCATTTTCAATTTCCTTATAGAAGAAGGTGAAATTTAAATTGTTTTGGCAACTTAATTGCCCAATTTGCCTGGTAGTGTGACCCCTGGTTCCTTCTGTCACACCTAGGTTAGGTTTAGCAAGTAGGTCAGGTAAAAGAGGCGATGGCAAAACATTCCTGTTTTCTGAACACATATTAGTTAAAATATGTAGGTAATAAATAATTAGTCTGCTTCTGTCCAAAAATTACAGAATCCTACAAAGTTGAACTACTTGACATCAGAGCAGGCCCTAGCAGACTTTGCAGACCTGACTATCTACCTCAAGTCCACAATTCCAGGAGCAGCTCAGAGCCCCGTGATAGCCTTTGGGGGCTCATATGGGGGAATGCTTGCAGCCTGGTTCAGGATGAAGTATCCAAACATTGTTTTAGGGTAATTCTTTTTCTATGTCGTTCACTTGTTTATAGGACAGATAGCACTATACAGTTTTGTATGTATAGTCATGGGTTGAATTATATATTGAAGAGACATACTTACTTTATCCCCAACGTTTCTCCCTCATTATTTACAGTGATGTCAAGAATTCACGATATCATGTTGTATGCACAAGGGGGTGATTCTAGTACAAAAACACATTTGTGCTAGCTGGGTTCAAAATTAAGTTTCGGCTGAGCGTGTACATGAGTGGCTGTCCATTTTCTTCTATCTCTGTTTTTATGCATTTACCAAACATTTTCATAGTGATTTTGTGGGAAATCTTTTCATTCATTGTCCATTTTCTCTCATCATTCAGTTAATATCTTGGATGCAATTGTCACCACCTTAGTTTTGTTCAGTATAGGTACGCTAATCACTTATTGTGTTGTAGGGACTTTCACATGTTGCAATGAGGAGCTGATGTGACTCCATAGCAGGTAATCACAGAAGGATCAGTTTTGCAGCGCCAATCTTTTTACTGATTTAGTTTCTCCATTCTCTCATGAGTTTTAAAATATGTTCATTTCAATGGATATGGTGCCTTGTTTTGATAGCGGGTGTCTTCAGAGGTGAGAAGGTAAATCTTCAACCAAGGCTGTACCCAAAACTGTTTAGTGCTGCCTTAATGAGCATTTACATACTGTTCAGGTTTACTTCCTTGGATTTAAGTTTCATACTTGAAATTGATTGATTTGCTCTTATCCTTGATTTAAATCTTTCCTAAGAGACAATTATGATTAAAAAACTTAAACCTCATTAAACATGCTCCCCCCCTCCCCTGATCTATAGCAAAATGCAATTTTTAGTATGCATATTCATCCTAGCAAAATGAGCAATGGTAGTAGATAGGAATTTGAAACTTTGACCACTTATCCCCTATATATAAAAAATTCATATTACAGTGTTACCATTGGAAACTTATCTCAGGTCACTAGAGTCAAGGGTCATAAAGTGCAAATGCATGATATTTCACTATTTTTTTTCAAAATTTGAAGTATACCAGCTTTTAAAATCATTATTCCTGAACACTTTATGAAATATTTGTATGGTTTTTTTTTATTTTGAAGTAAGAAACTTTGTATCCAGTGGGATACTTTGATGGTCTTGATTGTTGTGTTTTGCAGTTTTGGATTTCCATTGTGGTATCCAACGGAGATTTTCCATATGTACAAGTATAATGAAATGAACTCCTAAATGCAACTTTAGATGGGTCTATAGGTAGCTTACTTTTTAGTGCAGCAAGGAAAAATAGGTGCCTTATTATCAAACATATTGTTACATAATTGGGATAGGAAGGATTAAACAAACTTTGAATTCTCCTTAAGGTACAGCTGGACAGTTTTGTGTGATTGGCCATGGGGTACATTTTTGATTGAAGAGACATCCATACTTTATCCATTTTTCCCTCATTATTGTTCCCCGCCTTTTTACGAAAAATGAGGACATAGTATCTGCATTTCTGTCTGTCCATCACATTTTTATTTCCACTTTTCAACTTTAAAGCTATTTGAGACGAAGCGATAAAACTTTTGTATACTTTTACAACATAATTAGAAGGTGTGTTGAATACTTCATTAAGGTCCAATTTTCAAGGTCAAGGTATGGCTCAATATTTTCAGTTTTCTGTTACACTTTCCTTTTTGCTCTATTATTTTCAAGCCATTGGAAATTAAGGAATGAAACTTGGTGCACTCATGCATCATCTTTAGAAGGTCCTGTCAATGAAAGTCTCACGCATGTTGACACACTTATTTAATATATTTGAGATCAGCAAGAAATGATAATCAAACAGTTTCCTGTTAAATCAGTCCCCAAACCTTTATTGGTATTGATGGGTAACCAGACATGGTGATTTGTTCACTATCATCTTTCTGGTAGTTGGTCACCCCTGACCAGAAACTTACCTATATTTTATGTTTTTCTTAGTTTACACCATTACTTTTCATATTATTGTTAATTCAATACTATTATTCCTGTGTCTAACTGTCAGATAAATGGAATTTTTTGTTAATCATTGCTCTACAAGCCAATACAGTATGCAACAATAAATGTGATTGGTTTGATTCTTTATACTTACCATATTCCTTTAGCTAAAGTTAACCAACAGAAACAACTCTCACATGCTATACAGCAATTTCCCATTTCTTCAACTGACCAATGGAAAAGCATACTACTAGATCAAAGGCATTAAATGTGTCATGTCAAAGATGAAAAATACTGCTACCATATGTTGGTATGTTGACAAACTTCTTTAAGGGTTAACCCTTGATGGGCAAGTAGTATGGACTGTGCTTATGTAATCAGATAATGAGTTGCTGACACATGTGGATTTGTGTGGCTTCTTACCAATTGAAATCAACTACTGAACTATATGGAGATAATTTGGGCACTCTGTTAAAGCTACCCAAAGGGGCAGTTTAACGATCAAATGTTAGTCACTGAAAAAAAAATTCCATTCTAATTTTTAACATGGTCATTTTTGTAAATAATGTTTTTGTTGCCCAACTGGGCTTTCACATTGGGAAAAATGGTTGTCTGGCATTAATTTTTGGTTGTCCCAGGCAATGGATTTTTTGAGGTTACAGCTCAATATTTTAAGTTTTTCCTGACACTGTCCTTTCCGCTCTAAAAATTTTCAAGCCATTTGAGAAATAAATAAATGAAACTTAGTATACATTTATACATCATCATATGAAGGTGTGTCACTGGTTCAGGGTCACAGCACAATATTTAAATTTTCCCTCACAGTTTCTGTTCCATTCTCACACTTTCCTTTCTGCTCTATAACTTTCAAGCCATTTAAGATTAAGGGATGAACTTGGAATATTTGTACATCATCATTAGAAGGTGTATCATAAACCACATTGGGGTTCCTATCTTCCAGGGCTATGAGGTGTATAAGATAAATGATTTAAATTTGGTACACTTGTATATTATCACTAGAAGAAGTGTTGCATTCCACACTTTCCTATCTGCAAGATCAGAGTTACATGGACATCTTTCATGGTTGCATTTGTTCCTGCTCTAGCTATTAACAGCTGTTTGAGGTCCGGGGATGAAACATGATACACTTATGTTTCTGTAATTGATTGCATCTCATGTATTACAGTCTAGGTTGTATCTTCTACGCCAAGGTCACATATCAATTTCTTCATCTTCTCTGTGCTTTTATTCTAATGCCTTTCGAGACAGAGACATTAAACTTGGCTACTCTGAATGACTTTATTTTCTTGGGTATCTATTTTCATGGTTTGTTTTTTTAAAAAAAATATTTGTGGGTATTTAATTTTGTGAAATAGTCATTAAAAAACTAAAAAAACATAAAAAAAAGAATAAATATTGAGTGACAATGCATAAGTCTGTATAAAAGAAATCTACCACAATTCAATTCCACACATTTGTAAGCAAACAGGTTTAATCCCTAAAGCACTAATTGAGTTGGTTAATTATATTATTCATTGCTCACACAAGGTGTAAATGTGAAGATCTTAATCAAAAACAATGCTGATGTCCTTTTCTTTGAGCTGACAAGCTTAATTCCACTGCTGTAATCTATGGTTATTAGATTTTTTTGTGTTCTTAAAGACTGTTATCAAAGCATAAAGTTCTCAACAATTAGGGATTAGGCACTACAACAAAACCAATGACAGTAAACCTTTTTTCTCAAAATAATCTTTGCCATATAAAAACAGTTCTGTTAAAATAGAGTATCACATTCTCAACTTGCATTCCTGTGTCAATGACACCATGGTTAAAGAGTGGAAAACTTGAAGTAAAATCTCAAACTATTGTGGGCCTTCCTGATCCTAAGTAAAATCTCCTACTATTGTGGGCCTTCCTGATCCTAAGTAAAATCTCCTACTATTGTGGGCCTTCCTGATCTTAAGTAAAATCTCCTACTATTGTGGGACTTCCTGATCCTAAGTAAAATCTCCTACTATTGTGGGCCTTCCTGATCCTAAGTAAAATCTCCTATTGTGGGCCTTCTTGATCCTAAGTAAAATCTCCACTATTGTGGGCCTTCCTGATCCCTAGGAGTCTTCTGATAGGAGAGCAGCTCTTTCTGTGGAAACTGCAAATGATGCTGTTGAAACTCATGAAATCCGAGGCTTCCTGTAAGTGGAAACAAGGCAAGTACAGCTATGAGACACTCGATCAAAAATGGAGTTGCAAATGCAGTAAGTGGTGATTGCTCAGTTAAATGAACAGAAGGTTGTGGAGTTAAATGAATGGAGATGTAGTTTCTGATAAGGTCTCTGTCGACCTGAAAACATGTACCCTTAAGCCAATTCACACAAAGTATTGCTTCAGACTTACCTGATTGGCGTGGGCTTTGAGGAAGTTGGACTCATCTATTGATTGTTTGTTTATTTAGCAGTTGGTTTATGTGCTTTCTCAAATGTTTTAAATTTAATTGGATTGCATAAAGTTTCAATGAATATTCATTATTACAAATGGATATAATATGTGCCTTTTGGAAATATAGGACACACTGTGAGTAAATTTGCATCACGATTGTACAGAGTTTTAATGTTCGTGAAATGTTGCAGTGAAATTAAATTGTTGGCAATCAAATTCAGTGTTCCTCATCATTTATATACATATCCTAATGTATATATCTCAGCAGTATAGAAAGCCTGTCATACTTTACCATTGCATATGGCTGTCATACTTTACCATTGCATATGGCTGTCATGCTTTACCATTGCATAAGGCTGTCATACTTTGCCATTGCTTATGGGTGTCATGCTTTACCATTGCACATTGCTGAGGTGGAGGAGAGTAAGCATAAAACTGAGTCCTGTAGAGTAGGGATTAATGTTGTCTTGGTTTCTATTTTGCTGTGACTTTAAACTTGTGGTCTAACTTACCCATGAAAACCCAAAAAATTGGTTCCCTGCAAAAATTTAAAGCGATCCACCACACTCTCCGTGTCCATGTAGTCACTCTACAGCTTTGTCACAAGCGTCACAGCCAGATTTCATCACTGTATACTTTTGTTGACCTTACCACAATAAGCAATGTCGCAAAAATTCACTGAATTTGCTTGTTTGCAGTGATGTAAAGAATGCATGATATCATGTTGTATGCACAAGGGGATGATTCTAGTGCAAAACATATTTGTTTGCTGGTTTTGAGAGATGAAGTTTTGGCCTACAATGTAAATGAGCAGCTGGCCACATTCTCCCAGATCTGTTTGTATACATTTACCGAAATTTTCATCGATATTTTTTTGAGAAATCTATCCATTTATGGTCTGCTCTCATCTGCATTAAAGTAATATCTGGGATGCAATTGTTGCCACCTTACGTATGAAATATCTCCAGTTTTGTTCTTTATGGGCTTGAAAATCGTGAGCTTAAGGGATTTTCACATGTTGTTGGGAGGAGGTTGGAGGAGGTTTGTGTGACTTTAACATGTGTAGTCATGAGAGAATTAGCTTTGCTGTGCCATTCATTTTTACTGATTCAATTTCTCCATTCTCTGATGAGATTGAAAATGTATACATGTTGATGGTTATGGATCTTAAATTTGATACCATGTGGCTTCAGAGGGGAGAGGGTGTATCCTTGACTGTGACTATATTCAAAAATTATTTCATGTTACCTTACGGCATTTCTTTTTCTACTTTCACTGTTTATCTTAAGAATATGTTGCTTGCTATAGATGTATTCAGTTACTATGCATTAAATTTCTGTTGAGGAGTTTTCACAAATTTAATACGTACAATATGTTTGCAACATGAAATTTCATGAATTAAGATCAGCTGAATTATTATCTGGTATTATAGTCCTTACCATAATAAAATTTTCATAAAGTCAGCTTCCTGGTTCAATTTAGGACAATTTTATGCTCTTGAAATGTACCATCTACACTTGCTTATAAGTTAAGTCCAACTGCAAACTGCACAGATCCAGATTTGCCATTTCATAATGCACTGGCAGATCTTGGATTATGCAGTTTATAAGCAGTAATCAGTAGAACAAACAATATAGGTCCTGATCTGCCAGGGCATTATGCGATGGCAGATCAGGGTCTCTGTTGTTTGCAGTTGGACTCGACTTATAAGCGGGTATAAACCGGGTACAGTAAGTTTTGTGCATAAAAGAGCCCCCATGGACTGTGTTAACTGATGATAGTGTGGTTTGGCTATATGACTTTCTCCAACAGCTCACAACACTGACCTACACTCAAGATCATTTTAATTCTGTGTAATTTTACCAAATTTCAGTAAGATTTGTTCATAAATTGTGAATAAGATTTTATTAATAATTATTTGTTAAAGAGCTAATAATTGTGCATTTGAGGGTTTGTCAAGTGATAAAACTATAAGAAATGGTGATTTTAAGCTCCTTTTATGCTGGAAAGTAAAATTATTCAGCATCAAGTAATGTACAATTTTTATGCAGAAATCTTTTTATTTGGTCCTGTCTGTGTCTGTATCATGGGAAGCTTGTTAGGCAGAAATAACTTGACATAGACAAAAGTAACATAGGTAGGCTTTTTTATGTATATATGTATATGAGATTTTAAATGATTTGAATGATTATTTTAAAAAAAGTTTTGCTAGTACATGTAGTTTTACTTTTCGAACTTTGACTTTCTTCAGTGCAAGTCTTGTTTTCGACTATGATGCAAAAACCACTTAACGTAGACAAATGAAATTTGTAGGCATGTTTTTATTATTATTTTGATGTCCTGGTTATATTTTCTTTCCATTTGAGGGATTTGGACAATGTTTTAGAACAAGTCTTTCTAACTTATGAGATTATCATTGTTAGAAGGAATATGCAGAAACTGCTAAACCTAGGCAGCTGAAATTTTTAATGCATTTTTATTCTCCCCATTCTTTAGTAGGAGATATTGTGATACCCGCCATCTGTCTGATATCACATCTAAACTGCAGGGTGGAAATTAATGAAACTTTGTAGTTATGTGTCCCTTGGGGTAATCAGTGCAAGAAGGACGTCATCCTTTTTTCCCACCCCTGGGGTCCCAGGGAGGATGTTAAAGGTCAGATGTAGACAAATTACCGTAACTGTTACAGACATTTTCAGATATCTGACCAAACTTAATATATGCATTTATAGCAAGAATATTCATCATAATGTGATGAATTTTGCATTATGACCCCTGGGTTACTATCTGGGAGTGGGAAGTAGTATATGGTGGATAGATGGGGGTAGAATATGCAGTAAAAAGTATGGGCATTTGCAATGGTGAACAATTCATTTACTGTAGTGTGCATATGTAGATAACCTGATTAGATGTTCTTGCCATTTAAATGATTTTTGCAAGCTTTGTCAGGGCTTTAGACATTCTAGACATAAACTTGTTTTCTGTAGTGGGGACATGCATGATTTACAAACACAGCTTTAGTTTTTTTTCTCCCTCCTATGGGTTTTACATTTACAGCAGCATTTGTAGCAATGGCAATAAAAAAAAATCACATGATTTTGTGTAAGAGTTGAAAGTTATATAAATACATTATGGCACAGTTAGATAAGAGGGGACGAAGTGTTCCTCACGGCAGTTGTTAGGTCCCCGCTCAACAAAGTTTATGGAGCCCTATAGTAATTATGTCTATCGGTCTGTTCATGATTATTTTGGTTTCCACAAGATAACTTTTACAGGGAATTGTTGGATTGTAACAAAATTTGCATTGAGCTTTATATTGATGAGACCTCAGAAGAGTTCAGTTTCTAGCCTTCTTTGTTGTCATGTAGAGGAGTTATGGCCCCTGATTGCCTGTCCTTTTAACTTTTGTTTCTGTAGCTCAGCATCACCAAGGATCATTGGATTTCAATCAGATTTGGCCTGCAGCTCTATACTGATGAGACTTTGTATGAATTTGATTTTCAGCATTCCACTCCAGCATTTATTGGAGTTATGCCCCCTTATTCCCAGTGATCCAGACTTTGGTTTTGGCAGCATAATTTTACCAAGGCTTTTTGGATTTTATCCATATTTGGTATGTGGTTTTATTATTGATAAGACCTTGAATGAATTTGATTTTCTGTCTTCAAGAAATTTTAGCATGCATCTAAATGTTGTTAAGACCTTGAATTCATTTGATTTCTAGCATTTAATGACATCATTAATGAGTGTTAAGACCCCTGATTGACTGTCCTCTCAACTTTGGTTTAACAGCGTTACTTACCAAGGATTGTTGGATTTCAACCAAAATTGTTATGCAACTTTATATTGATGAGACCTTAAATGAATTTCGTTTCCAGCATTCCACATTATTATTTAGAGGAGTTAAGGCCCCTGATTTCACATCCTCATAACTTTTGTTTCTGCAGTATAACTGTATTAAGAATTCTTGGATTTCATCCAAATTTAGCATTCACCTTAATATGGATAAGACTTTGAATTTGTTTTTAGGATTTCATGGCATAATTTACAGGAGTTATGTCCCCTTATTGTCAATCCTCGAAACTGGTTTCTGTAGTATTATTTTACCAAGGATTGTTAGATTTCAGCCAAATTTGACATGCAGCTTTATATTGATGAGACCTAAAGACTTTCAACTCCAGTATTCCACAGTATTATTTACAATAGTTATGGCCCCTGATTGTCTGTCCTCCTAACTTTGGTCTCTGCAGCATAAAGTTACTAAGGAATGTTGGATTTCTACCAGATGCACCTTTATATTGATGAAACCTTCAATCATTTGGATTTTCAGCATTTCACATCATCAGTTGGAGAAGTTACACCTCCTTAAGACCTATTCTATTAGGTTTCCTGACACAAGTTCTGGTTGAAGACCCTGCAGAACAAATTGTAGTCAGTGTTGTCATGTGTGATGCACCCATCACTACTAGTTCAAGTTTGTCTAGGACTTGAAACTTTCATTTTCCTATAGTTTTTACCCTTTGTTTTTTACTTCTTTTTCAGTGCTCTAGCTGCCTCAGCCCCAGTTTTACAGTTTAACGGAATTACTGACTGTGAAGCATTCAATGAAGTGGTGACCAGAACATTTGAACGAGAGTCATCCGAGTGTGTCAACAACATCAGGGCCTCCTGGCAGGTTATTAATAACTATAGCAAATCAGGTAGCTCTTCGATTATGTTTTTTGAAAAAGCATTAGGGACAAATATCTTTATGCTTTCTAAAAATGCATTAGAGACACAGTGAAATGGAGTATCTTTTGTTTGGTCTGTTCATGTCTTTCTAACTAAATCACATTATGGAAATTATCTAAAGTTAAGCATTAACTTGCTCAGAGGTTAACAGTTGGCAAGTGTCACATTGTCCATAAAAATACTAACTGGTAACAGAGGTATTATTTTGAGCTCCACAGTGAAGTAAAAAAATCAGTTGCACTAAGATTTTAATTACAGCGACATTTTTAAATGTTTATTTGACAAACTTGCACATAACATATCATTGTAGGAAGACACATTTGGCAACATTTGCTATTTTCAACTTAAAAATCGGCACAACCAATTTTGACCAAATTTATCCGAAAGTATTCTGGCATAAAAATCTTTCAACTGCATACAAATGATAATGATGCATGAGATATGGTTGACATTACTAAAAATATAAAAATCTTTCAATGACTTCTTGAAAATCGCTAAACAGAATGAGACCAAATTCTACAGTGTTGTGGCTGAAGACATTTCAAGTTCCTACAGATAAGGCCAATTTTTCATCACAAATGATTGCTGTTACTTAAAATAAAAAAAAACTTTTAAATGACTTTGTGTCAAAAAACAAGGAAACAGTATGATACCTTTTACATTTGTGAACTCGGGCCCACCTCTCACACTAGGTATAGATTGTCTAATTTATTCATGCTTATATCTTACAATAGGTATAAATTGATTTATACAGACCCATATCTCGCAATAGGTATATATTGATTTATACTTTCCCATATCTTGCAGTAGATATAGATTGTCTGATTTATTCAGACCCATATCTCACAATAGGTATAGATTGTCTAATTTATTCATGCTTATATCTTACAATAGGTATAAATTGTCTGATTTATACAGGCCCATAGCTCACAATAGGTATAAATTGATTTATACAGACCTATATCTCGCAATAGGTATAGATTGATTTATACTTTCCCATATCTTGCAGTAGATATAGATTGTCTGATTTATTCAGACCCATATCTCACAATAGGTATAGATTGTCTGATTTATACAGGCCCATAGCTCACAATAGGTATAAATTGATTTATACAGACCCATATCTCGCAATAGGTATATATTGATTTATACTTTCCCATATCTTGCAGTAGATATAGATTGTCTGATTTATTCAGACCCATATCTCACAATAGGTATAGATTATCTGATTTATACACACCCAATCTCACAATAGGTATAAATTTATTTATACAGACTCATATCTCACAGTAGGTATATATTGATTTATACTGGCCCATATCTAGCAGTAGGTACAGATTGTCTGATTTGTTCAGGTCCATATCTTGTAATAGGTATAGATTATCTAATTTATTCAGACCCATATCTCACAATAGGTATAGATTGTCTGATTTATACAGGCCCATATCTTGCAGTAGGTACAGATTGATTTATACAGGCCCATATCTTGCAGTAGGTATAGATTGATTTATTCAGACCCATATCTCACAATAGGTATAGATTGTCTGATTTATACAGGCCCATATCTCACAATAGGTATATATTGATTTATACTGGCCCATATCTTGCAGTAGGCATAGATTGTCTGATTTATACAGGCCCATATCTTGCAGTAGGTATAGATCAGTGGTTTTCAAACTTTTTTTTTTGTGACCCCAGTTGAAGAAAATATTATCATAAAATCATAATATTGCCTGGCATTCTGTGATCCAGTACTAGGTTGCAACCTGTACTTTGAAAACCACTGGTATAGCTTGTCTGATTTATTCAGGCCCATATCTCACAAAAGGTATAGATTGTCTGATTTATTCAGACCCATATCTTGCAATAGGTATAGATTGTCTGATTTATTCAGACCCATATCTTGCAATAGGTATAAATTGTCTGTTTTATTCAGACCTATATCTTGCAATAGGTATAGATTGTCTGTTTTATTCAGACCCATATCTTGCAATAGGTATAGATTGTCTGTTTTATTCAGACCTATATCTTGCAATAGGTATAGATTGTCTGTTTTATTCAGACCCATATCTTGCAATAGGTATAAATTGTCTGTTTTATTCAGACCTATATCTTGCAATAGGTATAGATTGTCTGTTTTATTCAGACCCATATCTTGCAATAGGTATAGATTGTCTGATTTATTCAGACCCATATCTTGCAATAGGTATAGATTGTCTGTTTTATTCAGACCCATATCTTGCAATAGGTATAGATTGAGTTATTCAGACCCATATCTTGCAATGGGTATAAATTGTCTGTTTTATTCAGACCCATATCTTGCAATAAGTATAGATTGTCTGATGTATTCATTAATGTTTTAATGCACTAAATTGCTGTTGTTAAGGCTGTGAAGTGTTATTTAAAATAATGAATGTAAAATCCAGATATTAAAAAACAAAATTAACATTTCAGAATAAAAGGTAACATTCTGTATAATGTAAGGGACATTATCAATACTGTGGATGACTTTATTTTCATGATTTAGTTTTAAAAAATCATATTTCTGGGTACTTATTTTGACGGATTTGTCATTTTAACAAATATAAAAAAGACTATATATTGAGCGACAATTCATAAGTCTGTATAAAAGATTACACCGACATTCAATTCAACACATTTGCAAGCAAATAGGTTTAATCCCTACTGCAGTAACAAAGTTGATTAATCAAGTTATTCATTGTTAACACCTGGTGTAAATGCTGAGATCTTTATCAATGAAAATGTCAATGTCTTTTTATTTGAGCTAACAAAACTTAATTCCACTGTTGTAATCTGTAGCAATTAGGTTTTTCAGTGTTCTTAAAGACTGCTATGAAAACACAAAGTTCTTGACAATTAGGGATTAGGTGCTATAACGAAGTCAATGACAGTAAATGTCTTTTCTTTAAACAATTTTTGCCATATGAAAACAGTTCTGTAAAAATTGAATTTCACTGTCTCAGCTAGTATCACAATGCCACAGACACAGTGCTTAAAGAGTGGAAATTTGAAGTAGAATCTCCTACCATTGTGTGCCTCCCTGATTATAAGGAGTCCTCAGAAAGGAGAGAAGCTCTTTATCTGGAAACTGCAAATGATTCTGTTAAATCTCTAATGAAATCCCAGACTTTCCATAAGCGGAAACAAGTTGAGTACAGGTCATACGACGAACAAACTAGGGCTAAAATTGCGAGATACTCAATCAAAAATGGAGTTGCAAAAGCAGCAAGAATGTTCATTGCTGAGCTCTGGAAAAAAGTAAGTGAAACATCAGTTCACAGTATGCATGATCAATTCATTAAACTCAAGAAAACTAGTAGAGAACACATGGTAAGCCTGCCCAAATTGCCCTGTGGGAACCCCTTGTTGCTCTGTGATGACCTTGTCATCCAGAATTGGATCCATAAAGTTCATCTGAATGGTGGAGTGATAAATGTGCGTATTGTGATGGCTGATGCTGAAGGCATTGTTACCAAATACACTAAGCATTAACTGGAAAGATATGGGGGACACATTACTATTACAAAGCCATGGGCAAGGAGGATGTGCTTTTTGTAAAATGCAAGGGAACAAGAAGTGTGAAAATTCTTTCAAGTGACTTTGATGACATTAAGGCAAAGTTTGTGGAAAAAATGATAAAAGTTAATCGTGCTGGACTCTGATAATTAATTGGGATCAGACCAGATATCTGCTTGTGTCTGGTGGTGAGTGGACAATGAAAACAAAGGGGGCTGAGCAAGTGACCATATCTGACTTGGATGGTAAGATACAAATAACACCTTTGCTTGCTATCACCAAATTAGGCCATCTGCTGCCACCCCAGGTGATCTGTGCTGGAAAGACAGACAGGTGCTTGCCAAACGGAGTGAAATTCCCAAGTGACTGGGACATGACATTTACAGATACTCACTGGAACAAATGAGGATTCCATGATTCAGTTTGTTGATCTGATTCAGTGTGTCAGAAGAAGGTAGCAATATTTAATGTTTTCCAAGCACATCGTGGGGAGAGGCTGCTGTCTCACTTGAAGGAAAAAGGGGATTATACCATTGTTTACACTGGCTGCATGCACGGATAAGGTGCAACCCTTTGATTTATTAGTTAACAGTTTATACAACGAAGAACTCAAATCATGATTTCATGACTGGTATTCAACACAGGTGATTAATGAATGGGAGGACAGTGGAGATGTACTTTCAGATAAGGTCATGGTCAAGCAGAAAACAGCTACCCTCAACCAATTCACACAAAGTGGCTTATCTCCACACATGCTAAAGTATTACTTCAGATGGACTTGTTTGGAATGGGCTTTGAGAAAGCGGGACTCATATACTGATTGTTTATTCAGCAGTTAGTTTATATGTGCGAAATAGCAATAATGAACATTGTGTTCCACTTACTCTGTAGAATAATGAACATTGTGTTCCACTTACTCTGTAGAATAATGAACATTGTGTTCCACTTACTCTGTAGAATAATGAACATTGTGTTCCACTTACTCTGTAGAATAATGAACATTGTGTTCCACTTACTCTGTAGAATAATGAACATTGTGTTCCACTTACTCTGTAGAATAATGAACATTGTGTTCCACTTACTCTGTAGAATAATGAACATTGTGTTCCACTTGCTCTGTAGAATAGTGAATACATATGATCAACAGAAACAAAACTGCAGTGAACGTTTTTATTTATTCATGAAAATGACTAATGGATATGACTGTGTGCTTACAAAAAGGGTACACCATGCTTGGCATATTATTTTCTTGAGGAATAATGCGTTCACATTTCTTAAGTGTTTTGAATTTCATTGGATTGGATAAAATTTCAGTGGGTATTCATTATTGTAAACGGGTATAATATGTGCTTTTAGGAAATAAAGAACACAGACTGTGAGTAAACTTGCATTTATTACAGTAGCATCAGATATAGTCATGTTCATGAAATTTTGAAGTCAGATTAAATTGTTATCAATCAATTTCAGTGTTCGTCATCATTTGTATACTGTACGTATCCTAATGTATATTTCTCAGCACTATAGATAGCTTTGGTGTTAAAACAAAGAAACAGGTTATGCCTTACTATTGCATATGGCTGAGGCAGAAGAGAGTCTGCATATAATTGAGTGTTTGGAATTAGGGGTTAATGTCAGCTTGGTTTATATTTTCACTGTTACTTTAAATTTGTGGTCTAGCTTACCCACAAAAATTTTAGTACTTTATGAATTTGCCTAGAGACGGAGTAGACAAAAGCACTCCTTCATTTCTCCTAAATGAAACCAATTAAATCTAATTGTACATGATATTTGTGTTGCTAGTTGGTTACTTGTTTTTAAGAAGATGTTGCGATTGGCGATGATTTCAGCCTCCTGGCACAAGGTTTGGATGACTGTCAAACTTATAATAATTTCCACAAAGCTTAATCGGTCAGTATGCTTCTTTGATCAAAGTGATTTATATCTTAAGGTGGTAGAAAAAATTCTGACCTGAGATCCAAACTCATTACTGGTGATTTTTAGGATCTGAAAAATCATGTCATAAAATTTCTGCTTATTTGGCTGGAAGAAAAGTGTTAAATTCGTAGAGAATCTATAGTATAACATCATTTAAAAGTTTAGTCTTTGCTCTGTTTGCTAAAAACTTTGCATATAGGCTTCTGATTAACTGTGGTGACCTCACAGTCACAAAAAGAAGGCTACTAACCCATATCAGGTAAAGTTGTCACAAGGGTTGAATGTGTTTTTAAGTGATTTCATGGATTTAAAAATCATTCAGAATTTAATTAGTATTGCCCTTTAACAAAAAATATACTGTATTAGAGTTCATTTTGCATTGATCTGACCATAATTTGGACCTTTTGATTCAGAAGTTGGACGGAAGTTGCTGCAGGAAGTGTTTCACTTGTGTCAGCCACTGAATGCCTCATCAGATGTGGATAATTTCAAGGGCTGGTTAACGGGAACATGGACCAACCTGGCCATGGTGGATTACCCTTATCCTGCTAACTTCCTAGAACCACTGCCTGCATGGCCTGTCAGGGTATACAGCTAAGTTTCTACTATTCATTATACTCTGTTGTCTGTCATTTTTCTTACTTTCTAATTTTTTTATACACCTTAAATCTTACAAATCCAATTTATTTTTTTTTAGAATCTTTTCTGATTAAAACTTTGCAAAATTTTGTACTTAAGAATGACCCCCAAATTTTCATGAATATTTTTACCATTTATACTTGTGTATAAGTCAGATCCTACTGCAAGCTGCATAGACCCAGATCGACCATCACATAATGCACCAGCAGATCTGGCTCAATGCAGTTTGTTAGGATTAATCAGTAGAACATACAACATAAACCCTGACCTACCAGTGCATTATGCAATGGCAGATCAGGGTCTGTGTCGTTTGCAGTTGGACCTGACTTATAAGCGAGTATATCTGGTACCTTTAATTATTTGTACATTACAAAAATTATTTAAAAGTGTATTAACATCACAATTATACAAGCTAGATGGGTTATTAATCTTTTTTTTTATTGCAATTAGAGTGGATTGTGAGTTAAAATCAAACTCATTCATCAGACAGTCTGGTTTTATCATGTTTAAAATTCAGTGTTTCAAATGGGAACTGTTTAAGTCAGATTTCCAAGACAAAATTGTACATACACTTAGACATTCAGAATCGGACACAGACTGATACAGCTCCGTTGATAGGACCATGATCAATGATAAGTCCATAATATTCCAAAAATTGTGCAAATTTTAACTGTGGCCTGTATCAAATTATACCCCTCTCCTCCCTTAACAAAATGTATTAGTTTAGTGTCCTCTTGGCTTATCATAAGACATATTGCTGTGAATTTACTGCTATTAATTGGACAATAATTTATGTGGTTTTTGTAGTTGTTACAGACCCCAAAATCCAATTATCATTTCACATTTGGACTGAAACAAGCACACTTTTAAGGATTAGTACCTTGGGTCACTCGACAAAAAGAAGAAAAACAATTTAAGTGGAAGCATTTTAAATATTTTCATTCATCTCCTTGAATCTCTTGATTTGGGAAATGGTGCATCCGATGTCACTTTCCTCTATAGTCCCAGATGCAGCATTTTAAATGTACTTCAGCTATAACAATGCATTTATGCCAAGCAATGCAATTCCCTATTTGTGTATTGTATAAGTTACCCCCCATTCTGGAAAGGGATTGACTCCCCATGATAGGTATTTTAATATACAGTATATAGCTGATTGAGCACTTTTGCGATTTTCAGCTGATTGTAAAGAAATATACTGTATATACTCACTTATAAGCCAATACCAACTGCAAACTACATAGACCCAGATCTAATAAGGACTAATCAGTAAAACAAACAACATAGACCCTGATCTGCCGGTGCATTATGCGACAGCAGATCAGGGTCTATGTTGTTTGCATTTGGACCTGGATTATACGCGAGTATATATGGTAGTTTTCAAAGATTTCATATAAAATTGTGTATTTATATCAAATAGAACTATGTCATGTTTTTTTAAAAAAAATTTATCATGACTATTGTCAGCCAAAAGTGAATAAAGAGTTTATATGTTTTACTATGCATCATTATCAAAATATATACATTTGGAAGGTAACTCGTTGATAGAAAGGGAAACAACCTGTATGATACTGATGGTTGCTGTCTTAAGGAATGTATCTTGATTGGTAGGTAAATAGTCAAAATCATACAATTTTATGTTTTCAGGAGTGCTGTAAATACCTTTCTAATCCCTCAGAGGACCAGGGACTCCTCCTAGACCTTTTTGAAGCCATCAGTGTGTACTACAACTACACCGGGCAGGCCACATGTCTCGACATCAACCAGCAGGGAACCTCAAGTCTCGGAGACATGGGCTGGGATTATCAGGTTAGATTTGTCAACCAAATAGTGGCACAAATAAGTATTTTGGATTCAATATAGTTCTTCCTGGGTTTCTAGTTTTTTTTTAATTGTCTCACATATGAATTGTAAGGCATAGCTATCATTTTCCAGTGGCTTTGTTGCCTTCAACAATGTTTAATTGCTGTTTTAAAGTTTTTGCTAGTCACAAATCTTGTACATCAGCAGAGACTTTGGTAAAATATTAGTGTGTCTTAAGTTTGTATAACATGTCTGGGTACCGTCTTTGTATAGCATGTCAGGGTATCATCTTTGTGTAGTATGTCAAGGTACCATCTTTATGTAGTATGTCTAAGTACCATCTTTGTGTAGTATGTCTAGGTACCATCTTTGTGTAGTATGTCTAGGTACCATCTTTGTGTTGAATGTCTAGGTACCATCTTTGTGTAGTATGTCTAAGTACCATCTTTGTGTAGTATGTCTACGTACCATCTTTGTGTAGTATGTCTAGGTACCATCTTTGTGTAGCATGTCAGGGTATCATCTTTGTGTAGTATGTCTAGGTACCATCTTTGTGTAGTATGTCTAGGTACCATCTTTGTGTAGTATGTCTAGGTACCATCTTTGTGTAGCATGTCAGGGTATCATCTTTGTGTAGTATGTCTAAGTACCATCTTTGTGTAGTATGTCTAGGTACCATCTTTGTGTAGTATGTCTAGGTACCATCTTTGTGTAGTATGTTTAAGTACCATCTTTGTGTAGTATGTCTAGGTACCATCTTTGTGTAGTATGTCTAGGTACCATCTTTGTGTAGTATGTCTAGGTACCATCTTTGCTTGCCAAGTGTCATCGATCCACTTTGTTCCACAGTAACACTAAGCATATGTAACTAGCCGAAACAGTGTCTACCGCTCCACGGTCTGAATAAATGCAGCTGAAAGAAACTGATCCAATCAGATTGCTCATTACATTTAACTAGGAATATAGTTAAGAATAATAGTAGTGGCCTCTGTATACAACATCATGTGTTGCATGTAAGTTTTTCTGTTTTAAACCTTTCATACACAAGTTTTCTTTTGACTCAGGAAACGTTAACATCAGTGAAGTTGCTGTATTGAGTATCTGACAGGTCACAAAATGAGTTCTCTGATTGGTCAGTTAATTTCTTTTGCTACAGGCTGTATCTCTTTCATCTGTAACGGATGTCCTATTTGTTGTCTGTCGATAGATCAGGTGTGGAACTTGGCAGAATGTTGCTGCACCTATAGAGGAGCGAGAAAGGCACTGTTTCTTCCTTTTTGTCATCACAAGATGTCCCCTGCATTCTCAGGAGGGATCTGGATCCCTATCCAGTTTAGAGAAGTCAGCATTCTAGGGGCAGAAACAAGGAGCAAGCTCCATGGTTCAGAGATCGCCAAAAGTCCAAGGATCCCTGATGCTTGGTTTGATACCATCAATGCTGGTGAAGGATTGATCTCTTGCCCCTCTTACTGGGGAGGAAAATTGCCTGAATATGAGTCAAAGCTTCCTGAAAGGGATGAGCCAGGCACAGGGCTCCAAACACCAGTCACTGTGCCACACCCTTGAGCAACCAGACACCAGACTTTGAGGAGCCATCATCATTGGTCCCTGGCCATGACTCCAGGCCCATTGAAACTGGCCAAGAAGCACATACACCCTGACCAACTGCAGGGACCTCCTAAGGATGGAGGTAGTCAGCCCTAGGGAGTTGCACCCTCTCCTGCAGCATATTCCTCTTTCCAGTGCCCGTTGGTTCTCGACTAGCCCTCGTTTCAGAAGTTTGTTTCACTTTAAAGGTGGAATACTGGCTTCATTTCCAGGAACATCTTTCTCTCTCATGGACCTGCATTTTCTTTCACCAGACCCAACTGGTTCATCTTCTGCAGAAGGGAGATGTCGAGAGGGTGGAAATTGATCAAGCTTCAGGTTTCTGTTCCATGATCTTTTTAGTGTTCAAAAAATGCAGAAAGTTTTGACTTGTCATTGATCTTTCCACCTGAAACAAATTTCTTTCAGAAGAATGCTTCAAGATGGAGACTACCACCTCAGTCAGGAACATCATTAGGGCCTACAACAGGGCAGTCTCCTTAGATCAGCAGGATGCATATTTTCACATCCCCATCTTTCCCAGCACACAGGAATTACCTCCAATTTTGTCTCGGTCAAGAAGTATTTCAATTTTGGGCTCTAATGTTCGGCCCCACCTGTACCCCCAGAACCCTTACCAGGGTGATGGTGGTAATAGCAGCTCACTTGAGGTCTTTAGGGATCCCCATCCTCCAGTATTTTGACAACAGGTTGATGCACAGCATCCTTAGAGATACTCTACCCCTCTTTTGGTGGATGGTGACTCATTTGAGTCTAATCTCTAACCTAGAGAAGTTGGATCTCATCCCTTCTAAGGACTCATGCACATGGGGATGAATTTCCTCACAAATCAAGGGAGGATTCACATTCCACCAGATGGGACAGATGCTCAGATTCTGTCCCTCATAGCAGATCTTATGGCCAAGACTTTGTCGTTGACTTGTCTTTACCTCTTCCTCCTAGGAACTCTGAACACAGCTGCGGGAGACTTCACTTACACCCTTCCCACTTCCTGCTTCTAGCGAACTGCGAAATGCATGAGGACCTGCTATCAACTCAGATTCCTCTGGGGTTTCATCACCACCTTAGTTGGCGGCTAGATCAGGATTGGTTCCTGACTGGAGTCCTGATTCACAGCCCTGAACTCCACTCCTTTCTGTACACCAGTGCATCACATTCAGGATGAAGTGCTCACATCCAGCCAGAAGAAGTAGTTCTTTAGGGACAATTTAGAAGTGTGGGCAGTGTTTCTAGCCCTACAGGAGTATGGCAAACTCATAAGGTGTTGCTGTGTTATGGTTCCTTAGACAACATGTCAATAGTAGCATACCTCAGGCATCAGGGAGGTACACATGTTCATTCTCTTTGCACGGAGGTCTGGAACCTCCTCCAATGAGCAGTCTCAAAGGAGATCACTCTCAGAGTCACATGTCCAGATAGGGCTGTGTGGTCCTCTTGGAATGGTCTCTGCACCAGTTGGTATCAGAGGCACTTTTTTAACTTGGGGGGGGGGGGGGGGACATTAGTGTATTTGTTAACTACAATACTGAACAACAAGCTCCCTTTTTATGTCTCTCCAGTGTCAGATCAGAGGGCCTGGGCAGTGAATGCTTTTAATCTGAAGTGGGATTGGCTGTCAGCTTATGCCTTCCCACCTTTCAAATTGATTCCACTGGTTCTCCACCAAGTAAGGATCTCCTTGTCTCAGCTCAACCTGACAGCCTCCCTGTGGCCCCAACAGTCGTGGTTCAATGACCTACTCAACCTGTTGGTATACAAGCCCAGAAGATTACCGCAGAGGAGGGACATTGGGTCTCCTACACAACGGCCTGCAGATTCACGACCTTCACGCTTGGCTCATCTCAAATAATCAATCCACCAAGACCAGTTTTTGAGCAAGGTTGCCAACTGCATTGCCCAGGCTAGTAGGCAATCCACTTCCATAGTTTATGATGCAAAGTGGAGGATGTTATGTAATTGGTGCAGTAGGAATGAATTGATTCTGGCTGTCCCCCTTTAGGTACAGTTGCAGACTTTCTTCTCTTCCTTTTGAAGAAAGATAATGTTTTTTGTTGACTATTGAGGCCTATAGGGCAGCCCTTTCTAGCACTGTCAAGTTCTCTAGGGGTTCTGCCATTGGATCAGACCCTCATCTTTCTGATCTCATCAGGTATTTTGAGCTGGTATCTCACTCATTAAAGCCTAGATGGATACTTTCATGTGTTGTTTGGGGATTATCTAAACCCCCTTATAAACCTTTGAGTGAAACTTCCTTCAAGAACCTTACCCTTAAGACAGTCTTCCTTGTCTCGTTAGCATCGGTGAGGAGAAGGAGTGAGCTTCATAGTTTGTTAGTGGAAAAGGGTTGTTTATGGTTCAGTGGTGAATATGATGCAGTTTCTCTTCTTCGCCAACCTGGGTTTCTGGCTAAGAATCAGCTACTTTTAGTCACTCCAGTTACTTTTGAGATTCCCAGTCTCAGTTGTATCTGTGCTGGGGTGATCAAGATGGGCTCCTTTGCCCAGTTATGGCCATAAGATTTTATTGGCTTCCTCTAAACCGAGACGGAAGGGTCGGAATCATCTCTTTCTACCTCCCAGGCTTTCCCCTGATATTTTGGCAGCCACTATTTCCAGGAGGATTGAGTTTATCAGTCCATCAACACCTTTCTTTCATGAGAATTAAGTTCATATTGCTGCATCTTGGGTCCATTTGAATCACTCCTCTTTAGCAGCCATCTGGCAGTCTCACTCTATCTTTTCATCCATTTACCTTCGATCTTTGGTCAACCAGAACAAAGGCATTTACTCGTTGGGTCCAATCGTGACAGCACAACATGTGGCTAAGCCATCTACCAGCTTACAGTAGTGGACATGCCTACCATGAGGGTAAGTGCATTTGTTTTTCTTATACCAGTTTTTAGCTCACCTCTACAAAGTGGAGGTAAGCTATTGTACTACCCCAGCTTCGGCATCTGCACAGATAAAAGCGTCACTATGGTCAGCAGCAAGTGGAGATGTTGCTTCATATCAGTCTTCTGGAAATGAAGGCTATAGTAAACACATTTCATTTCTGGAAGGATCAGTTCTGTGGAAGTGTAGTACTCAAAAGGGTTACAAAATCACCCAACCTATGGGTTCTGGTCTGGGACTTTCCTGCACTGGTGAACCCAGCTAAAGATCATGATCCAGATTAGACAGGCTCAGTGTCCTAGCCAATTCACTGTCTAAAAGGGGCCAGACTCTTCCTCACAGAGTGGTCTGTTCATCTGTCAGTCTTTTAGCAGATCTGTGCACTTCAGGGATGTCCAGTGATAGACCTTTTTGCGATGAGGTGGATCCACATACTGACCAGCTTCATCTCTCTAGTCCTGGACCCTGAAGCTGGGCTGTGGACACACTATAAGAGAGTTGGGATGAGTTTTGATGATGACAACCCCCTTACTGTTCTGGTACTGAGGATAATACACAAAATAAGGGGCCAGAACTGCAAAGTGATTCTATTAGCTGCTTGCAGGTCAGACACATCCTGAATGAATGATCTGCTCAATCTAGTGATAGATCTCCCGAGGATAATCCTGGCAAGGCCCAACCTGCTCAAACAGTCACGGTCACAGGTGATTTTCAGTGCTTTCAGGCATCATGGTACAGGCAATATTATTCACAGTAATGATCTATTAGATCTGCTGGCCAATTTTAACTTGAACAGACCCAAATCTCTCACCCTGTTTCTTAAATGGAATCTTTTTGTGGGTTTTGACATGGCTCAACTCAGATCAATTTGAGCCTTTAAACAAAACCTTACAACATGCTTTCTTATACAACATTCTTTCTGATAGCCCTAGCTTCGGCATGTAGGTTGAGTGAGTTGCATACTTACTTGATGGATTTAGACTATCAGTTCAGATTGGATGGTTCCATGGTCCTCATAATGCAACCTGGCTTTGTAGCTAAGAATAGGTTGATGTCAGCAGGCAACCAAATTGCAGTCATTTGCTCCCTCTCCACGATTGATAGGTTGAGAGAGGCGGTGATTCAAGACCTAGTCCATGCTCTCCAGCACTAATTGAAGTGTACACAGTAGAGTCATGGGGCTTGACAATCCCTCTTTCTTCCAGTGAAGGCCAGAAAAGAGGATACAACCCTTCAAGCAATGTCATCATGGCTGAAATGGGTAATATGCTCAGCATACTTTGGGATCTCAAAAGATAAGATATGCCTCATGAAGATTTCAGCTTAGGATCTCTGTGAGTCTCTCATTCAAATGCAGCGTTTCAGCCCAAGACATAATAGAAACCATTGGCTGGCATGCACATTCAAACTTGTTAGAGTTTTTAGACCAAATTGAATCTGGTGGGTCCAGTGGCTGTGGCCCAGATGACCAACAGCACAACTTCCTCACAGCATGGTTTTAGCTCTTTTAATGGATTCACCCTGATTTTTCTCAATAAGAGAAAGTCATTTTTTTCTTATCTGTGTATTGTTGCCTTGTTTTACGTGACTGTCGGTTGTGCTGTCATCATGTTAAGAGAATAGTTCATATAGGGAATCAAGCCATTCTTCCTTTGAAGGGTGATCGTAGTAGAAGTTAGATGCTCAGGCATTTCATCATAATCTTAATGTGATCAGGAAATGTATTCACCAGAGAAAGAACATTTTTTTGTCAGTTATGTTTACCAGATCCATTACTATTAAACCCTCCCACACCTCCCACAAAGCAAGCATCCTGTTGATACATCTCTTGACTTAAACTGGTAAAGATCCAGTTAATGGGTAGCCACTTAACAGTGGCAAGGGTAGGTAATAATGGATAAAAGTTTCTCCATCTAATGCATGAACCTATCACATTAACATTAGGAAATTACTCTCTGCTACCTATGAATACAGCCCTTCCTGAGAGACAAAAACACATCTTTCTGTATTTATATCATGTAGAAAAAGGGATGTCACTCTTACAGATGAACTCACCTTGTTCTCGCTAGGTGATATCTCAGATGTTTACTAGTTTAAACTTTCGCTTGCAACAGTACTGTGAACAATGCCTCTGAAGAATCCATTGCAATTTGTAATCAATTTTGACCATCCAACATTTATTTTCAGTGATATAGTAAGTCAAAAGGTTAATATGCCTGGTGTATACAACATTTGTGTTTTTCCCAGTGATATTTGTGCCTTTTTTTACCTGTCATTATTTTCCAGGTGATATTATTTGGTAACACTCAAGTTCTCACTGGTGTACTTGCATTGTACTGTTAAATTTACACACTTTTTAGGTCATCTTGATAATGCGAGTTCACCTATTTGAACAGTTTGTATATATGTTGTATGCACTTGTTTGTTTTCTCTTCTCTCTTTCATTACAGAGATGTCATTCAAGTGCAAGAAGTGCAGATGCTTTAAAGTCATGGAGGACAACCATGAAATGTGCCTTGCCAGCACAAAATGTTCTTCCTCACACCTAGCCTTCAAGACAATAAATGTATGGTTTCTGCAGTTATGAATCTGTCATCTCGGACTGGTGAAAAGCACATTGCTCAACAGTTCCTTCAGTGACAGTGTCCTAGATGCAGAGTGTACAGGAAGAGGACAATCCCCTGTTGATGACAGGGGCAACAGGATTTACCTGAACATTCTGATTCAACCATGGCAAGGATGGAATTCAGTCTTAAGGCAGCAATCAAAGAGATATACAGAATTTTGCCTCCGTCAGAGTGCCTTCCTCCACTGGCAGTTGTTGACAAAGATGACAAACATTTCTCCATCAGAATTGTACCAGAATCATTAAAGATTGTAGAAATTACTGGGTGTCTCTCAGATACAATTTGCAAAGCCCAGTAATTTGAGGGCCTTCTCTTTGGTGAGTCAGTTGCCTGCAACTTCTCACCACACTGGTACAAATCACATACTGATGTTTATCATTCAGATGTACCTAGCATACACAAGGATATTACTGCTGTCAACATGTAGGCTTCACTCTGTTATAAAGTGGACATAAAAGTGTTTAATGCCATGTTTGAGTTGGCCAAGAACATCAGTCAACTTCCTCATGTCTCAACCTTGTGTCTGTTGCAATCTTTCGCCAAACTGAGAAGGCCAGAAGTGACCATGTTTGGGAATCGTTATGCCATATTGTCAATAGGGCACATGATGAAGAACACCCTAATCGCCTCTTGTAACCTCAATTTGATCAGAAGAGGCACACTCCTGCTATTTTCTTCTCTTAAACCCCACCATTCGGCAACCCAGCGCTCCCTCCCTTTTGATTCCCCTTCCAGTTTGTGGTCAAATTGAGATGAGAAAGCTGACAGCACAGGCATTTCCCCTTTAGCTCTTCATGCAAGCCCCTATACCTTCATGATCCCATCAGGGGCTGTACCAGAGAAGGGAGGATCATCAACAGATAGACTGCAGGGGTAATTCTCAGCAACGACAGAAACCTTTTCATGGCCAGGCAAGTTGTAGGTGGCCATATGCCCCTAACTGCAACAGGCAGGTCGGGAGTGGGGAGAGAGAAAACAAGGTTTCTCCTCCTCCAAGCCTCCTGCCAACTGTCAATAACTTGCCATCCCTCCTGCCCACATGCAACTCTTTCATGGGCACCAGACTCCTTCTGTAGTACCAGACTTGAATCAACCTATTTCCAAGAAATGACTGGGCTATCCAGGTTGTTTCAGAGGGGCTCAGGATTGCGTTCATCCTGCCCCCACCACTTTTGTCGTTTCCCCCAGGTTTCTATTCCAGACTTTTTCTGGTTATGAAAACCAATGGAAAATTGAGACCTGTTGTAGACTTGAGCAGACTCTATCAGTTTATTACTGCCCAAAGTTCAGGATGGAGATCGCAAAGTCCATTCATCTGTCTGTGTGACATAATGAATACACAATCAGTCTCTACCTGACCGATGCACATTTCCATATACCTATTCACACAGTATCATACAAATACCGCTTTGGCTACCAGGAGGGTAGTGTACCAATTTTGTGCCCTTCTGCCCTTCCATTCAGCCTCAATGTCAGCCCTTGGGCCTTCACCATGATGTTGAACTGTGCCATATCCTACTTTAGGATGTCATCCTCCACAGTGATGGCAGAGTACCTGAACGATATACTGCAAAAACATTCAGTAAGTTTGGTTATGGTTCACAATATGAACAGCCTTCTCTACCTCAATCATAGTTCTGGATGGTCAGTGGGGAGATGTTGGATCTTGTCACTTCTCAACATTTTGTTCATTTTGGTATGGAGTTTCTAACTCGTATCAACCTGGTTCATCTTCCTTCCAAATGCATAGACATTATTGTTCATGTGTTGAAGAAGGCATCTGCCAGGATGTTTATTTTGATGAGAGAGTTTCCTCAGCTCCTCTGCCTGCTCAATGCGGCAGCAGACCTGGTATACCTTGGCCGCCTTTTCATGCACCCTCTGCAGATGGCTCTTCTGGCACAGTGGCGCCCGCTCTCGAGTCATTTAGATTATCAGATTATGATCTCAACCAAAGTCAGACACTTCCTGCTTCATTGGCAAGACAGGGAGTGGCTAGTGGTGGGAATACCTTTGGAAACCCCACAATCAGAAATCATAATCTGTAGAGATGTCATTTTGTCAGCTTAGGGGGCACACTTACTACCAAACTTTGTGACAGTTAGCAGCAAGTGGACTCTGCAATAGAAGGCTCTTCACATCTATCTCCTGGAAATTAAGGCAATTCTCAATGCCTCCCATACTTGGGTGGAACGCTTCCAAAGGAAGACTGTTTTGATAATGTCAGACAATTCAATCTTAGTAAACTACCTCTTCAAACAAGGGGGGATGAAATCACTGGACCTTTGCACTATGTATGGGAGTACCTTTGTTGGTGTGCCCAATATCATATAAATGTACAAGTCCGACACATCCCGGGAAAGCTCATTGTCCTGGCCAACTCTTTATCAAGGAAAGAGGAACTGTTTCATATGGAGTGGTCTCTCCATCCTTCCATTTTCCATGGAGTGTGCACTCTATGCGCTGAACAATGCTAGACCTGTTCAGGATGAGGTGGGACAACAAACTGCCCACCATCATCTATCCATTACAGACCCAAAGGTATAGGCTGTTGACACCCTTTCAATCAGATTGGGGGTAATATGGCATATGCCTTACCTCAGCAGTCCTAATACCAAAACTGATCCAGTAAATGAGGGGCAGGGCTTGCAAAATAGCTCTAATGGCCCCTCTCCGATGGGACAGATCCTGGGTCTACGATCTGCTTGATCTAGCAACAGACAAAACCCCCACACTGCTCATGTAGCTGAGGTCACCAGTATTCAATCCATGTCGAGAGAAACTTCTCCTTCATGCCTGGCTCTTGTCAGGGATGCCCTGCACAAAAAGGAGTTCTGTGCTTCAACTGTGGAGAGGATTGCAACAGCTATTCAGCCCTCCAATTTGACGGCATATGAGGGGTACCGGCCTGTTTTCAACTGGTGGCACGTTAACAGTGTCACACCACTCTCAGCCTCCAACTGGCTAATTTCTTTCTTTTCCTCTTTGAAGACGAGAAACTTGCCCCTATCACAATCAAGGGATACCATTCCATGATCTCAGACACATTCAGACTTCATGGAAGAGATGATATTGGCTGCAACAAGAATCTTTCTGACTTGTCCAATTTGGACATATCCAGGCCACACTCGATGACCTTGTTTCCAGAATGGAACCTCTCCTGGGTCTTGACATGGCTCAACTCATCATAGTTTGATTCCTTGTCTTCCACCATGCTGAGCAGTTATCATACAAGACTTGCTTCAAAATAGCACTAGCTTCAGCTTGTAGGGTGAGTGAACTGCATGCGCTGTCCATGGATCCGAACAACATGCAGATCTATTCCAATGGCTCAGTTGTATTAATGATGCAGCTGGGTTTTTCATTTCTTAAAGCAAGTTACCATCAATAAATAACTATCCATTCTCTCTCCTTGATTGACCTGTCGAGAGAGGTGAAGCTGCAGGACCCGTTACGTGCCATCAGATGCTATCTGAGGCACACAGAGAATGTCCGCAACAGCCTTCAAAGGCTCTTCCTACCAGTTAAGGCAAGAAAGCAAGACATAACCCCACAGGTGCTGGCTGCTAAAGGGGTTTATTAGATCAGCATACTCTGAACTCTCACAGAATTAGGTACAACTCGTGAAGATTTCAGCTCATGAAAAATACAAGCGATTTCCACAAGACTGGCCTTTGAATGTAATGTCTTAATTCGAGACATAGTGGAGTCACATGGCTGGCACACTCAGTCTACATTCTCCAGGTTTTATTTGTGTGACATGGCCTTGCAAAGGAGAGAGCTGAGTCTTGTTGAACCACTGGTAGCTGCCCAGACAGTTAGCAAGCCCTGTTCATGAGAGCATAACCTCAGCCCTGGACATGACCTTGCAACTTTCACTGGATTTGACCAGGAAACTTTGGAATTTACGGCAACATCCATGTGTGGGATCCCACAGGGATTGCCCTCGCACATGTACAAACACACATTCTTCAGTTGTAAAGCAGTTATCGTGCTCCTACAGGGTGACACGGGTAGAGGTTTGATGCTCAAGCATTTCCTTCTCTTACCTATTCTCTTAATGTTAATGTAATTGTGTAATGTATTTGACAGAGAAAGGAAATATTTTAATAAATTCTGTTTTGTTCGAAAATACTTACCAGATCACATTACTATTAATCCCTCCCACCCTTCTAATCAAATGTGAGCATCCTGTTACAGGTTTTGCTCAAGCTTAAACTGGTAAACATATGGGATACGGGTGCCCACCTAGCAGTAACAAGGGGAGTAAATTTGTACAAGTTACTTCCCTTCATCTATATACATGTAATATATAGACGGAGAGACTTTTTTTTCATATTTCAGGAGGGGTGGATTCAGAGGTAGCAGAGAGTAATTTTCTAATGTTAATGTGGTCAGGTACGTATTTTTGGAGAAACATAATTTACAAAAAAAAATTCCTTTCTTCCCTTTGTCTATATGGTATATAGATGGAAAACTTTAAGAAGAAATTTTCATCTTTCTGGGAGTGCTGGATTTGTGAGGCAGTAGAGTTTATTTTCCATCTCAAAGTAACATAAGTTTTTCTTTGCCAACTGCTCATGCATTGTGTTTTTAGGCAGATGTCAGCCAGATGAGCCTCTTGTTGGTAAAATATACCTTAGTAAAAAAAAACGTTGCTTTCAACATACATCAAAATAAGGTGGCCTCACTTATAATACTGTACACTTATATGATTGCCCATGTACAACGTTATATTTAGGGAGAAGTGTACAATAACATTAAAAGTTATTAATGGGACTATTTTCCCACTAACTTGGCTTCTGAGACCTGCTACATTAATAGGAGCAGTTGATTTCGATAATGCTTAGGCACAATATTCAGTAAACTCCTCAATTCAAGTGTACACTCAAACTGAGTTTTTGATTTTCAATAATAAACACTCTTAATAATATCTTAGAGACTGATAAGAAAGTTGAAACTTTTCTTATTTTAGCATGATGCTAGATGTAGTTGGTTATTTTATGAAAGTTAAATGAATGTAATGAAGATCAAAGAAACATTATTTGAGTTTGACTGTACACTCAGGTTGAGGAGGTTCGTAAATGCCTGGCCTGATCCTCAAATTCTGTTTCTACTTTCTTCCGATTTCCTCCTACTCCAAAAATGAATGACACCCTTGCAATTTGTACCTTAATGTGCTATTACAAGAATGACACCCTTGCAATTTGTACCTTGATATGCTATTGCAAGAATGACACCCTTACAAGCAATCAGTACCTTGATGTGCTATTACAAGAATGAGAGCCTTGCAATCTGTACCTGGATGTGCTATTACAAAAATGACACCCTTGCAATTTGTACCTTGCTGTGCTATTACAAGAATGACACCCTTGCAATCAGTACCTTGATGTGCTATTACAAGAATGACACCCTTGCAATCAGTACCTTGATGTCCTATTACAAGAATGACACCCTTGCAATCAGTACCTTGTTATGCTATTACAAGGAGGTCACCCTTGCAATCAGTACCTTGATGTGCTATTACAAGAATGTCACCGTTGCAATCAGTACCTTGTTATGCTATTACAAGGATGTCACCCTTGCAATCAGAACCTTGATGTGGTATTAACAAGAATGACACCCTTGCAATCAGTACCTTGATGTGCTTTTACAAGAATGACACCCTTGCAATCAGTACCTTGATATGCTATTACAAGAATGACACCCTTGCAATTTGTACCTTGATGTGCTATTACAAGAATGACACCCTTGCAATCAATACCTTGATGTGGTATTAACAAGAATGACACCCTTGCAATCAGTACCTTGATGTGCTATTACAAGAATGACACCCTTGCAATCAGTACCTTGATGTGCTATTACAAGAATGACACCCTTGCAATCTGTACCTTGATGTGTTATTACAAGAATGACACCCTTGCAATCAGTACCTTGATGTGCTATTACAAGAATGACACCCTTGCAATCTGTACTTTGATGTGCTATTACAAGAATGACACCCTTGGAATCTGTACCTTGATGCTCTATTACAAGAATGACACCCTTGCAATCTGTACCTTGATGTGCTATTACAAGAATGACACCCTTGCAATATGTACGTCAATGTGCTATTACAAGAATGACACCCTTGCAATCTGTTCCTTGATGTGCTATTACAAGAATGACACCCTTGCAATCAGTACCTTGATGTGGTATTAACAAGAACAATTTCTTTTTCTATAGAGTTGTACAGAGATGGTGATGCCCATGTGTTCAGATGGAGTGAGTGATATGTTTGAACCCATGGAGTGGAACTTCACACAGTACAGTGACACTTGCTACAAAAAGTGGCAAATTAAACCTCTCTTGGACTGGATCACAACAGAATATGGAGGCACATCTCTTGACAGTGCTAGTAATATTATATTCAGGTAACATCTTTTTTTTTGTTATATATTTTTAGATGTTGAGCATCCACTTAAAATCAGAACCCCTAATGTCCCAATGACAATTTAGATTTTTGAGGGGTTTTCAGTTTAAGATTTAATTTTATAAAAATATAAAGGAAAACACAGGACCCAAAAGCTATAATTACAGTTTCAATGGGGGATTATGGTATGCTATATATATATATATATATATATATATATATATATATATATATATATATATCCATTCATATCAAGGGACTACCATTATGGATTATTAGATGGAAATGTTATAAATTAATATAACTTTTTGAAAAAATCAATAAATATATTTAATTTTCCTTTGTTTTCTTCTCATTTCTCTTTTAAAT
Organism: Margaritifera margaritifera; assembly: GCA_029931535.1. Lineage (NCBI taxonomy): Eukaryota > Metazoa > Mollusca > Bivalvia > Unionida > Margaritiferidae > Margaritifera > Margaritifera margaritifera. The sequence continues at coordinate 3,588,716 of JAQPZY010001629.1, read as the reverse complement.
ATGTATAATTTCACCAGACAATGACAAGCTGTGAGCTTGAGCATGATGTTGCACCTATACTAACAATGACTTCTCCCTTTCTTTTGCTATAATTTCCTTTTGTCAGTTTATGCATTATTGCATTAAAATTGTTGAAAATTAGCAGTGATTACATTTTTTGCCTTGAAAGTTTAAATACCTAACTCATTAAAATGTGGTACCAGTATTACAACAACAAAAAAATAGTGTATGGTTCATCACTTGCATTTAATGACCTTGTTTACATCATGGCATCACCTCATGTGCATTGAAGATTTTGAATTGCACTGAGTGAAGTATATCTCTTGGTTTCAAATTATAGGCACCACTACACTAACCTTTAACAATGTCTTTAAAATATGATAAAGTGGTCCCAGAAATAATGCTTTGAAAAAATTGCAATAATAATGCAGTGGTAGTTTGCTTAATTGATAGACAATAATAATATAAATTTTGGGGGCCAATTAATTTAATACCACAATTATGCACCATATAATATTCTTTTAAATCCACTTCAGATTTTAAAACAGTCAATTGGTGTGGTTTAATGTTGCAGAACAAAGGGGTAATAATAATAATAATAATAATAATAAAAAAAAAAATAATAGTGAGGACTTTGTATAGCGCCTAATCTTTGGAAGCTCTAAGCGCTTTACAACATTAGATAACACCTAAAACATATATAATGATATGATTACAAAAACAAACACCATGAAATTAGAAAACAAAAACATGCTGAAAATAATTAAGGTAAGGAAACATTATTAAGTCTTTGAGTCTGTCTTTGCAGTACCAGCATTGCATCCGGACAAAATTTCCTCTTTACTCAAGCCAGTTTCAAGACTTAAACAATTAACTGGCCTGGATTGCTGTTGGAAAACAAAAGACAAATCCACCAGTTATAATCAAAGAGAGACATAGAAACAGAAAACTAAAATGGATCAATGATCTAATTGATCTATATTCAGAATTTTAACCTATATTATGGTCATTCTTTAAAGAATATATGAAAGTTATGCAAATATATGATGGTTATGTGCCAAATATATTTATGAATATTCATGAACATGTGTGTAATATATATAGTTTACATCACTGTGTAGGATCACTTATATCCATGAAAGAAAGGTACTTCATGAGCACGTGAAACAAAGTAAATAAAACAGCAATGGTTGTATGGCTAAACTGTGATCTGGAAGAATAAGATTTTGTAAAAACAACAAATAAAGCAAAGTCTGCATATAATATTTTTGGGAATAAACAACAAAATAACTGAGGCTAAGCATGATATGCACGGTGTAAGTACTGTACACTATAGACTAAATTTCTGTGTTCAGTCTCCTGGTACACGCTAAGTTGTCCCTTAATTATGAAGTCTTTATTTACCATTATTTTATTTCATGTTGGAGAAAACAGAAAATATGCACATACAAAATAATAGCATAAAATCAATCATAGTAGTTTAAAACAGTTTATTGACATGGTACTTGAATAAGAGCTGGTCGAAGCTGTGTGACTTCTGGCGATCTTGACAATTTTGTATTTAAATTTTTGCATCTGTATAAATGTTTGGACACCAAAAAGGTTATATTTTTTACATGCGTACAAGTCTTCGAGCACAAAAAATAATTATTATTTTCTCCTGTCCCGAGACCTGCCATCATTATGGTATTACTATTACATAATGTAATGGGATTCATGACCATAACTGCCTTATAAAAGGACAGTCTTATAAGTGAGGTTGTTTTATACTCGTCATCATTGTCATTAGCATGCCACCCAAGGCAGCATTGCTGTAGATGCGAGTTGGAACCAGTAGATGTGATCTTGTGCATTTTGCCATCTGGCGTGTAGTGTGAGGTTGAACTCCTTGAGATCCTGCTACACTATTTGGAGCCAGGTGCTTATCAGTCTACCCACTTTCACCTCCTGCAGTCCCATTATTGTAATGTTCATGTGTTCAAGTTCCATTACAAACAGTCTAGATGCTCCACATTCTAACATTGTTCAGACATTTAATGTCCCAATACAGATAAAGTGACTTAGGTTGATTGGTGCTTTCATTGTTTACACTGTTATCACCATAGTCCACTTGTCGGCACTGGCTGGTGATGGGCCAGACAGCATGTTCCTTGTTTTACTGCACGATGAGTGAGGCTGGATGATTGTCTTTGGTGAAACTCCTATTTATTCCTTTGACTGTTCCAGTTCCCCTAGTGATTTGCCAGGCAAAGATAGGTTACTAAGATGGCCAATATGGTGTAAATTACACCTCGGGCCCTATCAACGTCCTTCATCATCTAGACATGCTCCACCTGAAGCAGCACTGAATTCTATTGGGTCACAATGTCTTCCACCACAGTTGGGTATTGAACACAGCATGTCATATACCAATTGTTTGGTCCACAAGTCCTACATGAAGTTTGAGTCAGATGATTTCTCAAACAGGAAAACTAGAATTAGTGTAGAAATATTGCTCTTCAAAGTTAGGAAGAATGACATTTAAAGGATGAATACTCATGCACCCAGTTAAAACAAACAGAAGTAAAGAAAGTTAGGGTTTGCAAGTTATGTGCCAATGTTTGAGCATTTGTTTAAAATTGTTAGCGCAGTTGAGAAATAAGCATAAATCCCACAATCATGCATCGTAGAATAGATCCTGCCTACATTATTTGCTTGTAATTATTAACCATAGGAACAGCATAGACCTTTGATCTGCTATTGCATGATGTGCCAGCATATCACTAGGTTGGCACTGAAATTCCCAAGTTGTCTGCACATTTTGCACTGTAAAATACTGACATGTATGATTATCTAGCATAATTTATAAATGAGCACATAGATCAGTTGATTTTTGTTTTTAAATGAATCAATTATCCCTCAATTTTCATGTAGGAAATATTGATTTGTTTACATTATATTCACCATGAAATGTTAGTAACCATTTACAAAAGTTGAGAGTTACAGAATTATACCATTTTTCACAGAAAAATTCAGTATACATCAAAGATCTATTTTAACTGCTAACGTGAACAAAAGCGGCATAGTGATGTTAATTGAACATTATGATATCATTAAACTACAGTACAGCTTATTATGAATGCACCTTTATTGATCACCTACCTGTTGTAAGTTTTTTTTTGTTAATGAATCTGTAACCAGTTATACATCATCTCTGGTCAGTGTGTCACATACCATACTCATGCCTCTGTCTCAAAGTTAATTGCACAGCAAAGGAAAGAATAAATCAGTGACCTTTATGCAAGTACAGGTATAACTTCTGAATCAATGAAGACATTTTAATGAAACTTCAACCTTTCATATATCTTGACTTGAGAGCATCTCACATATCCACAGTCTCTGCCCTCAAGGTAATGGTAACAACAAAGAATAATGTAAAGCAGTGGCCTGATACCTTATCCAGTGTTAGTTTTTAACCCCAACAGATATTTGACTGAAACTTGACCCAGGTCCACACATTATCACACAGTAGTCATATCCCTAACCCACAGATCAATGTCATTAGTAGAGAAAAGGTCACAAGACAGGCGTATCATGTGCCGTTTGTGGTACCACTTGTTCTATTTCTTGTTTGCGTCTATTTGATACAGGTTTAACTGTACTGTGAATTCACTGTAATTGTGTGGACCAATATTTGTGGAATTTGTGCTTGCTATAAACCACTAATTTCAAGACAGAGTATAAAATGCCATTTACGTATTAATTATTTGTGTCAGGAGAAGCATATCCACACAGTGGAATACCAACAGAAATGTCATTGTCTGCAAAACTGCTAAAAATGATATTCATAGTAAGGTAAATGAATCCATAGTGATATAAATGAATCCATAGTAATGTAAATGAATCCATAGTGATATAAATGAATCCATAGTAATGTAAATGAATCCATAGTGATATAAATGAATCCATAGTAATGTAAATGAATCCATAGTGATAGAAATGAATCCATAGTAAGGTAAATGAATCCATAGTAATAGAAATGAATCCATAGTGATAGAAATGAATCCATAGTAAGGTAAATGAATCCATAGTGATAGAAATGAATCCATAGGAAGTTAAATGAATCCATAGTGATAGAAATGAATCCATAGTAATGTAAATGAATCCATAGTGATAGAAATGAATCCATAGTGATGTAAATGAATCCATAGTGATAGAAATGAATCCATAGCAATGTAAATGAATCCATAGTGATAGAAATGAATCCATAGCAAGGTAAATGAATCCATAGTGATATAAATGAATCCTTAGTGATATAAATGAATCAATAGTGATATAAATGAATCCTTAGTGACATGAATTAATCCATGGTGGTAGAAATGAATCCCTGGTGATATAAATGAATCTATAGTGATATCAATGAATCTATAATGATATGAATGAATCCTTAGCAATATAAATTAATCCATTGTGATATAAATTAATTAATAGTGATATAAATGAATCCAGTGTGATATAAATTAATCCACAGTAATATAAATTAATCCATAATTATATAAATGAATCCGTAGTGATACAACTGAATCCATAAATGAATCCATAGTAACATAAATGAATTAATAGTGATATCAATGAATCCATAAATAAATCCATAGTGGTATAAATTAACCCATAGTGATATAAATGAATCCATAGTTATATAAATGATTTAGACTCACCTGGCCATAAGGCCAAGTGAGCTTATTGTATGGCCCTGCATCCATCATTTGTTGTCCATTGTGCATCGGGCATTGTGCATCCGTCCATCAGCAATTGCTTGTTACCACTCGTATTTCTGATCCAATTTCAATAGAACTTGGAATATAGGTTTATATTATCAAAATCTTAGATGAGTTCGATAATAAGCAAGATCCATGCATATTAATGAGATGATCTAGCATCTGATTTGTTAACCTTGTTACCACTCTGCAGGCCACATTTCAGATGGAATATATGCTTATATCATTAAGAGCTCAGACAAGTTCACTAATGAGTAAGATCCACAAATACTAATTAGATGATCTTGCATCATATTGCCTGAGCTTGTTACCCCTCTGGAAGCCATATTTCTGATCTGATTTTGATCAAACCTGAAATATGGTCTTGTATCATCAAGATCTTGGATGAGTTAGATAATGAGCAAGATCCATGCATATTAATGAGGTAATCTTGTATCTGATTAGCTGACCTTGCTACCATTGTGGAAGCCAAAATAGCAGTTTGCATATTATAGCAATCAAGTCTATTGAGTATCACAGGTTTTGAGTTGTGAAGAGAGTTCTCCCCTTTGAACAACTATTCAGACGTTTAACAACATAATATTAGAATACAGGATGCATGAATTTCTACATAAGTTTTATACATTAGCAAAATAATACACCTTGGGGATTAAGTTGAATAACTGTAATTTTAAACTGAGGAAAATATATAAAATGCAAATATATCATAAAAATAAAGAAAAAAAAGTATTAAGTAAACTAATATTTTGTATATATTGTTCGGAATGAATTTGCCTATAACATAAAAATAAAACAAGAAAAAGTCTAAAGTAAACTTATATTTTAAATAGAATGTTGGTAATGAATTTGTTGTGGTTAAAACCATGTAGGTACCCAGTATTGTTTGTGCATTTCTAATGCTCACCAGTAGCCTCATTGTCAAATAAATTCAATAGTCACTAACACCTTAAAATGGTATTGCTATATTACAATGCATGAAATATTTGTTGTTTTTATGTTATCACAGGTATATTCATTATTTTATGGCATTTCATATATTCAGTGTTATTAGTCACATATTATTTTATATTTATATTTGGTATTTCTGGCCTTTAATGAAAAATAGAAGACAAAAATTAACCCAATATGCTTTTATCCTGAACCACTTGCAGATTTAATTACCATCATTAACCTAATAAATGAAGCCTCCAGTTTTCTGGATGCCAATCCTAGAAATTTTCTGACCATAAAACAGAATTAAAAAAAAACAACAATAAACAAATTCAAGATTCCCTGAATGTTGTGACCAGACCACATGTCATTTCATTCATAGGTAACAGTATTAGAGATCATGCTTATTAGATGTTTACTGTTTCTTCCAATAGTTTTTAGTGCTTACTGGATAATTTAATAATGGCTACCTTTGCATGCTGTCTGTTAATCATGGTTGGTTCAAATTTGCTGCAGGTTATATCAGACAAATACAAATTATATATTTAAGTAATTATATAGAGAGTGTATATCTAACTGTCATCAAACATCCTGTTGTTGAGTGTTTTCTCAAAGGAATAAAATCAGGTCATGCAACCTTGGTTCACTTTTGGTAAATTGAGAGAAAAATGAGGTTACAAAATCTTATTCCAACCAACCAATCCAACTTATTTTTTTTAGCATGAAACTGGGAATACTCAAATTTTGTTTGGCCTAATAGACAGTGTGGCAACTAAATGCTCCAAACTTTTCTTTCCACTCCAGTTTCACTACATGAATAAATTTGCTTTCACACGCTTACATTTGTCATTTGCCTAGGTGAGTGATATCAGGCCCACTTGGTCCTCTTGTTTGTGACTTTATATCAATCTCATGGGGATTTTTTGCACATAATTAACACTTTGATTTTCACTTTGAAACTTTGCATTCATTTATTTTTATGTTGTTTTCTTTTTTTTTTCGTTATACAGCAACGGCCTGTTAGATCCCTGGTCATCAGGGGGAGTACTTCAGTCTCAGTCTCGAAGCTTGATAGCCATTCATATACCAGATGGTGCTCATCACCTTGATCTACGCAGTGCTAATGATCAAGACCCATATGATGTCCGAGCTGCCAGGTTGCAGGAGGTTAACATACTCAAAAACTGGCTTAATCAGGTTTAAACTGGATAATCCTCACCCCATCACCCTGTGCAATGAGCCTATGAGCTTGGTGGTGCAGGCATTATTAACACAGTCATGTATTTTTATACTGAAGCAATCACAATTCTTTCTCAACTAAGGATTGCAATTTTAGCCACTATGAAAATGTTTTATTAAATAATATTTATTTGCTTTATCCTTTCATCTTAGCCTCTCTTGCAATAATTCAAAATATTATTGTTTTTGAGGTTGCTCTAGGAATTTATGTTTATCTTAAAAGAATTTACCATTTGGTTTTTATCAGCATTCATTGAAATAGCAAGTGGTACATATAAGATTGATTAAGATCCATAAAAAATGCTGTGTGAAGAAATGGTTCCAAAAGGTGATGGGGTGAGAGAGACAGAGAAGAGAAACAGTTGCTTGATTTCTAAGATTTATATTACTATATCTTGAATCTTTTTTAATCACATTTGTTTACTTATATTTGGAGGGCATTTTGCATTTCTTAATATAATTCAGAATTTTCAAGTATTTCTTTGTCATTCCATTATCAATCTACTGAATGTACATCTGAGGGGCATTCAATAATTTGTGTCACTGATGAGCTACCATATATTTCTGAAATATTAGTTATGGTAAAATTTAAATTTTACAAGATGGATGCATTTTCTAGTTGTGTTTTGAGGAAGATTTTAACCAAACAATTAAAATCACGCGACAGTTTAAAAGATAAAATACTTGAAAAAGAGTAATGTGTACAATGCTAAAATAAATTATCTAGTTCACCGTAATTGATCACTAATCACTTATTTTCATTAGGAAAAGCTTAGCCATGATAATTTACACTCATTATGTTCAAATTACCATATATACTTGTTTATAATTCGGGTCTAAATGCAAACAACAGAGACCCTGATCTGCCGGCGCATTATGCACCGGCAGATCAGGGTTATGTTGTTTGTTCTACTGATTAGTCCTTACAAACTGCATGGATCCAGATCTGCTGGCGCATTATGCAATGGCATATCTGGGTCTATGCAGTTTGCAGTTGGGATCGACTTGTACATGAGTATATACGGTAGATATTTGTAGTGGGGACAAATACCCTTTGAAAGAAAGGACACCTTTTTGTGGACCTAAATCATCCATCAGCTACAATTTTTTTGCTGCCTTAAAAAAGTAATTGAGAAAAAAGAGCAGAACAGCCACATAAGAAATAACTGGTGATATAAATATACCATGAAATGTATAACTATCATTGGAAATTTTGGGGAATTAGTGCTCATTTGATGCCCAGTATTCTAACAAAAACACAGTAGACAACATGAACTTTTCAAAAACACATTTAAGATACATAAAAATATGAAAATTTGTGTACTCAAATAAAATGTTGCCATTTGAGACAAACATCAAAAAGTAAGGAGAGAAGCAGTTATTTTCATTTCCTGGAAAATTACACTTGACGTCAAAACAAATCAGGATCGTCAAAAGCTATGAAGATTTCTCATTTTAAAGTCTGTAATTCTTTTTAAAAGTCACAATTTCACATAAATATCAATGAAACAAGGCAAAAATGTCAGCAATAAGGTTTACTTTATATAAATATTGCATTAAATATCACAAGGCAAAAATGTCAGCAATAAGGTTGAAACTGTATAAACAATGCAATACATCTAAAAATACTGTTGTACAAGGAGACTGCAGAGAGGCGATGAAGGAATCAAGTCCACGCATAGTTCAGATCGAGTTGCAGCAAAAATATGATTATTCAGCTTGCTTATCCTCTCAACATACAAGGTCTCTTCAAATCTAAGTTTCTTTATGTTTCCTGCATCGATGTAAGCACAGCAGATTGCTGGTACAAGTTAAGTCATGACCATGGGTTTCCTATATTTCAGTGTATAGAGGGTTGACATGAAGCAAACCACCAGACAGCTTTAAAAAGCTGTATTATAATGATTGTAATGGTATTTTGAATGACAAGTGATTTTTTTGAAAAAATGTAATCAAACTTGTATGAAATGTGGCCTGGTTTTTGCATATATTATTAACCATGATGTCAAAAATTGTGAAATGTATGTCAAAAATGAATAAATGTCACTTGCAAAATGTATGTCTAGAGAGCATATCACATCATCTCTAATACACTTAGTGACCACAGATATGGTGTCACATATGATACTTTCATTCTCTTTGTTGGAAGAAACCTTTTATTTCATGCTTTAGTGGGAGGGATATTGTGATACCCTCCATCTGTCTGCCCATGTGTCTGTCTGTTGATAACTTTATTTCCTTCTAAACCATGAGGTGTAAAATCACCAAAAACTTGGTACATATGTTGCCTTTATGGTAACCATGTGCAAGAGGGGTACGATTTTTGTGCCCCTCCCCTGGGATTGCTGGGGTCAAAGGTCAGATATATAAATATTACACTTACAGTAGCATTTTTGAAAATGTTTAAACCAAACATTTATACATGCATTCATAGCAGGAGGATATGTAATATGTTTGGGTTACAACCCCTGGGTCACAGACTGAATGGGATGGGGGGGACATGAATCAAAAGATTTTGGGTTTCAACCCCTGGGTCACAGACTGAAATGGTTACTGGAATTTACTGTAGGTTGTTGGATTCAATGTAAGGAGAACATGAATAGAAAGTGTAGAGATTTGTCATGCTGGGCCATGGAAGTAGTTCTGGTTATGTTTATGAATGCCATGACAGAGACTTTTACTATCGTCTCTGTGAGTAATATTTCCTTAGCAAAATAATGTTTAATGTCAAGAGTATCGAAAGCTTAAAATAATTTCATAAATTCGGTAAATTTATTATAATTACTACTTGCATTTTTAAGTTACACTTCAAAGTGTAAGAGTGCTTCTATTTTTCATGCTGTTTGTTACATGTTAGTGTTAATCTGCTGAATGGAGACCGAGCATAATAAATAACATGTAGCATGATGAGATACAATGCTGGTATATATTGTACCAAGGTGCTGACATTTTATTCTCTGTAAAAAATGTTACCTTTAATTGATAAATTCACAAACTCCACATTTGTGATTTTTTATTATGAGATGATACTTGTTGAGCTATGCTAGTTTAAGAGGATTTCTTAATTAACATGAAGTTGAAGAATTTATTTTTAAAAGCATTGAGAGAATTCAATTGTTTTATATTAATAGGCAAGCTGTTCCAGACAAGAACCCTTGAAAATCTTGAGCTTTTCTTGAATTGCTGTATTTCAGATTTCCAGCTTCTACAGAACATAGTGTATAACTACTGTATATACTCGCGTATTATCTGGGTTCAAATGCAAACAATATAGACCCTGATCTGCCATCGCATAATGTGCCGGCAGATCAGGGTCTATGTTGTTTGTTCTACTGATTAGTCCTTACAAGCTGCATAGACCCAGATCTGCCAGCACATTATGCAACAGCAGATCTGGGTCTATGCAGTTTGCAGTTGGTAACAGCTTGTACCTGAGTATATACGGTAGATTGTATCTGGCTAAGCATGTCTTATTGTGATGCAGTTCCATTTACAGCTTTATATACTTAAACAGCGTTACTGTAGTCAATTCTTGTGTCAATTTCCATCCAACTTAATGTTTTTAATAGGAGTTCTAAAGGTGAATCCAAAGGTTTATCAAGAAGTATTTGTGCTGCTCTTTTTTGTAATTTAAAAAAATTCTGTCAAGGCCTTGTATGGAGCAGTTTCTTTGTACAATAAGGCAATAATCGAGCATTGGTTGAATATATGCATTAAAATATAGGATTCTGACTTCAGAAGGAAGGTGTTCTTAATTTTTGGCAAGCAGTGCTATTAGAAGAAAGCAATTTACGTACATTATTAACCTGTACACCCCACTGAAAAAAACTGTCAACATGAATGCAAGGAAGTTTATGATTTGAAACATTTTCACTGGTCGTATTTTTAAAATTTCAATCGAGATGCTTCTGGTCCATGTGAGCCAATGTCTGAACTGTGGTTTTTAACATGCACTTAATCTTATTTTGATTTAGAAGCATCTTGTTATTTTTACACCATTGTCCAATAACATTCAGATCTTTGTTTAACTTGGTGTGGATGGTATCTAAGGATGGAACAGAAGCATGTAATGTGTCATCTGCAAACAGGTCTGTATTGGAGTTCTTAGTAGTAAATGGGAGGTCATTGATAAAGATTAAAAATAACAGTGGACCCAATACTGACCCATGTGAAACACCAACCTTAACAATTGCAGAAGATTTAGTGCTACCTATACATACACGCTTCCTTCTGTTTTGAAGATAAGTTGACCATTTTATGTCATTGTCATCAAAATTATAGCATTGTAATTTTTTTATAAGAATATTGTGATCGACTAAATCAGATGTCTTTTTAAAGTTGAGGTAATCAACACCTGTCATATTTCCTTTATTTGTTTCATCTAACCATGTGTCGGTGATTTTTGTGAGGGCTGTTTGACAGGAATGGGAATTCCTAAAACCAGTCTGCTCATTGTGGGAAAGATTATTGTCATTCAGGTGTGAGTAAATAAGGTTAGCGACATGTTTTTCAAGAACTCTAGACAATGTTGGTAAGACTCAAATTGTCCTGTAGTTACTGTGATCATCCTTTATTCCACTCTTATAAATGGGTAGTTTGTACTGTGTAACATGTATAAATGCAATGTTTAGTAACTTAATTATTTTCAACCAAATTTGTGTGAAAATTTCACTATTAACCAAAAATATATCTTTGATTAGGCACTAAAAGTTTCAAAAGAAAAGCTTCAGTTTTACAGAAAATGCTACAGTGTAGGCATGGATATCTCGGCTGTGGCGAGTTAATTACTGTGTCACTGGATGGTTGTCTAAGATTGAGTTATTTGTGGGGATTATATTTGGACACATCCTTGAAATCCAATTTTTACAAATTGTTTCTTCTTTTTATTAGCTTTTTAAATTTTTTTGCAAGATAATTTTTAAGACACTTTTTGGTAAATGTTTTTTGTTGTTGTTGTTGTGATCTTTAGTTTTGGTCTAATCTAATTTTTCCACCATGTTAGTCAAAATAACACTACCACCAAATATAAGTGTGTTATAGTATAAATACTATTGTAAGGATGTCTTTGCTTTAGTTGTATTATTCATGTTCTTGCGATAGATGTGCATGGTGCTTATGAAATTTTTGGTATGAAATAATTCCTAATTAAATCATAGGTTCTTTTTAGTTTACTTGGGTAATGAAAAAACTGAACAAAATATTTTGGGATAAAGTTTATTATTAGTTTTAATACATATGTTATATAAACCTTGATTACATTCCATAGTTTGATGAAATGATTAATTGATCTGATGTTACATAAACCTTGATTACATTCCATAGTTTGATGAAATGATTAATTGATCTGAATTGGTGATTCTTACTTTTACACTGTTTACTACAGATATATTACTAAATTAAATTTTGAATGTTCTTTTATGCTGTATTTCAATGTATGAAAGAGAAGAAATAAAAAATAATTAATTGCTATTTTTGTTCAATAAATAAGTTTTCTGTTTTAATTTTCACAGCACTGTCAATGACTTTTATATATGTAGATTATAGTTCAGCCTGCCTTAAAATTCTCAGATGCTGTATTCAAAGAATTTCTTACAATTAGTTTTTGAATTCTTGGGAATGAATGTTAATATGCTTATAATGTTAATTAACTTATTTTATTCACACAACATGTCCTCTAGTATAGTTCTCATCAAAGTCCAAATCAAATGACCTTAAAAACATAAATTTTCAAAAAACAACATGAAACAAGTCAATCAATTAATCTACATGTTGGGGAACATATATGAAACAAGTCAATCAATTAATCTACATGTTGGGGAACATATATGTGATTTGGATAAGATAATTATGAGGATGAGCGAGATTCACATAAACGAGGTTCTGTTTGTATTTTTTTTTTATAGATTTAGATGTTCCTAGAGTTTCAAGATTCTATATTCAGATTTATATTTTGTATACTATATATATTCGCGTATATTCCGGGTCCAAATGCAAACAACAAAGACCCTGATCTGCTATTGCATAATGTGCAGGCAGATCTGGGCCTATGTTGTTTGTTCTACTGATTAGTCCTTACAAACTGCATAGACCCAGATCTGCAGTTGCAAATATGCGCCGATAGATCTGGGTCTATGCAGTTTGCAGTTGGTATCGGATTATGCGTGAGTATATACGGTACTATTGGTTCAGGTCAACAATGATATTATGGCCCACACTCACAAACACTGATGAGTTTATGTCAACGAGGATAGGTGACACATGCTGGTTGAGATAAAAAAAACTATATGTTTAACACATCAAATTCAACCAATTCCCACACTAAATTTCCTGCACTTTCGTTGTATTTTATTCAAGAGATTTTATTTAGCTATACCACACAGTAACAGTTATTACAGGTGTGTAGTATGACCACCCTGAATGGACTTGTTAATATCAGAGTTCCAGGATGTGTGAGAATTATCACTGCCTGTGTCTGTAACCTGTGTCAGAGGTGAAAAACATAAACAAGAACATAGTGATATGAGTGAGGAAATTCATGAGCTAAATATGACAAGGGATTTTCAGATATGATCATACATTTCATATATCAGTTCCAGGATAAATATGATCTGTTCATACTGAATACACCCAGCAGACCCATTTACTCAACCATCACCATTATTTTATGATTGGATAGTACTGAATTTGCATGTGCATAATGCACATCCAACAAACATCACAGACCCAGATTTGCTGTCATATAACACACCGAAAAATTTGGGTCTGCAGTATTCGTCCTACTTATAAATTTAATTGGAACAGCGTAGTGTTCCACTAAAATCCAAGGTGCAATTGGACCTTATGAAGAGCTGCTCACCACTGTAAAGAAACGCAAACTAAGACGGTATGGTCACGTCTCACGCTCAACTGGCCTGTCAAAGACAATCCTACAGGGCACAGTGAGTGGAAAGAGAAAACGAGGCAGACAGAAGAAGAGATGGGAAGACAATATCAAAGAGTGGACAGGCATGGACTTTGCAAAGTCCCAAAGAGCAATGGAGAACAGGGCAAAATGGAGAGAAATTGTCGCAAAGTCATCAGTGGCGCCCCTACGACCAGCAAGGTTACATGAGAAATTAAATGAATGAAGTGTTCCTTTATTTGCTGGTACATTAAGCAATGCAAAATCTGTGTTTGTGCTGTCTGCATGTGTGTGTGTGTGTGTGTGTGTGTGTGTGTGTGTGTGTGTGTGTGTGTGTGTTATACAGGTACATTTGAAGTAAGGTCTTATGTACCAACATTTCCAGTTGTCTGCACATACAGAAGATGTGCTACTTTTTGTTCAAGGTGTGATTCAAGTGTACAGCGATATTTTATGATTGTGAGAGTCTTCCACTTCCAAGCAACTAAGGTGGATTCTTTTGAGTGATTTAGCTGATGCATGAGGTTTTAGATATATAGTGCACTTTATTCACCCCAAAAAAGACCATTTTTCATTACAAATGTGAATACTTCATGAGGAAAGAAACAACCATCATGAAAAAGGTACAGAAAGAGCACTCTTTAGGAAGAAGTGTATCAATGAAGTTCATTGTTCTTGACATGTTTGACCAGATTAGACGGGATCATTGATTTTTTTTAATACAAAGAATTTGGGAATAGGTATGGTGACATATCTGCACAAAATAAATTACTTAATTTGTGAAGAAAATGACTTTTAAGCAAATACAATCCTTTATCTGCTAAAAAAAAGTTAAATTTCTGTTTAAAAAATTCTCTCTCCCTCCCTGAAGTTACCTCTTTAAATTGCAAACATTCTGTTGGTTTGCTTTGGTGTTTCACATTACATGAACACATGAAAGGTTATGTCATGCTGAGGCAGTTGGAATCAAGTTCCTTGCCCACAAACACACATGGCAGCTGACCTGGCCTGGTCTGGACAGGATTCATGGGAAGCCACACTCTTCTGGTCATGAATCCAGAACCACTGAGCCATGTAGATCCCTATATAAATTTACACATTTAGTAAAAGACTTTAGTAAACCACATCTACACCAAGGTCAATTGTTTTAAATCAATGAATATATTCAATTCTATTTTATAATTTCACTTGCGTTCAACTGAACTATCAACAAATTTCAATTAACAACTACTCTGCAGTGATTCCAGTCTGCCATTGACAAATCATATCGATGACCACATACAGATTATTGTACAATCACCTCAGTACTATTCTGTTTGTCAGTGTTATCTCGAATGGGACAATAAACACCTAGGCAGTGTTGCACTTAGGATCCCAAGGGCAGGGGACAAGATTTGGGTGTCATAGGACGAAAAACTCGATAGCCCGCGCTCAATGTGCAACAATGCCTAGATAGGAGGTAGCAAACTGAGCTTAAAATGGTTTTTTTCCTTCTCATTTTAGAATTTTTATGCAAGCTACTCTAGCACGGCTGCTGAGCTAGAACACTTCTGAAATTTCAATTGGTACCATTTTTTCCACAATTAATGAAAATAATCACACTGATAAATTCTAATCTCACCTCTGTATCTGTCTACTGTATTGGTGGTGCAAACAAAGATATATTGTTTACAGAGCAAACACAAAAATAAATGATGCATCACTGTGTGATTGGTCATGTGTGCCATGTATTTGCATCAGGCATTTCTTGAGCCTAATACAAAATGTAGTATTATGTTAATGTAAAATTGTTTAGAGTCAGGACCAAAATTGATACAACTTTACATCTTAATTTTGTATCGGTTTTGCCCATGTACAATTCATGAAAACGATCTTACTGAGTAATTAATTTCAGCGTTGTCTTTATACCGTGCTATATAACACAGTACTTACTATCACTGTATTTCAATCATGCTACTACAATAAATGGAGTAGTTAAAGTGCAGGGATACTATGACACTAAAAAAATATTTCAAAAATTACAGCACTCTTAACACAAGCGCAGTGAAGCAAACACAGAATATTGACTGTTAGTATCTTAGTTTATAGGCAATTGTTGGTCAGAGAGTTCAATAATGTAAAGGTAAAAGCTTTGTATTTCAAAGCCAGAATATTTTTCTAAGAAATTGAGAACCACCTTGCTATCTATGGACTGGTCATGAAAAATCAGATCAACTATATACTTCATGATGAAAATATAAAGCTCTGATAGGATTTAAAACAAGACATGCCATTTTATTTTAAAAAAGTGACAAATTTAAATTGTATGGCTAACATACAAGAAGCGTGACACAGTCTCAAGTGTACACAATAAATGGAGCACAAAGTTTGATCCCGGAGTGTGGAAAAAGATCTGCTATAGAAAATGTGGCCTTGCCATGGGAGTGGCAAATAGTACATTTTCAATTTAATTACTCCCAGGGACGGAATCTATGAAGTGTAGTGGGAAAGATTTGTATGAATATTTTTACAACATTGAACCATATTTTGAGAAGATCATAATTAGAAAAATTCTGCAATTTGGTCCAGTAAAAGTACAGCTAGACTTAATGATCAGACATAAGAAATGTCATACTAAACAAGTAGAAAAAATTGGGTACAGAAATGTTTATCATAGAACAAGACCTATGAACATAATGAACAAAGGTGTAATAGATGAAATCATTGAACATTTACTTCACATTTTACATACTAAATTTGACTGGAAATAAATGAAAGTATGTGTTGGATGTTTGACAGGATTGAATATCTGACCTTGCAGATAGATAAATTCCAGCCACTCAGAGAAAACTTGTAGACTTTATTGAATGGGTCAAGGACAAAAAAGCTTATATCAGTGTAAAAAATACAGTAATAATTTTTTTTAATGCTATCATGTCAGTTTTCAATATGTGGCCAAAAAATCCCCAGAGATCATGAAAATACAACTGAGACAAATATAATAACCGGTTAATAGGTGTTATGTGGAAATAGAGATCAGCAATATATCTGTAAATGTGTATTAAATATTAGAAGGAAAAACAGCAGTATGGAGAGAAACTTCATGAAATCAGTTAGATTAATACAGACAAATAAAGTCAGACACGTTGACATGTTTACCATATTTGCTTCAAGTGATGCTACACAATTTTAGTGTGGTTGTCCTAATGATTACAAAGATAGAAGATACCATTACATTAAAATTAAAACATTTTCAAAATGGTGTCATCACAAATAAATAAACATGGCCATCAGAAATATATATGAAAACTGCTGGAATTTGTTGTTTATTTTTTTTGTATAATGGCAAGACAAAATTTAAACATAAAAGTCTACATTACAATGTAGACAACTTGATAGATATGATGCCTGAAAAGGGTTCTGTTGTAAAAGTTAGAAACGAACTGCAGCAACTAAAAGTTCTGTATATTCTTTGTTGCGATTTTGAAAGTATCATTGTGCCACGGACACAAAATTGTAATAGTGCTATGCAACAGTCAGATATATTGGGAACAATGCAAACAGTTAAACACATTCCATCAGGTTTGCATGAACCTTAAGTTCATTTATTCACAAACAGTTGTTTACAGATGTACTGATTGTATTCATGTGTTTTACATCTGATAGGGTATGGTTTAAAAACTAGTGTACAAAGAATTAAGACCGAAAAATGCAAAAATCTATGGCGTTAACAGAGGAACATAGAAAACATTTTAGCTAGATAAATCCATGTCAGATCTGTGAGCGAACAATTTTAAAGATAAAGTTTGCGATTATGATTACTTGACTGGATTGTATAATGGCCCTGCTTATAAAGAATGCAATTTGAATTTCAGATACACAAAATATATCCAACTATTCATTCATAACTTGTTCAGTTATGACAGTCATCTGTTCATTTAGACACTTGTAAACAAATGACCCAGATGAGAAGATAAAAATAAGACCTAGTAATGACGAGAAATATATATTGCAAAGATTTCAAAGCTCATAGGTTTATTAAAGATGGCAAGGAAATAACTGAAAAGGACAATCAGGTTTGTAGATAGCTTTAGATTCATGGGACAATCTATAGAGCAGGTGGCTAAAAATTTAAGGATGCAATATTCAAAGAAACATTGAAACATTTTGGTGACATGAAATCCAAATATTTGAGGAAAGACATTTACCCATACGAATACACGGATAGCTTCGGAAGTTTTATTGAAACCGATATATCACAAAAACACAAAAAAACAACAATGTTTTACTCTTCACTTAACGAATCAAACATATCTTAACATGATTACCAGTATGTACCTGATGTGATGTAGCACTTTAACCTTCAAACATTAGGTTATCTACATGACCATAACGTGAAAAAAGAGACTTTACTGTTGTGTGATATTTTTGAAGAATATAGGAACGTCTGTATTAAAACCTACAATCTAGATCCAGCTCACTATTGTATTGTGGCTGAATTTACCTATAACCAGAGCAGACATAACCACGCCCTACTCGATAGCATATCACATCATTTATACTCAAGGCATATATAATCAAAGTATGTTGACACTTACCTGGTGTGAATTAGTGTTCATTATTTAGTACATACTGAAAATTTAATGACAAATGGTTGAAAAATATTTAAGTTATGAAGATTTGAGCATATGATATATAGTGGCAGTCGGATAGGCGAAGCAGATTAGGCCTGAAAGTCCATCAAGCTGCCAGTGCGCATGTAAATTCACGTGATGGACACCTCTTGCTAGCGATAGTATTGGTCAGTAGGCCAGAAGTATCGGCACGTGTTAGGGTTTGAATGACATTCGGCAATAAGTTTCTTAGTATGTTATCACATAGACATGCTAAACCTAATCACAGATTCTACGCAGACGAAGATGTCAATATAAACGATGATGGAGAGTTCATTGAGACAAAACTAAGATCATATATTACGTACCTGGATAACACACATAAATAAACCACGAGTCAATACATGCCAGTACATAATATTAGATCGACAAATGATTAACAAATTAGACGGATAGAAGAAAATCAGTTTGACAACCACTATTCTGGTAGACTTGCAGATTCCATTACATCTCCATGATCATTTTGAAAAGAATTTATTGTTTCCCTTATACAAGAAATTCGTAAATGATTATAAGGACAAAAAACCGACTGTAACAAAATTGCTATACACATTACAAAAACAAGGAAAAATACGTAATACATAAATAAAATTTAAGCTTTACATACAGTTGGGTTTATAACTGGAAAAAATATAGAGTTTTCTTGTTTGAAGAACAACTTTGGTTCAAGGCATAGACAGAGCTCAATACTAGTTTGAGGCAAAAAGCCGCTAAAAATTATTTCGATCAAGTTTTTAAAAATATGTTTTTAATTTCAGGTTTAAACGTATTTCATTGCTAAATTATGCAAAAGGGGTCGGGCTACAAGTTCTCACAACATTAGATAAACCCTTCCATATACAAATATAGTGACACAAGTTAATCAAACAAGACAAACGGCAAAAAAAAAAAAAAAAATTAGACTAAGTATTAGATTTTACCTTTGAATTGTGTATCCTGTACAAAGGAAAATATAATGATATGCATTTTCTGCTTCTACGGTTCTACTCCACATTCGCATAAGGAGTTATCTATCATGTGATTTTCATGCAGATCTTTATAACGTCGCTACATTGGTTTCTGATTCTAGTATGAATACTAGAGTATTTGCAATCACCAGAAACATAATAAGTAACATTATTGCTTTGAGTGGTAATATACTTTTTAAATTGTAGGAAATAGCTTTCCGTTTTGACATTTTCAGGTAGGGTATTCTATATAAGAATACAAGAATTAAGGAAAGGTTGTTGTTGTTGTGTTTTTTTTTTTTGTTTTTTTTTATTTTAATTTTTTTTTTTTTTAATATTATTATTTCAAATCTGGCATTTAATCTAGATAAGTTTTGTCGTAAATTCTCGTTTTTCCCACAGGAGCAGGAAGCAGTTCGTTTACTTGGTGAATCATTATAAATAATTTTATGAAAAGTACAAAGTTTGTAGGATTTTCTTCTTTCTGAGAGAGGGAGCCAGCCGAATTCCTCATATATATATTGCACACGTGGGCACTTCTGGTTAGACCTATAACTATCCTAGGAGCCTGGAACTCTAGTCTCTCTAGTTTATCTGAGTTTGCATTTGAACATCCATCCCAAACTACATCTGCATATTCTGATATACACTTATATATGATGAGAAGATTATATCTAAGGATTTTCTACTCAGCTTGTATTTGCGGGATCTTACAAATATTTAGCTACTTAGATGCTTTATATAAGTATATTTTCAATATGCAGACTCCAAGTTAAGGTATTAATAAATGGAAGGGTAAAATATATAAGATTAGCAAGAAAAGCAAGTGATTCATTTAGGAACTTCGATTTGGGACAGAGAGTGTATTTTGTTGCGGGGGTTGTTGTTGTTGTTTTGATATTGTTGTTTTTTTTTTTTGCTGGGTTAAAGCTTCGTAGCCATTAACTTATTTGTATTTTTAATTATTTTTTTTAATTAGTGAATAACGCTGTATGGAAAACATATGGAAAATCTCAGGAAAAGAACAGCAGCAAAAAATGGGTAGAGATGAAAATATATATTTCAAATGACAAAATATATATAATTTACTTGGAGAACAATGATAGATAAGATTTGGTGATAGTATGTCGAGAAACAAAAATATAAAATTAACCAAACCCGATCTATGTATGGAGGATTTACTGTGTTAGAGTTATCGAAAGAGTTGACGTGCGAATTTTACTAAACAAGCTTAAAAATAATGCTGTGATAAAAGAAAACTGCTAATGACTAATATAGATTATTTATGCATTTATCTCGAAACTGAGAATTTTACCGTCACACGAAAGGGAACATAAAATTTGACGACACTAGTGACTATCCACAGAGAACGTTTTTGGTTTACCACAAATGAAACAAGAAATACACGGTATTTTCAAAGATGAATTAAACGGAACACCAATCAGAGTTTTTGGATTGAATTCAACACGTTATTCAT
This sequence comes from Margaritifera margaritifera, assembly GCA_029931535.1. Lineage (NCBI taxonomy): Eukaryota > Metazoa > Mollusca > Bivalvia > Unionida > Margaritiferidae > Margaritifera > Margaritifera margaritifera. Next base: position 3,567,813 of record JAQPZY010001629.1, on the reverse strand, counting down.
TCAGTACTATCCACGAAGAGAAAAAGGTGTGTAGGGGTGTGAAAAAATGTGTGATTAAAACGAATTTAAAACTTGATATGTACAAAAAGTGCTTATCTTGCACAAAGACGTATGTGCACCTGGCAGGTTTATCTTTCCCATATAGTTCATTTCATCAGTTGACAATATCTTCCAGTATTCAACAGTACCTGCGCCAGAGTTGTAATGATGTTTGTCAGAAGCTAGCACGACAGCTTGTTGCAGACCAAATTAAATTCTTTCATATCATTGCTATTGTTATATTATCAGGTAAAGATATTTTACATTCGAACTGCAGTTTACTCACCGGGAAACAAGCATGAAGGTGTAACCTGATTTGGCTAATTCCGGTACATTTTTATCTTTCCAACGCATTAACAAAATCCCACAACATGTTGCTCGCACCCACATTTGCCCAATTTACATGATTCAGCCAAAATCTGATATCACACTGTGATTTATATCTTTTCATAGAGTCATCATTAGCAAATTTTAATCGGTAGTTATCAAAAATATTTGAGGGTTTGTATGTCAGAAATTATTTTGTCAGTATAATATAATTTTAATCTCGTTAAATGCATTTGCTATGTTAATTTTGTGATGGTGAGTGTACCAATTACACACACATACACACACTGTGAAAGGTATACTGGTTTTACATCATCCAGATGATGTCAAAATGATTGCCATATCAACTGATTTTGGTTAATGCGGTGGTAATTCTTTGTGATTAAAAATGTTATGGACGAGTGAAAAACTTGTACATGGTTATAAAAGTATTGTCCAGGGAAAATGTACACTAGGACTTGATTGACTAGTTGTGTGAATCGCTAGTATATCTTCTTTTATTGACATTTTAAAGAAATTTAAATGTGCTCATGAATGCACGACGTCTATGTGATTTTCATTACCCTTTTTGTTGTTCAAGATCTCGAATGCTGGCTCGTATTCTCTTACGTTTTAGTTGTTTTTCATTTTTTAATGTACCAAAAATCAGCTTCATATTTTTCAATCTTATCACCATTCATTTATTCTGTGATGTAATTTATTACCCAGCTAGGACGTTGTCTATATTGTAGTTGCATTATAACGTTTTTCATGTGTACCATTTTGTTGTTTAACTGTGATAATTTTGGATTTATTTACTCTTTTCCCTCTGGTTTTGTGTTCAAAGCAAATTCGCATGTCATGCAGATTTCCAACTCCTTCTCTAACTAATGCACTGTTTTTCCAAATGTGTTACATTACAGAAACTCATTATATTTCAAAACACTAAGTTTCTGTGCTCATTACCAGTGTTATCATTGTACTTCCATTGTCTACGGAGAAGATGTGTATTTTTGTCCCTTTGTAAATATTGTTTTGTATTTCGAAATTCTAGCTGTTACACCTATTTTAACTTTAGGCGTTCCAAATGTATCAGTTGTCAAATAACCAAGTAGATTGATCCATATTTGTTTTGTTCTCTCCCTTGCTTGCTTCAACTGGAGTAATGTCTGTTAATCTGTGATTGGTGTTATTGTATTCCTCAATTAGCTTTAGTAAATACGTCCACCCATTTTCTAATGTCATTTTGCATAACATACTTCCACACTCTAGTCTTCATTGTTTTTTTTAAAAATCAATTTCACTACATATGCTTTTTTGTCTGAGTAAGTTCAAAAGTATTTGATGTTTTCCTTTCAAACAAAACCTTAACTATTTTTATTTTAAAACTCTTTTCCTCCATCAAACTGTATCTTTTCACACTTTGGCTCTTTGAAGATTTATCTGAAAGTATTGCGTATGTCAGCTTCCGTTTTCGTGTTTACTTTCTTGATCCAGGTGTATTCTGAGAAAATATATATCACTTTGAAAATGTATTTATATGCATCGTTGAACTTTTCATATGTTTGCATGTCAACAGTGTCTGACTTCTGTTATGTATAATGTTTATATACTTAACTTTTGTCCATAATTGTAAGTTGTATGGTTATCCGAAAATACATACGTAACTTTTGTCCATGCTTGTAAGTTGTGACATGTGTCAGGTAGGCCAGTATTTTCATAGGAATTTCGCAATTGGGCTTATGTGACATAGGTCATGTAGGCATGTGTATTTAATTACAGATTCTCGTAACCAAATTCATTCATATTCTAGAATTTTGGTTCTAAGAGATCAGTCTGTAAGGAATATATTTTAGTTGTGTTGTTGAAATCAGATATAATTTGAGAGGAATAATTTATTTACAATATTCTATGTAAATACTAAAGTGCTCATCGACTTTTGGATTAATACATGATTTGGGTTTTTATGTGAACTCATTCAAATAAATTCTGGATTACATCTTTGTGGTACATCAGGGCATTCAATGCTATTGGAATTCATTCAGAACATTCTATTATTTTGACTTGTGATTAGGACAGTTAGGATTATTTGGAATTTAAGTCACAAATTGTAACTGTCTTTTGAATTTTCACTTTAATTGTCTGGAAATAAATTGCTTGTTGATTTTACTTACATTGTCGGTTTCATTTTCTTTCTGTTACATATTTTTAAGACCTCGAGTCGCAACACTGCCCCTGCTCATCCACCTGACTAACATAACACCATCTGTATGGAAATCTTTGTCTCGCTTGTCTGTGTAGTATGTAGTTATATTTTTTATATATTTTAAATTCAGGATATTTTCTTTTCTTTTGTTCCGTTCAATTTGTTCCCACAGTTGATTGAAATGTATGCAACTAGACCGCAGTAAAGATCCTTAAATACTGTTCCTTGTCAGTCATTTAAAACGGTATTTAAAAAATGCATCCAGAGAATGCTTTACGCTTGATAATTGTTGTTTTTGTGTTATCAATAAGCCAGTAGGACATCCATCCACAACAGGAACTTTATTTTCAACAATTTGCAATTTGTTTCTCGATCCTTTCAAACGTATACATTATTTAAGATAATGTCAAATTTTGCATTATGGTTGAATCTCAAACAGGTACCTTGTATGCTAAATCGCTATTTATTGTTTAAATTTAACTTGGTTCGCAATAAATGTTACCCTTTTTTTTTTTTGTGTGTGTTTTATTTGCTCAATCATTCCAGATTGACGTCTTCCAAATGTCTGAGATTGCCAGTCAAACAATTTTATTATTTTTATGCTATTTTGTAACATTTTTTAACACAACTAGCTGTGACTACATATTTATCCCATTCAAACTTGTAAAGAAACACACATTATTGACTGATACAGAGAAAGTGGCTTTCATGTTAACCTCGTGAAACATTTCTATCACCTCTCTACAAACTTTGAGTGTATCACAATGCAGTGTTGTACCATTATTTATGATGTATAAAAACTTTTCATTATATTTTGTTTCTGTTGCGTTGGTGCTCCGTTCAGTGCTGCTAACCAGTTGTACTAGATTTGATATACACAGAGGGTCAATTAGAATTTTCAGTGTGATCGTATATTGTAGTGGGAGAAGATGAAAATAATTTAAATTTTACAAGTGTGCTAGTTCAGCGGCTGTGTTATATAGAGTAGTATACAAATATAGAGAGATGCAATTTGAATTTATCAGGGATCATTTTGTTTTTCATTTATTGTGCGTGTGCGAAACCCACTATGAAAAAGATCATACTAATTTAAATTTACAAGCGTCCTACGCCGTATATTTGTAAACTACTCATGTGTGTTGCTTTTTATATTGCAGATATACATAAAACAAATAAAAAAAATTACTTTACAGAATCTACATGATGTTTGGCTGTCAATATTTACAGAAACGATACAATTGGAACAAATGAATTGAATTAAGGAAGTGTGCAAGCACGTCAGCAATGAAAATATTGCACCATCTCTACGTAACAGGATGAAGTCAGGTGGGATTGCGCCTAGCAAAAACACTTAACACAATCATATGAATTAGATGTTTATTTATAATAAAAATTAATGATGAGTGAATCTCGTATATCAATATATATGACTGATATATTGATCTATCAATATATATATATATATATATATATATATATATATATATATATATATATATATATATATATATATATATCATCAACGTGTGGAATTTATCAACATATATGGTTGAAATATGACTCTATCAACAGATATAATCAATGTATGGAATTATCAACAAATATAATCAACATATGGAATTATCAATAAGTATGATCAATGTATTGTTCATCAAGTATGATGCTGTATTAAATTGATTGTCACATATAATACCATCGACTTTTAGGTTCAAAACCTGACATATATTCCATCAACATATATATTGATCTTATCTCGTGGCATCCAGGCGATGAACAATAAATATTTCCGATCCACAGCTCCGACAAATGGTTAAGGAACGACCTCATGTGGTCAGCTACTCCCAGCCTGCCGAAGGGTCCATCAAGGACCTTGTTACGACTCTAGGGGTAATGTAACAAGATAAAAGACACAAACAAGCTTTCAAGATTAAAATGCAAATCTTTTATTTCCTAAAGTATTAAAAGAATTGAAATAGTTCAACAAACAATCAAAGTGAAAGAATTAAAAATAACTTACAGTATAGAATATCCTAAAAAGTCCTAAATTGTTTTAAAGTTCACTTCCTGAAGTTAATCCAAGTAATCCGGATGTAGTATTCCGAATGAAAAGTCTGCACTGTGCTGATATAGATAAGTTCTAAATAAATCCAAATAATCCTTGTAAGTCTGGAATCTCACAAGTATTATAAATGTTCCAGATAATTCGACAATACTGTATGATAATTCAGATGAAGACAGTACTGAATTCCTAAATGTACTGTATAGATTTTAGATGAATCTCCAAATAAATATAGATATATTCCACACTGAACTGCAAATTCAATTATGACCTCTCTCTTTGTAAGTAGCTGTAAAGAATGATAATTCTAGGATTATTTCCTATTTATACTTCACTAACTGCGCAGAATCAAATAAACCCACTACGTAGTTCCTGTCAGCATTCGAAGCCTTTGGAAGCCTATAGAAGGTATTTACTTCCAGTAAACACAATTTCTTTCTCAAGAATGCTATTTTAGACTAGAATTAACAGTCAACACGATGTTGTTTTCAATGAAGTAAAAGTACAGATAAACTAGGTTATGAGCGCGAGATGATCACGTGACACTACCAGCGTGTGACCAAAAGCTACAATTTATCGATCGAGTTACCGTATGTATACTCATATGATATCCGGGCATTTAGACTAAGAACAGAGATCATAAACTAATAAATTATATCATTATAAAAAGGAAAAGAGGTATGATTCCGTAACATCCCCCCCCCCCCTTCAACGAAAAAGTGATTTATGCAATCTCTGTTTCCAACATATAAATAATTAATTGCAAAAAGAAAATTAATACATGATACAGTCATGTACACAAAACAGTGTAATGGTGGTATTATACACATAAAAATACATCATCAATTAAATTTTACTAAGAAATAGCCGTAACCTTAGCTTCTATTGATTTTATTTGTCAATGTCTCACAATCATGCCTTAAAAAGGGTAACACAGGCACGAGAAAAGTCACTTTTATTCAATTTGATTGCAAATTCGCTTTGCTGAATCTTTTGAAGAATGGTTCTATATGATCTTGCCACATGTCGTTGCAGATGATGACATCATCGATGTATGCATCGCAATTTCTATTCAGATGTTATTATATTTATCAGACGTTGGAAACTTGGGGAACCTTCATCCCAGATGGTACGACTTTGTATTGGTAAAGATCTGGAGTCGTGAATGCAAAAATTTCTTTCTCTCTCTCCGTAATTGAATTTGGTAGAATCTCTTCAATAGGTCAATTTCTTGTGGCGTATTAGACATTTCCAATCCTGTCTAGAAATTGGAAATGAATATGTCCCGGTGACTCTATTTACTTTCTATACTCTACACATATACGGAAAGTGTTATTTTGTTTCGGCACTGAAACATGGTGAACTCCAGTCACTTTTATTTGGTTCAAGTCATTTTCCCGCAAATTCTGAATTACTTTCTTCAGTCTGGTTAGAGAGGTGACATCATGGAAAATTTTTCGTGTGGAATGTTTGTAAATAAATGTTCATTTTCTTTAAATCAACTGCTTCAGTTTGTTCATCTCAGGCGGCAGTATATGCGAAGAGTAGTGACTTCAAATCATAATATCAGATTTCTCCTATTCATTCAAATCTTCAATGTGTGAGACAAGTACTACTAAAGTAATCGATAATTTATATGGCTATTTCTATCTACATATTGTTCCAACATTTCAACATGACAAAGTTGTTTCTGCTTTCTCCTCCCAGAAGTATTAATAATAATTTAAATTCCCTAACCTTTTGTCAGTAGTATAAGGACCAAAATACATAACCTAAAGAGGATTTTTGGGGTATGGGTAGCAAGCTTATACTCTATTACCTGACTAAAACAAACTCCTACACTGACCACCCGCAGCAAACAACAATAATTGGAGACCTTCAACCTACTCCCTTTCTGTTCCACAACAATTCCCAATTATATACTATCTCATAACAATATGCTATAATAATTCGTTCTAAAGCCTGATGTAGTATCAACTTCAGAAGACCAAACAGTGTGAAGAACCCGACCAAAACTCTCACTATGGTCTCAGTTTTAATATTCCACAAAGGAATAGCTTTTTTAAAACTTGTAGACGCACACCTCCTCGACAAGTATTGGTTACCTAACTTCGTCTCATTTATTCCTAAACAAGCAGACAACGACGTTTCAGGGACTATACTAAATAATTCCTGACGATAGTATCTAGGAACTACTATTTTACCAACTGACCACTCGTCACCAGCAATTACTCCAAGCAATCTCTGTTTCCGATCAAGGACTTCACTCGTCAAGAAGTAACAAGTACCTTCTTGCGTGGCTTCAGTTTCAGTCATAGCCCCCTGAAACAAACAGGAGATATCTGAATCTCCCTGTTGTAAGACAACTAGTGTTTGTCTTATTACACCCTGATTATTTTTATGAGACATAGTAGTTGAAAGAGTATCACTATTATCAATACTAGATTGAGGAGCAGAAGTGACCTCATGAAAAGCCTGACCCAAAAAGGTGTCCGCTAAAGGAAATTCATCCCGTTCAACAACATTATTCTCAAGAGCATACCTTGCCATAGCTCTAGTAATTTCACAAGCTGGATTTAAACCAGGGATTTCTACTTCAATATGATCAACTCTTTGATCCATACTAAGCTTGTTAGCTACAAGTGGATTAACCACGACCTTATCTTTCGCTAGGTCATTACCTAGTAATAAATGGATGCCCTTAATAGGCAAAGAAGCCACTGCTCCTATGGTCACATGTCCCGAAACTAAGTCTGATGACAAATTAACACAATGAAGAGGGACATTAACATATCCACATTCTACCCCCTGTATTAATACACTTTCACTAGTAGAAGTCTTCTCAGAAAACGGCAAAGTACTATCTAATAATAAACTCTGAGAAGCTCCTGTGTCTCTTAATACCTTAATAGGAGTAGTCGTACCCAAGTCACCAACAAGTGACACCGAACCCTTCCACATGAATGGTTCGTAATCCTTCATTATAAAATCAGACTGAGGTAAGCTAGCCTCCAAACAAATATCATCCTTGATAAATGACCCTGACCTTCACTTCTTAATAACTAGAGCATTTGGAATTGCTCTATTATAATTCCGATGCCTATAATCCAACTTTAAGCAATCAGAAATAGCGTGTCCCTTCATCTTACAATATGAACACGTGGGTAAAGATAAGGTTTTCTGATATTCCCTATCAGAATTTTGATTCTTCACAGCTACATCACCCTGAGGTTTGAAATTAATCGAACGAATTTGAAATGATTTCTTAACATAAGCTTGTTGAGAAAAAGTTTTAGTTACTAATGGAACCTTGTGTATTGAAGAATATTCATCAGCTGTGATGGCTGCCTTTTCTAAAGTCTCAACTCCTTTCTCATTATGATATACCTTAATACCATCACTGACACAATTCTTGAAATCTTCAATCAATACCAGTTGTTCAAGATTATCATAATTGCCTTCAACCTTCTTAGACGTACACCATCTTGTAAACAAACGTTTCTTTTCCCAAGCAAATTCTACATGAGTCTGATTAATTTCCTTTTTACATTCTCGAAGGTTTTGACGATGAGTTTCAGGTACCAACTCATAAGCTCTTAAAATATATTCTTTGACCACTTCATAATCAGCAGATTGTTCAGACGAGAGTGCAGTATAAACATCACTAGCTTTGCCAGTTAACACACTCTGCAATAATGAGGTCCACTTCTCTTTTGGCCATTCCAGATTCTCGACAATTTTATCAAAACTGAGAAAATATTTGTCTATCTCCTTTTCTCTAAAAGGGGGAACCTGTCTCATATGTTTGGCCAAATCAAAGTATGAACCCTGATTGTCATGAGAGTGCCCTTTGCTGGTCAATTCTAAATCCCTTAATCTAAATTCTCTATTATAATATTTCTCCTGAAATTCTCTATCTTTATCCCTCTCTCTTATTTGTATCTCATTATCCCTTATTTCCTTCTCTATTCCCCTTTGTATCTCATTATCCCTTAATTTATCCCTCTCTTGTCTTTCCCTTAATTCCTTCTCTATTTCCCTTTGTATCTCATTATCCCTTACTTTATCCTCCCTATCTCTTAATTCCTTCAGTATTTCTCTCTCTCTTAATTCCTTCTGAATTTCCTTCTCTCTTAATTCCTTCTTCTGTATTTCCTTCTCTCTTAATTCCTTCTGTATTTCCTTCTCTCTTAATTCCTTCTGTATTTCCCCCTCTCTTAATTTATCTTCCCTTCTTTCCTGTCTTTCCCTTTCTTCATCCTCCCTTTCCCTATTCTTTTCCCTTTCCTCCCTTCTTTCCTGCATCTGCATCTGTTCCCATTGTAATTTGATCTTTTCAATCTCTATGTCCTTAGCTATATGTAATTTCTTTCCCAAACTAGACGGAGATTTTTTCTTAACACTTGAAACCCCCTCTTCAAAAATACATGTTTGTACCAAATATTGTATCAAGATACTTCTAATATCTTGTTTTAACATGGAAGCCTTCGCTTCAGTCAGACTATAATGTTGAGCAATTTCAAGTAATTCGTCCTTTTTTAAGGACACAAATTTCTCCTGGGTAGGATCAGCTAAGAAACTCTCTACTCTGGATGTCATTATGAAAGCCTGTTCGTTTCTCTTTATTTCTTAATCTGGAAATCAAAAGACCACTAAAATTTCAAACAATGAAATCTAAATCCCAAAAAGAAAACTTTCCGAAGTATCAAAATCTCTGAAATATTAAAACCTCGAAAATATTTAATTAAATCTAAATTCCAAAATGTTTTAATTCGGATCGAGAAATTATACAAATTTCTAATCCCGGACAAGACCCCAATTTATCCATGTTACGACTCTAGTGGTAATGTAACAAGATAAAAGACACAAACAAGCTTTCAAGATTAAAATGCAAATCTTTTATTTCCTAAAGTATTAAAAGAATTGAAATAGTTCAACAAACAATCAAAGTGAAAGAATTAAAAATAACTTACAGTATAGAATATCCTAAAAAGTCCTAAATTGTTTTAAAGTTCACTTCCTGAAGTTAATCCAAGTAATCCGGATGTAGTATTCCGAATGAAAAGTCTGCACTGTGCTGATATAGATAAGTTCTAAATAAATCCAAATAATCCTTGTAAGTCTGGAATCTCACAAGTATTATAAATGTTCCAGATAATTCGACAATACTGTATGATAATTCAGATGAAGACAGTACTGAATTCCTAAATGTACTGTATAGATTTTAGATGAATCTCCAAATAAATATAGATATATTCCACACTGAACTGCAAATTCAATTATGACCTCTCTCTTTGTAAGTAGCTGTAAAGAATGATAATTCTAGGATTATTTCCTATTTATACTTCACTAACTGCGCAGAATCAAATAAACCCACTACGTAGTTCCTGTCAGCATTCGAAGCCTTTGGAAGCCTATAGAAGGTATTTACTTCCAGTAAACACAATTTCTTTCTCAAGAATGCTATTTTAGACTAGAATTAACAGTCAACACGATGTTGTTTTCAATGAAGTAAAAGTACAGATAAACTAGGTTATGAGCGCGAGATGATCACGTGACACTACCAGCGTGTGACCAAAAGCTACAATTTATCGATCGAGTTACCGTATGTATACTCATATGATATCCGCGGTTTAGACTAAGAACAGAGATCATAAACTAATAAATTATATCATTATAAAAAGGAAAAGAGGTATGATTCCGTAACAACCTCCCTATCCCGCAGAACAGTTGGTCCGTAACCTTTGGCCCCTCACAGTGAATATCGTCCCTCAAACCAACGTCACCACTGACCGGATTATCCGTGTTACCCAAACCCACAGAGTTTGACGACTCCCCATAACTGCTAAGAATATAATGACCGAACCGTATAATACATAAGACGTTTAAGTGGGAATACAATGATATACATTACGCACATGTTTTGACTTCGTTACACATTAAATTCTTTCATAAGGTACGACTCTACGAGATTTATTATTACAATAACAACTTTCGTACATGAATCTGTCTCCGACTAGAATAATCGCACTTGATTATAAAAACTCGAACATTTCTCATCATTTAACGTGATAAACATATAATTGCATTCAGCCCGTCTGTTCAGCTATAAAATGTTCAACTTGGAACAGACTATATTCTATCCAATTGCATGACTTTGTGTAACATAGGTCTGACTTTCTAGAAAATTTTGAATAACTTCCGAAACATTCAATATATGAAGCAATTTCATCACATAGAACGAATAGCAGAAAGAATACAGATTTCATTTTCACAAACCTGTACTGCTGGCGATTGCTTCGGTACATCTTTAATGACAAGACTCAATTATCTTGTGACGAATCGTGGTCACATCCATAGCCAAAGAACTCGAGGTACAACGGGTTCCCTATTGCGGGCGCTTTGTGCGTACAACAGTGAGTGAACATAAATCAGTATTTTGAAATCCCTAAGGCTGAAACTATACACCCTGGATAACGCTGTACGCGGCAACGAAACACATCTACTTTTTCATTCATATATAATGAATAGGTATTTTCGTACACCCAATTCCGTGACACTCTGTGGTTGTCGAGACCTGTTCAATTCAAGTTTCATCCCTGATATAGGATTTTCTTGAACTGGTGATAATTAAACCAAGTAAAAGTTTTGTTCTAAAGTAGTATTACAAAACTGTGCTGTGACTAATTTTTAAAAAATTAATAATAATAATATGCACTTTTTACTTTTTTTAACCTGAAGAATGCAAGTTGTGATAATGAGTTTCATGATTTCGAGAAAGCGAATTAATGGCAGGAAAATATGATTTTGGTAACTTGGAAATTTCCTGTTATCTATGCACGGGAAATATCTAGTTTGTATTCTTCTTGATTTAAGCCTCTGGGTTTTAGTGTTCGCAGCCTGCAAATCCAATAGGTTTGCTACATTTTTACTTATGTGTGATTCTAGTCAGGATTATATCATTGAAAGTGTGGATGGGGGAGAGAAATGTTCCGACACTAGGCTTCTGTGGAGATTCATGCTGATATTTAATTTCATTGTTTCTCTAATATAATGGATTCTTCATACCTTGAATGTAAGGGACCGACTATTTAATTATTGTGTTGGAGGGATGGGACTTTTTAAGCAAAACTTTCCGGCTCTAAAATACCGTGAAAGAAATATTCTTGCTCTGATTCATAGAAAAAAATAAAAACACAAAAAAACAAACAAAACAAAAAATAAAAAAAACGAAAAGAAAGAAAGAAAAAAATATTACTACCATTATATTTGTTGACAAAGTTCATTATCTTAAGGTAAAAGAAAGAAGAATAAATCCCAGCCCGCCCCCCTCTAAAAAATAAATAAAAAAATAAATTTTTAAAAATTAAGTCGGTCCCTTATGAGGTAGATCATATTTTCGGTGTTGCATCTTTTAGCCTGGCTCCGAACGTTTAACTCTTCAATTGCGAATGCTTGAAAATGCGTTTGTTTCTTTGTTTCTTTCATGATTGACACGTCTTGCATACATACAGAGAGAGAGAGAGAGAGAGAGAGAGAGAGTCGTTTTGTTTTTGCTTTTTTTTTTTGTTGTTGTTGTTCATTTGTTGCTGTGGTTTTTTTTGGGGGGGGGGGTATAATTATTATTATTTAGGAAATTAATTTCTTGAGTGCATGGAGCACTTGTTTCCAAATCCTACCTTGATATTCTGCAGTTTGTTCGTTGCAATATTTGAAATAAATAGACTCTGTTTTACTCTAAACTCGAGGTGCATTTCTGATATTTTAAATTTTAAAACAAAAAATGCCTACATACCTTACCAAACTTCCAAAGTTCCGGTGTTTACCAAACTTGCCAAAAATCAAACAAATCAAATTGCGATTACGTACATGTTTTGAAACAAAGTGCGCAATAAATTTGGCACGTGAACGTTGGAATTTAACTACGGAGAACGCAGGAGGACGATACTATATCATAAACCTGTGAACGTGCCAAAACCTGTGAATGTTTTATAAAAGACAGTAAACCAGACTGCCATTCGGAATATCTTGGAACCAATCGGCCAGTTACATAGGTCATGTGAATCATTTCCTTGCCAGGTAAATAAACAAACTATACTAGGGAAAGCGATGAAAAGGGTTTCGTTGTTAAATATTTATTATAAATTTTGACTGAATAACAAGGACATAATCTTTTAAAGACATAAGAGCATTACTAAGTAACACTATACATCAGAGTCAGTATGTACAAAGCACAGATTTGTTTCTCCATAAAAACGGGAAACTTCTCGGTTGACAACACCCACTCTTCTACCAAATAAGACGGTAAAAGGGTAGCGTGTGCTGCCAGTAGTTTCCCTTTTTTACTGACAGAAACAAATACCTATGCTGAGAAGATTAAGTTGTTTCACTTCCCCATCGCAGTTGCCTGCGTACGGCCCATATTTTAATGGCCTACTCAAGTTATGGACTGAAATTTATTTTACTTTTTAGCAGACCTTTGTAAAAGTAGTTCCTAAGCACCAGTAAAAGTACAACAGTTAGCTTTTTCACGTAAATGCAAATGTTATAAGTCTGGCATTAATACAATCCTGCAAATTGACGGTATCCAGGTAAATCCTCAGACTGTGTTTTATTTCTCAGACGAGTGTAAAATTATGTAACTTTAGTTGATTATACATTTCTGTGCAACTGACACATGAAGTGGTTGGATAACACTGTACTCTGGTTTTACATTGTTTTGTATATTCCTTCACTTTTATATGTATTTGCATGTCACTCCAACCCCTCTAGTATTATGTGCAGTGCACAGTCAAACATATTGGCAGTTAATGTTTTCTTTTGCTTTATCAGAATAAGAATCAGTAAATATGGATATGGCAGGATTAAGATTAAGTGGAAGTGGTAATACAGTCAGAAGTTGATGATGGGTAGTGGTTAAAGGAATGGATAACTAATGAGATATTATGATTTTGCAAAAACGGCTTGAAAACTTTTTCCTTGCAAGGACAGGATTCTTGTTGAAGAATGTATACTTTTCATGCCAAAAGGTTTAGTGATTGGGACAGCTGCAGTTAAAATATACCAGTATCCATTGATATTGATACCTGTGTTGACTTGAAAAATGCTGCTGAAAGGAGGTTAAGGACAGCATGGAACTATTGACTGGTTTCTACTTCTGTGATACTAATTGGTAGTCTGTTCCATTCTGTGATGGTCATATGGGTAGAAGGACTCCTTGAAGACTGCCATTAGTGAATGTTTGAAAAAGGCATTAGCTTCTGCTTGTTTGCCTATCATTTGGGCTTAAAACTTGCAGGAATTCATAACCAATCCCAGCTGAATCTTGAATAGCATGGTCAGGCTGTGGGAGCAGCACCTGCTCTCTAGGGAAGTCACATCCTAGTCATTTTATCCTAATGCTACATCCCGTCTGTGTATAGTCTGTGCTCTTGTTGCAAACAAATCTGGTGTATGGTCTATGTACTTGTTGCAGACAAATCTAGAAATCTGGTGCATGTTCAGCGTACTTGTTGCGGACAAATCTGGTGTATGCTATGTGTACTTGTTGCAGAAAAATCTGGTGTAGTGTATGGTCTATGTACTTGTTGCAGAAAAATCTGGTGTATGGTCTATGTACTTGTTGCAGAAAAATCTGGTGTATGTTATGTGTACTTGTCGCAGAAAAATCTGGTGTATGTTATGTGTACTTGTTGCAGAAAAATCTGACAACTCTCCTCTGGAGTTGCTCAAACCTATTCATATCTTCCACTGTGTAAGGGTCCTAGGTAGCTGATGCATACTTCAGTCTTGGTAGGTGCATTGGGTCTTTCCTACAGTACAGTTTGTATTAGGCCTCCATGAGAAATCACTCCTGATTGACGTGGGTAGGTACTTGCTTCTGCTGTATCTGCAATTTCCAGAATATATATATATATTTGGACTCCCTTAAGAATCTCATTGTTGACCATGCATATGACAATCATGGTTAAACTTCATTTGCCACTTGAACTGCTGCTATTCAGGGGCTGAACAGACTTACTGGAGCATCACTGCATCATGTTGTAATGTATGCAGGGTTTCTGTTAATGGATGTCCAGACATATTATATGCCTGACTTCTTCTCCAGGATGTCCAGAATTCTACCACTGGATGGCCTTGGGACTATCATATATTGTACCTATACACCCAAAAAAGAAACCTTTGCCATCCCAACTGTTCTGAAATTTAACTTATCTCTGTCACCAGGATAGTAATAAGTGCCTTTTAATTGATTTACAACAACTAATAACAATGAATAATGGCATATTGTGTGTCATTTCCGCCTTCCTTGTCAACTTTACCATGTCAACTATGTGTTGACACTGATATGGGAATAATTGGATCTAAGGTGTTTGTAATTAAATTAAGCATATCTTAACTAATTGTCCAAATTGTCCAAATAATTATGTTTATTACACAGGGCATTATATAATGTTTACATTTTTTCTGGATTGTACTCTGTATATAATAAAGTCTATTTAGAGTAAGATCCCCCCTCAAAAAAATGTAACAACTATCAAATGTCCTGTGGTTTATTCTCAGCCAGTCTATCTACTGCCATAAGCATTCACTTGGATCACTCGTAATGCACCAGCAGATCTGAGTCTGTACAGTTTGTTTGGAGTAATCAATAGAATGAACAACAGAGATCCTGATCTGCCATCACATTATGCAATGTCCGATCAGGGTCTGTGTTGTTTGCAGTTGGACTCAACTTATAAGCAAGTATATATGGTATATTCATACCAATTAATGATGTATGTGGCAAAATTATTAAAGGCCTGATTAATAAGAGACTTTATTAGGTGTCTTGTTTATGGTATTGAATAAGAAGATTTATAAATTATACAATTCTTTATGTCTTTATAAAATACATTATATTCAGTCAATGTTTATCAGTAAAGTGCTATTCGAAGAAGATATTAATCACAGGAAAAGGATGCAATTTGTAAATGCTGTACAATGAAACTTTTGGTTTGGTTTTCAGTTAAGGATAATATTTTGAAAAACTTCATAAATATCGTTCAAATACATACAAAATAAAATGAATAAGCTATCTTTTATAAATATTTACAATGTTTTACTTTTTTGTTATGATAATGATATCTTTTCATAGGTTCTTCAATATATATATTCACTCACAAAGATGTGACTACAGTTTAATACATTTATGTTTTTGGGTAAGTGTAATGATGGGACTGCCAGGCTTGAGGCACAGGACTTCAAAATTTCCAACAATGGAAGTCGAAGACTTCCAAATTAAACAATTTATGAGACCCATGATATGTATAGAGTGAAAAGAGATGCACTTAAGCTGTGCTGATGATTTTTGGAAGGTTGTTGATAACAGCGAGGAAAAGAAATCATCCTAGCACTGTACCCTGAGGTACACATGAGACTACATATGCTTTGGTGGACTTGTATCCTTCAAGAAGTGATTGTTGAATGTGATGCTCAAGTACTGGTGTGATCCAGCACAACATAGCACCTCTGATGCCATAGAAATCAAACTTGTAAATGAGATGTATGTGAAAGACTTTGTCAAAAGCTTTGATAAGTCAGGCAAAATGATGTATGCTTGATCTCTGCCTATACCAAGTTTGCTGGAAATGTCACGGATAGTCATGATCAGCTGTCTTTCTTCTTCAGATACGATACCCAATCATAATACTTTAAGAGCACAACCACTACCTTGCTTATCCAACCCTCCCAAGCTAAAATTTTAGCTCTAAAAGCTAAAAGTTGTTTGCCCACATCGGTTGGGGGTCAGACAGAGCGATCTCCCCCTTAGACACAGGGATTGGCACAAAATCCCATCTGTACTCGAGTTACTACTTCTGCTTGTGCAAGGTAGCACACTCTTTAGAGACCATGCAAGAATCTGATATCAAGAGTTACTTGTCACACTGCAGAGTGAATTGGGGGAGTTTTTCATATAAGGGAAGTATATTCGATATATATTTTGAACTATTTCTCGCTCATTTCTGTCTGAGATGAAATTTTTCTAACTTTATTAGAACAACAATTTCATCATATATTATACACGTTGGCACCATTTAGTGAGCATGGGTCGCTAGTACGTGCATTCATCAATGTGTACTTGGCCTTTTGTATTCTTTGATCAGTGACCATATAATTACACACCACTAGGTCATGCAGGTAAGAAAACAATTAAATTGTTCAGTAGCATCCACTTGAAGTAAAGTTATAAGTGATACTCCATGGGCTTCACCTGTATAAGCTATCACTAATGCTCTCTTTGTTTACTGGTCATTTTTTGTAGACAGTGTGATAGTTCAGTAGCATCCACTTTGGTAGTCTATACAGCGACATTTGACTGACTTCACCTGGATAGCTATTGTTTGGCTCACTTTATTTACAGGTGTGTATACAATGAGCAGGACGAAGTGCAGTCAGTGGACAAAATAATCATAGTACATACATGTACCTGGAATTTTTGGGATGCCACTCAGGTAATACATGTGAAGTATGTACATGAACAGAGACAGAATCAATGAGTTGCAGTCCTGGTAGACAATCAAGAATGAAAGGGAACGTGAATAAGCGCAATATTAAATATGAGGATGTCATCAGCATAGATACTGCTGCTGCCTCAGTCAACAAATTTCTTATGGAGGAGACCTGCAAGGTAGCAGGCTCACCAGCAAATAAGAAAATCGGGCAAACCTTTCAGCTACAGCTTCACATACAGCTCCAACTCCACTTTTGCCTCCTCAACCAGAAAAGACACTTTCAGCAAGGTACAACAGCCAGTCTGTTCTTCGATATATAAAGCAGATCGACAGTAGGTGAATCTAGTGCAGACACTGTATCACCTGATGAATAGGGGTCTGGTTTATGGATCCAATATACCATAACCTGTCAAGTCATGACAAGCCAGGCACTGATAGGGAGGAAAAGATGGCCCTGTTCTATCAGGATTGGGCTCTTCCATCAGATTTAGCTTGCACAAAGTCAAAACCAAATAATGGGAACGCTTACGTAGATCAGACAGCTCGTATTGCATCCCAACATCAGAACACTGGTACTCATATGGATCAGCCCATCCATAATAGTGCCAAAATGCATTCAGGTTGTTCTTTATGCTATAGTACCCAGTTGATATGATGGACTCAACTTGATTAAGGGCCATGAATTGGTCCATACCATTTACAGAGCCAAGTAGGCCTGGTACCACCACTGTTCCATCTCATTCCTGTGCCATCAAAGATCAACATCAAACAGCCCTAGGACAGCTTGCCAGAACTTTTATGGTTCCATCTATGGAGATGTTTCAGTCCCAGATGCCTGATGTAGTACTAAGACTATTGATGACTTACTTAGCGATCAACTTGAAGTTACTGTATCTACCATTTGGGATGGACTTCTAGTATGGTTAGCCGTCATTCTTGCCAAGCTTCACAAACACCATCTAAGATTTCACAAGAGGCATTTACATCACCAAACTTGTCAACAGATGACAGATCATTGTCTTTGCTTGACCCAATGATGACAAGAGAAGACTGCCTTCTAGACATTGAATAAAGAGATGCTTTGCCAGTTACCATCACAATTTTGTCCAACTCCTCCTGCTCCATAAGCAGCTTTGTTCAGGGTCCCATCATCCTTTAGTCTATTAGCTAAAAAAGACCAACCAGCATTCAAACAGTTACCACAGTCTGGACGAGATGCTGACTTGTTGCATTGTTTAAAATAAGGCAACTACATGACCCAAGTGTAAATAGACCTTTCTTTTCACAGCAATGACTGCCATCCAGTTTCAATAAAGCATACTATAAGACACATGATGATGTTTCACACAGAAGTCCCAGCTGGTGACCGACGTAGCAGGCCTGGGAATGTTGAAACCCTTGTCAGTAAGGATGGACAAGGAAACACTTCAGCGACACACAGCAGTTTGTACAGAACATCGTTGCTATAAGCTACATGCTGGACCTGGTATCGATGGTAGTTTTCCAGCAAGCGGAACACAGCTTATCCTAGCCTGCCATTTTGCCTCATGGACATGCATGGGAATCTGTTTCATGAATGGCATGTGTGGTGAACAGGGCAGCACAACACATGCTTTCCAATTCCATGACAGCAGTGGTCAATTAACAGCTTGTGGAAAGAGATGCATTGCTGTCCACTTCCACCTTCCTGAAAGAGCATTACAGGGCTACACTTAAATCACAGCCGTTGTCCTCCAACCTACTCTTTAATGGCTATGTGGAGGAAGTATGCAAACAAGCCACCAAGGAGACAAATCTTCCTCATGCCCAGCATCAGAGACCTCAGTGATCATTTGAGAATAGGAATCAGAGGAACAGAATAAAACCCCCAGGGCATGCCAAATGGGGAAGCAGTCCTACAAAGCGTACACATGTTCAAAGTCACTGTTCTCAAGAATGAATGTGGACAAAAAGAAGAGAGAAGGGGATCATTTTTGCCCCAGTTTCTCCACACCAGCCTGCTTCCAGCTATTTTGGTGCCACCCTTGTTCCCAGTTGGGGGGGGGGGGGGGCTAAGCCACTTTGTTATGAAAGGGGAAAGACTTTGCCCTGATGATCTATTGATCCTCTGAGTCATTTTGGAGGGACATCATTGGTTTATCTCTCATATAAGGTCTGCTTCCTACTTGTCCTGGCTACAGCAGGCAGGACCAGCAAAATACATGCCTTGTCAGTCGACCTGAACTATCAACAGTTCCATTGGGTTAGTTCGATTTAACTTGTGATGGTCCCTGCCTTCATTGCCAAGAACAGGCTCCCGCTTGTGGGCAATCAGTCTTTTGTGGTGAGACCTATTAACATGTTGGACCCTTTGCCTCAGGGCTGTCTACAAGACCTGGTGAGGGCTTTGAAGTGGTACCTAAAATGAACCAAGCCAGTGCAAAGAGAGAGATCTTGTTTATTTTTACTTTTGAAAGAGGGAAAGGTCTATTGTCCTGGACAAGATGGGTTATTCGCTCTGCATGCAGAGAATTAACCCAAGATAAAATGAAATTATTATGCATTTTGGCTCAGAAGATTAGGGCAGTCACTTTGAGCATTGAATTCAAGCGCAACTGTTCCTAAACCGATATTATACAAGCCGTTGGATGGAGGTGCAAGTCAACTTTCTCTAGCTTTTTCCTTGGAGATCTTTCATCCCAAAAGGCTCAGTTAGACCTGGTGGGACCTATTGCAGCAGTGCAACAGACTTCCTTCCCAGGTCATTGGGCAGCTTCTTAGTGACATGGCACAACAACTTCACTGGATTTGCAGGGGAACATTTTTACCAATAACTGTGTTTAGGCATATGGAGTCACTACTCCAGCTGGGTTGTATCAAAGAGTTAGAAGCTACCTCACATAACTTAGGAGACCAGAGATGGCCCTTCTCCAGGTAAGGGATGTAACTCCCACCACATCTTACCTTAACGTATTATGATCAGGTAACATATTTTGAAGAAGAAACCAATTTTTGGAGTGAAATATGTTTCTTCAGTAATACTTTATTGATCATAATATGGATGCACCCTTCCAACCTTCCTTCAGTCACAGAGCATGCATTCTGCTCCAGTAGTGACTGAAGTATAGACAGGTTTGTCGCCAATCCCTGCATCTGAGGGGGAGATTACTTAGACTCCCACCTGTGTGCGCAGACAATGTTTAGCTTTACTAGCTAATATTTTAGTTATGGAGGTCTGGATTTGCAAGGTTGTGGTCATACTTCTACAGTATTATGATCAGGTGAGTATTATTGAATAAACATATTTTACTCTAAAAATTGGTTTCACATGATCAACAAGCTCAAGAATTGTTTCTTCATGGGACAAATTTTGTTTAGAATTTATGATTTGTTTTAACCTCAAATTGTACTTTATTGTGATTTACCAATAGAGTCATTTAGTCCCATGGTACAAAATGACAGTCTCAATGCAAATATGAACACACTAGTAATTGAGCAGGAAAAGGGGTGAACACCTGAAGAAAGAGTTGTCTCCTAGAAGTTAATTAAACCCACCTTCCATTTCATTTAGGTGGTTTACATGCCTATAGGAAACAAGAGGTCACAGCGATGATATTGTAGTTACATGATCTTGTTTTGCTTGATTGTAACTCATCACACAAGTTGTGAGTCAGCATTGTTTTGATCTGGGTCCTTTTGATTAATACGAACAAATGGAAAGCCAGAGTTGATATTTAACTATTTCTCTTTTTCTTTTGCAGATGTAGACAAGAAAAGCAACATCATGCCAATTTTATACTCTGTAATTGCCAGGGGCAGCACTGTGTTGGCCAAATATGCCAGCTGTGCTGGGAATTTCTCTGAGGTTACGGAGCAGATCCTAACGAAAATCCCACCAGAGAACTCAAAGCTGACCTACTCCCATGGCAGGTGATTTCCGAGTACAATAGATTTTGGTTAGGTTTGGTTTGGTTTAGTTTGTTTTGGTTTCATTTTTAAGGCACTAAGGCACTGCAACACTTTGGAGCTTATATCATGCAGAAACAAGTAGAGTAGAGATGAACAAAAATATTTGGCTTAAAAATTCTCAAAATTGCAAGAAAACGTTGCCTACAGTATTTACCTGTGTGTACAACATGTACTCAGTTGTATGCAGCATATGCTCAATATGTCTGTGCATTAGACAATGGCAGAATAGGATCAACACTGTTTGTTTGAATTTATAAGAAGACAATAAATTTACCTGACAGCACAGGGTTTGAAATAACAAGTAATACATTTTCAAATTGTTTTATATTTTAGCTACCTGTTGAAGAAATATGGTAGAAAAGTTTCTGCTAACAAGAATTTTGAAAAGAAAGAACTCTCATTGACACAAGGTTTGAATTTCACTAATCAGTTTCCTGATGGGATAAATGTCAAAATTGCAGATGTTTCAATCAAAATGAAAGTTGATCTATGTTTTCGGTAAATTCTTGGAATTTTCTGGCAAGTGCCTTAACAGTGATGATGATGAGCATGTACTAATGAAAATAGTATTTTTTTAAAAGCATATGATATGGCTCAGTGGAATGCATGCAGTGTCATTTTCACCCAAAGGTAATAGCAGACAAATTGCTTCACATGAGTGAGCGACAACAATATACAGGGGAACTGACTTGTGTGAAGTAAAAACTTTGCTACTTGGTAAGCTATTTTTACTGGATTTAAAAGTAGGTAGTTAAAATTTTCTACGTCCTAGTTTTGTGTTTAATTCTAACCTTACAAAGTAGATCTAGATTTGCTAGTGCATTATGTGATTACAGACCTAGGTCCACACCTATTTCTTTTGCATACATTTTTGTTCTTTGATTCTCATTTCCAAGCCCCTAAATGATAATCAGAACCAAGTTCAAATTTTACAATATTTTTAGAATGAGTCGTGAGAGAATTACACAGTGAATAGTGTTTTCTACAGATGCATGAACCCCTTCTAAATTTTATTAATCTCTTTCCCCCCACCCAAATGAGTGTGTACACAGTTGATTTGCCATGAGTATAATGAGACCTGTAATGTTCATTAATAATAACAAAACCAAATCTGATATATGTGCAAGACTTCTAGAGCAATTGCCATAATCAAGTAATTACTAAGTGACATTTTCCAAATAAGCAATGAGATGCTTTCATTGATTATCTGGTTATTAAAATTGTTTTACCAACTGTACTTGCTGAGTTTGTAGTTTTCAGTATTTGGTGTCTCAGCTGTTACATGCAGCTCCCGCTATGCCTATAATGAAGATAAGCAACTGTAATTTTATCTTGATTAATTAAAAGTTATTTATCACACACATTTGTTGAAACATACTGTAAGGGGTATATTCATAGATATATAGATATATTCATAGATATATAGATATATATGATAGTTCTTATATAAAAATTGCCCCCTTAAAATTGAAAATCCCCCCTCATAGGAAAATGTTATGTGTGTGGGAATACCCCTTGCCTGTGAATATTCTCTCACAGAAAAATCATTGAGTGAAATGGAGGCTAAATGTAAGTGTTACAATTTATTAGATTGTGTAGTTGTACTAAACCAAGCTTCTACAAGTTATTACTTGTTAAATAGATTGATTAGCCAGTTTGATAATGGTATGCAGGGTTTTTCCATATGTTTTTCTTTTGCATGGGTGGATAGGTGGGTAATTACTTAAAGTCACCAGTTGATTTTGATCTAAAAATCTGATCCTCATTTGTAAATAATAGAAAATAATTCAAGAGTAGCCAAAAAAAAGAGTTCCTGCCTTCTGGCTATTAAGGAAAACCTGGTATGTTTGTTTAATTCTCAGATTTTATCCAATAGACAAAATTATTATGGAAAAAAATGGCAGAGATAGATTTTGAGCATATACATGTACAATAAAGTGCAATATGTAGTAGAACCTCAGGTATCTGAACTCTTGTTCATCTTTATTGACAGTTATCTGCACCACGTGTGTAGTGTTGGGAATCTGATACAAATTTCATGATTTTTTGCTAACTAATGATATATATTGTACATGTGTAATTCATGTAAATCCATTTTGTAAATCTCTATCCATAAAATTCATAATTAATTAAATGTATCATTTTTTTGTACAGAGAACTTCATATTGTTGGTCAAATCCTTTAAATTTTCATACAAAAAAGTTCTATTGAGAAGATGAAAAACATAAATTTTTGTGTTAACTTTGGTTAATAACTGAGGCATTGAATAATGAAACAAGAGATCATGAAATTAAAGGATTAATTACTAAATTTTAATCGTGCACAAAAGCCTGCTCAAATCATTTTGAAAGGGTAATTGTTTTGGTAATTGTGAGTATAGTCTTCTACTTTGATCCACCCTTCTATTGGTATCTTTCTTGGCAAGAAATATAATGATTGATGCTCATAATCTCTTGTTGTCATTACAATATCTACTACTGTTCATTAACAGCCGGACAGTGGCCTTTACAGCACGTAATATTTAAACAGTATCAATAATGAGTGCCCTTTATTAAGTGGGTCACTGTAACAAAGCACCATGAGCATTTTAAAATGAGTTCAGAAGCCATTTTATATTTTCTTATCCAGTAATAATTATATTTCAATGTATGCCAAGTGACAACAATATACCATTGGTCAAGTATTCCTATTGTTTCATTTGTCCACATGTCTTGCCAAAAAAATGGGGCAATTCGTCGAACTGCTTGAAGTCTGAATTAGAAGAAATAACAGATTTATTTGGACAAATCAATTACAGAAGTCATAGTTAGGTAATTAGTCATTTCATTGACTGCTCAACCAAATTAATTAATAAGAATGGAATGTACATATGTAAGTGTTGTCCTCAAACTTGAAAACTTTGTGTAACCCAAAATCGTAATCCCAAATCCTATATATACTAATGGGTTTTTTATTGTGTCCCCCTGAGAGCTTGAATAAACAAGGTTCTGCTGTATTTTAATATTACCAAATGCTGGGTGTACAATTATGTGGGTTGTCTTCAAAGTTAAGTTGAATATCTTCTCAGTCTTGTGCATTATTCTTTTGCAGCTACTTGTTCCACTATGTATGTGAAGACAGGATTATCTACTTGTGTATCACAGATGATGTGAGTATCAAGGAGATTTGTGTTCAGGATAAAGTATTTTTCCCATATTAAGACCAGTGGGCCAGCCTAATTAATTTGTCAAAATGTTTGGGTGGGTTTATTATCAGAGAAAGATATCTTTAGTAAATGTTTGCCAAAGTTGTATGTAATTGATGCATGGGGTGGACTAATCATCAGTCATGAGCTTATAATTGGATAAATATGGTACAATTCAGACTGTTTCTTGGCAGTATCGATGCATTCTATGTTATCTATTAAAGAACCCTTTGAGCCCACTGAAATTTTGTCTGACACAAGCATAGAAATATTTCTGGTTTTTGTTCCCTTTCAGAATTACTAATCAAATGCACCATTGATCTTAGTATACAGTGGTATTTGTCGATGGAGGACAAAGTAAATGACTTATGAATTTGTCACTGAAATATAGGTGTCTTTTATATGGAGAAGTCCCTGAGAAAATTCATATATATATATATATATAGTATTGTCACAGTAACGCGATCTTGATTGCTAGATCACGTCGAGTTGTCAGCATTAGAAAATCTGGATCATTACAAGACGCAAAGCATCGAGTCATGATCCGGATTTTTATGCTGACAAGACATGATCTAGCAATCAAAATCACATAACTGTGATAATTATATTTTTGTTATATACCTATCAATTTTCAGATAATTTAATAAAATCACTATATGTAGTTGAAAAACACAAGAAATTGCTAAACATTTCAGCCTCTTTAATACGAACTTCTTAAAGCATAAACCGAATTACTTTTTGAAAGGCTGACATGCGCATGAATATTAGTTTTATCATTTGTGAATGAAGTTTGTGAAACAACGCTCATTCAGTTTGACTACCATCACTGTCAATAACACTAATTCTTTGACGCTTGAGGGCAGACTACTCATATATGTGATTTACAGTTATTGTGCAGTTCTGAAATTTTGCATCATGGAAGTTTTCACCAGCTGAATGACTGGAAAGTTCTTTCAGAGACCAGGTTGAATGAGGTTGAACTGTTTCTGGTGGGACATTGTGAGAGGCTCCGATGGGAACTTGACACGGGAATGACAACATTATTTTGACAGTTATTTACAACGGATTGGAGAAATTGTTGGAACTTGATGGTACAGATTTGTTGCAGAGAATATGACTCATTTATAATTTCAAATTCATCTATTATGTGTGAAACTCACTAACATTACCATTTATGAATTTCCGTAAATGGGTTGTACTTTACAACTGGAATGTTTTGGTATGCAATTTCCGAATATTATATTGTTTCAGACGAACATTTTGGCAATATTTTACTACTTCAAAATAAAGGAATAAATGTTTTTTTATTGTTATTGTGACAAAAATATGGTTTAGACCTTTCAGATATTTTATATATAACGCAAGGTTTCTTAACTAACATTACTGTGAGAGCTTTGTTTACTGCTAGTGTTGGCATTCCATCTCTAGGGGCGCTGCTATTATCACCAGGAAACCTCGAGGATAAAGTAGTCCCAGACTTGGTTGAGAGTATGGTGATACGGGTTTAGAAAATGTTAGTATCGTTTTCCTGCTTGTAGGAAATAATGGTAAAATTCTGGCTCTTTCTTGGGTAGAAAATTGGTAGGTATATAATAAGAGTAGATATCATACATTTACTCTGACTCTATCCAAAAGGCATTTAAATTAAGATCTAAAATATTAAGTAAATAATTGAGACAGTTCTTTAAAACAAAAACTATGGTATGAAACATTTTAGGGAAATATGAATTAAAAAAAAACTTAAGAATTAACAAGACAATTAAATCATTGTGCTGATAAATTATTACAACAGTGAAAATTCTTGAACCTGACCCTCTACAACCCAGTCTATTCTACAAATTGGTTAGTTATTTTGATCCCAATAAAGCTGTTTTAATGCTAATCAAGTTTCAGTATACTGGCTACCTCCAAAATATCTGGACCCAAAAGTGTCTGGCTCAGAGAAGTTTCACTATACATATAATTAAAACTTGTTGCTAGTAAAGTTTCTTGCTTTGCAGTAATTATTGCTCCACATCATTATTCTGGAGTATTATAGTAATTTGTTTTTTACTGTTTTTCTGACTGTCCATTTACACTTCTTGTCACCATCATAGCCCTGCATCCCCTGACATATTATTGGATGCCATTTAGTAGGTGAATTGCCTATTACATGTAGCTATATTGAAAGTTTTGCCTTTTTCAGTTCCTATTTTATTTAATGCTCTCTTTCGATGAGTTTTAACTCTTCACTACAGCAGATCCTTGTAACCAGCACAGTTCAAGAATGATTCAACATATTCTGATGCAGTTTGGTGTGTTCAATGTCACATAGACATAAATGTGCCTTTTATGAGCTATGGGCCTTGATAGTAAACTTGAATCTTCACATGGGTAGGTTGGTTGGTTGTTTTGAATGGCACTCTTAACACAATATTGGCTTTATCATGCCGTGCAAATGGGAACCAAATGCCTTTACCATGGACATACCAAGGCAGCCCACCTGGACTGGCCTGGGTCAATATCGAAGCCTACACATAGGATGCTGGTTATAACCAGCATAGCTCAAGAACCATTCAACATATTCTGATGCTACTTGGTTTGAACATCATCTCATAGCCTTAATGGGATCTTTATGGGTTAGACATTTTTGTTGAGTGTGTCGATTTCCACCCTGTGAGACAGAAGTATTTTGATGTGAACTTCTTGAAGAAACTGTACGAGGACATACCACCTGAGAAAATCTTGGACATTTTAAGGGAATGCGGTTTATACAACAAATTTTAATCATGATTTAAGGATTTACATGTGTTACCTTTATCTGCTATTTCATATACATTTTACAGAATTTTAACATCTTTATGTTTTATATTTTATCTTGTTGTAATTGATGCTTACATTTATTTTGAAAGGTTTGTCTTCCTAAATTTGTGTGCAATTAAATTTTACATTTTTCGAACTTTACCATTAGTTGGTACCATATAGCCATGATTGTGCTGAGGTGCTGTAAAACACGACCACATACATGCATACTGAATGGATTCAGAAGCACAGTCAAAATGCCTTGAATATTACTTGGTTGCTTTATGGGATGTAACGATGTCATTTGTTATTTAATATTCTTACATGATAGTGTGTGTGTAGCATTGATGGATGAGGTGTATAAACATGGCCATATCCATTTATCAGCAGTTTATTTTACATGGCATTGATGCCCAGGTGTGTTGTTATACTTGTCCTTTTTCTGTGCCACACCCAAAGCAAATGACTCTGCATTCTGTATTGCGTGAATACATGTGTGTATTGACTGAAAACATGCAATCCTGTTATATTTGTCACTTGCACAGAAGAGATACATTTTCCAAGTAGAGAAATAAGGCATGTTCTCTTACCCTAATAAATCTTATTCACTCAGAGCGATAGTAATAATGATTCACACAAAGGACATTTTAATGCTTCACAGTGAGTAACTGGTGTGTACTCTAATTTGTGTATCAATCAAAATACACTTGCATCTGAAACTTTCACTGATTTTGTGAAAAAATAGCAATCATACATGTTTTTTCTGGTATCAACATTTGCCTAATCCCTCGGGTGTGTTGAAACCCTTGCCATTCAGGTTTAGGATTCATCAACCCTCAGCATTGATACCAAAAAACATGTATGATCCCTATACAAAAAATAGACAATATTATGGCTTTTTAAGCCTGGATAACACAGTAGACATGTGATTAATGTGACTAAGTAATTTTTGAATATTTTCCAGGATTTTGAAAGGGCCAAAGCATTTTTATACCTAAATGAGATCAAGAAAAAGTAAGTTTCTTTATTTTTCTTCCTCTTCAATTCATTTAATCACTAACAGATCACTAGATAAGCAGCATGTTTACATATTTTATGCAATAAATTGAATGAAAATGCATAAAGAATGGTATTTAAGGTGTGTGATCCAGTTTAATTTTAAACATTTGGTCTGAAATTGTTGGTGTATTTTACATGCTTTAAGCACAGTTTTATAATGGTGCATTTGATCAATATATACATTTTATTGGTCAGTTTTAAGTCGGACTTAAATTGCTGCCAATCATATCATTGGATTCTAGACTTAAATTTAAGTCCATAAGTTTTGTTGGTGAAATCCAGGTCAGGGCAAGTTCTATATGTTCTATGTACATTTGAAATAATATTGCTAAAATATGGTGAAAACAGTAATTAAATGGCACTATATAATTGAGCACATTGTGAGTTAGTCTTGGTCACTGACCCATTTGATACTATTTTACAAGAGCAATGAATGTTATGCATGATGGACTCAGAGTTGTAAGTTTTGTTGTATGGTGTTCACAGAACACACTATTGAATTGAAATTCTGTATGTTTACATTTTTATAACTTTTAATTGACTATTGTCAGTATTGTACTAACATCCAAGCTAGGGAATTCATTACAGTCATATACAAAGCTCTGTCTAGATTTCTTAATTTTATCTGTATTTTTGTTAACATATATTTCTTGCTAATTTTTAGCACAAATAAGTTAATAAGAAATTAATATGATGTTTTAGACAGTAATTTGAACATAAAATATCATTACTTTGATACATTGTTATACCATATCCTTAGTTATTGTATTTTGTATATAAAGATGAGACACTCTGTTCTTTGATATAATTATAATTCTAAACCCAGATCGTTTTTGGAATGAAATTTACTTCAACATGTTCGCACAGTAATACCTCACAATCAAGACCACTGATTGAATTGGAAAAATGACATGAATTGGGTGATCTGATATCAGAGGGTAAGTTTGTAGTTTTACAAGTTGAAGTGGTTATATTTCATGGGAGATAGATAATTCCAATGCAGACTTTTCAGAGAATTATAAGTCAACCTTTTAGTGTAAAATTGATTGCTTGTTTGGGTCTTTGAAAATAAAGAAAAAAATTCACAACTTCTTTCCACTCTCATGTAATTCCAGGCCAGACTTATGTAGATGTGTTTTTGCAAAATTATTTCTTTTTCGTTTTTTTAAATCTGAGTGAGCTTGCTTTCAGTTTTTTAACATCTCACTGTTTGTGTAACAGATTCTCTACCCAGTATGGAGTGAGAGCACAGACAGCTCTTCCATATGCTATGAACAGCGAGTTCTCCAGGGTTCAGGCATCGCAGATGGTATGAATTTTGCCCTATTTGTTACAGTACACTAGTGATGTTATCATATATCATATATCATCGTCAGATTTGGCACGATAACAATATTGGCAAAAATTATAGCTTGGCAATACTGAATACAGGGCTCAGGAAAACCACTCATCTTCTTGTCCTGACCGAGTAAAAATTGGCAGGGCCAAGTACAACTTTACTATGTACTCGTCCCTGGGCCGAGTAGGTGCAGATTTACACCTTGATAATAAATCTAAATGCATTTTATATCTTTAACAAGCTCCGAAGTTTAACATCGTTTAATATTTGGCGTGCATCAGTTATAAATAGCCCATGCTTAATCTGCCTACTTGCTGTCACGTTGCAAAGGAAATGACTTTATTTTTTTTTGTTACACAGGTACCAGATGTAAGCTTCATTCTAAAATGGGTAAAAATTACAAATATATTATGTTGCAGTTTCACACTTAGTCATTGATTTCTTAATGGGGTTTGCATTTACAGTGTCACTTGTCAGTAATGTAGGCATCATTTTGGTATGGAGAAAGTTTTCCCTTCAGCGAGCTTATAACACATCTTTATGAGTCAGAACTTGGAGACGTTAAGAGACAGAGAATGTCAAAATGTTTTAATCTGATCAGCAATGTTACAGTTGCTCCAGATCACCTGTATTTTGAAGACTAAAGCTTTATTGATACATTATCATGCCAGATGGTTAGGAGCAGGAAAAAGAACACTGGCCACAGGAGACACCATACTATGGTCAGGCAGGCAGGATGACCAACATTGAGAAGGCATAACCTTGGTCATAAAGAAAAAACTGAGCAAAACACCTCTTCAATGGAAACCCATCAATGAACGAATGATGTATGCCAGATTCAACTCAAAATTCACAAAGATATCAATCGTCACCTGTTATACCTCCACAGAAGATGCTGACGATGAGGAGAAAGACCTTTTCTATAACAGCCTGCACTCAGCTGTTGAAGCAGCACCAAGACATGACTTACTACTTATTGTTGGCGATTTTAACACGTGAACAGGCTCAGACAACACAGACAGGAAGCAGTTCATGGGCAGACATGGAATAGGACCAATAAATGACAATGGTGAAAGACTTTGTGACCTTTGCGAAGACAGCAATCTTTTTATAGGAGGGACTCTTTTCCAGCATAAGCAAATTAACAAGATGATATGGAAATCTCTGGATGGCAAGACAGAAAGCCAGATAGACCATGTGCTGATCAATGGCAAGTGGATACACTCCCTGCAAGATGTACGAGTCAAGAGGCATGCTGATGTAGGCAGCGATCACAGTCTGTTGGAAGCCAAGCTTGCCCTTAAACTGAGAAAGGCTGAATTGGGGGAGAAGAAAAAACGTTTCAACATTGCAAAACTAGAAGATCCCAAGGTCCGGCAAGAGTTCAACTTTACCCTAAAAACCAAGTTCAGCAACCTCCATGATGAGACGGAAATGACAATCCATTCTTTCAACATAGTCATGAGAGAAACTGGAGGGAAGGTTCTCAGCTACAGGAAAGCATGTAAAGAAGAATGGATTTCCCAGTCAACCTGGAATGCTGTTTAAAATAGAAAACAGATTAGGAAATGCCTACTAGAGGCAAAATCACCCATGCTGAAAGACAGGATTTCCTAAGGGTACTCCTTCAAAATACAGAGTAGTGAAAACGGAGCAAGAAGTAACAAGCAGCACTACATTAAACATCTTGCTGCAGAAGCCGAATAAGCGAAGTGGCAGAGAGACAGGACATGAAGACTCTGTACAAGATCACAAAGAAGCTTAAAGGAGACTATGGGACAGGTCAAAACTTACCTCTGAAGAGTACAGCCAGGGACATCTCTCCGATGAGAGTGAGAAAATGGCAAGATGGAAGGAACACTTTCACAAGGTACTGAACAGACTAGACCCACCAGTTACAGCCTTAATTCCAGAAGCTGAAGAGGACCTTGGCATTAGTCTGGAGGACATCACTCTAAAGTCAGAGAAATCATCAGAGCCCTCAAAAATGGGAAAGCTCCTAGCGAGGACAGCATCTGCCCAGAAATGCTGCTCAGAAGATACAGAAACCCCAAAGATCCTCAGAGAAATATTCCAAAAGATATGGGAGAGCGAAGAAACCCCCACCAAGTGGAAAACTGGAATCATCGTCAAGTTACCAAAAAAGGGTGACCTTGGGGACTGTAACAACTGGAGAGGCATCACCCTGCTATCCCTCACCAGCAAGGTCTTCAGCAGAATCATTCTGAAGATGATCACCATTGCAGCTGATGACATCAGAAAGGAACAAGCTGGTTTCAGGAAAGGAAAATCATGCATTGACCAGATTTTCACACTCCAACAGACACTAGAGCAGACAACTGAATGGCACAGTACCGTCTACATCAACTTCATAGACTTGGAAAAGGCTTTTGACAGCCTTCACCATGACTCCTTCTGGAAAATACTCCAGTTCTATGATATCCCACTGAAGGTTGTAAACATCATCAAACTTCTGCACCAAGACTTCCAATGTAAATTCATCTGTGATAACCATCTCACAGACTGCTTCAGCATCAACACAGGCATGAAATAAGGCTGCATCCTTGCACCTTTCCTCTTCACCCTTGCCATTGACTGGCTGATGAAAGAGACAACTGTGGATGGCAAAAGAGGAATTAGGTGGACCTTCACTTCATCCCTGGAAGACCTCAACTATGCCAATGACATTAGACTGTTTTCAAGTTGGCATATAGATATGCAAGAAAAGACATAAACTCAGTGAGACAGCCATCAAGACAGGACTGAAAGTGAACAGCCAGAAAACCAAATTAATGAGGAAGAACCATAAAACCAATGGGCCTATCACTGGGAATAACAAACCAATAAAGGAGGTAGAGGAATTCACATACCTTGGAAGCAAAGTGTCCAGAGACTCAGAGAGAGAAGCACCAACTTGAATTAGCAAAGCAAAGCAAATCAAACCTTCAGTATGCTGAAACACATATGGAAATCCAAACAACTCGAACTCAAGACCAAGCTGAGTATTTACTGAAGCAGCGTCATTGGAGTGCTACTGTACGGCTCTGAATGCTGGAGGCTAAAATCAAGAATAGCACAAAAGCTTGAAATCTTCCAAAACAAGTGTCTGAGGAAGATTTTTGGCATCTTCTGACCAAACTGGATAAAAAATGAAGACCTTCATCAAAGGACAGAATGAACATCTCTTGTCCAGATTATGAAGAAAAGAAGATAGAATGGCTGGGGCATGTATGCCAAAATATCACTGAATGCACCACCCAGGACAGCTCTCCGCTGGACCCCAGATTGAAGATAAAAGAGGGGTTGGCCCAAAGAGACTTGGAGGAGGACTATAGAGAAAGAGGTGAAGGAATGCGGCCTGACATGGAACTCCATCACATGTAGGACTGTAGACCATCAGCAGTGGTGCTCTCTTGTCGAAGCCTTATGTACGACCTGAGGCATGACGTGGGATGAGTGAGATTACTGAAATGTTTCACTGTAAATGCAAAAACCATTAAGAGATCAAGGGCTATGTGTGCAACTGCAATTTCTGGAGTTACAAACCTTGTCTCTTATTATATGTTTATCTAAGGACCGATGTATTAGAACATCCTATTTTCATGGTTTTTACCCATTTTTAGTATCAAGTTTGCATAAGATATGTATGGTTCTTTAGTAAAAGCGTAAAGCAGTGTAGTGGAGAAGTGTATTATGCTGAGTATAATGAGGACATAGATGAGTAACTCTTGCAACTCATTCATCCCTGGAACGAGTGCTTGGGAAATTTTTTCCTGATCCTTGTGTATAGATTTGAGATACCCCCACCCCCTCCAGACCTTAAATCTGTTTCCATTTCACTACAGTACATAGCACTAAGACAGAGTTTCATGTTTACTATAATCAGCTATGGCCTCAGTATTAGTACATTTAAGTTGATACATGTTTGTCAGATATAAATAGCAACAGTCTATAAGTTTGGTTTGGTGTTTTATGGCACAGCATTGCTGAGGCAATTTGAATAAAGTGCCTCGCCCAGAGGCACTATGGGCAATAATGAGTGGAAAAAACAATGGCATTTTCCATGAGCTATAACCTTGGCCATGGCACTCTATTTTATAACTGAAAATTTAGGAAGACATTCCCCTTCCATTTGAAAAAAGGAGAAGATTTTCTGAATATAGGAGGATTTAATAAAAAAATAAATGTAGGGCTTGAAAATATGATGTATGATTTTTACACATTTGGTTGATTATTCATTGCAATTTTTAGCTCTACTGGTCATAGACCAGGAGAGCTTATCGGATGGTCTGTTGCTTGTCATCTGGCGTTCATCCATCTGTTAGCACAAGTTTGTTATTGCTACACCTCTTAAACTACTTGGAGAACCGCCATTAAACTTTACACACACACATTCATCCCCTGATCTAGTTGGTCCTAAATGAAAATGATAATGCTCAGACATCCAGTATGGCCTCCACAGTGGCCATCTTGAAAATCTTTTTATCGCTATGCCTCCTGAATGGATGGTCATATCAACATGAGTTTTTCACTAAAAGACTTCCTATGATGTCTAGTTGGTTCTAAAAGAAAATGGTGCCAATCTAACATCCAATATGGTCGCCACAGCAGCCATCTTGAAAATCTTCTTTATCTCTACTCCTCCTAAATGGAAAGTTGTATTGACATGGGGTTTTCACCAGAAGACTTCTTATGATGTCTAGTTGGTCCTAAATGAAATTGGTCCAGGTCTGACATCCAATATGGCCAGCATGTGGCCGTCTTGAAAATTTTGTATTCACTACTCCTGAATGGATGGTCAAGTCAACATGGGGTTTTCACGAAAAGATTTCTTATGATGTATAGTTGGTCCTAAATGAAAATTATGCTGATCTGACATCCAATATGGCCACCACAGCAACCGTCTTGGAAATCTTGTTATCACTACTCCTGAATGAAAAGTCGTATTGTCATAGGGTTTTCACCAGAAGACTTCTTATAATGTCTAGTTGGTCCTAAATGAAAATGGTGCTGACCTGACCTCCAATATGGTCACCACAATGGCCATCTTGAAAATCTTGTTATTGCTACTTATCCTAGATGACTGGTAATATCGACATTGTGCATTCACCAAAAAACATTTTATGATGTCTAATTGGTTCTAAATGAAAATGGTGCTAATCTGATATCCAATATGGCCACAGTGGCAGCCATCTTGAAAATCTTGTTATTGTTACTCCACCAAAACATAAAGTCTTATCAGCAAGGGGCTTTCACCAGAAGACTTCTTAAGATGTCTTGTGGGTCCTAAATTATAATGGTGCCATAGTGGCCATCTTGAAAATCTTGTTATAACTACTTCTCTTAAAAGGAAAGTCAATTTGACATGGGGTTTTCATCAGAAGAGTTCCTTTCATATCTAGTTGGTTCTAAATGAAAATGATGCAAACTGACCCACAATATGAAAATATTATCTCTACTCCTCCCAAATGGATAGCCATAGCAACATGGGGGTTTCTTATGATATGTTGTTGGTAATAAATAAAAATGGTGCCAGTTGTAGCCTTGACAGCCATCTTGAAAATCTTGTTGCCACTACTCCCCCTGAATGGACGGTCATATTGACTTGGGATTTTTTCAAAAGTCTTCTAATGATGTCTACTTGGGCCTAAATGAAATTGGTGTCAATTTGACAGCCAATATGGCCACCACAACAGCCAATATGAAAATCTTCTTACCGCTGAAGAATATCACAGAACACTCAACAGTAAAAAAGGAAGAAATGTTATTATCTTGAATTCCTGGAAAATCTTTTTGGCCACTAGCGCATCAGTCCCTTAGAGGGACTCTTGTTGATAAATTAGTGTAAACCCCACAATCGTGCATCCTAGAATAGATCCTTACTTGACCAGGTATGTGTCTTAATAATATAAACATCATGATACTATTACGATGATATCATAAAAACATGGCTGTATCAAGATACAAATTTTTGCTCTTGACACATGTTGATTGATATTGATATAAATATTGACACATGTTGATAGATATTGATATAAATATTGACACATGTTGATAGATATTGATATAAATATTGACACATGTTGATAGATATTGATATAAATAACTATTTAGATTCAATATTAATGCAGATAAAAATGAATTTAATGCTTTTGCTACTTTGTTAGGAGTTCAGTTTTTGAGAAAAGTTTCAGTTTATTTTAATTACTAACAGTTGTCAACAAGGTGCTTCTTGCTTTGTTGTTAATTTTTGTTTTGCAAAGTACAGGTTGTATGTAGGTATCATTTTCTAGCAGCCTTGTTGGTGTATTAACTATTTGTGTTGGAGTTTATATCAACATTTGGTTTTACCTCATTTTATTTAACACTGTTCCATTTATAATAGTGTTGTTGATTCATTCAGCTTGACGGGTACTACTCATCACTAATAAAAGCAGGTCACACTGACCTACTTTTTATGTTCAGTGACTGCACCTTTAGGTCATGCAATGTGTAAATAGGCAAGACATAAGCATTTTGCATACTTCTTTTTAGTTACAACTTCTTAACATTATATTTAGTTAAAACTTATTTATGTGACTCTTAATTTAGTCTGTATCCTTGATTGAAAGTTCATTATTTTAGCCAAATTTATTAGCAGAATAGTTGATCATGAACTAAGTTGATTAGACATTTCATGTCAGTCTTTTAGCTTTCTGTTTCAGATCTATCATTAAGACAGTTTTTGTATTTCAGAAACATTATTCAGAGAGTGGAGGAACCCCAGACCAGCTAGAAAAGGTCAAAGGTCAGGTAGATGAGTTGAAAGGAATAATGGTCAAGAATATAGGTGAGTTGACTGTATCAACAGAATTTATGATATACATGAAATGACATTATAGCTTTATATTATCAAATCAAATTTTTTTATTTCTCCATCAAATACATAATTGATACACAATCGGTTCACATTAACATTATATATATACAAGGGGAAGAAACTCTTACATGTTACCTCCCTTTGTCACCGCCAGGTGGCTATCTGTATCGAGGACTTGACAGTTTTTGTGACTTTCTGAATCCAGTGAATTTTTCACTGTTTCAAGCCATCCATCATTCATTTTTGGTTGTTTGGTAAATCAAAGTGTTGATATACCTTGGGTATACATAATTTTTTAACTTTTTGGTGAAATTATGAATTATTTTGACAGTCATTGGTGACTTGTTCGTTGAATGCTAAATCATGCATGTCAGCTTCATTGCATTACTTTTCTGGAATTATGCTGTAGACACTGCGATTTATGATATATTTATTTATAGGTGCTCTCTGTTTTCAGTTTTACCTATTCTGTATATCGTGTATGCATTTGGTCTTCTCTCTGTGTCATTTCAGAGCATGTTGACCAAGTGCAATTGTAAATGGTTCACAGTTGCGAAGGATACTCATGACATTTGCCTATATTGCACCTAGTGTTCTTCCTCCAACCATGTAATGTTGGCAGTTTGTGGGGTGGGGGGATATGGTCTGAGGTCTTATGCAAAGAGCTGAAGGGTCAAGAGAAAAAAGATCATGCAAATTGCTACAGGTACACACATATGTACAGATACATACAGATACCCATACACATGGTATCACGCAAGTTTTCTCGCTTCAGCTAACATGGGGCAGTAAACCTATTCCGCACACTTCCATTCAGCCTCAACCTCAGCCCTTGGGTCTTCACCAAGACATTACACTGTGCCATATCCCACTTCAGGACTTCTTCTACAGTGATGGCAGCATACCTGGATGATATTCTGCAAAAGCTCTTAGTAAGTTCAGCCTTAGTTCAGGATATGAACAACTATCACTATATCTTCTTTATTATTTATGGTGGATAGTCAATGGGGAAAAGTCGGACCTTGTCCTTCTTAGCATTTTGTTCATCTAGGTATGGAGTTTCTAACTTGTATCAACCTTGTTTGTCTTCTGTCCAAATGCTTCGACCACATTGTCCATTCATCAGAGACGATTTCTGCCAAAAGGTACATTTTAACAGGAAGTTTCTTTAACTCATCAGCCTGCTCAATGTGGCTGTCTTGGGTGCCTTTACATGCTCAATGTGGCTGTCTTGGGTGCCTTTACATGCGCCCGTAGGTGACCCATCTGGCACAGTGGTGTCCAAGCCTCTGATTATTTTGATCACCAGATTATGATCACAGCTGAAATCTGCTACTTACTGCCACTTACTGCTTCAGTGGCAGGACAGAGATTGGCTAGCAGTGGGAATACATTTAGAAGCCCCACAGCTGGAAGTCACAATCTGTGCAGATGCCAGTTTGTTGGGTTAGGGGGCACACTTGCTGCTGTGTTTGTTGACAGTCAGCGGCAAGAGGATGGTTCACATCAATCTCTTGGAAATGAAAGCCATTCTCCATGACTCCCTAGCTTGGAGGAAGCACATGCAAGGAAAGGCGGTTCTGATAATGTCAGACAACTCGGTTGTGTTGAACTACCTGTTCAAGCAAGGAGGGGTGAAATTACCAAAGTTCTGCATTATGGTATTTGAGTTCCTTGGTTGGTGTTCCCAATACCGTATATGCATACAAGTCTGACACATCCTGGAAAGGCTTAATGTATAGGCTGATTCATTATCAAGGAGTGGCCAACTGCTTCATGTGGAGTGGTCTCTCCATCCATCTGTCTTTCATCGAGTTTGCACCCTGTGGGAATGACTAAAGCCTGACCTATTTGCAACAAGGTGGAACAACAAGCTGCCTAGCTTCATTTCTCCATTCCTGGACCCAGAAGCCTGGGTTGTACATGCCCTGTCAATCAGCTGGGAGGGAATGTGGGCCTATGTCTTCCCCCCCAGTGGTCTTGATACAGAAACTAATTCAAAAGATGAGGGGCAAGACTTGCAAAATAGTTCTGATTGCTTCTGTCTATTGGGACAGATCCTGGATCAATGATCTGCTTAATCTCACAACAGATGTGCAGATCGTAGCAACCCCTACACTGCTGAAGCAGCCAAAGTCATCAGTATTCCATCTGTGTCCAGAGAAACTCTTCCTTCATGCCTAGATCTTGTCAGGGGTGCCTTGCACAAAAAGGAGTTTCTGCACTTCTGTCATGGAGAGGATCTCGACAGCTAAAAGGCCCTCCACTTTGACGGTGTATGAGATGAAGTGGCACATTTTCATCTACTGGTGTCAGGTTAATGATGTCACACAACTCTTAATGTCCATGCTCCAGTTGGCTAACTTCTCTCTATTCCTCTTAAAAGATAGCCCCGAGCATGATCAAGGTCTACCATTCCATGATTTCAGACATATTCATATATCATGGAAGAGACAGTATTGGTCGCAACTGGGATCTTTCCGACCTGTTATTCAAATTCGACCTATCCAGACCCTGCTCGCTCAACTTGTTTCCTAAAGGAAACCTCTCCTGGGTCTTGATGTGGCTCAACTTGCTCCAGTTTAAGCCCAGCTGAAGCTATTATTGTACAAGACTTGCTTCCTGATAGCACTGGCTTTGGTATGCAGGGTGAGTGAGCTGCATGTACTATACATTGATCCAAACTACATGCAGCTCAGTCATACTAATGATGCAACCTGTTTTCATCTCTAAGAACAGATTGCCATCTTCAGGCAATAAAAACAAATAGCCATTCGCCCGCTTTCTTCAGTCAACCTATCAAGACTAGGTTTGTCCACAGCACCCGTCAGAGACTCTTCCTACCAATAAAGATGGAGAAAACAAGACATAACCCCACAACCACTGGCCTTGTGGCTAATGTGGGTTGTTTGATTGGCATACTCGGAGCTCTCAGAGGATCCGGTATGCCTCATGAAGATCTCAGTTCACAAAATATGGGAAATTTAGACAAGTCTGGTCTTCGAACATAATGTTTTAATTTGAGACATAGTAGAGTTAGTTCACTGGCATGCCTAGTCTACTTTCTCCAGCTTCTATTTATAGGATCTGACCTCATCAATGAGAGAGTTGAATCTTGTCAGGCCATTGGTAGCTTCCCAGACAGTTACCATGCTTTATTCATGACAACACAACATCAGTCATAACCATATACAGTACACGCATCATGTTTTTATGATTCAACACGAAAATTGCGTGGGCGTGGAGAAAGGGCAGGGGATTAAGTGTCCACTATGAGTAGTTTAAGTCCACGCAATCTGGTGGATTTTCACACTAATTT
The DNA here is from genome assembly GCA_029931535.1 of Margaritifera margaritifera. Classification (NCBI taxonomy): domain Eukaryota; kingdom Metazoa; phylum Mollusca; class Bivalvia; order Unionida; family Margaritiferidae; genus Margaritifera; species Margaritifera margaritifera. The sequence continues at coordinate 3,528,220 of JAQPZY010001629.1, read as the reverse complement.
AGTGAAAATCCACTCAGTCTAGTGGAAGTGCGTGACAGATTTTATTGCAGTCGTGAGTCGTAGTGGGTTTTATGGCACCCCTCGCTGATTCTATTGTATTCGCTTCGCGAGTCGACACACTAAACAAACAGATGGGAGAAACTCCGACACCGTAAACCGAACATGGCAGGTATAAATTTCATACCTTTACCTTTACCTGTACCTTTACAGTGGTAACATTTCCTGTGTATTTATCAGTAGCCTGGCTGAGGATATATACAGACGAACACGCGTAACGTAGAACAAATGAGGTTTTATATTTCTTGGATATCTTTCCACCCCTGTCCATGACAAAGCGTACATCAGAAATAATTGCTTAGCTACAACGTACATCCCTGCTGATTTAATACATGTATATGTACCTGTTTGCATATACAGATGCGGAAATTGACATTGTTCTGCATCAAGCGGTAACTTCGAGGTTCTTTCTCATTAAATGATATTTCATAAAAGTGTGTTGTGTACTGGTTATTAATTTGTCAGTTTCCCTTTAATTTCCTTATCATTTCCAAGACCCACCTTGAAGAAATCATTGAAAGCAGTAATACATATAGAACTCGAAAAGAGATTACAAACGAACGCCGTAATATTTATATCGAACATATACGATCATGAAAACTGGCACATTATGACATGTATGTCATAATTCTTGCCAAAGTATTTTAAAATAAAAAAGATACAGGAGCTATACTACGGAAAGGTTCTTCTGTACTGTTACCCTTAAACTTTTAAAATAACATTGTTTATGAGACAGTACGGCAATTTTTAAATGCACGGAATTGTGTACACTGTATTGACTGTTGCGCTCTATCAGTGGCCATTCATGTCATAAACAAGTGAGTTCAATGAGAAAAAAAGTTATTTCCTGTCCACACTATTTTCACGAATCTACATTGCATCACCAGGAACTGGCTGAGGAGTATCATTCTTACTTTGAAACCAGCCGCTATGCCTGTTGCTGTAGCTTCCTGCCTCGAGTCAACAACAGTCCGTCATGACAGTTTATACATGTCATCAGCTAATGTTCAATGTCGCGCTTCGATGTTTCAAAATGTACAAATCAATAACTGTTGAATGAAAATATCACAAAACCACACACCTTAAAACTAAAAAGATGTTAGTTTGTGAAAAACAAATTTGGACTGAGAAACACATTTGATGTTAAGTTCTAATATTATCGTGTAAAACATTTAACTTAAATTTGGGGGGGGGAGTGTACTGGCCTTGATGCACATCTAAACTATCTACAAATCAGAAGAAGTGTAGTTGTTTTAAGCTATATCCCATCTCCTCTGTCTCTCTTTCTCTCCCAGCCTACACCCCCCCCTCCCCACTCCGTTGCATAATAAGCAAATAGAGTTGAAGTCTTAAATGACTTAAATTAGAACAATTCCTAGCAGCTCCTGGTCAGTGTCGCACTTCTATGTTTTAAAAAAACAAAACACTGTTGAATAAAAATGTTTCTTGTTATCGCAAAATCAAACGTTTTAAAACTAAGAAGATGTTAGTTTGTGAAGAGCGAATTTAGACAGAGAAAGTCTCAGAAACACATAGCCATTAAGTGTTGATATTATAGCGTAAAACTGGTTTCTAGCGGTATATAAAGCAAACTATATATAGTATTGTTATTTTCCCGATAAGGAAACAAGCATTTAAATGTAACATGCTGCAATGGTCCTGAGTCACGTAAAATTATTAATATTTTATTTTCTAAAAATCACAAGTGTAATTTTGTTTAAGCTAAATCCTATCACACCCGCACTCCCAGTAGCACATAGAGTAGAAGTGAAATTACTTAAATCAGAATACAAATATGTCATGGGAATATTGTTATGAAAACACCAAGGGTTTCTGTTTAATGAAGCCAATTCAGCTGGCATAACATCCTGTAATGCAAGCGCTAGAAAGACGTGAATGAAACAGCGTTAGATAAACAAATAGCGCGTCAACCCTGCCTCTGGGCATAAGCGGCAACTTCAGTGTGTTTTCTCAATAAATGATATTTCATACAGAACTTCCTGTACTAGTTATTAATTTGTCATAGTTTTTCTTTAATGTCTACACAGTTTCCAAAACCTTCTTTAAAGAAATTATTGAAAGCAGGATACAAATACCTTTATCTGTAGACTTAGAAAAATGACTGATTATTTCAGAGTATGATAATTTTTAAATGAGCCAAATTCGTCTACATGGTATTGAAGGTTGCTCTCTTTCAGTGGCTGTTCATGCCATAAACTAAGTGATTTTTTATGAAAAAGGTTACTTTCTTCGTCACTTTATTCGTGAATCTATCATCAAGCAGCAGTCGATGAGTGACATTTTTACTTTGACGTTAGCCGCTACGCTTGTTAACCATGGCCATTCATGAAGTGTTTGAGCTTCTATCTTATTTTTTGTAGCCCCGATGTTTCAAAAGAAGCATTAACTTCTGAATGAAACTATTTTTGTTGCGTGTGGAACAACGAATTTTAGACTTGTAATATGGAGTGAGAAACGCAATGTGGTCAAATTGTGATATTTTTGCGTAAAACTGGTTTCTAGCGGTATATAAAATAAACCATATAAAATTTGTATTCTCCCAATTAATCTTGCAACGCAGCGCATATAATACATATCTATCGCAGCAAAACAAAGCTATTACATCTTTAAGAAAGCTGTATTACACTACAAGCTTTCTGTTGTTTTTTTTTTTAAATGCATCTTTTTTGTAATAAAATGTGTTTATCAATGCAAACATGAGAGAGAGAGAGAGAGAGATTATGCACCATAACTTTCGATCGATGTTAGTCGTAGCTTTTATCGCAAACTTCGAAACAGGCATTGCTAATTAGAGAGTATGCATTTTAGAAATGTGCCTCGTTCATCTTCATTTTGGAATTCGTCTACTGACAAAATTTAGAAATACAGTTTTGATTCCACTCTTTATATAAGTAAGTTAATATGTAAATCGCTGCTTGGCAATTCATTTTGTATTTAACAAGAATTTATATAATTCATTGGGTTATTCACCTGCTTTTAGTGTCCTTTGTCTTTTTTTTTTATTTTCTATTGTCGAATCTGGTCATAATTAACCATGTACGAACTTAATGCTTCAGAAATTTAATAGACAAAGTCCAATGAGAGAGCATTACTGTAATAATCAAGGTGGACCTGACAATATTCGCACCACCTTAGAATTAATATGAATGGTTCAAAATGAACAGGAAATAATTGGGATTTACAACCTCTGAAGCCAAAACTTTTCCACCTCCAGGTCGGAGTAGTTAACGAAAAATAAGAAGCCGCATGTTTACAGCAATGAGTGCAATAATAGAGATAGATTTTATAGTCTTGGCAAACACATGGCGTCACAATTTCGGGTGATGTACAAGGCATTATTGATAGATATGATGTGTTCAGCTTGCGTGTAATACAGTACAAGTTAAACAAGGGGAGAAAGAAGTAATTCCAAAGCACAAAATAAATCTTACTGAATGATACATTAATTAAAACACCAGAAATTTTAAAAGTTTCGCCAATTGAAGCAAATTAATCGTGATTACACACTTTTTATCGCTTTCACCAGTCCATTTGGTAATATTAAACTCGTCAGATGACCAAACCAGCAATCTTAAGTATATTTTTTAAAGCTGTTGGTCATAGAATGCAGCATCACGTGCTTCGTAGAATCGGAGTAAAAACAGTAGGTCTACGGTAGAAATAAATACGTGTCTAGTTCCTGAGAAAATGTGTCGCATGGACATGTATATTTGAGTCGCAAGTACTAAACAGGCTGGAATAGTAGAGGTTGTATATTGCATAGCGCCCTCTATATTTCATTGTGTGGGAACATTTTAAGCAGACCATTTAAAAGTGACTGGGGTAATTAAAAACAAAATCACAACATTTCTCGCATTCTTTTATTTTAATAACGGAATGAAACCCGCTAATGCATGTATTTACGTGTGATTTCGTTTACCCTTTGTTTGTTTAAAACAGAATCCCCCCCACATTAAAATTAAGATAATTAAACTTTGTATAATTTGTGAAGCATCATTCGTGACTCTTTTCTCGGCAATTTATCTTTCATTTCTTTCAATACACGTATGTGAATGCGTTTGAGCGAGCGAGTCTTTGAATATTAAATGGCATTGCGTACAAATTAAAAAGAGCATTCTGCACTGTGTGCTGTAGCTGAGCCGATAGGTAAGTTCCACGCATGGTAGTGGGCGTCCACTATTACATAATTATATTGCTGCGACTTTCAAATGGGCAATAAAACTTAATCTGTCCACTACGAGCCATGACGTGGACAATCCACGACGACCACGATATCCTGTCCATGACGACACATCATGAAAAGGATTAAGCTCCATGCCACGACGTGTTTTTTCATAAAAACAAGATGCGTGTACTGTAGCTTTCACTGAATTCACCCGGGAAACTTTTGCAGGTGAGGCACTAGCAAGATGCAGAACCCAACAGGGTTGCCTCACGAGAGTACAAGCCCATAGTCCTTGGTTGTGCTGCCTTCGCATTGGAAGTTCATCCTTTCAGGAGAGCAGTCATCTTGCTCCAAGAGGGTGACATGGGTAGAGGAGTTCAATGCTTCTATCATAGAGAGGATATCATGCACTTCAAGGCACTCCACTTTGAAAGTGAATGAGGAAAAGTGACATGTTTTTACATGCTGGTGCAGGGACAATAACAAAGTTTATTATGGATTTTAATTTCAAAATTCTCCTATTTCTTTTTGAGGTTCATCAAAGAGGAAAACTTGTTACTGATTTGATGAAAGGCTATTGCTCTGTCATTTCTGACACCTTCAGATATTGGAGAAAGAATATAGACTAGGACAAGAATCTCTCTCATTTGTTGGCCAACTTTAATGTGAATTGGCTCCTGTCACTCACTTTGTTTCCCAAACGAAATCTTTCGTGGGTTATCACAAGGCTTAGTTCCTCCAAGTTCAAGCCTCAGTCCAGACCATTGATGAAGCTGCTATCGTACAAGACATACTTCCTGATAGCCTTATCTTCAGCAAAGTTGAGTGAACTGCATGCCCATTCAGCAGACCTGAACTATCATAAATTCTGCTCAGATTGTTCATTGGTTCTAATAATGCAAGCACGATTCATTGCCAAGAACTGGTTGCCATCCACAGGAGAGCAGAGCTCCCTCTCCTTGCTAGGTCCCGCAAGAAAGGCTTGATTCCAGGACCCAGTTTGTGCTCTCAAATGCTCCCTAAAATGCACTGAAAGCATGTGTTGTTTGGCCGAGAAAGACTTTTCCTCTTGGTGAAAGAAGAAAAACAAGTGGGGATTTGCTTAGCATATTCTGAGATGTCACACAATCGGGTGCACTCATAAAACTATCAGCTCATAAGATTAGGGCAATCTCTGTGAACCTTGCATTTGAATGCAACAGTTCAATCCAAGACATTGTCAAGGCTGTTAGCTGGTATGCATAAGCATGGTGCAACACATATATCACTTTTCCAGTGGCAATGGCATCATTAGTGTTAAAGTCAGACACAGGATGGGTGGATGGGTGCATCAGCACATGGATGCAAGGTAGACACTGATGTGTGGACACTTTTTCTACCCATTTGGGTCACAGGTAGTGAAAGAGGTAAAATAATTTACCCAAAAGAAATATTCCCAGAGAAATTTAAAATATTAAGGAATAAAATATGTATACACATGCATGAAATGCATGATGGAAAGATGCCTAAGATAAGCGTTGGGTTTGGTTTTGATCCAAAATGGAATGAGTGAGGTTTGGAGGGATTATGGTGGTGGTGGTTGTGATGTATGGGGTGGCAAAAGAATCATCCCAAATCTGCTAGATTTGTGTATCAAATAAAATGTTCTATTAGTAAAAGATTCATAATATTGCATATTTGCTTGACTTAGAAGTGTGTGTTGAAAGTATTGGGATTTGCATTAGAGTTACCTAAATTTCTCAATGTACAAAAAATGTTGAAGGAAATACGTTCTTATAATTTGAGTTTTTTTTTATTTTTTCAGATCAGATAGCAGATAGAGGAGAGAGACTTGAGTTGTTGATAGATAAAACAGATGATCTGAGTTCTAATGTGAGTTTGTTTCACATGTCATCACAAAAAAATGATGTCACATGTCATCACATTACGATGTTTGACATGTCATCAGATACATTAAAATGTTACAATGTAATAATTGGAAATGTTGCTTTAAATGTGAAAGAAAACTTTGGTTATTAATTCTCCATTTAAGTAAACACTAACTTAATTGTTACTGAATCAGTATAGTACTTCCTCTTTATAACACTGTTCATATGAGCCATAAGTTACATGCATTATATTGAGGGAGCCTTATACTGAGGGATGTTCTTATAGTGCATTAAAACTGAAATAGAGTGCTTAGTGTTGTAACATCAGATTTATAATTGATTCTTCTCAAGAGCCAAGAAGTACAATAAAGCAAACTAAATTGAAAAGGAATGATGAAACCAGATCTGATAAATTTAATGAGATCCCTAATGATACCTATGTTATAATAGGGGCAGTGGTATACTAAGGGACTTTATAGTGAGGACCACTATACATGTAATGTACCGTATATGATTGTGTATAACCCGGGTCCAAATGCAAACAACATAGACCCTGATCTGCCGTCACATAATGCGCTGGCAGATCAAGGTCTATGTTGTTTGTTCTGCTGATTAGTCCTTACAAACTGCATAGACCCAGATCTGCCAGCACATTATGCGATGGCAGATCTGGGTCTATGCAGTTTGCAGTTGTTATTAGTTTATACGTGAGTATATACGATGGTACATTTTTTATATTAACTTACGGAAGCATAAGGTTCTGTTTCTTGTGAATGTATTCATTCACCTGACTTGGAATGCACTGCACATTTTAAAAATTTTCTCAACAATGAAACAGATAAGTGCCAAAAATGATTTTTTAAAATAATTCACTCATAAGATTAAATTACTTCCTTGAACTTTGGCACTCATGGATTATTAAACAGAATTGCTATGGTATGCTATTTTTTTTATTGGATATTTCAAAAGCCATTGGAAAAAACCAGTTAAAAGTATTGAAAGATATAATTGTCATATGCCTCCATTTTTCAAAGCCATGTGCAATTTTCCATATTCAGTCCAGTTCTTGTAATTCTCATACATATATCAAACCTGTCCTAATGGTCACCTGTTCACAACAGCCATTCTAATTTTCCCCTGGCAAATTTCCTATATAAATGTCCTGTATGTAACAGTCACCTGCCTTCCACGGTCATCGGCCAAGTGTTTCCTAACCAAACAATGGTTTCTTCCTGCTAGAAGTGGTAACTGACACATATCTACAGTGACTGCTCAGTCTTTTGCTTCATGAAGAAGGCATTGTTTAGATAAAGAAATATCATGTGAACTGCTGTGCAAACATTTCAAATCTCGCGTGTACTCACCCTACTCCAGTCATGTTGATAGTGTAACTCAAAGGTGTCCATATGTCAAATTCGAAAGCGAGGTAGTTTTTATCATTAGGGTAAAGGGTCAAAGCAATTTGTTTGTTGGAATGTGGTGAAAGTAGTTGTGTTATCGCAGCAGAAATGAAAGTCACCTTTTGTGCCAGTATGACAGGTATAGTTCTATATCTTCATCTATTTGCCTGTGAATTAAAGCTATCACTGAAGAAAAAAGTTCTTCTTTGAGAAGAGATACGAGTTACATCCCTCTTCATTCAGATCAGGGGTCATTCAATATTCAGAACTTGTCTGTAAAAAAAACATGAAGTTTTGATCCATGGGTCACAAAACCTGCCGTACATGGCTTCTTTTGATTTCCTATTCATCACAGGCTTCTCACATAAGCTGACTGTCTTTTGATTTCGGCAAGTTGAGCAACTGGCTAAACCAGATATTGTTTCTAAAGCGTAACAAACTTGGTAATTATTTTAAGTCAGTGATGATTTAATTTATAGGCAGGAGTAAAGTGAGCAGGATACAGTAATCTTGTGTGGAACATAAATTTTGGAGAGAACAACACATACGTTTAATTTATGATTTGTTGTATAGTGCAAGTAAACATTCTTGATAACGTAATAATAATAACAATAATAATAATAATAGTAATAATCATAATGATGCATGGTATTTGTTCAAAAACCAATTTTAAAACTTGAACCTGTGTACAGAGGTCACCTGTGTACAATGGCCAGTTTTGCTTTTTCCCATGGGTGGCCGCTAGCAACAGGTTTGACTGTACTTAAATTTTATAAGAAATAGACTCCAAAATATGCTATTAAAGATCCTGAATCATACCATCTATTCTTCAGATATATTACCCGATCATAATACATTAGGAGTACATCCACTGCCTTGCAAATCCATCTCTCTCAAGCTAAAAAAGACATTTACCTTTTCTTTGGGTTGTTTTAGCAACAGAAGTTATTTAAAAGTCATTTGCTTGCAATGGTGGAAGTCAGACATGGATGGTCTCCCCTTGGATAGAGGGATTGATCCCAAATCCTGTAATTTCTGCTTCGCTCCTTCTCAAGCCCTCACCAATACTGAATTCAAATTCACTTGTGTCTTTTCATAATTTAAATGATTCTCAGGGGCTTTCTCACACCAGGAAAGTATACTCCATCTATATTTCTGTCTATCTCTCGCATGATCTTCATTAAAGATGAATATTTTGCACTTCATTTGTCTAACTTTATCATATGATAAGCATGTTAGTGCTACTCTAATTGCCTGCCCTATGTTCTATAGAACTTTCAATTCAACTCATCAGTACTCAACTTTATTATGAATTAAGTGCATGGGGTGCAAATGGTTCAAGCTGACAGAAGACAATTACTCTACCTGTATACATTTTATTTGGTGCATTTCAGGCCATACTTGTGATGCATAGGTAACCATCTCTGCCAAACAAGTAACTTGGGCAAACGAAGTGAAGCTAAGAAGTGAGCAATCAAGGATACAGATGCCACAAGAGTTGCTGCCACCAATGCCTCAGTCAACATCTTCCGCCTAGCTAAATCCCTGATGGTGGAAAGCTTGCCCATTCAGAAGAAGATTTGGCAATCCAGGCCATCAGAAACTTGTACCTTGACACCAGTCTGCCATTGCCATTGTGTCCATGAACAGAACCTTTGGGGCCATTACTCACTTGGTACAGTGGCTCATGTAGTGGATATACAGTGGACAAACTGGTAACATGCTGGTATTGACTACAGTGATATGGCCAGTACTGGATTTTGGTACCAAATGCCAACTGGCTACAGACCACAACAGCTCCAACACATCCTTGCCTATGCCTTTGATTTCTTGGACCAAGTATGGTGATATATGTTCCCATTACCAACTTCAAGACATAGAACCTAACATCCAGATGTGCCCATCCGAGGCCCGGATTTGACTTGGACACCTTGTATAACCATCTCAAGCTGCTAGTACTGGATTCAGGAACATGGTATACCATTTCAGGGCACTCCCTTTTGGTCCAGATATAAGTCCCTCTGTCTTCACAATAATTCGGACAGAGTCATATCACACTTTCAAGCTACCTCCTTGTCCATGACTTACAACTACCTGAACAATATTCTACAAAAGCACCAGGTGAGTTATCATTTATAATTAGACATGAAATTCCTTGTTTTACTTTGAGCTTGCCTTGCATTGCTCGTCAACTAGGACAAATCTGATCTAATTCCATCTCAACATTTCATTCATTTGGGTGTGGACTTGAAAACCCATTGGAACTGAATCTATCAGCCTTTGGAACATGCCTTTGAAAATCATCTTGAGAGAGTAATCCATTCACTCAGAGAATCAAATTTCAGCTTGGGAATTTCTTTCTCTTGGGTCTTCCCAATGTGGCAGCAGATCACCTCATCCTGGGATGACACCCTGCAGATGAATTTTGTATCCTACTGGCAGCTGGAACTTTGTTCACTGGACCAAATGATCCCAGTTTTGGGATACATGGGGACCCATCTCAGTAAATAGGAAAACTTCAATATGCTTCTTGCAGGCATCCCATTACAGGAACAACCACTGGAAATTATGATCTGCACACAGATGCCAGCATGGCAAGCTGGGGTGCCCACCTCCTGCCCTCCTTTCAAGAAGTCAGCGGGGTTAGTCCCCATCAGGAGTACTCATTATGCATCAGTGTTCTGGAGATGAAAATCATAGTGAATGCCTTTCAAATGTGGCAGGAAACTCCATCTGGGAAGGATGTTCTCATTCTTTCTGACAACTCGACTGTTGTAAGTTATATCAGAAGGCAGGGAAAACCATGTCCTCAGACCTCTGCTTTCTTGTTTGGGATTTTCTCAGGTGGTGTTATCATTGACAAATCCACATCCAAGTCAACAACAGCCCAAGCATGAACAGTGTCCTAGTAAACTAACTGTTCTGACAGAATCTGCCAATTCATATCAAATGGTTCATTCACCCCTTGGTCTTCAGTAAAATATGCCCCAATTGGGGTCGACCTTTTGTGGACCTATTTGCAACAAAGTTGAATGCAAAGCTCCTGACCTTTGTCTCTCCAGTCCCAGATTTGAAAGCCTGGGTAGTCAATGCTCTTTCCCTACACTGGAATTATCTTGATGCATACAGTTTTCCCCCAAACCTTCTGATTCCCAAAGTCTTTCACAAAGTGAGGGATCAGAGTGCTGTCAAATCTTGATTGCTCTCCTAAAATGGAAAATATCATGGATCTACATTCTTTTGAACTTAGCAGCAGAGATACCCAGGAAAATCGTGCCTTCTCTCCTTCTGCTCAAACAACCATGAATGCAACCATGAATGCATCTCTTCCATACCCAGAGCCCTCAGGAGAAAACAGCTCTTGGAAAAAATTTTGAGAACTGCTTGGACAAAAAGGCCCACCACTTTGAGTGCATATTAAGGGAAATGGCGAATTTTCTCCCATTGATACAAGTGGCAGCACATCTCTCCTTTAAAGGCTTCAGTGCCACATTTAGCTAAGTTCCTCTTTTGGCTCATCAAGGAAAAGAAGTTAGCTCCCATAGTAATCAAGGGCTACCATTCCACATTTTCAGGCACATTTTGACATTCTGCCATGATGGTTCAGTTTCACTCATGACGACACCTGTTTTCATTGCAGGGGCTTGCATTTATGGGGCATTGGTCCTTGGTCTTGTAACCCCAGTCTTCCTTGGACCTTACACCCCAAGGGCATCTACAGGACCCTTTAAGGGATCTGAAGTGGTACTTAAAGCAAACTGAGCCGATCAGAAGAGGGAGATCTCACTTGTTCTTACCGCTCAAAGAAGGAAGTGATAACATTTCAGCTCTGGCTTTGGATACGATGAGTTGTCTGCTCAGTTTATAAGGAACTTGCCCAAGACCAGATGAAGTTATTGAGCATATCAGCTCATGAGGGTAGGGTGGTCATCACTAGCATAGCATTTTAGTGCAACTGCTGCCTTACTGTCATCATAAAGCCATGGGATGAAGGTCAGAAATAACATCCTCTAACATTTATATCAGACTTTTCATCAAAGGGCTCAAATTGTTCTGGGGGGAGATAATGTAAGCAGTGCAACAGGCTTTCTTCATGGATCATTCAGCAGCTTTGTAATGATGCAAGTTACTCTACTTCCATTGGATTTGCAGGAGTGAACAATTTTCTCCAAACTGTGTCCATGCATAAACCATGTGCTAACCCTAGCATGTATTTCACCTGACTCAAAGCTGCTTCATTTAAATTAACATATTTGAAGAAGAAACCAGTTTTAGAGTATGATATGTTTCTTTCATAATACTTACTCAGTCATAATATGGGTGCACCTTCCCAAACCTTCCTCCTAGTTACATCCCTAGAAGAGCCTGCACACCCATTCCTGCAGTAACTGACAAATTGACGGGATTTGGCACCAATCACGCTTTTTTACCAATGCAAGTAGATAATTTTTAGCACTTCTGTTGCTAAAACAAACCAAAGACATGGGAAATGTATTTTTTAGCTTGAGAGGGCTGGATTTGCAAGGTAGTGAATGTATTCCTAACTTATTATAATCAGGTAATTATTATCAAAGAAACATTTTTTACTCAAAAGTTGGATTCTATAACTATTTCAGAGGGTATCTATGGCTTCAGTAGTCTGTGGGATTTTCAGAAGTGGGCATTTATGGTACTTATACCTTAACACTGGTACTTTACAGTAATGTACAACACATGTAGACCCATAGTTTTTTGTCACAAGTCTGAAATACTATTGATTCTGATTGAGCATAGCATGAGCTGTGTTTGACCAATGTGAATTGTTCAAGTCTGTACAAGCCTCACTGCTGTCTTGATGACTATAGCATGTTTCAGTATTTTCATACTTCTCATCACTGTGTGACAGCTAGGGATTTTAAATGTATTTATGCAGGTTCAGACGGGACAGATTATGTGATTTTCTACTTAATCAAGTAAACCATACAGAGCCAATTATTAACAGTCGAGCCTGGCAGTCTGATACCCACCCAGTTTGGATTTTGCCCAAGTATTGTAAATTATAAAACTAAGAACAGTAGAAATAATGTGTCAGCCAATAACCAATAATGACTATAGTGTAGAGGCACACTGTCAGAGCTATGAAATGAAGTTTTTTACCAAAGTGTGTCACTTTGAAATGCTTCAGTGAGTCGGAATTCATAGTTTTTTTTAAAATGTTCATGTGTTTGTCTATGCTTTGTATTTATACATAATTACTGATTATTCCTTTCTTCAAATATATTCCCCGATTACAATATGTTAGTAGTAAGTCCACTGCAAAGTGTTTCATCACCTTCACCTTGACCTAGAAAAGTTGCTTGTCAGATTGGTCACCCATCTATCTTCCATCCATTTTGTATAAATGTCACACATATGTCCCAAATTGCATCCCTATACATACAGTAAATGCAAGTGGGCTGATTATCCACTGGAAATGCTAACAGTGCACTTAATCCTGCTATTGTACCTGTCACCTGTTATTAGAGAAAGCAAAACAAAGGCATATGCAGCAGAAAATCTATGAATGGGGACACTGACACCATTGTAATAGTGTGGGGACACTAACACCATTGTAATAGTGTAGGGACACTGACACCATTGTAATAGTGTTGGGAAATTAATAAAATTGCACTAACTTGCAAACTGTAGAGGTACAAAGTTGACTAGACTAACAAAAACAGGTCAAGTTCTGAATTGACTTGTAAATACTAATGAAGTGAGGTAACTCCAAAAGTGTGCTTCAACAATGGAAAGGCACCTGAGAAAGTGGAATTTCATAAGAAGCATACACTCCAGCACAATTGGAAGTAGTAGATGATGACTGTAGGGTTTTGGGTTCCAATCCACGACGAGACTGCTTTCGTCTCACTTCCTTTTAAAGCAAGCAGACAACCTTTTAGCACCATTTTTGTTGTAGTATCTTTTTTGGCTTGGGAGAGCTGGATATGTAAGGTAGTGAATGTCCACTTCAATTTTTATGTTTGTCTAAGTATTATTAAAGAAATATATTTTACATTTACTGGCTGTTTCCTTCAAGAAACATATTTTACATTTACAGGCTGTTTCCTTCAAGAAACATAGTTTACATGTACAGGCTGTTTCCTTCAAGAAACATATTTTACATTTACATGCTGTTTCCTTCAAGAAACATAGTTTACATGTACAGGCTGTTTCCTTCAATAAATATATTTTACATTTACAGGCTGTTTCCTTCAAGAAACATATTTTACATTTACAGGCTGTTTCCTTCAAGAAAACCAGTAGAAATCTGGCCAGGTCTTTGTGGTGGAAAAATATTAAAATAACCATTATAATAGTTGTAGTTATAATCGTAAGTATTCAGTTTATGTATCTTAAATATGATTCACTAGTTAAATTGCCAATTACTAGGTAGCTTTTATAGTATTTAATTACAGATTAATAGACTGGATAATTAAATAGCATACAAATTTGCCATTCTTGAGATCAGGCTATTATAATTTATGATGGTGGAAACTGTAAATTTTTTAATGCACCCAAGATTTAAATTTTGTAATTGGGTTGTGTGTAGGGGTGTGGACAGCTTAGGTTAGCTACCCCATTCACTTCATATTTGGAATATAATATCATCAAATACTCCTCTTTTCTCAGTACCACTCCTGCCCCTAGGTGGGGTCATGAGATCATGAATTGTTATGGTTCAGGTTTTTCCCACCACTTTAATTTCCATAACCCCTTTCCCAGTTCCCATTATGCTTGGCATATAGTATCAATATATACACCCGTTCTTTCAAGACCACTTCTGGCCCTGGGTGGGGTCATGGGTCAAGAATTATAATGGGACACATTTTGGTCAAAGTTTTGGCTTAAAGTTTCTTTCTGAATTTATAATTCCATAAGCAATTTATTTCGTGTTTGGAATCTAATAACAGCACACACTGACCTTAGGGATTTTTCTATTGCTGGGCCAAATCAATGGCTGGGGCCTTGGGGTCAGTTTGTTGAACACCTTTTGTTTAAACTTTTGATTCCATCTCTTTTCTTTTAATTAACTTTTATCCAATTCACTACATATTTTGGGTATTATGTGATCCCATATACTGCTTTCTCCTTATACACCACTCCCTTGATAACTTGCACCCAGATAACTTGTTAACCTGCTTATAACACTTGGTCAGGCATGGATCCCACTTTTTTTTATTGACAAATAAAACAAATTGATCCCATTTGTTCAACATGAAGAAAATCAAAATCAAAATTGGTAAATGAAACCTCAATATATAGCTCGTTTATCGTCAAAAACGGTGGATAGTACCCGGAAATTTGAATCAACATCATGAAATTCTCAACTTTTTAAGAAGTCATATATTTTGTTACATTTTCTTTCCTCACAACATTCTCAGTACACTGTAAAAATAACAATGTTCAACGAAATTTCGATCAATGAAAATGTCACTAATGTCTAGTGGTGGCAACACTAATAAATAAATACAAATTAAATAAGTTTTGTCAAGTGAAATTCATATTCTAGTTCTATCTTTTAATTAGGTTTCAGTGTAATCATCATAAATGCAATATACCCTCTTGTATTCAAAATGTGAAAAATGTCAATCTACTGTCACAGCTATATTTGCACGCATTTCTGTGAGAACCTAATTAAGTGCTGACAGTGTTTTGATCTCTGACTTGCGGAAGTATTTGTCGTATTGTTACACTCAGTTGAAAGAAGACCTGCTTTATATTATCATGTTAATTACGTCTTTTGTATCAAATCAAATAAAGGGGGTGGAATGAAAGAAAAGTTAAAAGGCATGCAAATCTTAAATGTGTAAGAACTAGTGGTCATGGTCGTGTGTCAGGTCAACTCACACTGTTTAAAATATATAATATAATTAAACAACCTTAAATTAGCCTACTTATTCACAGATGTGATCAAAGATAGCAAGGCAACCAAGCAAAATGAGTACTTGGTGAATAAAAAGCTTTGTTTCACAGATAACGTTCATTATGGAGAAGCGAGTTCCAGATTTTGTAGTGAACGTAAAATTCCTTAATTGGCACTGAGAGATTTCCTCAAGGACGAGAAGAAGTTTCACTATTACTTGCAATGAAATCACAGCATCAATATTTTACCAATAGAGCAATTTTTAAAAATCTAGTTCCAATGTTGACGGTAGTTTCACGAAATAAATGTCCCTAGTTTTTAAAAAAAGGAATCTTGTTTTGTTGTGAATCAACAACAACAAAAACCAGTGACATAATAAGCAGTGTTTCTGCGTGCATGTGATGATTGTTGAAACTTCTTGGAAAATGTTGTTCTTTCAGAGGTTGGGTATCTTGAAAATAAAGGTAATTTATACAAAAAAACAAATAACTTCATTAGAAAAAGCCCATTATTGACAATTATTCCCAACGTGATTATAAAACAAGTATTCAGCCATTAAACAGCCTCGTTACCCCTACCCCCCACCCCTTCCCCGATTTTTCTCAATGTACAACTGGAATTGCATTCCCTTCTTAATTTTTTTGGGGGTCCCTCAGTAACTTGCACCCTTGCTTATAGTGCAGTTTATTTTTTGGACCCTGTTGTGCACAAGTTATCAAGGGAGAGGTGTACTGTGTTGTCCCTTGGCTTATGTCCCTGGATGGAGCCATGGAGTGAAGAAGTAGGACACCTTTTGAGTAATTTTTTTTCATCTAATATTTAAAATAACTCCTCACTTGATTTACTTAATGGTTGGAATATTATATGATCCCATATTTCATGTTTTCCACATTGCACTGTTGTTATGTCCCTGAGTGGATCCATTGGGTCAAGAAGTTGTACACATTAAATAATTTTATTATTATTATTGTCTCACCTGCACAAAGATGTTGAGATATAATAGTCACTTTTCTGGCAGTGGTGGTGCCAGCTGATTCATCATTAACAATATTAAAGGCTTTGAATGTCACATATCTTCTATATCAGTAGCTGCATTATTCAGGTGAAACTCTGATAATATGACTTTAGGTCTAAAATTTGTGCCATGATATGCAGGAGTTTCTGTCATACCTTTCTCACCTGTTTAAAGATCATGGTGATTGCAAAGCAATTTTGGCTTATGGATTTGGTGTCTGTGGTGTTCATTTTTACATAGCTAAGGATCCAGACAATCCAAAATCAATAAAAATGTATAGGTTGGTGTTCATTTTTACATAGCTAAGGGTCCAAGCAATCCAAAATCAATAAAAATGTATAGGTTGGTGTTCATTTTTTACATAGCTAAGGGTCCAAGCAATCCAAAATCAATAAAAATGTATAGGTTGGTGTTCATTTTTTTACATAGCTAAGGGTCCAAGCAATCCAAAATCAATAAAAATGTATAGGTTGGTGTTCATTTTTACATAGCTAAGGATCCAGGCAATCCAAAATCAATAAAAATGTATAGGTTGGTGTTCATTTTTTTACATAACTAAGGGTCCAAGCAATCCAAAATCAATAAAAATGTATAGGTTGGTGTTCATTTTTTACATAGCTAAGGATGATCCAGGCAATCCAAAATCAATAAAAATGTATAGGTTGGTGTTCATTTTTTTACATAGCTAAGGATCCAGACAATCCAAAATCAATAAAAATGTATAGGTTGGTGTTCATTTTTACATAGCTAAGGATCCAGGCAATCCAAAATCACTCAAAATGTATAGGTTGGTGTTCATTTTTTTACATAGCTAAGGATCCAGACAATCCAAAATCAATAAAAATGTATAGGTTGGTGTTCATTTTTACATAGCTAAGGATGATCCAGGCAATCCAAAATCAATAAAAATGTATAGGTTGGTGTTCATTTTTTACATAGCTAATCCAAAATTGGTTGGTGTGCATTTCCTTTATGCTTCTCTTAGTTGAATATTTATCCCCAAGTAAAGGTCATTACATAGAAAAGTATGGGAAAAAGTACCTGTCACTAATTGACATAATGTAATAACTGAATAAGTATTTAAAACTCATTAAATTGCACAGATTTAAGATTAGGCTCCTCTTATTAAATATTCAAAATAAAGGGTATTTTTGTGAGTGAATTTTTCAGTATGACACAGCTACTGAGATCACATCGTTTGTCCGCAACAGAAAGCCTGCATAGCCAATTTATGACAGCTCATAAATCCCTTAAGATTTCCAATGCCTTGTATACTTTTCATTTACTTTTTTCATTTTCTTTTATGGGACTGTTACTGCAGTTTATTTCAAAATTGTATAAGAATTTTTCTTGGTCATTATTAGATAAGAGACAGAAGTCGCAAACATGTTATTTTACATCCAGTCTCAGAGTTCATAGTGCTACGATAAGTTAAGTACAAAAGTGATGTCATATCAATGACAGTATAATGATCAAGTTGATGTCGTATCAGTGACAGTATAATGATCAAGTTGATGTCAGATCAGTGACAATATAATGATCAAGTTGATGTCATATCAGTGACAGTATAATGATCAAGTTGATGTTATATCAGTGACAGTATAATGATCAAGTTGATGTCATATCAGTGACAGTATAATGATCAAGTTGATGTCATATCAATGACAATATAATGATCAAGTTGATGTCATATCAATGACAATATAATGATCAAGTTGATGTCATATCGATGACAATATAATGATTAAATTATTTGAGCTACACAGTTTGCATTTATTTTACAAAAATGGACTATTTTAAATTCAAGGTTTGTAGTAATCATCAAATCTGTGAAAATTGTAATCTGGTAAGTGTGTTTTCATGGTATTTTCAACAGTCACATGACAAAGTTATCAATAGATGAAAACTTTGTAAAGGATGCAGAATGCTCATGACTTGAGAGAAAACATTGACTATGTAAATTGATTCTAGTTCAGTGCCATAATGGCAGCCAGGTAATAAAATGCATTCTGTAAAAAAAACTGCTCTTGTGTGAAGAAAAGGATTCCCAGTCTTGTTAAAAGATTGATACAATATAGATATATTAAAGTGAAAGCAGTTATCATGCCTGATTCAGACGTTAGTCACTTCATAAATAAAAAAAAGTTCTCACTGCATTTTTTATTCTGTTGATTAAAAGTACCATTCACTCTTCCATTGAGTAAATGGAACACAAGGGCACAATGTTGGTGTATACATTTCACACATATAACTAACTGCAGAATTAAAAATAAGCAAATCGGTCCAGGTTTCCCAAAGCCCATTCAAATCAGGTCAGTCTGAACTGACACTTTCTCATTTTGGTGAGATAATCCACTTTGTGTGAATTAGCTTAATGGCAGATATTTTCAGGTTGATTAAGATTCTGTCTGAGAGTACATCTCTACTGTTAATTTATTTGAACAATCACCTGGGCTGAATGGCCAAATACCACTCTTGAAAGCATGGGTTGAGTTCCTTCTTGTAGAACTTGATGACAGATAAATCCAGGGGTTGCAACGTTTCTATACATGCAACTGGCACAAACAGTGGTATTATGCATATTTCCTTTCACTGAATGATAGAATCCTCTTTGCTTCATTGAGTTTCAGTCTTATGTCCCAGTCATTTGAAAATTCCACTCCTTTTGGCAAGCACCTGTTGGTCTTTTCACCTAAGATCACCCAGGATGGTAGCAGCAGGCCTGATTTGGTGATAGCTACAAATATTGTGATTTGTCTCTTAACATCTAATCACTAATTGTCAGTAGCTTTAGGTTTTGATAGCAGTCTTTAAGAACACTGAAAAACATAATTGAAATCATAATTATAGACGTGGAAATAAGGTTGTTTGCTTGTACATGCATGGAAAAGGACGTCAGCATCTTTGATAATGCTAATTCTTTACATTGAATAAGTTAATTAATCAACCTAATTACTGCAGTAGGGATTAATCAACTTAATTACTACAGTAGGGATTAAACCTGTTTGCTCAGAAATGCTTGAAACTGAATGTTGGTGTAATGTTTTACAGAGATAAATACACCATCGCTGAATATTTATCTTTTTTTTTTTTTTTTTTTCAAGTAACAAAATCTACAATATTAATTACCCATGAATAAGCCACAAAATTTGATTCCCACAAAGTTAAAGTGATTTACAGTATATTATTTTCATACCTATTTTTTCAACACAACAAAATTTGTGTTGTACTCAATAAGCATGAAATGCTTGAGAATAAATAATGAATTCTGAATCTTAAATGTTGATAAAATCAAAAGACAACAGTACATATTCTTATAGACCTAAATATTGATGATGATCATGATCATGTGATGATGATCATGATCATGATGATCATGATCATGATCATGAAAAGGCATTGACAGTGGAAATGACAAAATGGATAATGTCAAAAGCGAATGCAATGACCAAAACTGCAACAATGATGCTGATAATGGTGGTGGTGGTGATGATGATGCCACTAACAACAAGGTAAACAAAGTTATCAAGAGCAAAAACAGTACTATTGACACAGTATGTCTTTAAATATCTAACATTCCCTTTTTTCAGGTCGTTTTGTATTTCATCATCTCAGCGGCATGTGGTGGCTTGGACTGGCCATGCACAAGGAAGAAATGATTCCATTCTACAAGTGATCATGTGATTGTTATGTGTTTCCGGTGTACAGCTGCCATTTAAAATTAATTGCACTGGTTGCCTGAAACCATTTTGTAGGTTACTGATAATTGACCTCGAAGATAAGTGGAAAATGCTTCAATTGCTTATTACCTTAACTGTTTCTTTTTGATCAGTTTTTTTCTCCTTGTAAATAAATACTGGAGAATTTCACAGGACTTTTAAATATGTGGTGAAAATTATTTGAAAAGGGGATGAGAAATGCTGAAGTTTTAAACATGGAAAATTGTATATGTTATATAGTGCAAACTGCATAGGTATAAACATGGAAAATTGTATATGTTATTTAGTCCAAACTGCATAGGTATAAACATGGAAATTGTATGTTATATAGTGCAAACTGCATAGGTATAAACATGGAAATTGTAAATGTTATATAGTGCAAACTGCATAGGTATAAACATGGAAATTGTAAATGTTATATAGTGCAAACTGCATAGGTATAAACATGGAAAATTGTATATGTTATATAGTGCAGACTGCATAGGTATAAACATGGAAAATTGTATATGTTATTTAGTGCAAACTGCATAGGTATAAACATGGAAATTGTAAATGTTATATGTTATGTAGGGAAAACTGCATAGGCAACCCATTGTGTTCCGATAAACAGGCTCAAACATATAGTAATGGCAAACATTACCACCTAGCTGGGCAATCAGATTGGTCAGTAGTTCACTGGAATGTCTGTTATGCAAAAGCATATTGATAGCCACTGCTTTCACCCAAGAGGTCAGTTGTACTGGAGTTGAGTCAGTGGAATGCAGAGATGCCAACCCTATGAATTTCTGTAATTTTAATTTTTTTTTTGGCCATTTTACGAATACATTATGAATCAGGTGAAAAAAACGAATTTGAGAAATGGTTAAGTAAGCTCTGGGTAGATGACATCCTTACAAAATCAGAGCACAGCTCACCCCTTTCCATCGTACCTCGGAAAAGGCTGAGCAATGTTCCAGTTCAGCTTCCTCTATTGAGTGAAAACAGAACCAGAGTGCCAACCCATCGACATTCATAATGCTGCATTTAACTGGTTACTTCAGTGTGTGTTAACCAATCAGCTTTTGCATATCTTCCTCCTTAAAGCAAAAATGGTGCACACAGGTATGAAGCATAGTGACAAACTCGGGTATAAAGATCCCTTTAGAAGTTCAAAACTGAGTGCACCAAAGAATGGCCATGTATTATAGCATTAAAAAGGACTGATTTATTTGCATCTTGGAAGGTATGTGACTCTAACATTAATATAAGCCACAGTGGAAGATATGACATGCATACATATGTCAAGAATTGGGAAGATATTCTGAAACAATAATTTTGTCTTGAATATCAGTTCTACACAAAATAAATTGTCCATTTTAAAGTGAATTCGCCTTTTTCTTGCTTGTCTAAGAGTCTAGTGAACACAAATATGTGTATACAACTTTATTTTTTAATTGGATAATTACAGATTGTATTTTTTAATTGGATAATTACAGATTTTATTCCAGATTTTCATTTTGAAAATTAGAAATGTTGGTCCTGATTACAGATTTTTGGAATAGTGATTACAGAGTTTCATGTTTAAGGGTTGGTAACTTTGGGAATGCATTACTAAATAAAGAAACCTTTAGGAATAGAAGAAATTTGTTTATTATAGACAGAATTTAATTAAATACTATGAATTTATTGATTTTCTTCCACATACATTTTGTGTGGTTTCGTGAAAAAATGGCATTTTTGTTGGTGCTTAAAACCATGCAATCCATACAGAATTGGTATCCCATGAAAATTTTTGCCCCACAAAACTTGGTACCTCACGAAAATTGATATCCCACAAAAGAAAGTGAATTCACAATATTTTTACATGTGGAAAATTGCACGTTAAACACAATTTTGTGCTTTATAACTCAGTTGTGAATCTTTTCAATAATTAAACTTTCCCAAATTTTGTCATGTGCAGAAAATCTTATTCTTAACACTCAAGTAACTGCAGTAATAAGAAACGATGTCCCTGGGTGATCTTCCTTTGAATCAATTATTCAGATGGGTTTTATGATTATAAAATTACATATATATGTATAATATTACTATAGAAATAATAGTCCACAAGCACACTTTATAGCTCTCCCTTGTTATAATGCCCATCATTATAATGCACTCATAATGAGGGAGAGCTGTATATTGCAAGATTCTGCTTGTTATGAATATCAGTTGATTAATTTCAGCAGTTGCCATGATATAGTGTTGGATATTGGTTGCAATTGGTTGAAATTTCAAAATTCTTTATTGGTTCATCGCATAAATTTTAATTGATTATAATAATTTTTAAAATGATTCAAATACTATACAGACCAGGCTACAGTGCCCTTGCTGATATAGCATACATTCAGCTGTGACTTATTTAGTAATTTCAGACTTTACATAAGGAGGATAAAAATGACTTAAGAGTTCTAAGATTTTGTGAACAAAATTAACTATATCCATGAATATTTACATATACATCTGACTCTAATGTGGATATAGACTGTGCGGTCTAAGTCAGTAAAAAGGATATTTGTGTTTAAGTTTGAGGTTGATGAAAGAAAAACTGTTTAGAAAATGAAATCATTGTTTATAATCAATTATGAAAATTTTGATTAATTGCTTTGTGGTGTACCGAACAACTTTTTATTATTTTTGTTAATTGTCACAGAACTACTTTGCAGTATTCCATGATGATATTCCCCTAACTACAATGATCTGTACAAAGATGTATTTGAAAGAAAAATGACTTTCACTATTTGCCTAAGGCTAGTACTCCAGTTTCATTAGTTCAACCTTTATCCAGCCATGGCTTCAATACAATACTAAATGCAGCATCAATTAAATTAAGGTCAATAGACCAGTTACAACTTTTCACATGCTTGAAACTGTGTTGTGTTGCTAGTAATCAAATGAATCAGCATTGTTGAGTTTTGTCTGCTAAACTACAATTGACAGAGTCTTACAAAATTATTTTTCAATAAAATTGTGCCAAAATTATAATAAGAAATAAATATATTCTCGTTTTTGTTAGCCAGTGGTCAACATAGGGGTCACTTTCCTGACATCAAAACTTAAAATATGTGTTATAGTTTTGTGTTAAAATTTTGGATAATCCAAAACAGTGGCGATACATCATAGCATGGTGCACAAGTGACACACATCGTTCTTCGGAACCCTAATTTTAGGCAATGTCTGTTTACTACTTCTCCCCTACTGTGAACATCTTGCTTGCATCAGATTTCCAAGTGCTAATTTGTCCTATAAATAAGATATCACACTGTTTTATACTGATGAGGGTATGAAGTCTATGCACCCCTGTCAGTAAAAAAAGAAGTGCAATGTCTTATATATAGGACTAATTGCTAATGAGAAAGTTAGGACTGTGCTCTTAGCTCAGTCATGCAGTTCATGTTTATGTTTGTAGCATTTTATTATAAGATTCATGAGTTTAGTAAAACAGTGCTCCCTCATTATAATGCTGTTCATGGGAGTTATAAAAGTGTACTGTTATAAGTGAGGGCATCTTATACCAAGGTATGTTACAATGTATTATAGGTGAGGACATCTTATACCAGTTATGTTACAATGTATTATAGGTGAGGACATCTTATACCAAGATATGTTACAATCAACACTGTATCATATGAATAGACAAAACCACAAAAACTATATTTAATAGTGTAAAACCACATTTAATTAGTTCTCAGTCAAAATCCAGAATCGAGTGAAATGAAATAAATAGCAATGATAAAACTAGTACAAGTCAATGTAATGGGGTCCATGCCAATATCCATGTTGTATGAGGAGTCATGTTATACTGGAATTTTATAGTAAGGGATCACTGAACTTGTGTTATATGAGGAGCCATGTTATACTGAGAGTTTATAGTGAGGGATCACTGAACTTGCATCTTTTGTATTATATATAGCCATTAATTTTCTTTGCAACAGTAACTTGTAAGTAATCTGCTGTGATTGAAATGGTAGTTATACATCATTTGAGGATTATATAAAGCATAATAATGATTTAATTGTCTTGTTAAGGGAAATTGTATTTAAATTGAAAAGAATATTTTGTATAAAAATTACATTTTTCTTCATATATTACTTTGTTAGGGCAAGTGGTCAAAATATTTTGATTTTCCAATGAAAATGTATAGATATGATGAAGTTGTTATGTTATTATAACATTATAGATATATGTATACATGTACAGTCAACTCTAATTACAGTGACCAACTTGGTTGCAAACAGTTTTATTGTCATATAGAGTTTGCTATTGTATTGATTTAGGCATCTTTTTGGGCATAAGTTTTCTTTCTTGTTTGGCTGTACACATCATAAAGAGAGAAAGAAGAGAAAAAGGAAAGATGATATACTTGTTTTAACTAATGTTCTCAAATATTTTACAGGTTGCTTACAAATATTCATGGCAGCTTTAAATACTGACAAATAATATTATTATAAAATAAAAAGAAAGATAGATTGCAGTAACATTTAATTTCTTTTGTAATGTATATGCCAGTGGCATTTTCACTCGTGTTTAGCGAAATAAATACATTAATATTGGAACTGTCACAATATAGTTTTATAACATGCCTGGATAGGGAAATAGAAAGTTCAATCTGATTGACTTTACTATGAATCTTGTATGAATAAAGCATGGGAAAAATGAGATTACATAATGTTTGTTAAATTGCAGCATGCATCAAGAATCAACACTAACATATTATTATGTTCTAATCCAGTGAAATTATCCAAGAGAGATCATGAATACAAACTGTGCAAAAATGATATAACTTGAAGCACTGTTAAAACACATTTCACAATGTTGAGAAAGGACATGAATTAGTAATATGCCATTTACTTAACAAGTACAAAGACCATGATTGATTTCTGAACTTGATTCACACTAAGAGTCAATGGCACACAAGTTGTCATCAAGTTATGGATTTTGTGGTAAGTCCCTACTTAGCATCCGACTTCCTAACTGCCTGTTTCCCTTTATCATCACCATTACACTGTTATAATCAGTACTTCATGAATTTGACACAGTCTCAACAATAGTACCATCTCTGAACTTCTCCCCCATCTCAATTTCATTGTCAGCTGTGATGTATTCCATGGCATCCATGTGGTCTTTGGCAGGCATTTGGTGCAGTAGCTGCTGAAGTTCAGCAAGGGTCATATCATCATCATCATTTTTTGTCCATGTCCTGTTATGTGCCTTGTGAAATGTTCATATGTTGCCAGCAGTTGACTGTGGTTGAATCTTCAATCTGTGCCTCTTTCATGAAAGTGATTGTGGTTTTGATACAGACAGTCTGTTCTTTTTTCGTAATGCATTCTAAGAAATGATGAAGTTGCAGCTTCTTGTAATAGCTCGTAAAGTTGTGGATTATTCCTTTGTCCATGGATTGAATGTGTGAGGTTGTGTTGGACTTCAGAAATTTCAGTGTCACATTTGTCAGCTGAAGTTCATTACTAGAGTGGCTTTTAGCATTGTCCACTAATAAAATCACATTTTTATCCATGAGCCTCATACTTATGTTGAACTTCATAAGCCAGTCCTGGAATATACCTTATATACTCATGTATAAGCCAATACCAACTGCAACCTGCATAGACCCAGATCTGCCGTCGCATAATGCGCTGGTAGATCTGGGTCTATGCAGTTTGTAAGGACTAATCAGTAGAACAAACAACATAGACCCTGATCTGCTGGCACATTATGCGATGGCAGATCAGGTTCTGTGTTGTTTGCATTTGGACCCAGCTTATACATGAGTATATACGATACTGGTGTGCAGTGTTGAGCTGTTTCTTGAATCATTGCAGCCAATCAGTTGAAAACTGAAAATTTGCATCTGTTTCCAGCTCCCTACCGAAATGTTTAACATTTTCAATTTGATCTGTCACACATGCATTATTGGATCTTACATCCAAAAACCACACGAATAAAGCTTTCTGCAGCTTTTTATATTTCCCTGTTCTCAGCCTTATAACATTTTCACTGTCTTTGGATGTTGCTGTCATTTATTTTTGCCATGCAAAATATCACTAATGGTTGATCTGCTCACTGGTTTCTTGCATCGTTTAGAAAAATGTTTGCCAATCTGATCTTGAAGGCATTCTGGATGATTGTCCTTAAAGGCACTTATTTATCTTTTTCCGAGATTGAAAACTGGTTTTGTCTCTTTTATATTATGGGTTCTGACATTGTTGTAAACTTAGATGCAATCACATAAATGATTCATGAGAACCATTCTTATTAATTTAGGTGACAGGTGTTTATTTTACCATTTTCTCATTTATTTTCAATGATAGAGCTGACAAAATACTGCTAGCTTGTAATATATGATCGTGTCAACTGCCCCATTATCAGTATGAGTACCCAATGTGTTTTGCATATTTGGCCACATCAGTGAGTTACAAGTAGATCAGAAATCCTGATTGATAATTAGTCTCTTTACTATAAGGATTAACACCTGATCAGTGGATTTCAGTCCTTGGGGCAGTGTCATTGTAATGGTCAGTTTATATAGGTTATTTGCATGTTAGTTAAAAAAAAAAATCAACATTAGTGTCAGGGCACATATATTCTGTTCTAACAATAAATAATGTGTACATTTGTTCTGAATGTTGATGTAATGAGAGTTGACTGTATTTGCTTGGTTTGTATTTAAATGAAATTCAGTTTGTGAAGTTGATTGTAGCTGTTTCAAAATCAATGATTGAATGAAAGTTGTGTTATTATGTCATGTCATGCTACTAATATATGTATATCACTAATATATGTATATAAATCATTATTATTATTGTTATTACCTATAGGCAGATGGGTGAAATTTCTTAAATCTTCTCAGTGATGAAGAGGATGTGGTTTCATTTATTTTCATGGGTTTCAATTTTAATGGTATTTGTAAAAAAAAAAAAAAAAAATTTTTGTGGGTACTTAAATTCGTGAATTTGTCTGTCAGAGTTTGCATATTTGTAGGTATTTAATTTCATGGATTAACCTCTACAAACAAGAGCAGATACGGGGGGTTGGGGGGTGGAGCCAGTGTGCGCACCTCCCTAAAAATGAGCATGAAACAACTGGAATGTTTGCAAGAATAATTTTTCTTTACAGTTAGATGGTTAAAACTATGCCCTGGAAACACTTAAAATGAAAGAGCTTCCAAGAGCTTTGCCCCCTGTACCCCTACTGGTGGTTCCATCCCACAGACCTCTCGTCTACTTGTTTACACTGCCCACCCCCCTACACCCCCACCCAAATAATATTTTTGGTTCCGCCACTGACAGATAACCAAAATAAAGAATACAAAAGAACATAACTATGCTGACAACAAACAGTGGTTGCTTGAATGGTTAAAATATTACTATACACTGTATAAGCACAAATCAAACACCTCTCAAGATCAATCACTTACACTGTGTTTTCATCTAGTGCTCAACATCAGTGAGAGCTGGTGCTGGCACAGCCAACAAAAACTAAGTCAGTCAGTTATTAAAGCACATGTGAATGATCTCTTACTTAAGCCACTGTCCATAAAGTTGTACCATTAGTACTTTCTGACAATTATGGCATTAACACAGTGGCTTAAGAGTGGTAAAATTCAACTTGGATACCCCTAATTTTGGATAATGTCACCATTCTATGTGTGAACCAAACATGTGACCAGCTGCCCCTTGCTCAATGCAATTAGCAGGCAGTGGCAATATTTGATGTGTTCTGAGTCCAGCAAAGTGTGAAGATGATACCTAAATTGAAAGACAATGAAATCACCAACATCAACCACTAGACTTGACAATAAAAAAAGACTACAAGGAGAATTAAAATCACACTTCCACAACTGGTATGCTAAACAGGTCATGGAGATCATGAGGGAAAGGAAGACATCACTGGTGAACATCAGTGTACTGTATTAGTGGACCTTAGAACCTCATCAATAAAGCCGATTAATACTGAATGGATAATTGTGGCTTAGACAAAAATGTGCGAAAGATCAGACCTAATTATCTGTGGCTGTAAGAAAGCTGGATTTGTTTAATTCAACAATTTTAGAATTATTTACTAGACCAACATTTGTGTGTACCAGGACACCCACTTGACACAATATTGATTCACTGGTTTTGTCAGAAAATCAGTCAAGTGTGAACTTCACTAATTGGCTATAATTAGTTTATATACATAGTGTTTCACTAGTAATTGTGCTTCAAGCAATAGTTCTAGTATTTTACAATCTTATTGTTCATTTGGATTAAACATACATGGATAAAATGAGACGTGCTTTCAGGAGGATTTACATTTTTCAACTACAGTTCACTTAAATGAAGAATTGATTTGATTAAGTGTTAAATCTAATTTTCATATACTAGTATCATTTATTATTTTTTTCTTTCATTTTCAGTAATAATGTTTGAATATTTTATGCTTTTTCTCATTTCTCTCCATCCTTACTGATCTCACAACATATCAATTTAATGCAGTGAGTGAAAATCAGAACTACTGGATGCATGTACATACATGTTCAGTGAAACAATATAAAATGCTTTATAATTCTTTTCTTTCTTAAAAGGTTCAAATAAAACAAACGTGTAAAAACTAATATTTTATGACCAGATTACAGTAATGAAATTGATTTATTAAATAGCTTTGTTGATCGCTAGGAATGTATTAATAAGACAAGGAGGGGAGCTTCTGCATCACATGTGGATAAGTTTTCATTTGGTCTTTAAATTCATGGTTCGGGCAGCAACAAACTCCACAAAAAGTTTTACTCCACAAAAATTAGTGAAACCACAGTGTTAAGGTTTATTTTCCTGTTTTGGTCATTACACCATGTATATTGGTCATATGACTTCAAGTGGGCCCAGCAGAAACTATTCACTGTAATTGATTCTTATTAATAGGAGTACCTAGATTACATTATTGTAATTACAAATAGGTAAAATATTTCAATCACATGTCACCAGAACAAGCAATTATTGTTTTTTAATTTCCAAAAGTCAGAAAGATTCACATTCAGTATTGAATTGATCCCATAAACATGTAGTTGTAAAGTTGAGGTTACTCACCCATAACATCAATGACCACTAAGGTTTGAATAAATGACTACTATGGTGTGAAGACATCCTATCATGTGCTCTCATGTACATTTATAGGGGATGTTTTAAAAACATATTTTCAAATGTTTTGGTCTTTTTTTTTAGTGAAGATTTAGAAACTAAAAAAATGTAACTGCTTTTTCTAGAGGCAGTTGATTACATTACATATTTTTACCTATTTGTGAATACAACCATGTGATACAGATACGGGTACATAAAGCTGAAATAGTTATTATGCCTAATTGTGAATTTATTTCCATAATTTTGTTTCATTATGTGCAAAGTTACAATGTTTGCTGGAGCACGAGGTAAGAATTGGAGCTTAAGTTTTCTAAGTCTTGTCTAAGTGTACCAGCAATCATTTGACATGTACGATAATTATTGTTAGATAATAATCTAAAGAAAAGTTTAAAACTACCTGTAAAAAGTGCTTTATAAAAGTAAAAGCTTACAAAAGCTACTAAATTGGCTCAAGTTTAGTTCCAATGTTTGAGTATACCTCATGTCTAAAAACTGCAAGCATGTAACCAGCTGGAACTGGTTTAATCACTATACATGTACTACATTGCTTCCTCTTTATAACAAGCCATACAATTGTGGAGTTTTATACTGAGAGATGTTCCAACAAGACTGTGTTATAATGATACATAAAAGTGTGGATTTTTATACTGAGAGATGTTCCAACAAGACTGATGTTATAATGATACATAAAAGTGTGGAGTTTTACACTGAAAGATGTTCCAACAAGACTGTGTTATAATGATACATAAACGTGTGTAGTTTTATACTGAGGGATGTTCCAACAAGACTGTGTTATAATGATACATAAAAGTGTGGATTTTTATACTGAGAGATGTTCCAACAAGACTGATGTTATAATGATACATAAAAGTGTGGAGTTTTATTCTGAGAGATGTTCCAACAAGACTCACTATACATGTACTACATTGCTTCCTCTTTATAACAAGCCATACAATTGTGGAGTTTTATACTGAGAGATGTTCCAACAAGACTGTGTTATAATGATACATAAAAGTGTGGATTTTTATACTGAGAGATGTTCCAACAAGACTGATGTTATAATGATACATAAAAGTGTGGAGTTTTACACTGAAAGATGTTCCAACAAGACTGTGTTATAATGATACATAAACGTGTGTAGTTTTATACTGAGGGATGTTCCAACAAGACTGTGTTATAATGATACATAAAAGTGTGGATTTTTATACTGAGAGATGTTCCAACAAGACTGATGTTATAATGATACATAAAAGTGTGGAGTTTTATTCTGAGAGATGTTCCAACAAGACTGTGTTATAATGATACATAAACGTGTGTAGTTTTATACTGAGGGATGTTCCAACAAGACTGTGTTATAATGATACATAAAAGTGTGGATTTTTATACTGAGAGATGTTCCAACAAGACTGATGTTATAATGATACATAAAAGTGTGGAGTTTTATTCTGAGAGATGTTCCAACAAGACTGTGTTATAATGATACATAAAAGTGTGGAGTTTTATACTGAGAGATGTTCCAACAAGACTGTGTTATAATGATACATAAAAGTGTGGAGTTTTACACTGAAAGATGTTCCAACAAGACTGTGTTATAATGATACATAAACGTGTGGAGTTTTATACTGAGGGATGTTCCAACAAGACTGTGTTATAATGATACATAGAAGTGTGGAGTTTTACACTGAAAGATGTTCCAACAAGACTGTTATAATGATACTTAAAAGTGTGGAGTTTTACACTGAAAGATGTTCCAACAAGACTGTGTTATAATGATACTTAAAAGTGTGGAGTTTTACACTGAAAGATGTTCCAACAAGACTGTTGTAATGATACATAAAAGTGTGGAGTTTTACACTGAAAGATGTTCCAACAAGACTGTGTTATAATGATACATAAACGTGTGGAGTTTTATACTGAGGGATGTTCCAACAAGACCGTGTTATAATGATACATAGAAGTGTGGAGTTTTACACTGAAAGATGTTCCAACAAGACTGTTATAATGATACTTAAAAGTGTGGAGTTTTACACTGAAAGATGTTCCAACAAGACTGTGTTATAATGATACTTAAAAGTGTGGAGTTTTACACTGAAAGATGTTCCAACAAGACTGTTGTAATGATACTTAAAAGTGTGGAGTTTTACACTGAAAGATGTTCCAACAAGACTGTGTTATAATGATACTTAAAAGTGTTGAGTTTTATACTGAGGGATGTTCCAACAAGACTGTGTTATAATGATACATGCAAACACATAAGTATGGTATATGATAATGTGAAATCACATTATCATTGGTTCTCATCAGCCAGAGGCTACACTTCAGTGAAATCAGTCAAGTAGCAATGATAAAATAGAAGTCAGAGCATTTAATTGGATCCATGCCCATGCTATAAATTGGGCATCAATATACTGAGTTGGATCCATGTCCATGTCCATGTTATAATATGGGCATCAGTATACTGAGTTCAATCTATATCCATGCCCATGTTATAATATGGGCATCAGTATATTGACTTGGATCCATGCCCATGTTATAATATGGGCATCAGTATGCTGAGTTGGATCCATGTCCATGCCCATGTTATAATATGGGCATCAGTATATTGAGTTGGATCCAAGTCCATGCCCATGTTATAATTATGGGCATCAATATACTGAGTTGGATTCATGTCCATGCCCATGTTATAATATGGGCATCAGTATGCTGAGTTGGATCCATATCCATGCCCATGTTATAATATGGGCATCAGTATGCTGAGTTGGATCCATGTCCATGCCTATGTTGTAATATGGGCATCAGTATGCTGAGTTGGATCCATGTCCATGCCCATGTTATAATATGGGCATCAGTATGCTGAGTTCAATCCATATCCATGCCCATGTTATAATATGGGCATCAGTATGCTGGGTTGGATCCATGTCCATGCCCATGTTATAATATGGGCATCAGTATACTGAGTTGGATCCATGTCCATGCACATGTTATAATATGGGCATCAGTATATTGAGTTGGATCCATGTCGATGCCCATGTTATAATATGGGCATCAGTATACTGAGTTGGATCCATTTCCATGACCATGTTATAATATGGGCATCAGTATGCTGAGTTGGATCTATGTCCATGCCCATGTTATAATATGGGCATCAGTATACTGAGTTGCTTTATATTGAAGGACCACTGCATTTCTTGCTTTGGAGGTGGGGGAGTTACTTATTGGTCTCAAACTTTGTATCACAATCACTTAAGAAAACCTCACCCCATCTGAAAAACCTTGCATGCATAAAGATGTATTCTCATTGATCTATGGATATTCAATCCCAAGTCATTGATTTTCTCTTGTATTGGTGTATAATCCTTTATCTGGCTTCATATAAAAACATACTGTATTGTTTATGTCACTGGATATTTTTTCCACTTGTATTTACTTAAAGATTAAAGAAATTTTTGTTCAGATTTTGGTTAACATTTTTTTTCCTTAAAAATAACTCAACCATACCAAAATTATGTCATTGTGACCTAATTTGCAAGTTTGAGTGACTTTTGTATTTTTATCATTTCGTTCATTACACCCTCAATATCTTGCACCCGATTTCACCTATACTCATGATAATTGGTACGTGGAAACATCTTGAGAAAAGTAACTCAACCATACCAAAACTAGATCAGTGTACCCCAATTTTCATGATTCTTTGACTTTTGCATTGTCAGCTGTTTCTCTCTATCCTTAATATTGTGAACTCTATTTCATCTACACATAAAATTTGGTATGTGGATACACATTTATGAAAGTTACTCAACCATACCAAAACTAGGACTGTATGATCAGACCCCCCCCCCCCAATCTTAAACTCAATTTCACGTACACATAAAAATTGGTACGTGATTGCATCTTAAGGAAAGTAACTCAACCATACCTAAATTAGGTCAGTGTGACCTCTTCTTAACACTCAATATCTTACACCCTATTTAACCTTCACTCATGAAAATTGGTATGTGATCCATCTCGAGGAGAGTACTGGTAATTCAACCATATAAAAACTAAGTCAGTGAGACCCAATTTTTCATGCTTGATTGACTTTTTAATTGTCAGCTATCCATTCATTACACCCTCAATATCTTAGACCCTATTTCACCAACACTCATGA
Source organism: Margaritifera margaritifera (assembly GCA_029931535.1). NCBI lineage: Eukaryota > Metazoa > Mollusca > Bivalvia > Unionida > Margaritiferidae > Margaritifera > Margaritifera margaritifera. The sequence goes on along the minus strand of JAQPZY010001629.1, from coordinate 3,494,812 downwards.
AATTTGGTATGAGAATAGGTCTCAAGGTTTCAATCTAACCCAAAACTAGGTCAGTGTGACCCAGTTTCCTGCTTGAGTGACTTTTGTATTTTCAGCTTTCTGTTCAGTACACTCTCAATCATCTTAGACTCTATTTCACCTTTACTCATGAAATGTAATGTGAATGCACATTATATCAAAGTGAGTAATCCTACTATATAAAAATTTTGACTGTTTCGCCTATACTCCTGAAAATTATTATATGAATGCAACAGAAGGAGGGTAACGTGCCAAGACCAGGTCACTGTGACCTCATTTTCACGCTTGAGTGACTTTTGTAAATTCCTCCATACCAGTCTTTTTTTTGCTGGCTACTCAAAATTTGCTCCTGTTTGCAGGGGGTTCATATTTACAAGTAAACACCTTGCTACACTCTGAAAGTGACTGTAATGCATATGACACGATGTCGGGAAAGGCATTCTGTAGTATCTTGATCCTACTCTCAATCCCTTTAGCTCCACTGGTCGAAGACCAGCAGAGCTTATGCAATGGACCTGCGTCCGTCGTCCATCCGTCATTCCTTGGCAGTTGTTTGTTACTACTCCTCCTATAGTACTTGGAGAAAGGTCATGAAACTTGGCATATGGTTTCATCCTGAGTTCTAGATGTTCCTAAATAAAAATGGTGCCCCTCAAACATCCTGTATGGCCACCATGGTTGCCATTTTGAAATTCTTATCGCTGCTCCTCCTGAACTAATGGTCATAGTGACATGGGATTTTCACCGAAAGACTTATTTGTAGACGCCCGTTTGTATTATGTCATGTTACCAATTGTTTTTCCACATAATAACATGTAATGTCAACAATGTACAGTTACTAAACTTTGTCGATGGCTTGCACTTGGAATAAGGAAAAACTATATCAATTTCAGCGTCAAAGATAAAAGGTCAAGGTCATTGTGACTGAAAGAAGACAAATACTTTCTGCACAATAACATTAGTTCTACATGACACACATGGACCAACCTCTGTGGATAGCTTTCACTTGAGACCATGAAGAAGCTTATGATTTTCAAAGTCAAAGGTCAAGGTCACTGTGATTGAAAGAAGAAAAATCGTTTCCACAAAATAACATTGGTTATGCATCACAGACCTGGACCAAACTTTGTGGATTTTTGCACTTGGGGTAAGGAAGAACCATATTAATTTCGAGGTCAAAAGGTCAATGGTCAGTGTCACTAACTGAAAGAAGAAAAACTTTCTGCACACAAATTTCAGTTCTTGAACATGTACCTTCAAGTATGCAAACGTTTGGTAAGAAGAGTATTGATTTTGAAACCAAAAGATCAGAGATTTAGATAACTTTGACCCTTTTTTGGGGGGTGGGGGTGCATAATAACTTTAGAACCTTGACCAACATTTGTGGAGGGCTTACACTTAAGGTATAGAAGAGGTCTATTGACTTTTGAGAACAATTTGTTCAGCGGTCAATGTCATTGTGGCTCATAGTTCCGTGACTAAACATTGTAGACGTCTTGCACTTATGGTAATAATGAAACCTATAGATTCCTAGGTCTAAAGGTCAGAGATCACGGTCGTGGTAAGTCTAATAACAAAATAGTGGTTCCTGCATATTCAGTTTAGTTCAAGGCCGCTTACCTTGATCAAAGGTCGAGGTAATTGAAACCCCTTGGTCAAATAATATCCAAAGTCAACCATACCGTGCTAGTACCTACATAAAGGACTTTTAAACACGGGCTGGCGTTACAACATTAGTTCACGGTATAGATGTCATAACATGTAGATGGTCGTAAATTAAAATGATGCTAGTCTGACATCCGGCATGGCCGTCATGGTGTTCATATTGAAAATCTTGTTATCGCTACAACTGGTGAACGGATGATTATATCGACATCCGGTTTTCTAGGGACCAGGATAACACAGTGGTGACACTCGCTTAGCATATCTGCAGTTCCGAGATCCATCCCGTTTCTTGCAAGCGCAGGACTAAGCAATCGCGAAAACAAGGTTGTGGTTACCTTTGAGTTCCACGACGTCCCACACCACAGAGATCACACAACGCCAAGGTCTGAATCGTTAGGAGTTTACATTTATTGTACAATTGACCTTGAACAAAACAGTTGAAAATTATTAAAGAGCTTTTCTGCGAGACATTTAGAAAAAGGGTGATATGATGTAGGACTTGTTTAAGTCAAACATTAATTTTTAGCAAAAATTTGTCTTGTTTTCCAAAAATTAAAATCAATTATGCATTTTTTTTGTTGTTGTTTGATTGCTTGTTCCTTTACGGAGAACTTTACCCTTCGGACTGCTTGAAAATGAAAATCTAGTTGGAAAGAATTCATATAAATAGGAGGTAATTGAAAATAAATCATAGTTCAGAGGGACTTCTTTGGTTTGTAATCCAATTTATGGGCAATGCGATTCTCCCATATATAGTTAGGAATGGATTTTCGTTTCCTTCAAAAAAATATCAACGGAAATGTTTCTGTGAACACCTATCCAGGCAAATCAGCCGTAAAGGAAATAAATAACAAAAGGCGTGTTCTAAGCCAAACTTTGACCGGAAACGGAATCCTAATTATTGTGGTCATTAAATGTGGTCGGAATGAAACGGGTTTGTCTCATTCCTTACTGTGTTAAATATCACCAGTTTTAACTTCCCGGTTGACGAAGACACAGCTGCTCTGAACAAATGTACATGCTAGGGAAAAAAACTATATTTGGTGCTTCCTGGTTCATTGTGTTCGTCCAATATTATTTGTATATCTGGTTACCTAACACATTCTTGCAACTGTTTATTTTTTTTTTTATTTTTATTTTTTTTTCCTGAGCTTTTATTCCTCTGCCATGAAACACACCTAAATATCTGCCCATAAAAGGCCAAAGAAGGTACAGCCATATGCAAACGCACTTGTGTCAATGCCGTAGAATCATAAATATTTGTTTGGATAATATTTCGTGTTTGGGGAGTATACGGACGATTTTGTGGGAATATAATTTCTTATGGTCACATTGTTTCCCTTAATACCCAATCTACAATACTGTTTATTGTGATGGATTTAATTTCGTAGGTATTCGTTATCCACGGGAAACAAACGAAACGAAATTCAATCCTCCACGAACATTTGTGATTTTGCAGTAATCTGAATCATAAATGGCTTCATATCGATGTTGATCAACCTCTGTAATGATCTTCGGCAGCTGTGACGTGTCTCTGGATAAGACTCTTTACTCCCAAGGCCTGAACACAGTATTACCTTTCATGTACTTATGTGCCGTGAAACCAAACCAAACATTTGATGTTCTTAATTTTGAGTCTCTATTCCTTCATCAGCATACCCACTCTTTCATTATTCTGTTGGGGAGCCCCGGAGGCCGAGTGGTCAAAGGCGCTCGCCTTTACCGATCACAGCCATCGCACCTCTATCTGCGTGGGTTCGAGTCTTGGGCTCGGCCAATGTGGTTATGTGCGAAAGCTTGCCAGTAGCTTCCCGTGGGTCGGTGGTTCTTCCCGGGATTTTCCCGGGTTCTTCTTCGACCAGATATACTGGCCGCAATGTATAGCCTATCATGTGCTGAAAAATGGCGTTAAACCCATAAAATCCCAAAACCATTCATTATTCTGTTGTTTTGCACTCAATACAGTCACTTCTAGATAAAGAGATAGATAATGTTTTCCGAGTATTTTGATCCCCTTATCATCCATCCTTTCTTCAATTTTTTGTGGGTACATCAAAGATATCAATGTCGACGTCATTATAATAATGACGTCGACACTGATATCTTTGATGTACCAAAAAAAATCGTCATCATCATTTCATCTGTCCTCTCGTTACTGTCAGCACTGTCGTCCCTTATCTCACAATCGCCGCCATCATTTTTCTCGTCTTCCTCTCTTTTTTTCTACTGCGCTCCTCCTCTTTTCTCTCCGCGTCGTTCACACACACACACACACACACACACACACACACACACACGCGCGCGCGCGCGCGCGTCAAATGTCCTCTCCATTACTTTAACTCAAGCGAATACATAAAAATGTGTCCGACTTCCCGACTTTAGTGGAAAATATTTCTTTCTTTCTTCTTTCTGCTATATCAGTCTCGTTTTGACTTGTTGCGCACCTGGTTTCATTCCTTGAACTTCCGCCATCTTCTATTCTTCCCCAATATGACGAAATGTAACTGGGAAGGGAGGGGGTCCCCACTGGGAAGGGAGGGGGTCCCCACTGGGCCTGTCAGTCATGTAAACTCCAAGGTCTATTCTAAAACGCGCCATTGCGGGATTAATGCTAATTTCCGAAACATTGCGCCAAAAGGAAAAGAAACAACCGAATGCTCAATTTTCGCGCATTATATTTTAAAGCCATACATTTATTTATTCATTAAATCCCACGTATATTCAGAAAATTCCCCCTTTTTTTAAATGGAGATGGAATTTCCCCTCTAAGTTTTCAGTTCTAGAATAGACCCTGAAAATCCCGGTTCGGAGGATTGCATTTAATATCATTAAAGCCGTCATCGTAGTCATCATCATCATCATCATCTTCTTCTTCTTCTTCTTCTTTTTCTTCTTCTAATAATAACTCAGTGACTTTCTTTTCCTTTAAATACTTAAACATGCCGGTTGTCGTGGGTGTTAGTTTCATTGCATCGTTTCCTACTGATTATGGATTGCATTACTTAACGTATGCATGCATAAGTCCTAGTGCCTTCCGCTGTTTCATCACTTAATCTCCTAACATTGCTTGCAATGTGGATTTTCAGAAATAAACACGATCTTAAATTAAAATCGATACAAGTACATACAAAATTAAATGTTGTGAAGAGTGAGATGTGAAAGGCATTTTCCTGAGTAGATGCACACATCGTGTTTAAGGCGTCGATAATTTTGAATTACTGAATCCTAATACTTATACACAGAAGCTAAATATGAATTAAAGAAATGAGGTCATATTAAAAATTAACATATATAGTTATATAAATATATACATATATATATATATATATATATATATATATATATATATATATATATATATATATATATATATATATATAGCCTGTTCCTCTGGAAGGTGCCCCTCTCTCTAAGGGAAGGAAATTGGAAGCGATTGTCATCTAACTTCACACACACACTTTTCGAGTTCCCCACGATACTGTGTCAGTATCTGTGTCCTTCTTTCGACCTTCTGGACACAGCAGTGCATCAAATATATTTGTCATCTTGATAGCAATGATCAATTTACTCATTGATGTGATTCCAAATGTGCACCAATGTACACAAATTACCATAGAGAAAAGAGTTAAGACTGAATGAATTACCACAAATGTTGCCGCGTCCATTTAATAATTAAAAAGAGACTCTCGAAAGAACTAACGCTCTACTGTCCAAAAAGAATATCCAGGAATTCAAGATAAGACCATTTCTTACTTTTAACTGCTGAGTGTTGGAACCATCTCTGATATTCTTGAGCGATAAGATTTTCAGATTAGTCGCTGTGGCGGACATATTGGATTTAAGATCAGCACCATTTTCATTTAGGACAAACTATACATCATTAGAAGACTTTTGGTGAAAACCCCATGCCAATATGACCATCAAACATTCAGGAGGAGTAGCGATAACAAAATTGTCAAGATGGCCGTCGTGGCACCCATATATGATATAAGACTGAAACCATCTGGATTTATTACCAGCTAGATATCATAAGAAGTCTTTTGTTGAAAACCTTATGTTGATATGACCTACTAACATATACTCCAAAGAGTCACAAAAAATAACTCCATTTCCAGATATGTTGTAGTGGAGTCATGCAAGCATGATTGAATTTAATACAATTTATATTAATAAATGGCGAGCGAAGCGAGCAACATATTAAACACTATGCTTTTGAAGAGGATATTTAATTTTAAAATAGATTTCCTAACTAACATATATATAGAAAAGAAGTAATACAATTGGTTATTCCTATTTCTTTGTGTCGTTTAGATTGAATATCTAATAATGCAAGGGATACTACCAGACAGAATAATTAAATAGATTAAGAATACATTTAATAGAGTAACAGAGTGACCTCCTTAAATAGTAGATAAATTACTTAATAACCATGGAATTAATTTTAGGTTTATGAAAATTAATAAAATTAAGAATGATTCAGTTAAAGACATAGAACATTAGAGATGTGCAAAAAAAAAGTTATAAACACCCTATAATTTAAAAAACTTTATAGAGGTTGGTATGGCAAGTGTTTTTCGAGGAAAATGAATGTTGCGGCTGCTAGTATAGGATTTGTGGGCATTACAGGACTTCTTGTTCCTATGGCTTTCACTGGGTTTGGTGCAACTTTACTAGAGTTTGTTGCAAAAGTTTGAAAATTGTAACTTCTGCTATAAGCAAGTTGAACACTATTAATGAAATGTTGAGTAAACCAATAAGTGATAATGCAATAAGACACGATGAATTTAATATAAATACACAGAGTACATAACCAACTTCAACTCTAAATTACTAGGATTTAATAGAGAGATCTATAAACACAAATAATTACTGTAAAGGCTGCTACTCTACCCTATTATAGTCTCTACCTATTAAAAATGTATTTTACGGTGATTTCACAGCAAACGATGTTAATAGTCCATATAACTAATTATAAATAGGTACTATAAACAGATTAAATAGCAAAATTAAAGATGAAGACTCGAAAGTAATAGAATTTAATAGTATGCCAATTACATATATATTGTATAGTAAGCCACAGACTTTTGTATACTTTATACTTGATCAGAATTATTCACATTTTTAAATTTAAAGACAATGGAAAACACAAACATTAAAATATTATCTGCAAACTGTTGGGAAGTAGGAGATTGGAAACGTGCAAGGATGTGTTTCATTATCTTAGGAGAAAATAGTGTCATATACATTGCTTACAGGATACATTTTACTGAAATATTATATATCAAAGCTCAATGGGTTTCGAATATTGTTTAGTTGTTATAAGTCCAATTCAAGATGAGTTTCATTTTATTTAATAACAATGTTGAATATGATATAAAAGATTGCAAAAGGATTAGCAATGGTATATATTAAAATAGTTATATTAGCTTTAAAAATCACTTGGATTCGTATAACCGAGATCAAAACCATTGCCATGTAATGAATATATAGTTAAATTATAAAAGACACAAGAAAAATGTTTTGGCGTGATGTTTTATAGGCCTGGAAAATTCTAATAGAAAGAATTATAACTCTAAACACGAGAAGATCTTATGTAAACGAACTTGTGGATGAACTCACTAACAAAAGTGAACAAGATACTCATCATATATATATATATATATATATATATATATATATATATATATATATATATATATATATATATATATATATATATATCGCTAAAATGGTTTTATTGGAGATAGATGTAGAGCAATTATATGAAAAAAAAATTCTATTGTATTCTTCTTCTTACCAAGTACTACATATACTAATACAAGATGAAATGTGACACACCTACATTAAATGGTCTTAAATGTTCCTCTAAAGAATATTATATATTAGAACAAAATATTGCAGTCCAATTTGACAGGAAAGAAAATTTCATCATAATTTGGGAACAGTGAAAATCATTGCTACTTTCCAAACATATTTGACTTTTGTATCATATTCTATATAGGCAAATTTTCAGAAGTTGTAACATCAATTTTCAATATATAATGACCATAGACAGAAATAACAATTGCTCTCTCTCTCTCTCTCTCTCTCTCTCTCTCTCTCTCTCTCTCTCTCTCTCTCTCTCTCGTCCGTTTTTTTACATTACTGAACTAGATGTAATAGTTAGGGGGAAAAAAGGATATCCAAAAGCAGCAGCAAATTAATTTGCTGTTTCGAGTACCTCGCGTATGTAAGCTCAGGTAATAAGATGCTGTTTCATCATAAATAAATAAAAGAAATATCATTAACACCATGCATACGATCTTTAAGAGATCCTAGTGATTTTAATTTTAAATACTCAGAGAAAGATAAAAAAAAAAAAATAACCAGCTAGATGCTTCAGTAAATAGTGAACTAAATATGATTAACTGCCGTATTGCAAATTAACTGAGCATGTAAAATTAACTGAGCATGTAAAATTAACTGAGCATGTAAAATTAACTGATCATGTAAAATTAACTGATGCAGCTACTAATAGATTGGTACAAAGACGCGTTGATGGACAAATGCGTAAGTTGTTGTTGATTTTGGTGTTTTACGGTACAGCAACACAAGTAGGTTATTTAGTACCAAGGCAATTGGAGTAAGTGTGCCTTGCCGAATGACACACCACGTTACCAACCCAGGCTGATCTGATGGTAAGATTCGAACCCGCACCCTTTTGGTTGCGAGTCCAACCACTGAGCCACTGCACCAAAATACGTAAGTAATTTGGAGGAAATAGTTTAAAATATATCAAAATATGCAAAAAAGGAGCATCTGTGGAGAAAAGTATCACATACAAATGTACTAAACTCTCTGAACTGCAAAAGCAAATAGATGATAACAAGAAGAATATTTCAAAGGCTCAAAGCTAATTTACTATCTCAACTGATTCAGAAAATTACTTTTAGACTGGAAGAAGAGAGATTATTATGCGGAATAGAAGAAGAAGAATATATAAATCAGCAAACAAGAGGAATGACGTAGCGAAAATAGAGAGGTCTATAGAAAATTACAATACAATTAGAATCACAACTTCAGTAGTTGCAAAAGATTAAACGATGAGAAGAAATATAATGATAATGATATTAAAATGTTGGATGGTGATTTTATAGAATCTGTAAAAAAATATGAAAGAAAGATAATTACTAAAACTAATAATTTTTCAGAGTTGCAGAAAAAGAACGACTTAACAGAAATAAGTAGAAAGATAGATGACAATAAAAACAAACTAAGCGTGAGTGAAAGTATTATTGATGCTATGGAAGAAAGTGTTGATGAATTAGATAAAAGATTTAAAAGATTAAGAAGAGATTTTAATTAAATTGAGCAACAACAAAAAATGTTAATCGAAGGATAAATGATCATAATACAAAGTTAGATAAATTTGATAATGAACTACCAGAAAGTATGTTACTTTTTTATTTTCTTAAGAGATATATATATATATATATATATATATATATATATATATATATATATATATATATATAACTATTTTTTGTGTCGATACAACACATGAGCCATATATTTTTGTAGACAGATATATAACAACCCGCGAACAGATTTACACGCTTTCTAGTGTGTATTTATTAATAAAATTACACCTGAAACAGTGGCTACTACTTATAGATTTGTCTATGCTCTATCACATCGCGCTGAATAGAAGGAATAAACAATAAAGAATAATATGCTATTCAAATGAGGAAAGCTGGTATATATTCCATATTTTAAAACTTACAAATTGTAGTTATAATTTATTTTTTATTTTATATTGGATTATTGGTAAACAATCAAATTCATTCTTACGTAGTAAATATAAATAAAGAAATTATGGAGGGTGACTCAGGTTAAGGAACAAAAAATCAAAAACGTTTTTTAGATGAAAACAAGATTTTATTTTGTTCCATGGGAAAAATTGAAAGGTATGGTGCTACACTGTTAGAATTAAAAATTGGAGACAGCATACTCATTAAATGGCAACAGCAGCAGTAATAATTAGGGGGAGAAATTAACAATGGGTTATAAGTTACAGCTAATAATTATCTGTTCTGTCATTTGATCCAAATATAGCTGATGAGGAAAGAATAAGACATGATAAAACACTTGAGGAAATGCAAAGAAACTAATACGTTTAATGAAAACAGCAAAGTTACATGATTACTTAAACGATTAGTAGAGCAAGGTTTGGTTACTCAGTATTTAAATAATTTGATAAGGCTTTTTCTCTATATACTTATACTCGTCTGTATGCTAGTATCACTTTAGAAAAACCCAGGCAACTTAATGATTTGTTCCAACCTTCTAATAAACAGATAACTTACGAGTATGTTTTTATTGCAGTTGTAATGGGGACTAGTGTTTTTGTGGGCGATATATTTCTTTAGAACTAAAACAAGTATTACTAAACTTTGCTAAAATAAATAGGGTGGCAACATATGGAAAATATATAAATCCTCACAAAGAGGAGAAAAAACCCTAAAAAAAACAAAAAACAAACCCACAGAGTGTTAAGAATCTTAATCCAACAGATCACTGTATTACGCACACTCCAAGTACCATAAAATATGAACAACAATTACAGGTTGTAATGCGTAGACTATGGATTAAATGTTTTAATTGTACTGGTAGTTTTTTCGTATCATTCGATGTCAAAGTTAAAGGAGATGCAAATAATTCAGTTGTAAACAATCTTGGAAGAATGATGAATAAAGACATAAGCATTTCTTACGGTAGGGATGATATTTTCAAGCTCGATGATTACAACATTTTCATGATGCTTAAAGACTTATGGTTACCAACGTCTGTGAGAACAAATAAAATAGAGCAAGGTTTAATGAGCGAAAAACTGAGAAAGTTAAGGTCAGGAGCGGCTAATACACAAAACAAGGGTACAGAAGCTATTCAGTTTATTGTATACTCAAAGAAATGTAGATTCCACTAGATTTTCAAATACTGACAGATCTTTGTCCTTTGTGTCCTTTTATTCTTTTTGAAGAGTTAAGATTTATAATTACTCTAGAAAAAGCATCTAAAGTGATAGAAGGTGCAAACAAGATTATGAATTGGAAAATATTTGTCTTCAGTACGATACGATTATATTTGATATAATATCTACTTTTGTGAGCGATAAGTACATATATGAATTTATTTCTTTTATGGTTATATCACAAGAGAAAGAATTATTGATATAGCTGCTAATACGACCTTAACAAATGTAATAATTTGTTCAGAGTGAGTCGAAAAGGAATCTTGATATTGTGCATACAATGACAGAGAAATTTATCCTGAGAAGTATTTCAATTCAGCAATATAAAAAATAATGATTACTATGGAAAGATTATCTAACATGTTTCATTCACAGGGCAGAAGCTACCAAATATTTTTCTGATGAACAACAAAAGGAAACAAAAATCAGTGATATTGGTGTAAACAATTTGTATACTGATTACCATTGTTTATGGCCTATTTTAAGATGCACACATGATAATAAATTGCACGAAACAGGACATAGATTAGCTAATGTTAAGCAAGGAATACACTCACATATATAGAAAACATAGATGCACCCAAAATGTACGTGTGTCGTTTGCATTTCAACGCTGCGTTTAATCAATATAACATAATTGTTTTAACATATAATTGATTTCATTTTATATAATCCAATCTTTTACATATGTGTACGATGTTTAGAGTGACATAACATTTTCTTCACGCTGGCAACTATTAAAGGATTCATCATATCATTTCCATTTTACCAGTAAATTTTTTGTTTTGTTTTTTATTAAACTTTTAAATGTTTTTTTTTTTTCAATCTCGAGCCCGTCATTTCGTTTGACGCATTGAGATAACTCCTCGTAAAATATTCCGTTAATATTTTCTCCATTTAAGTCTTCTAACTTATATACCACATGGTCTCCTAAAATTACTTCTCTGATTGTACAAATCTCATGTAAAATTAGGAAGACAGCATTTAGCAAAAAAAGACATATATATAATTAGAGATGCTGAATTTCTCACCTATTTTGTATTTGGGCGTTTCATAGGCATCTCTTGTATGATAGCCAAATAGTTAATTCATATTTAAATCTATTGTCTTCCTTGTTTGCTTCAATTGGTCACATGTCTATAGATCTGTGATATGATCATTTGTATCCATCAACAGGGTTTTGTAATATATCTACCCAATTTCTGGTTTCATTTTCAGTAAACTACTTCCACATTCTAGTCTTAAGAGTTCTATTCAATATTCCCACTATAAACGCCTTTATCTTTGAGTGTGAGTGAAAAAGTATTCAGTATTTTCTTTATCTAATAATTCCTTGACCTTTGCATTTTAAAATTCCTTTCTTTCTTCTGGTTTTCTCTCTTCAAATATTTCTATAAAAGCTCCGTGTGTATCCTCTCTTTCTTACCCCATGCATATTTTGTTATGACATCTCAACTGTCATAATATATATGTATTTATGGTTGAATATATTTTCATAAGCTCTAATATCAATGATATCAACCTCGAACTGATCATTTGCGTGAATAGCATGAACCATTCTATATTTGAATTGTTTGTTTGTTTGTTTGTTTGTTTGTTTTGGGGGGATATGTTTCCATTATGTGTAAGTAAACTGCTTTGACTACCAATCTTAAAGTTCAGAATATTGTATTGGTCTTTTCCCTTTATTCTTCCTATCTAGTTAATTTGCCCTCACAAATGATTAATATTTGTGAAAGCAACTGGAGTTTCGGAGTCATTGTGTAGATATCTTAAATAATGTTCTTGGCTAGTGTACATATACTTTGCTGTCATTTAATTAAAGATTTAAAGTTATTTTTTTTTATAAATAAGCTTTATATTCATTTTTTTTAATTGTTGGCAAAAGCCCATCTACCCACACTTTGCCTGTCAGTCCGGAGGACAACCAACTTAAGTATCTGTGTACACTGGCCATCCTTAGGACAGGATATGTTTTGCTATCTAAGATCATATTGGCTGGTATGAAGCTTCGATTGGTTGAAATACACGTTCGACTACAACCGCCATTGGACAATCTTGGTTTAAGACTAGAAATTTAAGCTGTAGCGATTTACGAGCTAACCTTTAGTTTTAGGTGCGCCAGAAGCTCGTAAATCACTTGTATTTAAATCAGTCTCAACTTATACCTTTGCCAAATGATTTCATAGTTGCATCACGTGTCGGCTAGAGTGCGCAGGTAAGCCGACTTAATCAATAACTCACTATTATGGTTGGAAGCACGAAGTCAGCAGCTCTTTCCTCTTGGCCACAGAAAGAACTTGGAAAAGGTTCTGAAAATAATTAACGTTAAGATACTAGTTGATAATTTATATAGAATAACTTAATTGTTTTATCAGTAACATACTTTAAAAATAATTTTATATAACATAATGATCTCAACTAGATATTTTAATAAAAATAGGTCTATACATATTTTTTTCACTAAATACATGTGTATTTTGTTCACTGTGTTATTGTATTCACCGCATAAACTTCACATTTGTATATATTTTATCCAAAATATATAAATATATGCATATTTCTAACATCCCTACCAACATATTATATTTTTAAAAAAATTTGTATTTAAATGTTTTTTCTCTGGAATATAATCTTTAATGAATATTTAAAGAATATGTGCTGAAATTGTTTTATTATAAACTTTACATTTATATTGATTTTCTCCAGTATGAGTTCGATATTCATTTTATCATATTTGTATGGTTCTCCTCCAAAATATATGATTATAATATGCATATTAATAACAGAACAACCAACATATTTTAATGCAAAACTTACCATTTAAATGGTTTTCTGTGAAATATATCCTTTTATAAATATTGTATAAATAATTGCCAAAAAAAGCATTTTATCATCAACATCGCATTTGAATGGTCACTGTATTAACGTCAGTACAGTAAATTAATGCATATTAGTGTTATTAAGGTGTATCTATTGCCTGTTTTCATATAAACTATACATGTGCATTACTACCAAATCTATCTTAAAAACAAAATATAACTTTAATGATCACCTTATTGTGAAATCATGCCTTTATTGACAATAATAGCCTCTGGTTCGTTTTTCCACGGATATGTTGGAAATCTTAAAATAGACTGATGAATTGAGAAATTTTAAAATACTGTGAGAATAATTTGACTGGAAACTCTGTAATTTATTAATCAATGTTACTGTAAAATAATAAAATTGGGGAATGCGAGCTTTTATTCTAAGTTTTTATGGTGTATAGTAGGTGTGGGTGGCTAATGGTTTTCATAAAATTTTGAAGGTCAGTGGGGTTTGTTTAATATCAGTTTATAACCAGTGAACCAAGATTCTTCATACAATTTTGAAGACCAGTGGAGGACAGGAATGGGTTGTCCAAGGGTTCTCCAAAATTCAAAAATTGTGGATGGTCACATGTTAGTTAAATAAATTTGAAAACCGGGTTAAAGTGGATCAAAACTTGTTAGCCGGTTTAGACTGGTTAGAACACGTTAAGTAGCCAGAAAGAAACCATTACATACTACTGTCCTACCCTCCACACTAAGATCGCTTATCATTCATCCTTTCTTTAATTTATTTTGGGTACATCAAAGATATCAGCGTCGATGTCATTATCATTATCGTTGTGATCATAATCATTATCACCACCATCATCTCCTGTGTAATCTGTGTTACTCTTATCTTATAATTATCGTCATCATTTTTTCTCTTTTACCTATCTTCTCATGCGCTCCTCCTCTTCCCCTATTTCTTCTTCCCACTTCGCATATACACAAACAGAAACACACATCAAATGTCCTCTCCACTGCTTTAACTCCAGCGAATACATAAATGTGTCTGACTTTAGTGGGTGTCTTTCTTTCTTTCTTTCTATTACTACAGTATTCGGTTTTACTTGTTTCGCATCTATTTATTCCTGATTGATTTCCTTGCACTCCAGGTACGGAGGGTTGCATTTAATATTATTATGACCGTCATCGTAATCGTCATAATCATCATCATTACCATCGTCATATTCTTCTTCTAATACCTCCGTGATTTTATTTTTCTTTAGATACTTGCACATGCCGGTTGTTATGGGTATTAGTTTCATTGTATCTTTTTTATATTGATTATGAATTGGATTACTTAAAGTATGCATGTACTAAAGTGTACGTCAACGTCATCATGTAGGCGCATTTTCTGATTTAAATAAAATATGAATTGGTATTCTAAAATTTAATACTAATATAGTTTAACCAAAGTTTATTAATTCCTGATTGTTGAATGTTCTGCAACTTAGTTGTCATCACAGAATCAGACGAAAATTATCGATAGTTATAGACTTTTACAATAGCGGCCAGTTATTAAACTGGATCAAGAAAAGACGACGTCGGGTCTAATCATTACCAATGCAGGGTAAAAAGACTACGTCGGGTCTAATTATTACCAATGCAGGGTAGTACGTATTTTTTCTAACACGAAGTTTTTCAATGGGACATCATAGCACGCGACATTCAATCCAATTTGTACTGGATCACACCCCTTGGTTGACATCGTCCAAAAATGTCCACGTACATTAACATTGATTTTGCTGTATGTATATCTCTGGGCGTGTATATATAATGTTCTTCTAAGGAATATTGATCTACAAAGAGCGTAATAAACTGAATACTCGTCATTTAAAGGTAGATGAAAGTAAATTCTAATAAAATGACACCCGTTGATGAAATAGTCCGTATCGAACGCCGACATGATCTGTATGACTTGTACTTTATCACGATGTCCCGACAAAAGCGCGCAGAACAAAAGCGCGAGCGCAGCTTAAAATCTCCGACAAAAACGCGCAAAGACAACAGAGCGCAGAATAAAAGTAGACATGAAATAATAAGTGAGATAATTTCTAAGTCCCAAATATTATTTGAGGAGTCATTCTTCAAAGCTACTTGCGTACCCGAAACTGTATAAATATCATAAATATGTTTAGGCCTAAACATTTGCAGTCATGGAATGAAGCAAACGATATCAATCCTGCGTTAGACATCCCGAAACCGAAATATGTTCAACTCAATCGCCGCCAGCTTTAATTCCGACATACGAGAATGTGTCAATAATGAACTGTCTGCTCGGGATCGCGCATAACGTCGCACTGTTGAAGACACATGTAATAATTGAACGTTTGAAAAATTAATAAACGCTATATTTCTGCATATTGAGATATTATTGAATGGATGGTGTTGTTGCTCTTTAAAGCTGTTTTTCTGCATATTGAGCTATTACTAAATAAACTATGCTTAATGATCTTTAATGTTGTATTTGTTAGTCTTTTCTTGACAAGACACATAAAATGTGCATTGATTATTTGCGCGATTTTGTCGGCGCGATTTTGTCCTGCGCGCTTTGGTCTTCGCGCTATTGTTCTGCGCGCTTTTGTCTGGGTGCCCTTTAGTACCTTCCGCTGCTGGTCACTTAATCTCATAACAATACTTGCAAGATGGATTTTCAGGAATAAAAGTAGATAACGTATGCTAACCCTGCTCACTCGATCACTATTTTGAAAAATAAATTCACTAGTATGGTGTCCAAAAAAGAGATTTCTTGAATAGTGGGGTTGGGGGTAGAATTTATCTTGCTAGACCATTATTGCTATTTCGTACAGGGGTACGAGAATATTTCTGCCTCTCTTTTAAATTAAACACTCCAATCTCTTTGATTGTAGGGTGTTTAGAAAAGAAGTTTCTTTAACACAAAGGGGGAAGGTAGTCTAATTTATTTTTCTGTACCCGTTATTTATATTTACAGTTGTGACTCACTTCTAAATTTTAAAATAGTACTTCTTCGACCATGCACAATAAAAGATCACGCTGAGAAAATGTATATCTACTCTAGCACAGCTGGTGAGCTAGCGCAATGAACGGTACATTAGGTGAGCATCGACAGTGGCTGACTAAAGATCAGCGCGGATGTTAATGTGCAACAAGAGCATGTGCAAATAACAGCAGAAAATAAGGTTACATTATATACACAACATACATCATTAGCAGTGCAATTTATTTTGAAATATTGCTAGTTAAATAAATCAATGCTGAAGACTTTGATACTTGATTTACCTATTCCAAAGCAAGTTATAAAAAATAGCTCCTTTAATACGTTTCCACTCTAGAAAGAATTAAGCTGTATGAGTAAGCTATATTTTTACAAAATTATAACGAGATGACTTGGAGATTAATTCGAAAGAAATGTAAATGAGTACAGGTTTTACGGTGGCAATAATTACGATTTGCAAACATTTTATAATGACATTGAACCATACTTAAAAAAGATCATCATTCATAAAATTAGACCATTTGGTTCTGTGAAGGTTCAGCAATATTTAACTATCAGATCTATGAAACGGTCTACAAAAGAAGTACAAAAAACTGAGTACAGACAATTCTACCACAGAATAAAACCTATGAACATAAAAGCAGAGGTAAAATGGATAATGTCATTCAACGTTTATACTAAATCTGGTCAGGAAATAATCGAAAGTAGTATATGAGTGTTCCACAGGATTGAATATTTAGCGTTGCACATAGATAGGTATCGGCTGCTTAGAGGATGAAAAATGTGTCTTATACGTTATCAAATCAATTTTAAATGCTACCCCCCCCCCCAAAAAAAAAAAAAAAAAAAAAAAAAAAAAAAACCCACACACAAATACTAATAGACTATAAAAATGCAATCTATACAGATAGTCATTGTTTTGGCAGATAGAGACGATTGAGAAAAATGAGAATTTATTTGATATATCTGTAAGTGTATATGAAATATTGAATAAAAAAGAGAGATGTTGCTGCTGTTCAACAAGGGTCGTTGCTAAGGATTGACGATCGCGCAGCTGGCAGAAATTACATTAAACTTGTGAGAGTAACTGAGACAAAGAAAGTCATCGCCTGCGGTAAAGTGTCCTGTTGATCATATTCGCTTCAAGCGATCCTAGTAGCTGCAATGATGGAAGGTACCATTACGTTGGAATAAAAGATCAGTCCAGAGTGGTGTCATCACAGATAAATAGGCACAACAGACATAAATCTCTCTGCAAAAATGCTTGCATTTTTACATTACACCAGAAAAGTTATCAGAATAAAGTTCAGACAACTCAATAGATATAATGCTGAATAGGGATCAATTGTCACATTTTAGCAGCACAAGTCCATATGTTCTTTATTGTGATTTTGAAAGTGTTCCACAGAATCGTAATAGTGCTACTCATCAATCAGATATATGCTGGACCATGCAAACAGCTAAACACATTCCATCAGGGTTTTGCATGTACCTAAAGTCAATTCATAAAAGTTGCAGACCAATCGTTTACAGAGGTATAGATTGCATTCAGGTGTTTTGCAAGTGGTTGGGTTGGATAGTAAAAATAGTGTGTGACCATTTATAATAACAAATGCAAAACATATGATGTTCACAGAGGATGATAAAAAAACATCATTTTAACTGAACAAATAGGGCCATATCTAAGAGAAAAATATTCAACGATGAAGATATAGACCAAGACCACTTGACCGGAATGTATAGAGGTCCTGCTCATAATGTCTGGGTATAACAGTCATCTGTTTGTGAAGACGCTTGTAAAAAAAGAATCCGGGTGAAGAGATAAAATTAATACCAAACGACGAAAAATATATGCAATTTAGCAAGGATTTCACAGTTGATAGGTCAAGGAAGGATGGTAAGGAAATAACTGAAAAGAATGATTAGATTTTTAGATAGCTTTTCAATTCATGGGCCAATCTCTAAAACAGTTAGTTAAGAAATTAAACGATGACAAAAAAGTTCGTTGAAACAATGAAACATATTACTGGAATGAAGCCTAAATTGTTGACAAAGGACATCTATCCATCTGAGAACTTTGATATTTTTGATAGATTCGATGAAACACCTATACTATCGACAAAAAGTTTTACTCATCACTTAACAATTCAAACATATCTGATGGCGATTATCAGTATGTACATGATGTAATGTTGTGCTTCAACATTCCAACATTAGGGGATAGTCACGTCTACTACGTGAAGAAAACAAACTGTAATGTTGTGTGACATCCTTGAAGAATTCGGGAATGTCTGTATTGAACGTTACAAACTTGACCCCGCTCACTATTTAGGTGTACCAAAGCTAGCTCATGATGCCAGTTTAAAGATATCCGATATGTTACATCTTTTGGCACTAGTGAGTTTGTTATTTGCATTTTTAATCAAAGGTGTAAGCAAAGCATCTAGAAGAGTGAGAATTTCGTAACATATTTCAAAAATAAACCATAGTAGCTCCTGACACCATTGGAATCAAGATAAATTATTCTTTGTTTATTTCATGGGTGATATTGCTTTTGATCGTTCTTAATTGGACTTTGCCCACACGTATGCTTCGCGTGCTTGTTCCACAGCTTCGTGATTGTCATCAGATCAGGGTATCGGATCTGACAGTAGGATAAGGTTATGGGTTTAACGCCATTTTTCAGCACATGATAGGCTATACATGGCGGCCAGTATATCTGGTGGAGGAAGAACCCGAGAAAACCCCGGAAAGAACCACCGACGCAGGGGAAGCTACTTGCAAGATTTCTCACATACCCACGTTGGCCGAGCCCGAGACTCGAACCCACGCGGACAGAGGTGAGATGTTAGTGATCTGTAAAGGCGAGCGCCTTATACCACTCGGACACCCGGGGCCCCTTCTGACAGTAAGAACATCATCGACATCATAATCATTCTTCTCTGCATAACTTTTACTGACTCTGTCTTCTTTTTATTTATGGCCCTCTGTAATTTCTTGTTGTCCTGTCACAGATTGTTTATCTTCCTTTGAAATAATTCTCTTTATTACCTTTGTATTGATGTTTGGATGTCACCGTATTTCTCTAAAGGGTTGTTGTATCCGACGATACAAATCAATTTCGTAACCATGTCATTTGGTATCAAACAGATACCGTCACTAACAACATAATAGTCCAGTTTCACATTTGAATGTTTCATGTATTGTTGGAATTTTACCTTGATGTTTTCATCTGTGTAATAACCTTGCTGGCCTAATATTAATGGCTTCATTAGCTATTTAACAGTACCTAATACTGTCGAAACAGACTGTTTAATGGGTGTTCTATTTGATACCTAAAATGTAGATTACATATGATCTAATATTTTGTTTTAACCTTGAAATACCTTCATCTTGTCTGACCATTACAATCTCGAAGAAAGGAGTATGTCCAACCTGTGTTTGTTTTTTTCTCCATCATATAATTAATTTCATCAGCTGACAATGTTCTCCAGTATTCAACAGTACCAACTCCAGTATTCAACAGTACCAACTCGATAGTTATATTTACGATTATAAGCAAGTAACACAACAGCAGGCTCCCAAAACCTTGGTGAACGGTTTTATGTTCTTCTGACCCATTATCTGTCAAGTATTTGTTTTGTTTGTTGGCTTGTTTCCCCCCCCCCCCCTTGATATAACTCTTTTCGTGATATGATGGAATTATAAAATTGTTACGGATTAAATTACATCGTTTCAAATCAATTTTAATCATATCATATTAAATTTAATTGTTTCATATCAATTGGTTTGAATGCATCGTCATCAGAAAAAGGCATTTTACGTTCAGACAGCAGTTTTCATATCTGGAAATAAACATGAGACTAGTATAATACTATCGCTAGCTCTGGTACATTTTTTTTTTCTGTCAAATTACAGTAGGAAATCCCACAACCAAAAGTTGCCATCCACACTGGCCAGTTTAGCTCATTCTGTCAGTCAATAATGTCGCCTTTATAAAGACCGTAAAACTATCCCATGAGTGGCCAAATGTTCAGATTTTGATTTCCTTACAAAATAATTGTCATATAAAGTTTGATGGTATTATTTAATAGATATTGTATCATTATGTTTAATTACACCAAATGTAGCAGTTACCTAAGTGCGACCATAGTCTAATCAAGTCCTGTTCGATCCGACTTTGGTAATTCCTCATACAGCTGATTCAAGATGTCTGGCTATTGAGGTAGGAATCAGACAGAAAACAAATTTTAGACAAAGCACAACGGATTATAAGGAAGCCTTTCTTCGTGGCATACAGCTTACACAGAACGTTTTATATTTTACCAACTAGAGGGTGACAAAAGATTAAACGAATTAAAAGATTACATTCCACTAACTCCGAAACAAATTGAAGAGTTAAATAATAAACACGTGCTTCTTTTAATAGAGGTTGCATTACATACTATCCCTTAATTCATATACAAAGCCTTACTGGTCACCTGACGTCCATTGAAGCCTATGAACGGGTTAGACGCTTTAGAAGGATATGGATTGAAAATGGGAGGCACAGGGGCCTAATGTATGTGAGCTACAAACAATTTAGGAAAATTCAAGAGCAAGCTATTAATTCATACGAAGAAAGTATGTTTAATGATTTAGACAAAGCAGCCGAGTTAGATATTAAGCTTTTCTATAAATTATATGATAAACAACGTACTAGGGGTAGAAACTCTAAAAGCTGCTTGGAACTAACCTTTTATCGAGAAACAGCATGCAATCGACAAGAGATAGTGAACTTATTGGACAAATACTTTAAACACCTATTCACCCGGAGAATAAGTCATTCTTGAGCTAAATAGTGAATGATGAAACCAATCTGGATTTTTTAAAAATCTAGTGTGCAGTATATATACAGCTGCAAGCCTGCAATAACATTTAAACAACCCACCCCCCACCCACCCCCAAAAAATATATATGAAACCACCCAAATCCGACTGTGGGAGGTTGTCTCTCCCATTGACACCATTGGCATCACTTTGGAGGGTCGTCCCTTTGATTCTGGTTTTGACCCCCCCCCCCCCCCCCTTTGGAACAATTCATTCGGACGCCTATGTCTGATAGCAACCGACCTGTATCCACTCCCTGTTTTGTACAAACAAAGTATTATATATATATATATATATATATATATATATATATATATATATATATATATATATATATATATATATATATATATAGCTGCTAGCCTGCAATAAGATTTAAACAAACCCTCAAAATATTAAACCACCCAAATCCAAAATCCGACTGTGGGAGCTTGCCTCTCCTCTTGACCCTATTGGCATCACTTTGAATGCCCGTCCTCTGATTCTGGTTTGCACCCCCCACCGCCCACCCCCAACTTGGAAACAGTTATGCGGACGCCTATCCCTATATATATATATATATATATATATATATATATATATATATATATATATATATATATATATATATATATATATATATATGTTTAATACATGGTACAAACGAAAATGCACAATTTTTCGAGTGCTCGACAGGAATAGAGTTGCTTAATGGCATCTTGTAACTTACATGAAGCTATCTTCTCTTACTTGGAATTAGAATCAAACGCCTATTCACCTATTCAGCATTTCTGGACATAAGGAAAGCTTTTAACAGCCTGTTTGGACATAAGGAAAGTTTTTTAACAGCCTGTTTGGACATAAGGAAAGCTTTTTACAGCCTGTTTGGACATGAGGAAGGCTTTGTACAGCCTGTTTGGACATGAGGAAAGCTTTGTACAGCCTGTTTGGTCATGAGGAAAGCTTTTTAGAGCCTGTTTGGACACGAGGAAAGTTTTTACAGCCTGTTTGGACATAATGAAAGCTTTTTACAGCCTATTTGGACATAAGGAAAGCTTTTTACAGCCTATTTGGACATTAGGAAAGCTTTTTACAGCCTATTTGGACATAAGGAAAGCTTTTACAGCCTGTTTGGACATAAGGAAATCTTTTTACAGCCTATTTGGACATAAGGAAAGCTTTTTACAGCCTGTTTGGACATAAGGAAAGCTTTTTACAGCCTGTTTGGACATAAGGAAAGCTTTTTACAGCCTATTTCACTAGAGACTATTCATAAACCTTTCCCTGATGGGAATTACAGTCGAGCTCTTCACTGTAATAACAGAATTACAGTCGAACTCTTCACTGTAATAAAAGAATTACAGTCGAGCTCTTCACTGTAGTGATAGAATTACAGTCGAACTCTTCACTGTAATAAAAGAATTACAGTCGAACTCTTCACTGTAATAAAAGAATCTTATTCTAATATCAACAGTATTGTTGCTATAAATGGCACAACATATGAACTTCTATGAATCAGTTCGATAAGGTGAAGTGCTTTCTACGTTTCTCTTCCTTGTGTATGTTAATGATATGGTAAATTCCCTGGAAGATTCCAAATTAGGAATAACTGTAGGATCAATTGCTTCTGGAAACCCTGGGTTGGCTGATGATATGGCTCTTATGGCGACAACCCCTACTCATTTACAAACTTGATATCGCTCACTTGTATTCGGTAAACTGGAATTTTAAAATCAATGAGAATAAGAGCTGTATCATTGTTTTCAAACTGAACAGACAGAAAAAGACTGCAATTTGTGGAAAATAGATCCAAACATTATTTCTATTTCCCGAAATACCAAACACGTAGGTATCCCTGCGAGCTCTGACACGATCTGCGCAGCAATAGTAGAAAAGCATTGATTGAAAGGAAGAAAGTCACTATATTTCCTTATCGGGACGGGGAAAAAGGAATGTAAAATAAACCCTTTAACTACTGCAGATCTATATAAAAAGATTGTTTTTCCAACAGCGCTTCGTGGTTGCGAAGTGTGGTAAAAGATTGGCTCGAAATTATATGTATTTTAGCATCACTGTGTGAAGCACATTCAAGAATTTTATGGTAAGATCATTTCTAGAATGAACGAAAGCATGCTTGGACTGAACAGAATTGTCGCCAAAATTGGTAAAAGAAAGCTCGATTTCCTTTGCAAGCTATGTCATATGCCTGAGAATACGCTGTCTAAAAGAATATTTGTCGTTGAGATTGTATACCTTCCTTTGCAAGAATGACCTATGAAATAAAATGGATTTATTCCCGATATATCAACCGCTATACATATTTTAAAACTTGCAAGACTTTATTGATATTTGTTTACAAGACAAGGATTTTCCGGCTAAAAAGGAATGGAAGCGCATTATATGGTTCACCATAAATCAATACGAGAATAATCACTTCAAGTACATATGTTTTAATAATTCATCCTTTGAAAACTTTACAGATACACATCATTGTGTTAAACCGGCCATTTTGGAGCAACCACTAAGGTCAAAAAAGAAAAATGCTACAGATTATAGCCAGGTTCCAGATTTCTGGTCACTCCATACAGTTTAAATCTCAGAAAAGGCGAATGAACGAAACGATAATAAATGAATGAATTATTTCAAAGTTATCCCGCTGTGTTACTTCACAGACAACATGACTTTGATTATGATGATATAACACGTGTCGGAGTTTGGCACATAGAATGGACAATTTGATCTTAAAATTGGAGCTGAATGCCTTGTAAACTGATTGCGTTATTCGATCCATTGGGATGTGCTTAGTACGACCACTTACCTGTTGGGCGATGACCATATCGCATTTCTTACTACGAGGTGAGATTGTCGTGGTCGCAGAATGGCGGGAACCTTTCCTCATCGGATAACGCTAGAACGGTACAGCGTCACAGGGTGAGGGAGGACATTTGTTTTCTTGTTTACTTATATGTAAGTTTGTGATTTATATATGTATTGTACGTCATGTCCTTGTCATTGTCGTACCTGTACCATTTCTCTCTTTGTGTTGTTATTCTTCTCCTAAAGGAGGAAATGAAGATAATAATAATAATAATAATAATAATAATAATAATAATAATAATAATAATCGTCTATTATTATTATTTTTTAGATTCAGATTAACCTTTAGACATCCATCCATTCAAACAAAATGTTGCCTTAATACACAACATACAGATACCTGATTGCAGGTGCTTAAAAAAATCATGTTCATTTGTCACAAAGATTTTAACTGTATGTTTTGAATTTTTCTAAGCGGTTGTCATTTCTGTTTTTTTTTTTTTGTTTTTTTTTAAAGAAAATAGTTTTAAGAATCCCATAAATATATTTTTAATAAGTTCTGGTTTGCTTTATGTATGAAATAACCCACTGCGTGCAGGGATTACGCGATACTTATATTCATCCGTGTGAACGTCCACCAATGAAACTGATATTTTCTACCTGATATCTCTTCTCGCCATCAATCAGCATTCCGGAAGTCCAAGTACAGGAATACCTCAAGTGTGGGAAACCATGCAGTCGTGTTTGAGTTCTAAAACTTCCTTATATACGTTTGAGCGTTACAGTCAAGAATGTATATTGCGTTTAACTATTTTCACAACTGGTCATTTACGAGCCTCATTGTAGAAAATTCCATCTGACATGATAATCTCTCTCTCTCTCTCTCTCTCACACACACACACACACACACACACACACACACACACACACACACACACACACACGAAGAGGACGCTTTCACTGCCCTGGTCTAGTATGTCTGGTTCTTTGGTTGGTTTTAACAGCACTTTTAAGTCATTATTGGCTAAATCATTCGGAGAAATGTGGCGTTTTTTCAGTTTCAATGTGATATCGTAAGGCAGCGCACCTCTGCTTTACTGAATGGAACGCTTAGTAAAATATATGACAAATGTTGGGTTCAAAAGCTGTGTCCTACGACCTCTGTTAGCTTCCCGATGCAACCCAACTTTCATTAAAAATGCATTCATTTCTGGTGCGCCCTGAAAACGGGAGACTACCCAGGAAAAGCTATAAAAGTTATAACTTGTAGCCTAATCCTTTGGTAATACTATTTCAATAAATATTTTTACACAACATGTATTGCCATTATAAGCCACCCCCCCCCCTCTCTCTCTCTCTCCCACAGGCACACACACATACACATCATGCAGTTTCCCCTTGATCCTCAGGGTCTTCATTAAATCTTCACTGCAATGCACTGGTATCATAAAATAATTTTTCAGACTTCAAATAGAATTATGGAAGATGGTCATTGTTATCTCTTGTACCCTACATAGTAGGTGCAATGCATGCAGTTTTAGTTATGGACCAGTCATATACCATGGCTGCATGTCCCTTATCCATGGAGAGCACGTGGCCCATTTGTATGACCGTACACTTAACAAGCACTCTTAATAGTGACTCCAAGAAAACCGCATACAAGTCAGTCATGGGTTACGAGACATTGCTTTGTTTTAGGTGTGTGTGTGTGTGTGTGTGTGTGTGTGTGTGTGTGTGTGTTTTTACTGCACATGAGTACGTGAAGTTCAGATCATACCGCGGCAATCAGAGCAAATACTTTGCCCAAGGATATACGTAAGTAAGTATCTCTTGAATTTCACTTTGTATTGTAGGGAAATAAATTGCTTGTTCATATTACGTACATTGTTGGTTTCACTTTCTTTCTGTTTCATATTTAAGACCTGGAGTCGTAACACAATACATAATTCCTTATTAAATAAGAGAAGATTACATATATTACATGCTAAATGTATAATGGCAAATTATGTATTTATGTATATTTCTCATAAACTATTTTGAGTTGTATAATGATACTTTGTTATTGTCATCTTCATTATTATTGTTATCTCCATAACCTGTGCAGTATTTGTTTCAATGTAACTCTATGGACTTTTTTTTATTTCTTTACCAACTTTGGTCAACTCAGAATTTTCAGACACATTCAATACTACAAGTATGAAATATGGGAAAGGGGTTATCAGAATGAGTATTTTCAGACACATTCAATACTACAAGTATGAAATATGGGAAAGGGGTTATCAGAATGAGTATTTTCAGACACATTCAATACTACAAGTATGAAATATGGGAAAGGGGTTATCAGAATGAGTATTTTCAGACACATTCAATACTACAAGTATGAAATATGGGAAAGGGGTTATCAGAATGAGTATTTTCAGACACATTCAATACTACAAGTATGAAATATGGGAAAGGGGTTATCAGAATGAGTATTTTCAGACACATTCAATACTACAAGTATGAAATATGGTAAAGGGGTTATCAGAATGAGTATTTTCAGACACATTCAATACTACAAGTATGAAATATGGGAAAGGGGTTATCAGAATGAGTATTTTCAGACACATTCAATACTACAAGTATGAAATATGGGAAAGGGGTTATCAGAATGAGTATTTTCAGACACATTCAATACTACAAGTATGAAATATGGGAAAGGGGTTATCAGAATGAGTATTTTCAGACACATTCAATACTACAAGTATGAAATATGGTAAAGGGGTTATTAAAATGAGTATATTATTTTTTTCTTCTCAATATTCTGGAGTGGTTTATATTTTATTTCGTGTTAGAGTTCGGCTTTTACTTTTGGTGAACTTTTACCCATTTACACTTTTAAGTTAGGACAAAAAGAAATCTGTACGAATATATGTAGTTTGCACACATGTAATTTAGTACATACACATGAAATTTAATCCTTATTTTACATTGGAACCATTCAGAACATCCTTCTCTTTCCAATGCGGGACGAATAACTTTTTTTTCCAGCATCCGATGGACAAGGTCGAGGACGTTCCAATTGATATTGGAACAGGACTAAAATACTCCAGGAAACAAGATGCAAAAGTAGGGTTAACGAAATACAGATATAACCTCTGGTTGTGTATCATTGCATATATTCAGATACTTTGGTGTATCTTTATAGGATAAAGTACACGATCACTGCTGTCGAAACGAAGGATATAAAAGTTAATTATTTTATATGATATAAGTGAACAAATAAAATATCGTAGATAGTAGATCACTCAGTGTGCTATTTTTCTATATAAAAAAAACTAAACAAGCACCAGAAAAATTAATTTGAAATGTTCTTGATACGATGAAGATGGTTGTGACGCTCCTCTCGTAACATGCGCATATTTGCATGTTTATCCTTATCTAGACGATTATTGCCAGGATCGAGTAAATAGTGAAATAAAATATGAAATTTTATAGATGGGATAAATAGAGATCTTAGCAGATATATAGAACAGAATAACACGAGCCCCCGTACATGAAATATAACAATTTAATCAATTACATAAAACAAATTGAAATAGTACATAACATTAGAAACATACATTTCTTCTTGAAATCATTTACCGAATTTCAACACAAATATAATTATGTAATTAGCCGATCTGTTTAAAATGATAGACTTAGTTCATCATGGAATCGAGTGAACAATCGAATCAATTGCCCAGCATGCCTGCATAACCTTGTTATTGCTGGTCACTCCAAATTCAACGTTGCTGTCAGGTCAAGGTTGATGTTCTTCCCTTTTTGCTTCTATCTCTCTCGCTTTTATCCAGCCACTTTCGGTCCTCAAACTTTGTGTGGGATGCCTCTTCCCTCTACGTTGATACTTATACATGCATCGATCGTTGGCTTTGTAGGTAGGTAGGTAGTGGATATGTGGATAGATAGGTAGGTAGGTAGGTAGGTGGAGCTATTGTCCCCTTTAAAACAAACAAGAAGCAACCTAAATATCCCGTCAGATTCCTTCTGGGGAGTACATTACCCCACTCTCGTTACGTCAGATATCGTCCTATCGGATTTCAAACAGATACCAAAGGCTATCTGGTCAGGCCAAACCTGACAGACGATAAACAAACCTAGTTTCAGAAGATTAATGTACTTTCTAACGGCTGTTTCATCACTAACTCACTCTAACATCACACGAGACATAACAGTTTCAGTTCACGTCTTAATTATACAAACGAATCAATGAAATTCACTTTATGGCTTAACTACATTAGTGGCAGTGAATACTCACTCAACTCTTTAGCATACATGAAATCATCTAAGATAGGTGAACTCAAACAAATAGTTATACTCATATCAAGTGCTTTCAAGACTCGCTCGCTTCTACCGTCAGAATCGTGTCCCTCAACTTCCAGACACGTGTCCCTTGAACAATTGTTTATACGAGAGAATTTAGACTTATTCGGCTCGGAGTCAAGATCTTACCGGCCTTTCGCAGGAAACTTGGACTGATTAAATTTTGCGATGTGGAATATTTAAAACATAAAATTTTCGTCTGGGAACGCACCCCTTATTTAGCGTAGCCAATCAGGATTAAATATATCTACCGCCTTTTATAAATACACGCCCAACGTAGTTAGCATAACCCTCTAGATTTCGCGCGCGACTTAAATAACCGATTCTGGAAAATTTCAAATGATTACACTACTTCAACTGGCTTTACAAATAGTCTCTGCATCCTCTCAACTTTGACATTTTCGATACCAAGACCCAAATTAACCTTATGTCCGACCGTTATACAATGAAGGCTTAATTAAGAATCAATCTCGCCCCAAACAGGGTCATAAAAACCATCGCAGTCTAGCGATTTAATACGGTACCTATCCTCATAAATCGAATTAATTGTTATCTGCCAACCAATGTGCTCTACCGAAACACATCGACAGAAATTTGCACCCTTACAATGGTCCATGACGTTGCTCTTCCTAGGGAGTGTTTTTTTTTTTTTTAAATAATTTTTTTTTTTTATAATAATAAAGATAAAGATTTACAGATCTGCTGGTTTGTTCCAGCCATTCTCTTCCGTCAAAATCAGGCACAAATTATGCAAATCCTCGTCACAAGGCCAGCCAGTCTTTCCTTTGTATTCTGCCTCACAAATTTCAATATCTATACTGTCTACCTGGAATATTCAGTTCTCGAATCCATACAGGTGGGGCAATGTATATTGCAATACGGGCATGTCGCAAGGTAGCCATGTAGGCCTACTCCAATTTCTCTGAGTGTTCCACACTTCACTTGCACTATCAGGTTCAGCCTGTAAAACTGTCAATTAAATCTTGTGAAATCATTTTCACTACACCGCTTTTTTGTTTCATTTTGAGTGTAGTAAGAAAATTCTGTATTTGACAACAACAACAACAACAACAACAAAATTGTATAAGTAAACGAATATAATTATTTCAATGACAAACATTACTTAAAACTGCACGCATTTGCCGTATTTATAGTCTTTGATAAGACTATTTGCTTCCCGTCTACTCAGACTCACGAAATTATAAAGAAACCATTTCGACTGATTTAACTGTTTCCTTGAAATAATAGGCTATACTACGCGTCATTCCTCCGCCACAATCCTGTAACCAAACTATAAGTCGCGAAAATCCATAACGACACAATACTATCTCGTAATAACTTAAGGGGTAATGTACGGTTCACCTTACCTATACTCTTTATTAACAAAGTAGACATTGCAGTAGTCACTGAGCACTGGATTATGCCCGTGCAGCTTAATTCCTAGACACCATACATTCCGAGTTCACATTTTTTTTCACCTTCCGACAGTAGGTTAACAGCGAACTTTGAAGAAAGACTGAGGCACACAAGGTTCGGGGGAATAGTAATCCTATACAGAAAGTCGCTTTAAGTCACTCCTTTGTCGAGCGCTGGTAACGATAGAGTTTTAGGGGTAGAGGTAAAATGGAACGATAAATGTAAATATTTTGTTTATGGAGCCCTTTTGCCATCAACTAAGTTTTTAGTTGCAAGTTACTCCCAAGCAACAGAAGAATTTCAAGATTTATCTGATATGTTTATCAAGGAGGGCATTATGCCAGTTAAGTTCATTGTTCAGTTCCAAAACCAAGTGCAAGCGCTAGAGGTGCAGTTTTATAAAAGTTCTAGTGCGGAAGGCATTTTAGTGTCAGTTAACAGTCAATCCATATGTACTGGTCCTGCGTTTACCTTTTTCTCAGCCGATGGTACATCTAAATCTCTGATAGACCATATACTATTAAAAAAAGTAAGTTAGTAGTTAAAGCCTATATCATCCTTTGAATATTTCAGATCATCATCCTGTAAAAACAGAGTTAGTCAGGCCAGTTGTAAATAAAATAACGAGGGCGGACGTACATATAATCAAATCCGTAAAATTGGAGAAAACCTCGGCAGAACAGATATGTAGGTATAAGGAAGTAACACACACCAGATTTTGAACGCTGCTATACACGGTGGAACTAGAGACGAATGCCAATGCTGGAATTATTACTCTGGATATGAAAAATATACTACATCGCGCGGCTTCTGAGTTTCTGCCCATAAAGAAGCGTTTTTTTCTCGTATACAAATCCCTTTTGGAAACTAATAAACGTAAAGCGGTTTCGCACGGAAATGCGGCAGAAGCGTAGAGAATGGATTCGAATGGTAGGACACGAGGTTGAGGATATTCGTCATACACGAAATATAAGAAAGCGAAGAAATTGTTATTGAAAGCTAACGAAATTTACGACAGAGAACAATTCAGCGAGCTTGAAAAGGCCGCAGACCTTGATATTTCTACGTTCTATAAGTTTTTACGCAAACAAAGATATAAGCAGCATTGCACTTCTGAAATCGAAGCAAATGGAATAAATGTACGGGACCTCGACTCTCTTCGAGAATTATGGGCAAATCATTTTTATAGGTTGTCACTTCCTGACAATACTTATCCGTATGACGAGAATCATTGTCATATGGTCTTAGCAGCGGTTACAAAATACAGCAAAGAAACATATTCTCACTTTGATAAAATGTATTAATAAAATCTCCACTAAAGAAGAAACCAGCACTGCAATTAGATCTCTCATTAAAGATAAGGCCCGTGGTCATGACTGGATTGTTGCAGAGCACTAACTTTTTACGGACTTTTCAAGCAGTGTATCGTTACTTGAATTTATATACACAAAAGTGTACGAGATCAAGAAGTATCCGAGCCACTTTAAACAGGGCGTGGTTATACCACTCTTTAAAGGTGGAAGGAAGAACAAACTAGACTAGCATAATTATCGCGACTATAGTTCCAGTGTTTCAAAAAGTCCTAGAAAAAATTATATACTGCATATTTTTTATGAACAGATCTCTTTCCCAAACCTACTCCAACAGGGTTTTAGAAACAATTGTGATAGTATAACGAAGGCTTTCTGTATCAAGGAAACTGTAAGTTATCACATGGAGATAGGTACTTCTGTCTATGCTACATTTCTAGATAACGCTAAAGCATTCAATACAGTTTGGCACTGTGAATTGTTGTTTTACAATATGTACAAACTTGGAATCCAGGAAAAGACCTGGTGCATCATGAAAGACTCGTTCGAAGGCGCGACATGTTCTGTTTTATTTGTGGGAAAACAGTCTAAACACTTCGTTAATAAGCAGAGCGTAAGTCAGTTCGCACCTTGTCTGCGTGGTTCATCCTCGTAATGATAGACAATCTGATCAATGAATTCAATCATACATTGCGTGGTCTAAAAATTGTTGATCTTCACATGCCTTGCGTCTTTTTAGCGGACGACATCACTGTAGTCGCTAATTCACGTCGTTCAATGTAACATTTGCTTGACTAAGTTTTTAACTATGCGAAAAAGTGGAAACGTGGATATAACACAGAGAAAAGCTGCACTGTTGTATTCCCTGACAAAAGAATGACTGTTTTCCACGTTTTTCCTTTTTGACAAATCGCAAATCACCGCAGTCAAAAATAAGAAGTATGCCGGCGTACCCCTAAGATACAACTTAAAATCAAACGATGCTATAGAAAAAGCACGTGATAAGGGCAAACATCTGTTACATTTCTTTTATTGTATCAGTATCCGTGACGGCGGAATTAATCCTTTAGCAAGTCGCAAAGTCTTGAAAATAATTATTGTACCTTCTGTCCCGTACGGATGCCAACTATGGTCAGGCATTTCACATTCCCCGATAGAAAAACTCGAGTTCTATCAGAGGTACGCAGCAAGACGTATGCAAGCTTTAAGTACGTATTCACTTACAGAAGCAACTTGCAGTGCTCTAGGACTTTGGTCAATGGAAGCATATATAATAAGGCGAAAGTATCCTGTTTCAACAAACTTTGCACAGGCGAATGGCCTTATAAATGGAAAAGATACTTGCTGTACGTATATGTCAGTATTTAACAAACCCTTTAAATCAGACGGGGTTTTATACCAGACATTGACAGAATAACAAAGAAATATGACATGGGAAGCGTTCTTTTTGACTACGTATTCAGAGTCCAGCCAGAAAACAAAAGGGTTTGGAATCGACACATTAGTTATATGATTCAGAGTCAAGAAGAAACTATCTGGAGAGCAAATCTAGAATTAATGGATGACTTAATTCTCTTCAGAAATATTCATTTAGATTTAAAACCAAGTAACATGTGGTTTCTTATACATAAATTTCCATCGATGTTATGGTCTCTGTCTAAAACAGTGAAACTATCTGTGCTGCCTGTTGTTAAATCTATGTAAATCTGCGGAAAAGAGGTTGACGACAGGTCGAAACATCTTATTCTAGGTTGCGAGAAGCTACTTGCAGAAGGCAATGATTTCTTTGAGCTTTTTATTGACGCTTTAGAGATAAGAGACAGGATTGATTTATTCAGTCATGAAGATGATATTATGATATTATGATAGAGACGCTTCTTGGAAGCAGAGTTGACTGTTTGCCATCTATCGATGATGATGTATGGAATAGGTTAATGCTGTTGATGGCAGGTGGTATAACTTCCTAATACAGTAAAATGCATGCCCTACGTACATCCAACATGTCCTAGCATAGTAGCAATAAAGCAATATTATCGTTTAAGTAACCCAATCTGTGCAAAGGCTGGGTATAAAAAGACCGCACTCTTGTTGTTTAACAACCCACGTAGATATAATGCATATACAGTAATTACTACAACTAAAGATATTGTCACCTCTTTTTTTTCTTTGCTTATTCGGGGCTTGTTCCCTGTTATTTAAAAAAAAGAATTTGGTTGTCTTATTCATTTTATCCTTGTTTACTGCATAACCGATTCGTGTAAATCATCCTTTAATATATATATATCTATATATATATATATATATATATATAT
The DNA here is from genome assembly GCA_029931535.1 of Margaritifera margaritifera. Lineage (NCBI taxonomy): Eukaryota > Metazoa > Mollusca > Bivalvia > Unionida > Margaritiferidae > Margaritifera > Margaritifera margaritifera. The sequence continues at coordinate 3,461,223 of JAQPZY010001629.1, read as the reverse complement.
ATATATATATATATATATATATATATATATAATGACGTACAACGAAAGTTTTCGATTTCTCCTCTAGTCTCCCTTTAATATTACAGGTATATTTGGCCATGAGTCACCTGCAAATTACAAAATATGCATTATTCAAGAAAAGCGTTTTTATTAGAAACTAAACTTCATCGATAATTATTCACATTCATCATGAAGCAAGAAAGACACATACTGCTACCCTCTGTATATATTTTTCTTTTCGTTGTTTTTCTAAATTGTTTAAAAAAAATTAAGTGCGAAAGTTAAGTATAATCTCAAATATATTCCAAAGACACAGTGGCCTAGCGAGGCAAAGTGCCGCCCGGGGCCACCGCCCCCTTCGACCCCCCCCCCCCCCCCCGCTACGCCACTGCAAACACATTTAAACAATCCTTGTTGTTTACTATCAAAAAGGAAATATTCATCGTTTAGCAATAGATACCACGTGTACATATATTATTTTTGGTACCATTACTAGCATCAGGTATATGTTTATACAAAAAAATCCAGTGTTATACTAAGGTAAGTGAAAATAGTTCTGATATATCTAAAGATATATTTTTATGGCCATTCACAATTAGATATTCCATATTGTAAATATGTTTGCTGACGCATCATTCTTCTTCTGGATTGGAATGTTATTCTATGTTATCAGGTATTATCCTCAATCAGATTAACCTGATACTATTCTGTTTAAGAGGAAATAGAGTCAGTCAACCAGTCATGCATATATACATACCTACATACATACACGCAAGCACGCAATCACACATACATGCATGAATATATACAAACATATATACACACATACATGCACACATTTGTCATGTAGTAAGAAAGACACATATTTTTACCATTTGTATAAATTTTCCATTTCGTGGCCTTTACTATCTCGAAGTTAATGTTAATCATGTAACAATATATACCAGATGTACTGACATTCGTTGTATCACTAGCAGCATCATGCTAATGTTTCAAGAAAGTCAGTGCCGTGCTAAACTAAATGATATTTCGTTCCGATATTCCTATAGACATATTTATATGATTGTATGTATTAAGATGTTTAATTTTGTAAATGCGTAAGTTGACGCAGTATTTCTCTTTGATTTTTTCATTTTGATTCTTTGTTGTGTTTCAAGATCTTGTATTATCCTGAATTTTATTAACCTGATGTAATCTCTGTTGAAGAGGAAATAAAGTCATACATACATACATGCAGACATACATACTGAAGGAGAACAGCCATTGATTTGGGGAAAAGAATTTAGTAGTTTTTTAACAAATATAAAGATATATTGTGAACTTTTGGTATTAATGATCAAATATTTAATATAAAAAAAGTAAATTGTTGACATAAACACATACATTCTTTTATATCATAAAATCGAATTCTTTCTATAAAAATCCTGCGAAATGTTTGACATCAAATATTCGATTAAAAATAAAAAAGGTCTTAAATATTAGACACAGACACGGGAGCACTAGGGCGCGAGTTCGAATCTACCCAGACCAGACTGGGTTGACTTTGTCCAAGACACTGTACTCGAATTGCCTCAATATGATCTAACCTATTACGTATTGATGTGACGTTAATTACACAGGCACACAATTAATCAATAAATCAATTACTTCATGTAAATTGTTATCAAACTTTTCATCGTTTCAGATTCATGAATCAGACCCCACCCCCTTTATAAAATGAAAAGGATAATATCCGTCCTTACAAATTTCGCGTTAGTTTAAACTACGTATTTATCTACTCGTCTACTTATTTACTTACTTAGACTACGTCTATTCACCCACTTATTTACATGGAAATTGAAAAAGCTCAATGTTGAGTATGAAGGACTCGGGACCAGAGGGGTGCGCGTTCAAATCCTGCCCAACCTGGCTGGGTCGTCTTTTTGTGCGACACTTTGCTCCAATAACCTCAGTTCGATATAACCTAACATGTGTTGATTTGCACTTGAACACAGTCATTGAATCAATAAACTAATACGTGTAAATTGTGAGGAAACTTGTAATTGTGTCTGATACATGTATCAACCTCCTCCCTCCTTTATACAAAGAGAATGATAATATCTGTCCATAAAAAATTCTCATTAATTTAAGACGTTTGATAGTTTATTATTTGCACGAGACAAACGCTATTTGTATGTGACCTTTGAATACGAATGCCAATTTCTTTGATATCTAGGTTACCGTACATATATAAATGATCTTCCCATATTCGATTTCACCCGTTCTATTAAAGTCCGATTAGATAAGCATTTCATCGTAAATTGATGAGGACGATAAAATGTTCATTGCTCAGAATATCGACATCTTTTTCCTGACAGAAACATGGTTAAAAACATCAGGCGATGAGCCCAAGTGCGCGGATCTAACACCCCCCGATAACTCCATCAAGTCGTTTCCCCGCCACTCCCGCGGAGGTGGAATTGCTGTCATCGCAAAGAACTTCATGATCAACCGTCTTGATCACACTACAACCTTCAATTTCTACCACACATCGTTTGAACTAGTCCAAACCACACTCACACTGGAACAAAGGTCAGTCCATTTTTTCTGCCTCTATCGCCCTCCTCCTAGTAGAAAGAACAAGCTGACTGAATCTCTCTTTTTGGAGCAGTTTCCGAATCTCTTGGAGTATGGAAATTCGATAGGTGGCAACCTGATTATTCTTGGAGATTTCAACTTTCACTTTGACTGTCCTGGAAACCCATACACATCAAAACTCATAGATTCCATTCATGTTTTCAACCTCAAACAATCAGTTTGCCAACCCACCCATAAACATGGTCACATTTTAGACTGGATACTTCATAGACCTGATGATAATATTCTACAGTCCTCCCTGGTGTCCCACGAACTTGCATCAGATCACTTCTGCATTATATGCCATCTTGACGTATCAGTCCCTAACCCCCGACCTTTATTTGCTACTAAGAGAAACCTCCGTATGATAAATAGAACCCAACTAATGCATGACATCCAAGCAATCCTAACAACTTTGTTACCTCCAACAGCAGAACAACTTGATAACTGCATGCGTTCATTGCTTGACAAACATGCCCCAGCAACCAAGTGCAGAGTGTCAATTCAAAAGTGTTCTCCGTGATATAGCAGTGTTAGGGACCAGCTTCGCACTGCTAAAAGAGACCGCGCGTAAGGCTGAGAGGCTTTGGCTTTCCACCAGACTCACTATTCACAAGCAAATCTACGAAGCCGCTAAGAAGAATGTTACAAACATAGTCCATGCAGCGAAATCAGCCCACTACAGTACTAAGATTACTGAAAGTTCCATCTGCAAAGAGCTCTTCGAGATTACTAACAAGCTAATGTGAAGGAACAAATGTACACCACTTCCAACGACCTTCTCTTCAGTCGACCTTCCGAACCAGTTTGCAAATTTCTTCCGTGACAAAGTACAAACCATTAGAGATAAGCTTGACAGCACAATTTCAATTGACTCGTCGTCGCCATACAGTTGCGATACAGAATTTCAGCGGCAACCGTTAGCAGCATTTGAACCTGTCTCTATGGATTTAGTACGTACAATCGTGATAAAGAGTGCCCCAAAGTCATGTGAACTTGATCCAATTCCGACATCACTGCTGTTTGAGTTCTTAGATCCAATATTACCTTCACTAACTGATGTTATTAATTCTTCTCTCTCATCCGGGGAATTCCCATCATTTTTCAAAACTGCCATTGTAAAGCCTCTGCTGAAGAAACCAACATTTGACCATAAGGATTTAAAGAAATACCGCCCAGTTTCAAACCTCCCATTCATGTCAAAAATCTTAGAAAAAGTTGTTCTATCCCAACTTGTATCTCATCTGAATTCTTTTTAGCAATGTACAGTCTGCATATCGCCACAGTACCGAAACTACCCTTCTGAAAGTAGTTAACGACCTTCTCTCTGCTTTGGATAGTGGAAAGATTACAGCCCTCACCCTCCTTGACTTGTCTGCAGCATTTGACACAATAGACCATGATATATTACTTCACCGTCTCCATCATGTATTTGCCATTCACGATACAGCCTTACTATGGTTCAAGTCCTTCTTGGTCAACAGGACACAAATTGTGTCCACAAATGGAAAACACTCCAGCCCAGTTGATCTATGTTTTGGTGTTCCACAGGGTTCTGTTCTTGGATCTGTTCTCTTCATTCTATACACTCAGCCGCTCTCAAGTGTCATAGATCGTCATCCAGTGTCTGACCAATTGTACGCTGATGACACCCAAATTTACAAATCGAGCCACCCAACTGAAGTTGATGCTACCATCCAAGGTGTAGAGAGGTGCATTTCCGATGTGAAATCATGGATGACATGTAACAAGCTGCAGATGAATGATGATAAAACTGAAGCCATTCTGATTACAACACAAAGACTTTCTCATTCACATTCTTTACCTCAAACAATAAATATCAGCAACACCAACATTAAATTCACACAGTCAGTACGAAACATAGGTGTTACTCTAGACAGTACTCTCTCATTGCACCAACATGTCATGAACATATGCAAGGCTTCATATCTTGAGCTGAGACGCATCAGCTCCATTCGCAATTATCTTTCAGTTGATGCCACTAAAACACTTGTGTGTTCTTTAGTACTTTCAAGACTTTACTATTGTAGTCCGAGTTTCCTCTGACCCTTCACACCCCATTTTTGATATTTTGACATTTATGTTGTCAAAATATCAAAAATGGGGTGTGAAGGGTCAGAGGAAACTCGGACTAGGACTATTGTAGCTCAATTCTATCTGGTTCGTCTCAGTATCTACTACAGAAACTTCAAAAAGTTCAAAACACAGCTGCTCGGATCATTCTTAGAGTACCACGAACAGAGCACACCTCCCCCCTGCTCTGTACCCTACACTGGCTACCCATTCGATCCAGAATCAAACACAAAATTTGTTCTCTATGCTACGTTTCATTGACTGCCTCCAGTCCAACATACCTATCTCACCTCACCCATGTGTACACACCAGCAAGATACTTACGCTCCTCTTCCGACACTCATATTCTCATTATTCCCACTATCAAAATGAAGTCATACGGACAATGTTCTTTTGCATAACAGGGCCCAGCAATGTGGAACGAATTGCCCACTGAACTTGGACACAAAGACACAGTGATCTCATTCAAGAGTGCTCTTAAAAATCACCTATTTCGACTGCAAGAATAGACCTAGAGACTTAATAATGTTTCCTTACCTTAACTATTTTCAGCATGTTTTTGTTTTCTAATTTCATGGTGTTTGTTTTTCGTAATCATATCATTATATATGTTTTTTTTAGGTGTTATCTAATGTTGTAAAGCGCTTAGAGCTTCTAAAGATTAGGCGCTATACAAAGTCCTCATTATTATTATTTATTTATTATTGTGCTCATAATGTCACACACACACAGATGCAATTATCATACATCAAATATAGTTAAAATGATAAACTATGTTTCATGGCCCTATAAAATCAAAGCTAATACGCCTAATAAGGTTATTTCCATGACTTCCTTCAAAACTATTGGTTTAGAAAAGCTATTACAAGGTAGTGTAACACCACGAATGACACATGCTTTCATATTAGGTAATGGTTGTGCGAAAGCAGAAAGTAAAACCTATTTTGATTGGTCAATTTGGTAAACACGTCCCATATATGGAAGCAGACCGCCACACCTACGCATCAGCCTGTGTACAACGGACTTAAGCTTCGCACAGTAAACAGGAAATAGCCATTTTGTTACTTACAGGACGAATTTTAGGTAAGTCTCTCTGTTAATTGTCACTGCTTTTGAGCAACTTTATTGTGTTGAACATTGAAATATGTGGATATGGACATGCTGTCAAAGTTTCGCAGCAGCAGTATCATTTTCGCGCCATTGACCATGCCACAACTTTCAGTGAATGAAAACGTGCAGACGGTGCACTTCCTCATTTTGTGAAAGTAACCACGCGCTTTTCTCTGTTAAACGAAAATGTATTCATAAAGTGTAGTACAAAGTGTTTAACTTTATTTGAATTCCAGATATGCAGATTTGTAAAGACTAATGGCATATTTTGTTTCATATCATTTCCTCTCTCAAAACTGTCGCCTATAGTATTTGACATACAGTAGCGGGTCTAGTCCTACAATGTAAGACACCCAAACATCATAAATATCAGGGTGGACGTCTTACATAGCGGGTCATAAGTGAGTAGCCACATAACTTGACGCTGTTGACGTAATATTGATTTAGTTGCAATTTGAAATCATGGTACCAAGGAAATTAAGTAGAAAATTATACAAGTTGTAGTATTTCGTAATTCATTCTTTTGCTTCTATGACAGACTGTAGCCGCATAAATAAAGGCTCGTATAGTTGTCTTGCCTGATCCACTGACTGCCAAATATCGTAGATGACATTGATGAAATCACCTTTAGTTTTAACTTCTGTCTGCCTTTTTGTAAGGTTTGTTTTAATTGTTCTCCATACATTTTCAGTGATGTTTATGTCTGGTGACTGTCGTAGCCAAGGAATAGTCTGAATATTGTTTGTGGCTTTCCATTTAGTTTCTTTCCACGATACATGCACAGGACAGTTGTCATCTTGGAGAATCCCCCCCCCCATTTTGGGATTCTTTGGCAACAGCAGTTCATAAAGTCTGATCCAATATATTTATGTACCTCACAGGCACTCCATTCTGTCAGTAGAAAGGGAAACCAATGATAACACCCTCACCTACTCACAGTTAACGCGAGGTAACTAACTCTCACAATTCACAGTCTGACCCATCGATTACTCGGTTCTAATTTTCCTATACTATTTGTGCATTTAGTCACTCATAACTTGCACCATCGTAAAGAAGACATTCCAAACGTTTCCTCCATGTACCATTTAAGTACTTTAATGATTTTTAATGGCCACCTGCACTCGAAGTTTCTACGTTGCTTTGTGTCCTGTCCACATTATCATTATTAAAGAAGAATGTATGTATTGCAGAAATGACAAGGGAGGAAACTTGTCAGGATGATGTTCCGTGACCCAGTCATGTTCAATTGTTTGTGCCAAAAAGTACACAAATATGGGCAAGACACCACGTTCTTGAAAACTTGCTCAGTATCTCAATATCTGATTTTTAATTTTGTTTGTGTACCTAAAACAGAACAAGGCATTGGGAACAAGTTTTTGGAAAATGGGGACACCTATTTCATTAACTATATGGAGTAGCTTTAGCTCGGTTAGTTGAGTGCTGGACTCATAATCCTAGTCACAGGCATGATACCAGTCTGGTTGGTAGCCTCATTTCATTCAAATTTCCTTGGTGTGATAGAATTAGCCAGTAATGTGTTGAAAGTGCCATGAAAATGCCAACCAGGCAAACTGTAGCTGTAGAAGAACTAAGGCAAAGATTTAGCTGAACGATCAATAAAATAAATATAGATCATCTTGAAACTAATGAAGCAATGGCACATAAGACTATCTTGTATCTGAACAAAGTTTTAAAACATGAATATCTCAATGCATTGTTATTTAAGATATTGTAAAATCAGTATGTAATTTCGTGGTTTTTAAAGAATTTTTAATTTTTCTGTGGACATCATGTAACCGGAGAGATATTGTAGGACCTTACATTTAAGAAAAACACTAACATGATTTAAATGTTTGATACTGATTTTCTGCTACATAAAAGATTAATTCATCTAATGCTTAAAACGGGCCAGTGGCAGCACAAGGGTTCAGGCACCAGGAGGCAATGCTCTTTAGAGGGGTCGCTACTTTGCCACAGAGGACAGTTTTTTTAATGTCATTTGACAACCTCCACCCCCCCCACCCCCATCTTAATATAAGTTTTGTGAAGAATTGCCCCCGTTACACGAAGATGAGGTGAAATGCTGGCACCCAGGGCAATTTCCCGCCCCCACTCACGAAAACATCTTAACAGTTTAAATGATGTAGTGTTAAAAAACAAAATGTCCGTCAGTTTTTAGCTCTACTGGTAATAGACCAAATGAGCTTATGGGATGGGCTGTTATCCATCTGTCCGTTTGCACAAGTCTCTTGTTGCTACTCCTAAACTACTTGGAGGGGATTGCCGTGAAACTTTACATGCACGTTAATCCCATGGTCTAGTTGCTCCTAAATAAAATGGTGCCACTCAAACATTCAGTATGGCCACCACATCAGTCATCTTGAAAATCTTGTTATTGCTACACCTCCTGAGTGGATGGTCATATTAACATGGTGTTTTCACCAAGGGACTTCTTATGATGTATACTTGGTCCTAAATGAAAATGTTGTCGATCTGATGTCTAACTTGACTGCTGCAGTGGCCGTCTTGAAAATCTTGTTATCGCTAGTCCTTCTGAACGAAAAGTAAATGATGAAATCATTGATATTGGAATATTTTAGTGATGAACTCCTTTTCACCTTGTTTTCTTACTGGATGGATACCTTAGTCTGCATGAAAACTTGAAAAGTAGATAAAGAAAACGTTTTATGATATATTAAAACCTGATTAAAAATGTAGTTAACAGAGTTCTGTTTTATCATCTGCATATCTATCCACATGTATTATTTACATACATGGATATCTTTTTTGATAACTTTAATCATCGGCATATGATTTTAAGGTACAAACAAAGATAACAAGAAAAAAGTTCTTTGTATGTAAATAACAATAATGTGATTTCCTTTAAAGTTACATGTACCTTGTCAGGAGTCAATCTAAACTTGAAATTTAGGGAGAAGTTGACTTCTCCTTTTGGACAGAATAGGTAGAAGTGAAAGCTGAACAGGGAGAAGTTGGAGGAAAGCAAGAACCATATTAATAATAATTTACTTCAGTATGGTAATTACAAATAGAAAAAAATACTTTATCAAATGCCACTTTAACCAAAAAAATGTATTATTTTTTATTTTCTAAAAATTCACTAGAAAATGGCAGTTAAAAACATGTCTAAACTATTTTGTAACAACCCCTATAACATACACATGAGAGCACATGCACAGGTATCTTCACACCAGTATTGATCCATTCAGACCACAGTGGTCACTGATGTTATGGATGAGTAACCTGAACTTTACAACTACATGTTTAGGGAGTCAATTCAAAATTAAACTTTAATCTTTTGAACTGTACATTTTTGGAGAAGTTTTGAAAAGCGGAAAAATGAAATTGCATAATTGTTCTAGTGGCAGTTGATGAACTATTTATACCTATAACTACAATGATATAATCTAGTTACTCCCATCAGTTAGAATTAATTACAATGTATAGTTTCTACTGTGCTTAAGTAAAGGACTGACATTTAATAACCTCAAAACCTTGACATTTAATTTCATTGTTGCAGATAAAACATTAAGCTATTCATGGACGATGAACTAAAGCATTAAAGTTGATATATGAATAGACTAGATCCTTCTTTCCATCTGAATCAGCACACTGCCAAGAACAAAACCTAAGAACTGTTTGCAATTTGTAATCTTACTCCAATGATTTAAAATATATGTAACTGTCCTAGAAGTGCATATGAAAACATTTTTAAATCACTGTACAATGTTTAGTGAACATTTAAAAGAAAGACAGAAAGGACCAAAAACAATTGCTTCAGTTCATTCAGGGTATTCAAACTACGATGTGTTTTTGCAAAGTGGACTTGCTTGCATATTGTACAGTGTATTTATCTCAGTGATCGCCGCATACATTTTTGATAGCATCAGGGTAAGTACACGTTACCATCATACAATGTTTTTTAAAAATGCATTTTTGCATCATAAAAGTGAAAAAATTAATATCAACAATATGTGACATATATTTAGATAGTATTCTTTATTTCCCTAAGTTATAATGATTTTTTGTCTAACTCATTTGTCTTTGAATTTAAATAAATGATATCCTTTGTTTCTTCACTTCCCTGTATATTTTTTGGTTGCTGCTATGAAATTAAAGTAGTTTAGGCAAAGTCCTTCTGTTTAATTGTCACAAGGTAATTCAGTATCTTCTGTGTCAACCTGTTCCATAACACACTCATGATTCTGTTTATTGCAGAGAATGACCTTTCACAGTCTGGAAAAAATGGAACATAACATTTATTAATGGATGTTCAAAAAGATACAAAACTACCTTAACCCTAAGTCAATTATTACCAGGGACAACTTCTTAAGAGTCAAGACGGTGATGTGTTTTCAAATAATCATGACAGTATAACTAAGATAATACATGTTCTTTGAGGACAATATATCAACGTGTTTATCATTGTTTAATTTATTCTTTGAATCAATGTCAGAGAGCTAAAAAATTGTTTAAAAAGGCAATTGTTTCCAAGGCCTGCCTAACGGAAATGGGTTCCTTGATGAGCACCAAGAGCTGCTTTAAATTGTGCCACTCCACCTTCACATCAATCATCAAACTTTGCACTCTCATTAAAGTGGTCAGTCAAGATGTGAATGTTGCTAAAAAAATATCATCCTTTAATTTATGATGTAATGTATTCCAATTGCACACTAGTTTTTTATTGTTGGAAAAATATTTCAAATATAAAAATATTTCAAATATAAATGAAGGAATAATCCAACACTCTGTATTTACATGTTCTCAAAACATTGGAAGATAAAATTTGCTTCTTTTCTTCCTTGGATAAAGAGAATTAATAAGGCAGCACCCACTTATGTTAAGGTCTACTTATCAAACTATTTAATTATGTAAATATAAGAACAACTCGTGGATAACATGCAAATTTCATTCCTTGTCACATTTTCAAGAAAGTATCAGAACGACATCAATCACAACTACAGCTACTATAAAAAAAACAAAAATATTATTATAGTGTTGGCGGACCCCCCCCCCCCCCCCCTCTATTTCACATGTTGATAATTAAGTAGATCTGCACCATAATTTAGCAATATGGAAAACTTGCCATATGATCCAGCAAATTCCACCCAAAGATATGAAGTCTTCCATTCAGTGTTCAACTCCATCCTTTGTTTCTTAAGATCTTTCTTTGGGGGAAATGCGCTATCTGAATCGGAATCACCATTGGTGACACCAATCTCTCATCTTCTTAGCCAGGCCAACATTAGGCTAGCAGCTGCTCTGTAATTTTATGTATTTTTGTCAGTGGTGTGTCCATTTTTCAAAAAGAATTTGCTTAACTTGATACCTAATCTGTGTAGCTTTTTTTAGCTGGTTGATCATGTGACTATGTCTGAAAAGACAAAGAACAGATCAAAGGTCATGAACCAGCAATCGGGCAAGCCAGGTACAAAGATTACAGCTAAGTGAGTACTTATCTCGGATTTTCTTAATTAAATACCCAATAAGAGGTAAGAACATGTGTCATTTGAGTAATAGGGCTTTAGAACTTAGATGACAGGATGTTTATTTTACATATCAATTTTATAAGGATAGCGAGGAAACATAAAAGCATAGCGACACAAGAAGATAGGATAGAGGTGGGTTCAAAAGCATAGTGTGCAAAAATGATAGTGTATCAGGACCGCTAGGGTAAAAGGCCCAGGAGAGAACACTATATCAGTATATGTTGCTATTGTCATACATACCATATAGAAGTAAGTTAATGTGAAAGTGCAGAAATCAAGGTCAAATTATTTACAGTCACTAGTTTTAAAAAACACAATTTGACATTGTTTAAATAATAAGTTCAAATCCAGCATACAGTTTGTAAATGAACTATTTTTAGATTCTGGTTGTATGTATATTTGAGCTGCAATATGATGTGTTACAGCTAATTTAGTGGTTATCCTTTGTGTGTTTTAAAGATGTCCGGATGAAATAACTGAGTCCTGGTGAGAAAAGAGTCCATTAATAGGCAGTAAAACATTATAATATATTGACAAAAGAAATATTTGTTAACTATAATTATTATCAGAAGTCCAGATGAAATAACTGGGAGTCCTGGTGAGAAAAGAGAGTCCATTAATGGGCAGTAAAACATTATATTGACAAAAGAAATATTTGTTAACTATAATTATTATTATAGTTTCATTTCAATATATACTTTAGCTTCTACAATGTGAAGATGCTTTCTGTTCATTCAGTTACCTTTGTCATCTATGCACTTTTTATGACCTGTTGTGGAAAATTTACATCCTCAGGATTTACAGTTTCAGAAATCAGAGGAAAGTTTTTTCTTTAGATTTAGCACCAGAATTCCATAAGGAGTTTTCTTGCCATTGATACAACAGGATTCATTTTAGACTGCACCCTTGCGCCAGTGATGCTTGTTTTTCATCTTTGGCACAAGAAAGTCCCCACTATGGCACTCATAAGGTGCATAAATAAGACCCAAGAAATAAAGATGAAAGGTCTTGACAGTAAATTTTAAACTGAATCAAGTGCGGCCCAAGCATACTGAATCATTGTCAGAGAAGCACAAGACAATCAATTTCATTGGCTGAGAGAAACATCCTCATAATTTTGATTACTTAACCATAGTAAAGACCTTCTCAGGGCTGCTCTTTTGGAAGCAGAGACCCTCTTTGGTAAACTAGTTCCTACTGTGGCTTCCCAAAATCTGAAGGATCATCAGCACAGATCTTTTAAAACTGCTCCTGGCACATCACTGTCGGTCAGGAAGCATGGTAATGTGAATCACCCTCAGGGGTCATCCGCAAAGTTCTTGAAACAGATGCAGCTACCATCTAACCTGCAACTTCAGTTAAAGCCTCCTCCTTGATTATCAGGTCCAAGGTGCGGTCACAGAAGAGCCACAAGGAGGAAGTTCTCTCTCTTTCCTTTCCTAAGAAAGGAGGAGTGGGGGCAGCCCAATGGACTCTAGCCATCTCCTTCCGTGCATTCCTTTCTCAAACATCATTTGATTTTGGGGTCAAAAGGCCAAAGGTCATGGTTAAAAGAAGCAAAAATGAACAGAAGTACCTGATATTGCACCATTTATGCATCTTTCATTTTTGGCAGGAGCATGCCCTCACCCCAATGACCACCCTTCCAAACTTACTCACTTATCTGCATAGTTACCTCTTTTTCATGAACAGTCACCCGTTAGGGAAAGCCGTTCTTGCTTTTCTAACCTTTTGTCCATGAAAGGCCAGTCAGGATATATAAAGGGATGTAACCAAAATTCTAATCAAGCGAGGAAGTGATTTTTAACATGTTTACCTCCTTTGATTTGGCTTCACTGCATCTATATAACATTTTAAACAATGCTCAGCAAAGGTACTAGTTAAATTAACCACTGGTTATGGACCAGAAGAGCTTGAGATGGCCTTTTGTCCTGCATCTGTTAGCTCAAGTTTGTTATCACTACTCCTAAACTACCAGGAGGATTGCCATGAAACTTTACAAACTCCTCCATGGTCTTGTTGGCTCAAAATGAAATGGGTGATCCTTGGACATTCAGTTTGGCAGCCATCTTGAAAATCTTGTTATCACTGCTACTCCTGAATGGATAGTGATATAAACATCAGATTTTCACTGAAAGAGTTTTTATGATGTCTTGTTGGTCTCAAATGAAAATGGCACTGATCTGGCATCCAACACAGTGGCCATCTTGAAAATCTTGTTGCTGCTACACATGAACAGATGGACATGCTGACATGGGGCTTTCACTAAAAGACTTCTTATTATGTCTTGTTGGCCCTAATTGAAAATGGTGTCCCTCAGACATTCAATATGTCAGTCATGGCGTCCATCTTAAAAATCTTGCCTCTACTCCAGCTGAACGGCTGGTCATATCAACATGGGGTTTTCACTAAAAGGCATGATGTCTAGTTGGTTATAAATGAAAATGATGCACATCGGACATGCTCTCAGACACTCAGTAAAAAAAATCACTACTCCTCCTGAAAGGATGGTCATATCAACATGGGATTTAACTGAGAGACTTCATATGATATCTAGTAGAGCCTAAATGAAAATGGTACTGATGGGGTTTTCACTAAAAGACTTCTTATAATGTCTAGTTGGTCCTAAATAAAAATGGTGCCGATCTGATGTCCAATATGACCACCACATCAGCCAGCTTGAAAATCTTGTTATCGCTACTACTCTTGAAAAGTCATATTGACATGGGGTTTTCACCAAAAGACTTCTTATGATGTCTAGTTGGCCCTGAAAGAAATTGGTGCTAATCTGAGGTCCAATATGGCATCATTCAATATGGCCAAAATGGGAGCAATCTTGTTATCGCTACTGTTCTTGAATGGAAAGTCATTATTGGCATGATATTTTCACCAGAAGACTTATTATGATGTCTAGTTAGTCTTATATGAAAATGGTGGCAATCTGATGTCTAATATGGCTGCCACAGTTGCCAGCTTGTAAATCTTATCACCACTACTGAATGAATGGTCATATTAGCATGGGTTTTCATTAAAAGACTTGGCACAAATGATGCTGATCCACAATTTAGTATGGATGCTATTACTAAAAATGGATAAAACCTTTGGACCACTTCTCAGAAACTACTCAACTGAATTTGATCACTGTTGACAGGAGTATCTTTTTATGGAGCTCTTAAATGTTTTCCTTTTACAAATGATGCAAATATGCTGTCCAAGATGACTGATGTTACTAAAAATAAAGTAATAACTGACCCCTTATCAATAGTTTTTGATAAACTTGGACAGAAAGAACCCCATATTTTAAGGCATTTAAATTTTATACAAAAAATGCTGATTTGCCATCAGATCATGGCTGAAGATGTTTCCAAAATCTTCAGACAGTTTTTTATAATCAGTCAACAGAATTTTAAGAAATTTTGACAAAGCACACTACTAATTCAGATTTCTTCAGGAACTACTTATTCATTTGGCTTTGAGATGGACATCAGTGAGGTGAGCAATCATGCTTTTTAAACTATATCTGTCAGAGTTTATCAAGATATCATTGTTTCAATTCTTAGTAGTTAACAAAAATAACAGGAAGGAGGAAACAGACTTTTTGTGAACTTCAGCCTATTCTATACATGCACAATTAGACTGTCAGTCTCTTCTTCTTGTGTACATTTTTTTCCCTCATTTTTAGCCCATAAATATGCTCTATTCTCAGAAATCATAGATCATAGATAAATTGAATGGAGTATGAAACTTTGATTTCTTGTTCACTCTTTTGCACTTTCTATAGATTTTCCCAGTATATTGTAGTAGATATCGCAATATGATATCCTGTATTGCAGTATATCACAATGCAAAAATTCTGGCAATATCCAACTCAAATAATGAGGAATTTCATGCTTGGTAAGCAACTTGTTATTTGATTGTGTAGACAGATTAGCCAATATAGTCAGTCAATGCATCAGATGCTTATGGGAGATGATCAGTCTGTTATTTCTAACTCTTGTTTTCATAATAATTGTTTCTTTTCCTGCCATGATAATTTATCCTCCCAAGAATGATGCCATTCATTTTTGGCTTGAAAATTTCTTTTAAAAGCTTATATAGGACCTAATATTTTTGTTACACATTGAGGAAAAAAAGGTAGAAAGAAGGGGAGAAAGAAAGAAAACAAGTGGAATCTGCAGTCGAGTTACATCGTCTCTATGCTCCTTAAAGCTGTATTCACTTGTCTTTTCATACCCACGTGATCTCTTGGACCAGTCTGTGCCACTCATGCACAAACCACTCCCCATCCCCAGTCCAATGGTTGAAGTTTTTGTCTTAATTGGTGTACACAGATTTTGTATGATCTTATCCCTACACACATGGAAGGATAGGATAACACATAAAAGTGGTTGGGACAAAAACAAGCAATACAGGGTCACAGAAAAGTAAACTATTCTGGGATTGTTTATGTAAGAATGGACTCCGCGAAATATTTTTGTCTGTGACAGAGTATGGAAAGTTCAGTATTCTTTGTTCAGGAGATGTGTGAACTCCGTCACACACCTTATCAGGCCATTCAAGAATGGAGATGGGTTTGAGTTGCAGGTTCAATATGTGCAGGTACTGCTTGGTTAGGACTGTGGTGAGATGAAATTTCCTTTTTAGGTAAAAAGATCCAAATGCCATTGTATTGTACTATTTTGAAGGGTCAGAATTCATCTCCTTTAAGGTTATGTACCTATGTATTTGAGCCATATGACTTGATATGAGCACAGCAGAAACTATACATTGAAATTAATTGTAACTGATAGGAATAGCTCAATTATGCTATTGCTGTTGCTAATAGGTACAAATATTAATTAAACTGCCTTAATATTTCAAAGTTATTTTGAAACAACCCCAATAAATGCCTTGACACCAAAGTGGACATGTATTCCAACCATAGTGATCACTGATGCTGTGGGTGAGTAACCTCACCTTTACAACTATGTTTAAGTCAGTTCAGAGATGATTGTGAATGGTTTAGACTGTTAATTTTCAATAAAGTTTTGTAAATTGGAGAAGAAGAAAAAAAATTTCTTGTATCAGTTGATGACATTTTTTTACCCACGTGTCGGTTAGAATTTATTACATGGTATAGTTTCTGTTGTGCTCATTTCAGTTCATGATTCATCTGTTCATGTGGTCAACATGGTGTAATGACCAAAATGGGTACATAAACCTTAAGATCAATTGACCTTTATACAAAACATACATAGAAGGCATAAGTGTAAAATAATATAATTCCATGTATAAATGAAAGTTTTATAGTGTTTACTTGCCTGATGAGATAAAAGCACTGACTAGACTACATTATTTCTCCCATGACAAGACCAGGTGGCAAACCAAATAAAATGGTCAAGAAGTATTGGGTGGCCATGTCAAACAATGATATCCTTGTAAATTGATACATGTATACTAAAATTTTGGGGGAAAATGGGTGGGATGATTATAAAGGATGTGTTTATATTCAGATAAATATGGCATTTTGGTATCAGACTAAAACCACAGTATCAGAACATGTGCATCTCCTTTTTTCTGGTAGATTTATATGGCTCCTTTCTCATGTTAATGGAAAAGAAACTACAAAAAGTTGCACAAATTTGACAAATAAAACCACTCGGGCTCAGTGTGTACTGAAATAAGACAAAATCGGGCACATGGATTACTAGAAAAAGAATGCCGGCACACAGGTGGTGATACTGTGTAAACAAAGTATATTTCAGGTGTTTATATAAAAATAATGTTAAAATTTTTTGCTAACCATGCAAGTTCAGAATTTGGCCATGACTTCAGAAGAACCAAGCTGTGATATATTGTTGGTTTCTACAAATTTATTAAAAAACATCATCTGGAATGTAAGGATGACTTGTCTTCCTGCATCATCAGAAAACCTGATCTCCAGATAATTTTAAAAAATCAGTTTATCATAAAGTGATGGGACAGTGGATGGTTGTTAAAAATGGAGAAAAATGCAAGATATGCTAATTTTTTTTCCACCTGTAGATTAGATCAAAATTCTGTACAATTACACTTAAGACTTGTTTGTTATTTGGTATTTATAATCTGGTTGAAAAATGTGATAGATTTTATTCAAGAAGACTGCCAGTTAACTTGATAGAAAATAAATGTTTGCTTTAATAATAAATTTGGACTCGTGGTTTATAAAAAAAAAAATTCCTAATATATTGCTGTAGCTGTAAATATTTTTTTTTAAAATTAGAACTTAAGTTTGTCAATGCTACTGCTTCAGGTAGACATATTGGTACTTGTGCAGAGAATTATGTCTTTCTGGGAGGTTGTATACATACATATTACATACATATTAATTTATTGCTTTTTTTTTTTTTTTTGGTGCTTTTTTAAATAGCAGCTGCATACAGAACTTCCTCATCCGATAACTAGTATTGTTTGTATATATTTTGGGGAAATTTTGTTTCTTCTAAATATACAAATGCAGATTTGCATGTCTTTTGCAGTCATGAGCACAGTCATGTGTCACTGTCTGTCTGTCTCTCTGATGAATTCAATAATTGTGTATCTTGTATTTTTATTTGATGTTAGACTGTTCTTAAAATCAAAAGTTCTTGATACTGGTATTCTTTTTTTTTGCCAGACTGAGACTGCATGTACACACTCCTTTAGCCCTCACTTTTAATACTTGCCTTTTTTTTTCCCTTCTTGCTTTCTCTCCATTATTCCAGAGATTTAATGGTACATTTGATTTCAGATGTGATTTTAGCATAGTGAACATTCTTTTTTCGATGTATCTCTGTGACCTGCTTTGTGGTTGTCAACAACTGCTCTCTTTCTCTATCTCTGGCATGTAAAGAACAAATATATTTCCAGCTATTCTTAGTATACAATTAATAATATTTTTTTGATCACATGACTTTAATATACCCTTTAAAATTTAATATTTGTAATACAATACAAAGGTTTTTCACTTCAGAAAATAAAAACTATTGGAACAAATGTTCAAATTTGTAAAATGTCAAATTTTGAGGAATAGCAGAAGTTAAATTTATGCAGGACCCCCCCCCCCCCAAACATTGGTAAATTTTTACAGGATTTCAAATATTGTACAGGTTTTACCATATTTAAAATATCACCCCAAAATAGCTGCAGAGTTATTGCCAGAAAGGCAGTCTGAAAAATGTTTGCATGTATGTATATATACATGTATATATATATATACACCAGTAAGTTGTGAGGTTGTATATGATAATGTGCAGGTAAGGTGCACTTGTATGCATTGATGATTCACAATTGTACATGTTTAAGTTCACAGCATGTGTCGGCAGTCCTTCTATGGATTACTTGGTAAACAAACAATGCTATTAAAGCCAGTCACCTCCGTGAAATTTATGTACAAGATCTGTCTCTATCCCATCGAACTTGATTTAGCTACCAGTCATTAGTGTCACATTTTAAGAAGCAGCAATGGAAAGCTGGAGTAATAATAGGGTTTTATTTGCCCACTGCTGTTAATCTTAAATGTTGTAATTGGTACAGGTACATGTATACCTTTCCATTTGTACCTTGTACTGCAATCCACACATTTATTTTCATGAACACTGCATGCAGGTATCAGTGCTACAAGTTCCTATCAAACATGAGTAGCCCTAGGACAACCTACTTGAAAACTTGAGTGGTAATTTTAAATGTTAAGTTGCTATGCCCTAATAATTTGGTCAAATTGGACCCTAAGAGCAGAAAATCCATTGAGTGCAGAATTAATGGTAGATGTGAAAAATTGAAGGTTTTAGCTAAAGCAAAATTAAAGAGTAATTATGTAAAAAAAAAAGCATAAGATCATTTTTAATTGTATACTTAGATCTGTCTGATAGAACTGTCAACAGTCGTCTGCTGCTGCAACCTCTGGCCAGCCATTAATAAAATATAAAAATTGACTATTTTGAGTTCTCGAAACATGATCTCTCTACATTAGTGTCTGTCCTCAAATTCACTGATAAAGTGCCTTAACATTCATTTTCTTGTGATGATAGCTTATATGAATAAAAACCTTAATCATATCTGCATTTATGGAAGTAGTAATTTAAATTCCAACAAAATTTTCTGTATTCATTTCGTTATGCATTTTTCTGGATTCGTACCATTAACTGAGGTTGATTACACAGGTAATGTACTATTAGACAGGTCACTTTAGATAGGTTGTAAGCCAGACTAGTCGTGTGTAAAGACAGCGATTTAATATAGGAATGGGCTGTCTCACAATTGAAAAGGGATTATGCTGTGAATTAAATTTCATCTGCCGAATGTTTTTCAATAGTAAAAGAAGGCACATTGGTCTCCTTCTTATAATGCCCTTCTTTCTGAAAGCTGGCCTTATAAAAGAGGTGACCTGTCATTAAGGGGAAAAAATGGTTAAAATATACTATTATAGTATTAGGCAAGATTGCCTTAAAATGGGTTGGATTCTCTTGAAGTGGCCTATTTGAAGAGTAATCACTGCATATACATGTAATTTGACAGTATTGTCATTTTCTAGTTGCTGCATTATGATTCTGAAGGTCACCAGAGAGCAACCATTTGACCCTTTTCACTTGCCAATTCAGAATTTTTAGTCACAGATGCAACCTTTGTAGTCCCAATTTGGAGCATTGGGTATGCATGTGTATATACAAGTACAGCTGTGTAAGGTGGACCTTCATAGTATAGGCAGGGAACTACAGTTTTAGGTTTCCATTCCCTTGAATGCATAGCACACTGTTGAGCATGGTTTCTGCTGATAAAGCCAAAGGCATCATAACAAGCTATGGGCAAATATTCACTACATTCATTTTTCACCTGTGGCTGCCAGTGATAAGATTTCCTTGTTTCTCATGAAATCCTGCTGGAAAAACTCTGCATATATCAAGTTAACAATGAAAGTTTAAATTGGTTTCAATCCTATTTTGAAGGCAGATAACAACAAGTGTCTATTTTAAATAATCTTTCAGATAACAAACTCATAAACTCAGGTATTCCGCAAGGATCTGTTCTTGGACCATTACTCTTTCTGCTGTACATCAATGATTTACCATATCACATTGAGCTATCCACCACCAATATGTTTGCAGATGACACAACATTATATAACACTGGATCAACTGGCCATGACCTTGGGACTAAATTAAATCAGGATTTGGTTAAAGTAAATAGCTGGTGTGAGCACAAAGGTAGGAAGATAAATGCAGCCAATTCAAAACCCATGATCATAGGTAGAAAGCTGAGAAAGATGACCTCAAAGTACAGTGTGTAATGCTAAAAGGAATAGATATAGAACAGTCTGAAAATGAAAAACTGCTTGGCATTATGATAGACAATATCTTGTGCTGGAAAATGCAAGTTGATAAAGTCGTTAAAAAAGTGAACTCACTGCTTTATCTCTTGAACAGAATAAAATCTTGTCTCAAGCAAGAACAGAGAAAGATATTATACAATGCGTACATCATGCCTCATCTAAAATATTGATGTTCTATCTGGGGTAATAGTGATAAAGAAAATCAAGAAAGACTACTGAAATTTCAAAAAAGAGCAGCTAGAGTTATTCTTGATGCTGATTTAGATACACCATCAACAAATCGTCTGGCTTGGCCAAAGTGGGTATGTGAGAAAGCTTGACACTGACAGTAGCTTCCAGTGGGTCGGTGGTTCTTCCCGGGGGTTTTCCAGGTTCTTCCTCCATCAAATATACTGGCCTCCATGTATAGCCTATCATGTGCTGACAAATAGTGTTAAACCCATAACAACAACGACAACAAATTGTTTTAAAAGTGGCTTCCATTTCAACAGAGAACTCGGCTTCAAAAGGGTTTAATTTGTCAACAAATCCTTGCATGGGCTGGCTTCTGATTATCTTCAGTGTAATTTTAAATTTGTGTACATACGTATGAACTAAGATCCATCTCAAACAACAATTTATATTTACCCCCCCCCCCCCTCTGGCTGCGGACGTCCCCATCTAGCATTATACACTGCTCTATGGTCTGGCAGTGTAATAGCTGCTGCTCTCAAAATACAATGCTCACTGATCTCATCACAACATGTAGCTCAAAACAAAGAAAAAAATAAACAAAGTTCTTTCTTTAAAAAAGTCTTTATTCAGGACATAGAACTAAAGTTGTCATCTCGCAGAAAGCTAAATTCGATAGACTGTCAATGTCTTACTCCACTTCAACAAACGCAGACTGTAGCCAGTCAAATAAGTTGCAAACAACTGGCAGACCATCATCACTGCTTTCAGTTGTGGAAGTTGATGATGCAGTTGACAGAATAGCGCTAACAGATTCAGGCTCCACAGCGCCGACGTCTGCCACTTCAGCTTGTGTGCTCACTGCTGCATGCCTGTGAATACGGGCATGATTGTGTTTCGCAGTCTGAGATGGAAAGTACAGGCCACACTGATTACAAACGTGCTTCTCAAGATCAGCAGTCACCGATGGACAGTAGAAATCAAATGGCATAGGAAGTCGTGTGAAGGCTGCAGATGTAAAAGAGCCAGTCGTTGATAAAGCGATCCAAACGTTCCACTGTTGCTGCCAATTGGTGTATAGGTAATCCCTTTTATCTGTGCTGTAGTGTGGAACAGGTGGAGGTAAAAATCGTCCAGGAAATAGATCATTGTAGTTAGTGCGATGCTGACCACAGCATGATTTACTGTTGCACTTCACAATCTGCAAGCAATACTGTGACTGTTGAATGTGCTGACTTGACCACTCATCTGATTGACTGATGTCCAGTTTTCCTGCATCGCATGATACAAAAGATGCCACCACTTCAAATCCATCAATAACCAGATTTCTGCCAGCACTTCCCCGGCCTTCTGGAAATTGGCCCTTTCCAACTCTACATCACGTCTTGCCATTGCTGTCCAAATGAGATCCATAATGATTGTGAGGCAGGATCAATCCTGATAGGTCGTGTGACAGAGGAGCCATGGGTCGTTCGACGGTGTTGTAGGCAGAGTGCCCTGGTGCATGGCACCTAATGAAAATCGCATCCAGGTTGTTGTAATGGAAGGCTCGATAGGCTGCGGCTAGTGTTTTCGGAAATCGAGGGTTCTCATCCGGACCGCTGTTATGACCACAATCTGCTTCACTGATCCATTAATACACATAACAGGCTGAAAAGCAGGAAGTTGTTTGAGTTCTTCAAAATCAGCAGTGTGTGTCATTGCTGTGCTACTGTCATGCTTTCCACTGCGAATGAAGATAGCAGTCGGCCCTGAATACGATACACCCCCTGGTTTTATAACACATGCAGCATAGACTGATGGGATCAGTTTGTGGCATTCAGCAATAACCCAGTCGTGATCTGGCAGCTGCACACGATACTCCATGTGCATCAGAATGGGCGCCTGCTTATTTGCTGCCGGTAATCCTAGTGGGACACGTGCCTTGTCATCTTAGCTCAAGAAAAAAACACAGTGTTCTCCCATAGCGACAGCCAGATCTTTAAAGTAGCAGATTGTAGCTGCTGCAAAATAAGCATCCACGTGATTGCACCTTTCACTGTTTGCTGCCTTAAGCAGCTTGACAGGCACTGTGGTCGCGTGACGCTTACCTTCAGTCATCGCCGAATTACGTGGAAGTAGACATAGATATGTTCCTGCTCGACTGATGCTGAAGCCATCTTGGACGAGGGCTTCATGCAAGTCATCCAACGTTTTGCAGCTTCTAAGCTTCTCAGATCGTCGCCGCGGATCAGCAGCTGCTCCACATGATACAGTGTCCATGATTGTCTGTAGCAACTGTGATTGGTCATCTTCTAAGTGGGGCCTTCCTACTTTCTGCCGACAGAACTTTTTGAGTCGCTGGCCAATGACTGGATGTTCTTCCGTAACTTCAGTCAGCTTTCTCTTGAAGTCAAGCCTGGAGTTCTGTTTGCGTGCTCGTTCAGCTGCCAGACGTTTTAACTTTTTCTCCAGCTGCACCTTTTTGCTGCCGAGTTCATCAGACTTTGTTTTCATATCAGCTGTCCACAGTCCAGTGTTTTTTACCTGTAGAAACTAGCCATTTGTGCATTGACAGATTCTAACTCATTGCTTGCTGCGTCTTGTGCTGGTGTAGAGCGTTGGTTTTTTTTTCTTCACTAGACATGCTACTGCTGTCGTTTGCGTCTCGGCATCCGTCTCTCTTGCTGTTACGTCGGCAGAAGATGCCTCTTCCACCTCTGACTGAACGTCACTATTTATTATCACCACAGTTGACGGAAGTTCCTGAGATGACGTGGTTAGCGTCGAAGTAGTTGAATCTGATGCTTGGCTTAGACTGGCCTTAGGCATGGCAGCGCGGGCCCACATGCTCATCAGACGACTTTTTCTTTCTGCTGCTCTCGCATGCCAAACTAGAATCAAGTTTTTGACTTCTTCATTTTGTTTACAATTGTTCCACTGCTCCTGTGCATGTTTATGTGCCAGATCTGCCTTCAGATCAGGGTGTGCAGCAATGAAAGCATCCTTAAAGTTGCTCTACAGTTTATAACGTGCATCCATTATTAGCATCGGTAGTATACAGAATATTCTTAAATAATATGTAATATTAGCTGGAAAAATATAGATATTAAAAACTCTATTAAACAGTACGTTGCCTATGTCACTGATTAACACACGTGTGCGGAAGGCAGCTGGAGTCGATGCTTTCAGATGGACTGTGCGTAGCAGCAGTGTAGTGGTGGCTACTGCAGCCAGCCGCCTCCTTCAAGGGAGGCTGGCACTAGCTCTGCAGTCGCATGGTATTGTCTGAATTGAGAGCGTTATACAGGCCGTGGTGCATCTTTTTTGGCTATTTGTATTTCCTTGCTCAGGTCCGCAGGGCCGATATGTGGGCCATGTAATCAACCTCAGGCACTGGGAGCCAGACCTATGTATTAATGCCAACCCATTCATATATATTCTGTGGCACAAATCATACAAATTGAAATTAACAAATAATTTATACTTAGGGATCACCCATAAAGGACATCTGCAAAACATACTGGAATACACGCAGTAGGCCTAAAGCAGCTGTTCAACACAGAATATCATTAAAAAAAATACTAGCTTGCTGACGTCCGCAAGGTCCTTTACACCCCCTCCCCCCTTGTCCGCAGTTGTCCGCATTTGAACAAACCCCCCCCCCTCCCCCCATCTTTGCGGACTTCCTTTATGGATGATCCCTTATCAAGATTTTAATAGCATTGTTGTCTAAAGACACAGCAACTTGTAAAAATTGTGCAACATATACATGTAATTGTAAAAGGCCTCATGGAAGATTGGTCAGTTGACCAAATGAGCTGCTTCTTTCAACAACAAAAAAGTCATTATTAATATTATTATTATTATTATTATTATTATTATTATTATTATTATTATAATATGCATAAACCTACTTGAGCCTAAGTAAACATTTTTGGAAGGTTGACCCAGCATGACCTTGCAGAGTGAGCCAGTGAGATTTTCTTTTCCAAACACAGTCATTTATTGATCAATAAGAGGTCACTGTCGTTGATGTACAAGAGCTAATTTCATTTAGTCATAGATGACATATTTTTGTTTATGTATGTTTATGAGAAATGAGGAAATCTTATCGCAGGTAGCCACGGGTGAAAAGAGAGCATAAAATGGATTTTTGCCTATGGCTTGCAACGATTTGCTAAAGGAGGCATATAAAATTATGATCTTTCCCCATCCCTACACATTTCAGGACCTTTGGCACTATAGTAGTATGACCTAGATTTAATGGGATGGGAACTGGGTCTAGGATCCAGCTAGAAACTAAGTTGGGATTGAGATATCTAGTGTTGGGGGCCCCTTTCTATAACCTACATGTATACCAGCATAAATCCGAGAAGTGGAGGGGTTGCAGACACTACTCCCTATCTAAATCAGAAACTTTACCATGTTGCACCCCTCCTTTGGCCATCACATTCCCCAAACTACCTTGGCTTTTTTTTTCTCACCAAAAACTATGTGGGCTTCAGATACTTTGAAGTGATCACGTCCACCTGTCTTTGTGCTTATACCTCCATTTATGCATCAGTCTGTCTGTATGTATGTCCATAACTTGGTTAACTTTGTAGAGTATTTCTCCCATGATAATAACAGGAAGCCAGGCTAATAAATTTGTCAGAAATTTTGGATCAGTTTATTATGAGACAAAGCCATCCTTAGTAAATATTTTCAAAATTTTTGTAAAAATGGGAGTGCTCTTGTCATTGGGAATCCATCTACTGTATATACTTATATAAAGGTCGCGTCCAACTGCAAACTGCTCAGACCCAGATCTGCCGTTGCATTATGTGCTGTCAGATTTGAGTCTGTACAGTTTGAAAGGAGTAATCAGTAAAAACAAACAACATAGACCCTGATCTGCTGGTGCATTATGCAATTGCAGATCAAGGTCTATGTTGTTTGTATTTGGACTCGACTTGTAAGCAAGTACAGAAAAAATTGTTTATTACGTTCTTGGATAAAAAAATGTCCTCTGTTGTAACATCTGAGTTTAAATTCCCAAGCCAAATTCCTAATTAATATGTATTATAAAGGCTTCGTTATAACGTTCCATTGTTACAATGTTTAATTGGTTATAGTGTTTGATTTGTGTGGTCAGTCTGGGAAAATTAGCTCCATTATAACGTTTTTATCACCTGACGTGCCGAGGCCAGATAAACAATGGCGGTTAGTTCTCAAAAAATCTCAGCGCCTGGTACCAGGGCCCTTCTAATTTCAGAACGGGCCCCTCCAGTATTCTAAGTGAAGTGCCCGTTGGGCTTGTCGAAAAAAAAATTTGCCTGAGAAAACTTCTATCGTGCTGATAAAATGCAGCATTTTATTTTCAAGTTGTTGAATGACTAGTAAATAATTAATATGCATCCCCATGTATGCCCTTTGCCCATATGAAGATCGTCTACTTACCATACTTCTGTTGAAAGCTGTGAACTTTGTGTACAAAGCGAAGTATGTGACCTATTAATGCCTGTGTTCCCTATAATTTGTGCTCATTTGGCTTTAACGTGCATGAGATTCTACCGTTGGTAGGACAAAAATAGTTTTTAAGGTCGTCTACTGCACATACAGTTTTATAGTTGAAATCGTCTGCTTTTGAAAATTAAACGATTTTTTTTACAATTGAAAAAAAAAAGAAAACCGTTATTTTAACGTGTTCTATCCATGTATTGCAGAAACCAGCCAGAACCAGTCTACTGGGTACTGAACTGTTCCCGCAGTCATTGCAACAGGTGCAGTGATGTGCGGCTGAGTAATGGGATTAGGGCTAACATGTGGACACAAGTTGTTAATTGATAACCTTATTGTTGCAATCTGGAGAGTTTAGCCCAAATGTTGGACGTTTTTTGAGGTGTTATAAGTAATAAAGGGATCAAATGTGGTCCATGATGATTTTTGAGTCTTTGATTAAAAATCGGCCATCCTTTGGCAGAAGTGAGATAAAAAGGAAAGACCGATCAAAAAATTATTTTGGCAGAAACACTTGAGTAACTATTTTCAGATTAATACAAAACAGATGATGATTGACAATTTTTTCCCTTCCAGATAAATAAAGGACTACAGTGTAATTTACTTGTCATTAGGTTGTTGAACAAAAATGTTTTCACATAAAAGTGATTTTTATGATTCACAGCTGATACATGTACATGTAAGTTGATACTTTCATCAGATGGTAAAACTTGCTGGTTTATCATGTTTTTTTCTTCATGCAAACATGTATTTATACAAATGTATGTTGTTTCTTGAAAATTGTATTACCAGTACATAAAAGTTCTGATGGGAATCATACCAGTATAAATTGTTTACTACATGTATGTCTAACATCATTGACATGGACATGTACATAAACATTTTGAAAAATAAATTAATTTGGATATTATGTTTCTTGGTTACAATGTTCTAAAATCCCAGTCCCCTCTGAAATGTTGTAAACAATCTTTATTGTATGTACAAACTGAGGGACCATCATCACATTTGGTATGATGTGGATGAGTATATGACAATAAAGAGGGGGGGGGGGTATTGCCATATGAAATCAAACATAGACTAGAGTTTTCATATAAAACATATGTAATTACCAACTTTCACATATAAATGATATGAATGTACATGTATGTATGTGGTGAGATTACAAGTAGTCACACAAGAATATCTTGGCCCAGCAAAGCATCTACCACATACTGCTAACGATTTATCAGTATATTCTCCCACTTATCGAAAAAAACTTATTTGACAGTGATTGACCATCAGCCATTACTAAATCATGTGATTGACTGGTTATGGTGGTGTTTTGTAATACATGTACCAGGTATAATTTTGAGCAAACAAAGATATTTACACAACTGGTCTAAGTAATAGATAGTTAGGGTGAAAATACTGATATGGAAGAATTTGTACCAATGCGAGTTGCAATATGGTTGTGTACAGATGCATATTGATATATCACTATATTGTTACACCACTACAATGAAGATTTCAGATTCTGGATGCAACTCCCAGGGGAGGTTGGAAAGCATGTCTGGAAGAATGAAGGGTTGTTGTTGTTGATCTTGAAACTTGGAGGCCTTGACCACTGGCTTCAGAGATGTCAGATCTGTCATGCCCAACCCCCAAATCCACTTAACTACCTGTACCAATGAAAACACCTAAGGCCCCCAAAAAAATGTGTTTCTGGTTGGCCGACTGTCCCTGTTTCTCATTGCCGACCCAAGCACTTTTTTCATCCATGGTAAACAAGAAAATAATCCAAAAAAAAATTACAAGGTCGAAATTGATTTGTGCATCAAATTATCTAATTGAGCTGGTTTTGGCCAGTACTCTGAAGCGCTTGAAATATTTGATTTATATATAATGTTAAAAAAAAAAGACTACATGCCTACCCTAATTTGAAGACCAGTGCAATAGGAAAAACACATCTTTTTATTTTTGTTTGGCCTTAGGAGGCAAATTGATGCCTTGTTTACATGGTCACAGGTGTTGCTTCAACCCTGTGTATTTTGTAAGGTTCTTGTTCTATCTTAGGAAAATGTATACACTTTAAAACACCTAAAGATGAGGTGCACTGGGTCAGTACTCTCACTATACTCCCATGGAAAGAAATCAACCAGTAGAGTAATAGGTCGATGACATTAAGAAGTTTTAACTGCAATTCAGTATTTATACATGTATCATATGGTTGTTGACAGACACTTTAGTATGTAAGGTAGTGTAATGTATGTAGAGTAACCAGATTTACAATGCACATAGAATTCTAGAGCACTCATCCATAGCAAGATTTTGCCCTGGTGTTGTGAAAGGACTGTTTTTTCTCATTTCATTGACATCTTGTATATAGGTATTACAAAAGGTAAGAACATTACTATATGAACTGGTAACATTTATGATGTATGCCCAAGATCTGCTCTAGAAATGAAAATTGACAATTTAGGGGGGATATTCACCTATCCATTTTAAAAACGGTTTACATTTTCTAAATAGAGGAGGGATTTAATGAAGACATAAAGATAAGGTTTGAAAATATGATCTGCGATTTTAACACGCTTGGTTGATTTTCAGTGCAAAGTTTTAGAAATTAGCATGAATTCCACAATCACGTGTCCTTGATAATGTAAATCACAATTTTAGCAAGCGTCAAATTGTACTGAATTTAGTGAGCAAACTGATTGTTGCAAAAATATGATGGTCACTCGTGTATGATAGAAATGCTGATGCATACACAGATGGACAGTTCGGGATGTTTGTAGCTGGGGCTACATATTTAATAGCCACCATTTCATAAGCACAATGTTATACTAAGGATGTAGTACCAGTTAGTCCACAGATGGAAGTGTGGCTGTTACTGTTGTTGAAAGAAATATTTAGATTAATGTTTTGTTAACAATTTTATTTGAACATCCCTAATCGATGGCTGTGATTAATATTGTGTGCTTGGATCATCCTGTGTGTTGGAATAAAGTGACCGCACTTTATT
Organism: Margaritifera margaritifera; assembly: GCA_029931535.1. Classification (NCBI taxonomy): domain Eukaryota; kingdom Metazoa; phylum Mollusca; class Bivalvia; order Unionida; family Margaritiferidae; genus Margaritifera; species Margaritifera margaritifera. The sequence goes on along the minus strand of JAQPZY010001629.1, from coordinate 3,431,915 downwards.
TTTTTGTTGGTGTTGGCTTTTTTGGTTTGGTTTTAAAGACACTGTTAATGCATTATTGGCTAGATCATGCTTAGGAAATGGGAGAGAAGTGCCTTTCCCAAGGACACACTGAGGCAGCTGGCCTGGGCGGGTATCAAACCTGCAACTAGGCGTGAAACTATGCATCAATACTTTTGCCATATTGATACATGTATCGATCGATACAAGAGATGAAGAATCAATACAAAACAATACTTACCCTATGGAAGTTACTTTAATCTTCAGCAGTCATGAATAAATATGAGTCGATTGCCTTTTTGTTCTTTAAATTTAGAATTTATCTGAGATGGCCATCACAGGCACAGGCATTAATGTTTGTCAGTAAAAAAGAAAAAAAATATTGACAACACCCACTCACCTTCTACAAATTAACACAAGGTGACGTGGTTCAAAATGGCCCCCCCCCCTGCTAATTCCATGCTAATTATTTTATTGCCAGCACATTCAGCCACTGATAATATATATCAACGTAACAGGAAACATTCCAAATTTGTTTGCCATGTATGATTGAAGTACTTGACTGACCATTTAATAACACCTTTTATGTGAAGTTTCTCTGTTGCTTCATATCTTGTCTATATGGATCGAATTTGAAGGCTACACTTTAGGTGTGTCACAGTGAAGTATGTTACATTAAATTCTGATTTGTGATTATTGTTTGTTCCAGTCCAGGGTAAACAATAACCATCAATCAGAACTGACTGTAGCTTATTCACTGCTTGACACACCAGAAGTATTGGCATCCACACTCGATCCAAGTACAGTAGATACAAAGCAACAGAGAAACCTTGTGCTAAAAGGTTATTAGATGATCTGTAAATTACTTAACTCGTACATGGAGAACAAATTTGGAATGTTTCGTTGTACATTGATTTAGATAATAAGTGACTAAACGTGCAGACAGGATAAATAAAATTAGCGCAGAATCGGCAAAGGGGCATATTTCAAACCGTGCAAGTTTGTCACCTTGTGTTAATTTGTTAATTTTGTATAGAAGGGGAGTGGGTATTGTCAGTAGTTTTCCTTTTCACTAACAGAAATGAGTGCCTGTGATCACAGCAGTTGTTTTACATTTGCAGGAAGTACAATGTGATAGGTTTGGTTGTTAGTCATCTCCATTCCCACAACTGGACTTGTTCTAGATAAGATTTTCATTGCACATGGAAATTGCACTATTTCTTCTGTTTTGAAGATAACACCATCATGTCTTCCAAATTTAAGTGAAGGCATGAAATTTATAATAAAATGGTTTTAAAGCATTCATGCAGTGCAAAGCAAAGGATGTGGTTACCAAGACGAGTCCTGAATCCGATCAAATGGAATAGCCTCAAATGGCCTAAATGATTGAATTAAAATCACTGACAAGTAACATATGGTCTATTTGGAAGTATTTTTGTTATCTTGTCAAGGATAAAAATGGCATATGAACAGGTGCTAAATCTATGTCTGTGATCTGCATACTAGAAATACAACCAGTATGCCCACACACATAAAACGGCACAACCCTACCACTGACAGACCTTCTAAAGATGAAAAGACCATCAAGTTGATATGTGTATCAATAATGTATCGTATAGGAGGCAGTGTATTGTGAATCATATAGATATGCAGCACAGGTGTATCATTTCACCCTACATATACCTGCAACCTTTGGATTAAAAGTCTGACGCTTTACCAACAGAGCTACCACGGGTCTCCCGATGTAAGCTTGATACAGAAAACGGGTCAGAATCCTGAAATTGTTTACATCAAGAGTTTTAGACCTTCTAATTCATGGCTCTTTTGATAAATCTCATATTTATGGAGGGGTCATGTGTTAGAAGGATCTAAGACCCACTGTCTTCACTCAGTATGCAATATTTGTATGATTTTGATCCATTTCTGTATGAAATGAAAATTTTGGAGGAATTTAATGAAGAAATAAAGATAGGCCTTGAAAATATGATGCACGAGTTTAGTGCATTCAGTTGATTTTTTTTTTGCATGATTTTTAAAAAAATTAGTGTGAATCCCACAATAGCATCTCATATCACTTGGTTAGGTAGAATAAAAATACGACCACAACATTTATATTCTTGCCCACTGGTAATTCACTAAAATGTTATGTCACTAATATGATGATTTTTGAAAGATGTGCTAAAACTTCATGATACCAAGATATTATGATTTACCATTGCGAGAATTGTGCAGTAAGGAGATAAAACTGAAGACAGGCGGATTGATGTAATTTTGTGGCTTAGAGTGCAGAGATATAACTAAAGCCCTGTTGTGTTGACACTTTTTGAACAGTGTGGAAACTAGATATTATAGTGATCACTTTATTGTTTTATTGCACAAAGCAAGTAATGTACCATACAAGATTTAATTTCACTTTGCCTCAAAACGTTTTTTTAAAAAGTACCTTTTAAGTTACATGAGACAATTTTAAGCATTGAAACATTCTAAGTGTATTGCTTGTCTCGTAATCTTGAGCCATGCATTATGATGATATATTTAATCAATATAAAACTATGCTCTTGGGACAAGTCTCTGATGTTTGAAATGGTAGTAACCTATTGCTGTAGTCCAATCAAGCCGTATAATCGAAGATGCTTGAATTCTTGATCACTAAGTCATTTGATGCATTCTAAAAGGCATGATTAACATCTTGATTAAGACTTTGTCAGGTATTGTAAGTTTGTGTTTTACTCTGTGCACACAATAGACCATTGCATTTAAAAGAATGCAATTAGTTGCAAACCAAGGAGTAAAATACCCAATTTATTAAATTCCTATCTAGAGCTCTGAATGTATATGTGACATTCAGTTATAAATAGGAAAGGAACACTGTGATAGAAAACAAGTTCTATTATAACCTAATCCTTTCACAACCATGTACCTTATTTCAAAGCATTATAACTAATTATGAAAACAGCAGTGTTTTCTCCAGGACGTGCAATTGTGCAACTTTTGCCCCTCAACCAATTTAGTGAATTCCCCCCACCCCTTAAAATGAGCGAACTCAAAAATCAGTTAATTAGCCATGAGCGTAACAAAATCTGTAACATTCATTAACATTAACAAAGCTTGATCTGATCATGTAAGCACTTGATTTCTAAATCAGTCAGCAGAATCAAGCACTTACTAAGGGACTTTCTGCAATTGAGCAGTGAGATAATTTCATTCATTGTCTAGTTATTAAAAGCATTTACCAGCTGCACTTGTCGAGGTTGTACAATGGCGTAATGCAGTTTTTTATATTTGGTGGTAATGTTTGTTACATGCAGTTCTAATGCATATGACATAATGCCATTGTCAAAACACAATCACTGTCACTGTGAACGATAAAGAAGATAAATATCTGGCGTTTTATTTTATTCATTAAAAGTTGTTTATCACAGAGATGTTGATACATAGCATAAGGGGGAATTTCCTCTGTGAAAATCCTGGAGAAATATACCCGCTCAATATATTGCTGACCATAGGATCCATAGAGTATACTGCTTTACAGTGCGACTTCCTTTCAAAGAAGTACAAGATGCATATAATTTTGATGGTGGCTATTCATACGGCAGCCATGTACCAATTTCTTGATAGACTCGTGGCAGCCGTGTACTTACTGTAGCAAAGACTATCTACACATGAACCAAAGAATGCATTACAATTCCGAAATAATCAAAATGATTCTTTCACCATCGAGATGGCCAACTTAGCTGAGGGAGACCCATCTGCTCAGGCCTTTCTGCCCATGATCAGAAAAGTACCATGGAAATCCTACAGTAGCAGCCATTGTGTATACATGTACTTTGTTTACCAAATTGCATCATGTACTCATCACATACCATCATGTACTCGTCACATACCATCATGTACTCATCACATACCATCATGGTTTTCATTACGGGTGACTTGTCTAAGATGACTTTTGGTAACTCTTGACTGAAACATTCCCAATTTTCATTTTTCAAGCATGAACTTGCAAGAGAACTACCTTTCTTTTTACTGAATTTATGCAAATAATTCCATAAAGGTATCAAAATGCTTTCAATTTGGTTCTATTTTGCCAAGTGTACTGTATAGTGCGACTGAGTTCTTGCTGTTTTTATGCAATATTGCTCCATTGAAGTATATCCAAGATGGAATTTTGTACAAAAGCCATGATGTATTCTGATTAGAGGGAGATACCGTGTATTTACTTGAAGATATTATATATATATATATATATATATATATATATAATAATAATACTGAATATTCAGTGATGACATGTATGTTTTTACATGAAGTCCATATGTAGTACTTGGAAGCCATATGAATAGTTTTCGGCAGCTTTGCGAATAGTCTCGGCCTGCAATTTTACTACCACTTAATGAGATTTGATCCAAGACCATACTCGTCTTATAAGAGGAACTGTGTTGTAATGAAGGGCCTTATAACAGGAACCGTGTTGTAATGAAAGGCCTTATAACAGGAACCATGTTGTAATGAAAGGCCTTATAGTGAGGGAAATGCTGTAATTGTTAGGAGTCCGTCAGTTTTCTTTCTTTACTCTGTGATATTTCTGAAACTTATAAGTTTGGATTGATAATTATCTAGACACACCTGTTGCCATAAATCCATTATCTGTATTGGGATATGTCATAAATAAACCTTTATATGGAGAAAGGAAGTTTACTGTAAATGATGATAAATAGATGTACATGTAAACACAATGATTATATCAAGGTAACTTTTTGTCAGATCTGTAATAATGAACCATCTTTCCACTGTGATTCATATTGGCTTGTATCTTTTTTATGCCCTACCATGTAGGTGGAAGGTACTTTTATGCTTGTTTTGTATGCCTTTGTGGCAAAATCTTTACCATGCAGGATTTAATGTAGGCTGTGTTTTTTGCACCAGTGGTGCACAAATAATGATTCATGATCCATTATCATACATGTGACAATAGAGAGATCAGCTTGGGACAGATCAGGAGATTTGTAAATTTGGTCAGGAGTTTTGACTTCAACAGAAGGAGGATTTTCATTGACCCGATTTTAGGCATGCAGATGGACAAAATTCACAACTCAACTATTGAAAATTTCCTTTTTCTATATTAACGTATGCACATCATCTCATCACATCAGCCCATCACAGTAACTTGTTGCCTTTCATACAGTCCTTGTATGTAGCACAAGCATTTTTAGCCTTCTTAGTAGATCATTGTTTGGATTATATTTGTGGCAGTCAAAACTTGTGTGATCTCAACACTTAGAAGATAATGTTATCATTACTGGATCCATGTTTCCTTTAGAGTCTGCTTGAATTTTCCTCTGAATAGAAAATGCCCTTTCAGTGTCTGCATTGTAATGGCAATATTCCTACAACTGTGCCAAGTCCACCAAGAAGTTTAAATTGTTCTTGCCTGTGGGTAGATTTAGGTTGCAGACTGCCTGCCAGAACTGTTCAAGATTGGTGCTATCTTGTTGAATTTGGTAAGTTCTTCTTAAAATTGACTTCACAGGAATGGCAGAATGCATATTCATGTCCCTTTGAACTTGATTCCAACCAGTGAAATTCCTGTTTCCATCCATTATTGAATTTTGTGTGATATTTCGTTTGTTTAGATTTTGACATTTTAGCATTGGGAGATAACACATGTTTAGATATCTCGACAAACTTTAAATACCAAAGCCAAACTAACCTGCTTTGTGCCACTTGAGCTCTTTAGTAATTACTAATCCAACCATTATCCATTAACATCTTCAATCCTTTCTGAATTACTTCTGATCACACATAGTAACATCCATCTCAACAGACATTAAACACCAAAGCAAAACCGACTCTGCTGAAAGAATCCTAGTAATGTTAATTGTTTTATGCTGCTTGAGCTCTTTAGTGATCCAACCATAAACCATTAATGTCTTTAATCCTTTTTGAATTACTACTGATCACACATAGTATAATCCAGTGATTATTCTTAGGTTATTGTCTGTTGATTTAGCAATTAAAGTGTCATGTTCATCAGTTCACAGTCACATGATCACAGGGAGTCTTTATCATATATATACTACATTGAAAGCAAGGTGTGGGGGAAAAAAAGGGAAAAATTTATGTTCCAGAATTGTTTTAATAATAATTGTGAGTGAGTATGCAGGAGATTTCAACGAGGGACAGTAGACACCCCTCATCACATGAGAAAAATCCTCCTTGCTGGGAGGTTCACATGTATGTGTTGTGAAAGATGTGTCCACAATGCTCTATGTCAAAATAATCAAAGTGATACTGTCCGACTGAAATTGTATAAAGAGGCTTCCCTCTTTTCACCCAGTTCACCATCAGAATTGAATAAAAATGAGCTTTTGGAAAGAAATCTGGTAATAAAGTTAGAAGTACACAGATCATGGCTTACTATGACCACTAAAAATGTTGTTAACATCCACATTTCCATATCTGACTCTCTCAGGATAAAAATTATACAATGAAATAGTGGTAATTTAAAAATTATCATACTATAGATAGATACAGTAAAACATTGATTATCCAGTTGCTGATTATCTGGATTATTTATTTGTTCATACAAACAACTACTGTGTTCCCCAGAAGTTTTGTATATGTACATGTGTTTATAAATGAATCTAATTTGCCAAACATGATGCCAGTATAGAATAGAGTACCGGTAACAGAAATAATCTCGTACAATTAAGATTACCATGGAATTATGAATAACTAATTATCTTTTTTAAAGTAAAAAAAAATGTAATTATGAGACAAGGGAGGAAGAGTGGGAGATGCAAAGAGATAGTTTATTCTTACACCTGATTGTTGCAAAGTGAGTACAGTGTACCACTATGACTATACAATCAAGCTTGAATCAAGACTCTATATGGTCAGATCAAAGGCATTCCTTACTCCAAGCCTGCATAATTAACTGTCAATCAACAATCAATGGTGAATTGATGAGTGATAAAAGTTAATCATCTACCTGCACAGGTGTGTATAGAATCCATGTCAGTTGAATTTACATTAATCAAAGCCATTTGACACTAGTGTTCACAAGACCACACAAAATGACCTTCCATCAGACCTATGTTATTATTCCATCATGCCCTTAAACATGTCAGAAATATTAATATTTACTTAATTACTGATACATATGCAGTTAACTGTAAGATTATCAGACCCATTTAATCCATATAATTACATTCAAGGTTCTCTTTTTGGACCAAAATTTGATCATCAGGATGACCAATTATCCATGTCCCCTAATTGGTCTGGATAATTGATGTTTTACTGTATACATGTAGTGATTCTCACTTCCATAGCATTAGGTGTTTGCTTTGTAAAATGGATTCAGGCTGCCATTGAAACCCAGTAAAATAAAATAACAGAACTCATCAGCATTGAGTAATGACAACAGCAGACTGGTTGACACAATGGAACTTCCATAGATGTTTGCTTTGTAAAACAGATCCAGATTGCTACTGAAACCTATTATATACAATTGTAAGCAACAGAACTCGTCAGCATTGAGTAATGAGCGCAGCATACTGGTTGGCACATTAGTAAAGCACATTGAGTAAACTTAATTCAATATAAATTTGGATAAACTGTTGAACATTAGGCCTGGCCATTATTCACAGGCAATCCATCATAAACATCTATGTACCAGGTAATTTTGATGTGAATTCCTAGTGGATAGTTCCTGTCCATTGAATATGGAAAGAGTGTAGATGATATCAAGAAAGATTTTACTCGAATGAAGAAATAGTTTTTTTTATGTTCAATTATTTACATTCATTATTATGAATTGGATAGTGTGGAATTACGAAGAACAAAAAGCATACTTGTTCCTATTTACAAAAACAAAAAAAAACATGAAACGCTGGCTAATCAAAATCCGATCTCTGGCCACTTTAGAATCCTAGTTTCAACCCCGAACTTGTAATCTTTAGCCTCGTGATGCATATTTACTTTTGGTCAGAGAGGTTTGTTTTCCTGAGGAATTTTGGCAAGGTGTTTGCCTTTACCATGTCTTCTACCTAGCTTTTTTCAGCACTGTGTAGCCAGGATTGTGTTGATGTGCTGCTATACATTCATCTTCAATCCTGAAGTCGTCAAAGTAGATTGAGTGGTGGATGTGGTTACATGTACAGTGTAATGCATTCTGAGTTATTTGTGTGGTATTCTAGAAATGCTTAACAGTGACAATTTGCTTTTCCTGCTGTGGTCATGTAACACGACAAAGAAAGCATACCTTACCAGAAGTGAGAAGAAAGTTAACCAATTATTTGAAAAACTACTGATATTATGTGAACCTGAATCAAGTGTTCTCAAAATTGTTAATAATAAAATGCAACTAATTGTTCGAAAACTACTGATATCCTATGAACCTGAATCCAGTGTTCTCAAAATTGTTAATAATAAAATGCAAAATATTCATTAAAACATTGTATAATGATTTGTATGTACATGTATGTATGTATCAATCATTCATCTGTTCTCACTGTGTGGCATTCCAGAGTTGCATTTCCTACTGTATTAATATATAGTTTCTACAATATGTACCCTATTTACCTTCCGTATGTACTAATGACACTTAAATTCTTCCTGTATATACTTGTGCATTAGCCGGGTCCAAATGCAAACAACATAGACCCTGATCTGCCATCGCATAATGCGCTGGCAGATCAGGTTCTATGTTGTTTGTTCTACTGATTAGTCCTTACAAACTGCATAGACCCAGATCTTCCGGCGCATTATGCGATGGCAGATCTGGGTGTATGCAGTTTGCAGTTGGTATCTGATTATATGTGAGTATATATGGTAGGTAGATTGTGTCACAATGACCATAATGTGCCTGTGTACATTGTTGTGCCGAGGTTGCTGAACTTGTCTTAATGACATTTTTGTACTTTTCACCAAGATTCAGTTAGGGGAATTTGTCAATTTTGAGAGAAAAGAGACACTTTAGGGTGTGTAAATATGTCCCCTTGCTTCAAATTAGAAACAATATTTAGTCCATCTTGTGACAATGGATATAAATGTACTTTGTCACAGTATTGGAACCTGTGTGCCTTGATTCTCTTGTTTTCCACTTGATATGTACTACTTTTTTTTCCAGTGTTCATGACAATCTGTAGGGAAAGAAACGGCAAAAGATCACTCAAAATGAACAGGAATAACACAAATCTGGCACACAGTGTACCAAAATAAGACAAAATTATAGGAACACAGATTATTGGTAGGTGTACAGCTTACTGGAAAAATTACACTGGTGCACAGGTTCCATTACTGCAATTGTTGACAGTTAATTACAGAATATAAACAAATGAATACTGGGATACACCAACTCACCAGCAGCCTGTATCAACCATTTTTATTGTGTAATCTTTACATTTTGATAAATGTTGCATTATATTTATAGCTATATGTGCATAACTAAACAAATTGTGGTTACCTCAGTGCAGATATGCAGATCACCTGTATTACTTACTACATCACAGCAACAGGAAAACATCTATGACTTGGCATGCATGCTTTAAGACCTGCATTCACTACCTGAACTTCAGATCTTATGATCAGTTTTTTGTTGTCAGTTTTTGTTTTGTTTTTAAAGATCTAGTTTTAAAAGTTGACCAGTGAACACATAAAGCTGATTATAATCTTTTGTTTTTCCTCAGATGTTTGATAAGCATGAAGTTAAATTGAAAAAAAAATGCCTATTCCCTTAAAAAAAAAAGGGGGGGGTGGAAATAGTTGGGCCACTATTGTCATTTACAACATCATGCATATCAAGTTTAAAAGAAAAGAAATGTTAAATTAAAATTAAAGATTTAATAAGTAACTTGAGACTATTTGTTACAAAGTAACTTGAAAATCTCTTGAAAATTGTATCTACCGGTATATAACAATGCTCAAGATTTCAGTAATGTCGAAAAAATACTGACATAAATCAAAGAATGTCATGGGCATACTAATTAAACATTTAGTTCAATAATGATTGTACTGCTGTCCTTTACATAAAAAACTTTTGTGAGAAAAAATTATAGCCTTTGCACAGTGTTTTTCATGAAGATAGATGTAACTCCACAATTCTTTGGATTTCAGACTTGAGCAATTTTACAATTTTGCAGCACATCAGTAAATTCCACAAATTCTGCAGAAAATAAATTATTAAAAAAACCATGCTTGTCAGTGTTTTATAAAATGTTTCATTTTAAATTTAATATGCATACAAGTACATATTATGGGTTGAATGTATGATTTTAAAAATTCTGCAGTTCAATAAGGTCCACATTAAACATGTCCTGGTTTTCACCTTTCATAACTACGGTATATTAGATGATGGGTTAGATTTTTTGTTGGTTGTAATGACACTTTATTGGCTATATAATGCTGAGGAAATGAGAGCTAAGTGCCTTTACCAAGGACACACTGAGGCAGCAGACTCGGGCTGGCCTGGACAGGTATTGAACCCGCAACAGTTGGATTACAAGTCTGATGCTTTACCAAGTGAGCTACCATGGCTCCAAGATAATGGGTTAGAGTGAATTCCATTGTGGTAAGACCTTATGGGGGAAATTTAGGGGATGTAATCGTGAAATAATCAAGCTAAAGGTGACTTGATTTCCTTATGGGGGAAATTTAAAGGGTGTTATCATCAAAGTTTGAAGGCGAATTGATTTCCTGTTCACATCGCCTACATTTTCCCTACAAGGTGTTACCACAGTGGAGAAGCCATGGTACAACTGATTTATTGCATGACATTATTTTATCACAAGAAATGGGTTTATTTGACAGCCAGACTACCGTTTTACATGATGGAATAGTGCCAGCTGGATCAACCCTGGCAGTATTTCAGCCAGTTCAATATTTAGTATATATGATTGATGAGCCATTTTTCAGTCAGTTCAATATATATGATTGATGAGCCATGTTTTGGACAGTTCATTATATATGATGAGACCCCTTCCACAGAGCTCAGTAATAAACTGCAACCATCAGCAGACATTAGGTAGGTTCATTCACCTTTGCACTGTTTGCTACTCTCTCTCTTTCTCTCTCATTGGTGTCTTGAATGTTCCTGATTCTCATGCTAGGAAAAATATGAAAGCGCTTGAAAAAAGTTTTTTTTTAACCACAATTCCTCATCATTCATAAATTTTACTCGTTCTATACTGACCGGTATGCATCGTTTTGAAGACTTTAAACCTAAACTTCATCTAGGCTTTTGTTTGAATGATTTGGCATGGTCTGTACATTCAGGATTTTCTAATGCTGTACACACTGTATGCGTTTCCAACTTTAATTATGGAAGTTCAATGCTTTGTTCTGAAATGTTTCTTTCCTTAAACCCACAACTAAGGATGATTTTAAGTCTGATAAAGATGAATATATGCGACCGACATGACAAAAATAGCACACTGGACTCTTCATCATATTCTAATTCAGCAAGTCATGCCTATTGAATGTTTCTCTTGGGTTTTGAAGAATCATACTGTGTTTTCTGCAATTTTATTTTCTTAGCTTGTATTTTTAGCCTTTCTTCCATTTTCTTTATATCCCTGCCCACCACAGAAAAACTTTTATAATTATCGACATGCCTACAATTCAAATGATTATAGGCGACATCCACCTATGACATCTCAAGATGAATGCATGTGAAAATCATGTGTAATAATGTCCGATTTATTTATGACTGCTTTTCATTGCAATTTTTACATGATCACTTCTCTTTATTGACCTGTGTCACATGTTTCACTTTTGCATCTCTTTCCTGGCATCCCGGTTACTTTTAGTTTTTTTAAATGTTGCATCATCTATCAAGCTAAATGTAGCCAATCATTTTTGACTGCCCACATGACCATACTCTTATCTCTTTCAAATCTATCATCACCTCATTTATACGTGTATTTTGGACATTACTCTGGCCCCAAATGAAAATGGTGCCAGTCTTACATCCAATATGGGCACTATGGCTGTCATATTGCAAATCTTGTTACCACTCGCGAATATCAGTGATGGTTTCAACAATTGGCAGTTAAAAAGAAGAAACAGTCTTATCTTGGAGTTTTGGAAATTATTTTCAGCCACTGGAGCAGCAGTGCCTTTGAATGATCCTTGTTGAAAGATGCAATTGGTTCCAAACCAGGAGTAAAATACCAAGTTTATTAAATTCTTTCTGGGTGGCTAAGTGGTCTGTGGCACTCGCCTTTATAGATCACTCACATGTCACCTCTGTCTGTGTGGGTTCGAATCTCAGCTCGGCCAACATGGGTATATGATAAAGCTTGCCAGTAGTTTCCCGTTGGTTGATGGTTCTTTCTGGGGTCTTTCCAGGTTCTTCCTACACCAAATATACTGGCTGCCATGTATAACCTATCATGTACTGAAAAATGGTGTTAAACCCAGAAAACCAAACCAAACCAAATTCTTTTTGAGTTCTAAAATAATACCTGCAATTCTGTAAATAATGAATATGGCTTATTTCTTTGAGCTAGTCATTTGATTTAATATCATGTATATGCCCATACAAATTGTTTTGATTCATTTTGCACTTAGACCCTAACCCCATTTGGTGGTTTGAACCAATATGCTTGAAAAAAAAAAACAATGAGGTGTATGTCATTGCTATGCATAGAATGTTGTCACATGATGAAATGAGGGACATTTAATTTTCCTGTTACAGCTTACTGTCAGTTTTATTGACATGTACACAGATTGTGCATCATAAGTAATGGAATGCATTTAATAATAAAGGAACAAGTATTATTCAGTTACTGGCATAGAGATTAGAGAATCAGTTTCAGTACTATATACATGTATATTTATCAAGGTTGTACATATTGTATTACAATTATAGGGGAATAACAGCTCATTATTGTAGTACACAGTAGTATCAGTTTCACTGCCATTTCAGGTATTTCTATGATTGTTAGCCCAGGAAATCTATATAATAAATTTTGTTGACATTTTGAGGTGGTCTTGTCCTTGTATAAAGCCTGCAAAGATTTTAATTTGCTAAATTTTCTTAAAGTTGTCAGATGGTCTTATTACTGAGTTGATAGTAGGAAATTTACAGTATGCACCGTATATACTCACTTGTAAAATCAAGTCCAACTGCAAAATGCACAGACCCAGATTTGCTGTCGCATACTGTGCGGGTAGATCTAGGTCTCTGCAGTTTGTTAGTAGTAATCAGAAGAACAGACAACATAGACCCTGATATGCCAGTGCATTATCCAACAGCAGATCAGGGTCTATGTTGTTTGCAGTTGGACTAAATTCATAAGCAAGTATATATTGTATCATGAAAAGGAGGACACTAAATTGATATTTATCCACTTGCAATAAACTAAAGCAAAGGTAAACAAGTGTTTAGCCTAACCACAGTATGACTAAGTCTAGTGTAATCAGTGACTAAATGTGTATAGGTACACCCAAAGGAAAGTGATTTCATGGTAATGGTAGTTTGACTTGTTTGAAGTCTACATGTAGATACAGCATACAAGAAATGTTATTTGACTTTCGTAGTATGAGTAACATAAAAACACTAACTCTGGCCAAGCTGTTTTTCCTATCGACGTAAAACAAATACTACAGTGTACATGCATGTACCGGTATATATGGACAGGTACATGGAGAGTACATATTTACAATAAAACAATACTGATCATAAACATTACCATGCCAACAGTAACAGCAACTTAAAAGATAACAACATACACGCAGATATGCACTTTTTAAATTTTTTTTAAACGTATATACATGTACTACACTTCACAATAAGCATATGGTACAGAATTCAATGTCAGAAAATAATTGTTACGTCTCCAAAAAATGGCAGTATTTCCAGCAATACATGTAGTCAACAAAACTTAAAGCTGGTGTTTATATCATTTGAAGTCAACAATAGAGAGATAACAGAGATATATCTTTCATTGATCACAAGTAAAATGAATTCAACACTTGAAATTTTCAAGTGAAATGTTCAGGACATTCTCAAGTTTTTATCATGTCCGTGGTGAGGGTGTCACAATGCCAAGCTTCTCAAAAAGTGACTGGTGATTGACATTAAAGTTTCTAAGAAATCATAAAAAGACACATCCAAACTCATAAAAATATCACCAGAACAAAAAAAATCATCATTTTTAACATTATTTGTTACCATGTCTCATAAGTATAATAATAATAATACTTTATTTACAGAGGGTGACTCACTTATTCGATGACAATTCTGCCTTGAGCCCCTCTTAAGAAAAGTACAACAATCTGCATCATATGAAAGATAATAGTAATTACTATTTATTTTAACATTTCTTTAGTATTATAGGTGCTAAATTCTATTATAATCTATTAGTAACACATACATACTCATGATATCTCTTCTTAAATACTGTAATATTTTCTGCAGATTTTACATGCAGTGGAAGCTTGTTCCACAGAACTGTACCAGAGTATTGGAAGCTTTTCTTAAATTGCTCTGTTCCTGGTTTTGGTGGATGAAGGTTTCCATGTGATGTTGTTCTCAACTGGAAATGTGTTAAATAAGACTTGAATAAATCCTGAAGATACTCTGGTGCAGCTCCATGTAGACATTTATATACAAGAACTGCCTTGTGAAAATCAATCCTTTCATATATTGTAAGCCATTTTTGTTCTGTAAACAATGCTTTTGATGAATGATCAATAGATGCATAGAAAATAATGCGTGCTGCCCTTTTCTGAAGTTTATTTTAGTTTCCCCATACAGCTGAAGAATAATCCATTGTTGGAAGAATATATGAATTATAGTATAGAATGTGAGTTTCTGTCGGTAAATATTTCTTGATTCTGCGGAGTAGGGCAATTTTGGATGACTGCTTTACAAAGCTTGTCAATATGGTCATCCCAGTGTAATTTTTATCTACAGACACACCTACAAGCTTTTCATGTTTGACATTTTCTAACTGACAGTTTTTTATTGTAAGAGATAATTCTGGGTTCTCTAACTTGTGTAGTTTTTTTGATGTCCCCAAAATCATTTTGTTTTACCTTCATTAATTACCATCTTATCTTGTTGTGTCAAAAATTTGAACTCTAATAAGGTCCGAGTCTAATCTTGTTTTGATAACTTTTTTGGGTATGAGAACTAGATGTATACAGGGTTGCATCATCTGCAAACAAGTCTATTTGTGGTTTCAATATTTAATGGAAGATCATTGACATAAATAAGAAAAAGGAGAGGGCCTAAAACAGAGCCTTGAAGGAGACCTGAATGAATAGTACAAGTTTGTGAGCTAATATTGCCAATGTTAAATTGTTGAGATCTTTGGTTTAGGTATGATCTAAACCAGCTTATAGAAGAATTGTTAAACCTGTAACAGTTCAACTTTTGCAGCAGAATTTCATGATCAACTAGATCAAAGGCTTTCTTGAAGTCAAGGAAAACAATCCCAGTCAAAGAACCATTATCCATTTCTTGTAGCCAAAGATCTTTTAATTTTGTGAGTTCTGTTTGGAATGAGTGATATTTTCTAAATCCTGATTGTGCCTTATGAAATAGAAAGTTAGTTGAAAAAAATTCATAGACGTGCATAGCTACATGTACTTGCTTTTCAAATAATTTTGATAATAAAAGTAGAATGGATATTGGTCTGTAGTTCCCTGGAACCTCTTTTTTCCTTTCTTAAAGATAGACGTAACCTTTGCACATTTCAAGGTATCTGGAAAGTGACTACTCATTATATTTAGAGTTTATAATATGCCTGATTGACTTTGTTATTACTGGTGGAGCAATTTTAAGAATTTGTGGACCAATACAATCCAGTCCAGAGGATTTATTAATACTCAAATTATTGAGCATATCAAAAACTTCTGCTTCACTAACATTAGCTATTGAGAAATATTTATCATCAGGAATTTTAGCTCATATATAAATGATAGAAGGGTATCAAGCTCAGTTGGGATGCTCATCTGGTTCTGAATACGGTTACTGGAGATGCATGTGAAGAAATTATTGAATATTTCAGCAATATCTTGTACAGATGTTGCCATGTCATCATTTTGCTTAAGTCTAGGGGGAAAACAACTGTTCTTGGATGGGTTCAGCTCTTTCAGATGTTTCCACAATGTCTTGGTATTCTTACTTTCAACAATAGCCTGTTTATAGTATTCTTCTTTTACCTTATCAATCATGTGCTTAGCTTTATTCCTCCATTTTCTATAGTTTTTCAACATGGTATCATAACTGTTATATTCCAAAATGAGAACAAAGTTATGCCAAATCTTTCAGCTCCGTATCATGTTTCATCTTCAGCGGAAATGATGAATCTGTGTTTTCATTCATGTACATGTACAAGTCACCAAATGAAATCATTCAATTTTTCATAACCTTTTTCACAATTATGTAAATTGGTTTGGTGTCAGAATATTACATCTCAGATTCTTATAAAATATTGATAGCAACTGGAAAAAAGGATGGCCTTATATTAATCAAGCTTGTTTATTTTATAATATTTATATATGACTCGTTTACAATAGCTTCATGTCATGTACAAAGCACATGGTTTGGAAGAACAACCATGAGTGGGATGTAGGTATAATATTTTTTACCACTGTTACATCTCTCTAAATAACTGTTTCTGTATCAAATATTGCTAAAGACAGATGGAAATAAGCACTTTTAATATTCAGTAATACCATACCTGTTGTTATTGCATAGCTAGTACATTTCTAGGAGGAAAATACCCTGACCGAATGATGAAAATTTCGTTCTCCCATTAGGGTGAACCAGAAGCTTCCAGAACACTGGGTCACCCCTGCATTAGGACCCCACACAAAATAGGCATGCGCCCTAACATCCTCATTAATTTTTCGGTTGCCATGTTGTAATGTTCAACATTGTTTATGTAAAGAAGATTTAACCACCACTTTATGGGTCAGCAAGTGAATTATCACTTGCCTTGTGTGCTATATTCTTCTTAAATGTTAGGATTATACCCTGATCGACTTTTATCACTGTTTATTTAAGCTCTCTTGAAAGTTGTTTTGGACATTTGTTCTGTACACACGGTGTACGTCATGGCATTTTCATGTGTCCTTTATATTCCCGTTCAGGGAATATATTCTAAAAACAATTTCTAGGCAGCAAAGGGTAGGTATTTTATTTTAATTTCCCTATCCTTGCTTTTTGCAGTCTACGGACTCGCCTGCCAATCATTTAATTCACCTTACCTATATCGTGAATTGTGATAATTTTATACATGGTAAGCAGGTCGCACACTTCTTAACTTCATCTATCGTGCTCCGTTATCAAACAAGGGTGCTTTTTCAATTTTAGGACAGTTTCAGATAGCCTTCATTAAATTTTTTCCTTATTATTAGCAATCATAACCTACTGGTTTTTTGCTAAATTGGTAGTCACTTGCTGTATTTAAGCCAGGTTGACGTGTTTTATTGCTTTTTCTGTCCTGAGGCTTAGCATTGCTTCCTTTTAACATTTGATACTTAGTGAAACACGTATGTAAGGCATCTTGTCGCTGAATAAATTGTATTAGCATAGACTTAGTCAACGCTTTACCTTGTGTATACAAACTTGAAAGTTTTTGTATAACAAACCTTCTTTTCAGCATCCTTTTTTAGGAACAATGTCTAAGCAAGGTGTGGGTAAGTGCGGCCACTGGAAATCCCCCTTGGAACACTCACCCCACTTGTTTATCGCCAGAGGACAGACGGCTGTCCCTTTTGTAGTCTTTGGTCCGACGAGATATGGGATCTCATGGAGAGTCGTATAACCTATCAAGCAAGGAAAAAGGTGTGTTTGTCAGAGTTTTCCAGGTTCTCCTTCTCTGAGTCCCTCGGGTCCCAGAGAAGGATTACCCTAGTCTCCCCAGAGACTCTTAGGTTTATTGGGCCCCCTCCCAAGGGAGGTTATAAATGGGTGGAGAGTGAGTTGTGCCCTCCCAAGAGGGAGGAGCAGCACCGTCCCCATTTCGTGAAGACAGAGAGTGAGTCACGCCCTCCCAAGAGAGAGGAGCAGCACCAGCTCTTTACCGCTAGGACAGAGAGTGAGTCGCGCCCTCTCTTAGGGGAGGAGCAGCAGTATCTCGCATCCAAAAGGGCGAGAGCGAGTCGCACCCACCCATGAAGTGGGAGCAGCACGATATACAGATCCACAGCTTGGTAAGGACTGATTGTTAGTTGCGCCCCACTGTAAGGGGGGAACAGCACCCTTTCAGTCCCAAGGGCTTGTTGTCTGCGACATGAACGAGCCGCCTGACAAGAGGAGTGCTCAGATCCAAGTCTATCAGATATGGGGATGGATCTTCCTACAGATATCAGTGCCCCTATGATACGGAGATAGGGATCTGGCAGAGTCCCCGCCTCACTCCAGACTACTGTTTCATCCCATAGGGGACTGGGATTTGGCTCAAAGATGCCAGATTAGGGTAGTGGAATCAGATCGGCATCCCTCCTTCTTTTGTATCCCTCTAAATCTCTATGTATGCCGGGCCTTCCTCCACAGGGAAGCGATCAGCCCTTTCCCGACATGCAGCCATGGACTTCTGGATCTGGGCCGCATAGTAGTGAGGTCTTACAAGGTTGGGTCTAAAAAGAGGGAGTGGGATAGATCTTCTTCCCCAAAATGCTCTAGGTAGGCCATAGAGTTGCCCTAAACCACCAGTGGAGCCCACTGCTATAAACAGTCCATTAACACCATGGCAGGAGTTGCTGATTCAAGTTGCTCCTACTCCCAAGTCGCTCCCGAAACAGAGACATGGAATCATGTAGTCCTGATTCCCAGGAGAGAGTGCAGGATGAAGATGTCCTTTCTGTCCTCATTGAGGCCAATGAGTTTGACATAGAGCAGGCCATTGTGGTACTACCTCCCTTTGGGTCCCCTGCCCCTTCTCACCCTTCCGTTAAGGAGACTGAGAAGGAGGAATCCTGGTTGTTTGATAAAGCAGTAAATGAGGTTTATGGCCTCTTGCCTAATGATCTGTGTCCCAAACTTTCAGGTTCTGGTGACTCCAAAATTCTCTCCAGTTTGAAGAAACTTTCTGGGGCAAACTCTCAACCAGATCTATTGCTCTTTCCCACTCGGTTACAATCAAGGATCACTCTTTAAGATTTACTAAGGGCCAGGCTTTTGCTAGACAATGTAGGGAGTGGTCTGTCTCCCCCCCCCCCTCCTCTATGTTGCGACCCTTGGTAGCTGCTTCTAACTACAAGGTTCATACTCCTTCCTGGCCCACTAAAACTCCCACTTTGGATGCTGAAGCGACTCATGGGTATTTCTACAGGGACCTGGACTCGCCTTCCAGTGAAATTACTGGAATCCTTAGAACAAATGGCTAGGTCACTAGTAACCATGCCTCGCATGCTGACCTCTTTTTAGCAGCCTCATTCAGGCTGCTGAAGGAAGAATCTCTATCGCCAATGGCTCTCCCATCATTTTGTGGAAGCAGTGGCAAAACCTTCTAGGCATGCATTGTCTTTGTCCGTGGAGCTTCTCCACCTCTGCAGGGATGTTGCTCTGGACACTTCCATGGTTTTACTAGATCAGTAAGAACCTTCTGAGGGCTGCCCCCTCGAGGCAGAGACTCTCTTCAGAGGGCTCATCCCCTCTGTGGCTACTCGGGATTTGAGAGACCATCAAACACCGGTCCCTAACATCCACATCTGGCTCTTTGAAACCAGCCAAGAAGCGAAATCATCCTGACTGCCCTCAGGACCCATTGGCTAAATTCTTTAAAGCCACTGCCCCAGTCAAAGCAACAATCCTAATTCAGAGCTCCCCCTCGGCAGGCAGGCAATAGAAGGGCACATCACAAAGACACAGGAAAGAAGTTCACGGGCAGTTCCCCTTTCCTAAGGACAAGGGTGGACAGCCCTAGGGACTCACTCCCTCTCCTGCAGAGCATACCTCTTTCGTTAGTTCCTGCTGGTGCCAGACTAAACCTATTTTCACAGGATTGGTCAGGCGTAATGGTCGATGTCTGGGTACTTTCTGTCATAAGAGATGGCTACTGACTTCGGTTCCAAGATTCTCTACCTCTGGTAGGGTTTCCTATTTGCTTCCGCCAGTTAAATCCGGTGCACTTAAAGGAAGAGGTTCATTCCCTTCTTCGGAAGGGTGCAGTAGAAAGGGTGTTAAAAGACCTATCTCCGACCTTCTACTTCCTGATTTTCCTAGTTTCCAAGAAAGGGGGAAGTCTCGTCTAATTATCGACCTTTTCTCCCTAAACAGATTTCTGCTGGAGGAACCATTCAAGATGGAGACCACAGCCTCAGTCAGGAATCCCATAAGATCTGGCAATTGGGCAGTCTCCATCGATCTTCAAAATGCGTACCTTCACATCCCTATCTTTCCTTCACACAGGAGGTACCTCCGGTTTTGCTTGAATCGGGAGGTCTTCCAATTTTGAGCTCTGCCATTCGGCCTAGCCTCTGCACACAGAGCTTTTACCAGGGTCATGGGAGTAGTTACAGCCCATTGAAGATCATTAGGTATCCCAATCCTCCAATATTTTGACGATTGGTTGATCCACAATGGCAACCTAGAGTCCCTCAGACTAGACCTGTCTCGCTATTGGTCCATAGTGACCAGGCTGGGTCTTTTACCAAACTTGCAGAAATCAGAGCTCAATCCATCTCAAGATTTTGTCTACATGGGGATGAATTTCCTTACAAGCAGAGGGTTAGTCCATGTCCCTCTGGACAGAGTAGACAAGATCCAGTCCCTGTTGGAGACACTGAGAGTAAAGACTGCGTTGTCAGAGCATCTTTTTCTCTCTCTGCTGGGGACCTTGAACTCTGCAGTGGACCTGGTTCCCCTAGGCAGACTGTTGGTCCATTGTAACCAGGCTGGGTCTTTTACCAAACTTGGAGAAATCAGAGCTCAATCCATGTCAAGATTTTGTCTATGTGGCAATGAATTTAAATTTGTGGTTCAGGGCAACAATGAAATCCACGAAAATTAGTGATACTTCACTAATCCTATTCTCAATATATTATCAAAAGCTTTTTCAAAATCAACAAATAGACAATATAATTTCTATTATGACAATCTCATATATTCTATGAGATTATGTATTGCAAAAAATGTGGTCAGAGGTAGAATAACCTAATCTAAATCCAGCCTGAGATTCGTTTAAAAATGATATATTAGAGTAATAATAATTTAACCTACTGTTGATGATTGAGGTAAAAAGCTTTTCTAGGCAGCTAATTAATGTTATAGGTCTATAATTCCTTGGTTGCTTAGGGTCTTCTTTTTTATATATTGGTTTTATTCCCCGATAGCCCATGCATACAGTTAGATTCAGTACATTTAAGGTATTCATTACATACTGTACTCCATCTAACCCTGGAGTTTTGTTATTCTTTAAATTTTACAGTGCTTTCCGAATTTCATATTCAGTAATTAGATTATCCATAGAAGATGGGATATTAATAACCTCAGTTAAAGTAAGCTCATCAGTTCTATCTATATTTTCCGAGTCTAGATCCTTAAAATATTTCAGAAAATCATTTATTCCAGCTTGTATGGTATAATCAGCTGTGTCTACAGAATTAATGAGATTCCAAAATCCTTTTGGGTTTTTAAAACTAGTATGTCTTATTTTTGTTTTGCACAATCCTTTTAGCTTCGGTAATATCAAAGAGTGGATTTATAGCTTTTATATTCTCTTTTCAAATGATTGAAGTTTCGTTTGTTTTTATTAAAAGAAAAGATTTTTCTTGATATGTAGTATTTCTTTTGGCCATTGTACATTCATTTTTAAACCAGGGTTGACTATTTTTATTCCTTTTGGGAAACTTTTCCCTGTGCTCTCGGCAAATAGATTTTTATAATATTTTCGGCGATTTGATTTATTTCAGTTTTAGTTACTTGATCAGTTCCAGAAATGTTTTTGATCCGTGTCAAAATTTGTCTTGAGTATCTCTAGTTTTAATATTGTCAATCAAAATGTGTTTCTTTTCAGACCCATCTTTTTTCTTGTACAGTGTATTTGGCTTTGGAGTATGTATATTCTCTGAATGTAGTGCTGATACTAAAGGTCAGAGAATATCTCATAAAAAAAGGACAGAAATATAAAATATGAAATTCGGACACTAAAATAAGTGCATAGGGAGTAGCAATCAGGTACTCAACTGTACTTGCGTTTTTACTAGTAAATTTTACGGTATTTTTGTCATCGTCAACTTTTCCATTTGCTATATACAGAGGAGCCTCATTAATCCGGACACCTTCGTTCCCAGTGAACATTTCCGGATTAATGAGTTTTCTGGATAATTGAATCATGCACAATTTTATTTTACGATGTCATCGTACTGTATACATGTACTGTACATGTATTTGCTACCTGTAAATGTACTGTATATGCAATAATGGTTGAAATAAATTAATTAATATGTCTATTGTAGTTCTTCTCTGCTGGCCTGCACTTTGTTCATGTCAGCACTATCCTCATGCAATTTTCGTTTGATGCCCCGCCGATTCTTGAAGCGTTGTAGCCAACCACGAGAATAGGCAAAGTCGGTGATGCCGAGTTGGTCTCAGAGTATCTTTGCCTTGGCAATGAGCATTTCATCGTTGACGGCGTTGTGGTGGGCCGACATGTCTGAGAACCACATGCAGTGATCTCCCCAGAAATTTTTGATAGCATCGGGGTACTCGTGTTTGGGTCATAAAATGTTTTATAAAGCGCGCGTTAACGTCATAAAAGTGAAACAAATTAATATCAATGAAATAAAAAGAAGTGCATATATTTACATAGTATTTTTTATTTACCTAGGATATAACAGTAACAACAGTACATATCTCGTTTATTTCTTAATTTAAATAAATGATATTCGTCTTTTCTTCATTTCACCATATAAACTGACTGCAACATCACAATTAAAGTCTTTTAAGTGTTGTCCTTCAATACTGATTGTCATCAGGTAGTTCAGTACCCTCTGTGACAACCTGTTCCTTAAAACACTCTTAATTCTATTCATTGAGGAGAATGACCTTTCACAATCTGAAAAAAAATGGAACATAAAATTTATTAATGGATGTACAAAAAAAGAGACAAATATACCTGAATCCTAATTAAGTTAATTACCATGGAAAATTCTTCCGGCACAATTTACACAGCATACCTGCAAAATATATATGTAATTACATAGTCTTATTTTCAAGAATTTGATATAGACCGGGTGGAATAAACTTTTGAGGTCATGACTTCACTGAATAATAAGTAAGAATATGGATGAAATTATTTTAGTTATATTTATAAAGGAATACTTTTTATTTATATCTTTTCAAAAGAGGTAAAACTGGAAGATAAAAATTGTTCCGTTTACTACTTGGATAGACAGAAAAGAGAAATTAATAGGGCAGCACTCACTTAAGTTAGCAATATGGAAAACTTACCATCCGATCCAGCAATTTCCACCCAAGGGAATAAAGTCTTCCATTCATTATTAAATCCTGTCCTTCGTTTCTTGATATCATTCTTTTTGAAATCATGCTAGTGCGATCGGAATCAGAATCACTGCCACTATTCGTGACGCTAATTTCTGATTGTCGTAACCAGGCCAACATGGGGCTAGCAGGGCGCTGGGTAATTTTTCGTTTCTTGGAAGGTGGTGTGTTCATTTTTCACAATTTTTAATTTAATCGGTGTAACTGCTTTGGCTGTTAATGAAAACGACTGACATATATATAACACACTACCAGTAGACTCCATTGTTGCTGGCCAATCACGTGACCAGGTGCAGACGAAACCCTCACCAAAGGTCGCGCACGCCAGGTACAATGGATAATGGTTAAGTGAGTGAGCAATTATCCTGGATTATCTTAATAAAATACCCCAGAAGAGGTAAGAATAGGTGTCATTTGAGTGGGGCTTTGAATTGGGTGACAGGATGTTTGTTTAACAGATTAATTTTTTAAGGGTAGTGGGAAACATCAAAGCGTAGCGGCAGGTTCTAAATCGTCGGAGTTTGAAACAATAGCGTAGTGGGCCCGCTACGGTAAAAGGCCCTTGGGAGAACACTGACATGAATACAGCATCATCGACTTGCTGATATTTGGCGTGGCGAGCGCAGGTTAGGTCTGCTGAGTCGGCAGGTATGGACATCCTTTTGTCCTTGTTTTTTATGATGTCTGCAATTGTTGACTTGCCAATGTCTAAGGATGAGTCAGCTATAATATGCTAGCAGATATCTTGAATGGTAGCTTTTGGGTGACCTTCTTTATGCTGGCAAATCTTTTTTATGCTGGCTGATATCTTTCGTCATCTACGCTTGCATTGTGGTGTCACCATAATAATATAAAAAGTACAACGAATACAAACTGATATCTCGCAGTTAAATGCGTTATGGTAAACTAATAAAATGCAGTCATTTTTATAAGTTGTATTTTACAACTGTTATAGCTGCTAATGAGCCGATAATTGACGTCCCCCTTTATTCTGAAATGAAGCCCTATACTGTCCACAGCTTAAGGCAATCAACTTTATTTGTTCAACCATCAACAAACTGTGATTGTTACATACAATTGGTAAACAACAAAGAGACTTAATGACACTTAATTTATTAAGCATATGTTACGTCAAAAAGTGTGGACGATTTGATCCCAGTGTGTTTATTTAATTATTAACACCCCCATTGGCGACTAGCTAAAACAGACATTGTTTATACAATTGCAGGTTACAATACGGTCAAGCTACTTGAAGTTTTTCCACACACATGATCACGTGATCAATTTATAACTTTAACGTGCCACTAGAATTTGACCAGTCAGAGATTGATACATTGACACACCTCCAAATTTGCATAGGTGAATCGGTGTTATCCGACTAACTGTATTTACATATATGATTTTTCAAATTTTCTTATTTTTGGACAGATTATTTCCAGATTATCGAAGCAAGTTTTATAGTAATTTTACATTTTAATAGCAGCAATACATTTACCCATCACTATTATATAGCTTTATTCCTTTTTCGTGTCGAAAAACTCATCCGTTCGATGTGAAAACATTCTCCCACTTAAAGTGGAGAATTTGTCAACAAGCCACGTCACGCCCGTGCATCTCTCTGCGCCTGCGCGAACATTCATCTTTTTCATGGACGCCATACCTGGTGGTTGTGTCGCAAAAACGTAACCTGAGGAAATTGTCTGCTGCGGTTTTTCAACTCCATTTCGGACTTCTCTCCTTCTAAATTCATCTGTGTTACAGTTGTCCGTCTCGGCTATATGTGTTTTATGCCGCTATTCGTCAGTGTTTAGTTCTAGGAAGAGTTTTTCTAGTTCTCCACGTGTACTCTACCCTTAGAGGGGTTAGGGTAAACAATATATCTTGTTTCTTTTCAGGTACACGGTAAGTCGTCTATGTCATTACAACGCGACATAGAACAACTGTGATAGCGCCGCAATTAACAGGCGCATAATTTTTACAGAATTAATATTTCATTTATATATTATTCTCCTACTATTTCAATTGTTTCTTTATTATCTACGCGTGTCGCGTCGCATGCTTTTCTTGTATTTTCCTGAGAACAATAAAGCTTGTCAAGTGAACTAGCTTCTAATATCTCTTGGGAAGAACATATATATGTATATTGTTTACCTGTAGCAAACTAACCACTGTGGTGCAGATAGCCCGCAAAGTATATGGTGAACGGGTATGTATAGAGTACGCGACGTACCAAAAAAAGGTGAGTTTTCTACGTGTAGATTTTAAAGGTGAGTTTACACGTTGTTATTATTATTGGTTGATACTTCAATAATAATTATTTCAGATAATATTTATTTCAGATAAAAAGAAACAATGCCAGCAAATCAGTCTGTAGGCAAGTGTGGCCATAAGAAGGCCCCATGGGATACACACTCAGACTGTCTTACCTGTTCCAAGTGTAAGCGGAACAGTCGCTGCAATATCTGTACAAATTGGACCAATGAAACCTGGAATCTTGCTGATTCCAGGCGTACTTATAGAGGGCGGAAAAAAATAGTTAAATCCCCCTCATCGTCTGATTTCTCTGGATTTTCTTTTACAGGTACTCAGACTAAGGCAACATACAGCAAGAAGGCCACTCTAGTTCACAAGAACATTCCGGGGCCCCAAGAGCCTGCACCAGCCTCCCCGGACATAGTTGAGGTCCCTCCTGTAGGGGCCAGTGAACGCTCCAAGAGTAAATCGCATCTCCCGGGAAGGGAGAAGACGAAAAAGAGCAGTAGTGTGTTACTTCCTTCCACCAGGAAGGAAGTGTACCACTTCAAACATTCCCAAAGTAGCGTGTCGCACCCTCTCGAGGAGGGGCTACACCGCACCTTGGGTAGTAATGAAGACAGACGGACATCTGAGATGTCCGGTGACCGGTCCGGTCAGTGTCGGGTGGCCGGTCAATGTCTTCTGACCGGTCACTGACCGGTCACCGGTCATTGGTCAATGTCTTCTGACCGGTCACGGTCCGGTCGGTGTCGGGTGACCGGTCCGGTCACCGGTCAATGTCGGGTGACCGGTCGCCGGTCACCGGGTACCCGGTACCGGTCACCGGTCTTTGGTTGGTCACCGGTCACATCGTTCCGGTGACCGGTCATCCAATACCGGTCACCGGTCATAGGCCACCGGTCTTCTCGTACCGGTCACCGACGTCACACTGATCAACAATCAGAGGCCTCGTCGTACGGAAGGTCGCAGACCAGGGAAGGGGATCGGATCGGTATCCCCCCCTTCCCTATTATACCAATGAATCCATACAGGATGTGGGGACCAACATCTCATAATAATTGGCCCCTTATGCCCCCTTGTGCTACTGGACCCTGGACTCTGAGTAGAAACGATGTTGCGGCTCGTGCTCCGCCATCGCCTCCTCGCCAGGTAGCATCCACTAGTAGATCCCGATGCCTAGCATCATCCGCGAAAGGCAAGCGGTCTCGTCTTTCTCCTGAAAGATCTAGAACACCTAGAGCCCCTACTCAGCAAGTACGGGAAATGGCGCATAGTGCGCCTCTGTTACCTTCTCCAAAGGACATTGTGTCGCCCGGCCACCCTCCTGCTCGGAGTGTTCTAGATGATGATGCTGTATCTATCATCGATCTATCATCGTCGATTCCAACGAGTACGAACTGGAAGCAACTAGACCCAGCTTCCCTCAACCAGAGGAAGCGGAAGAGATATGGTCTTTTGATAAGGCAGTAAATGAAGTTTACCGCCTACTACCTACGGATTTGTGCCCGAAACCGTCTGGTTCACAGTCCAAGAAGATCCTCTCCAGTTTGGAAAAGATCTCTGGGGCTCAACCACAATCAGATCTTCTGCTCCTTCCGCATTCCTCTACAATTGAGGAAATATCACAGAGGTTCTCCTCAGGCCAGGACATCGCTAGACGGCGCAAAGGGTGGGCTGTCCCAGCCTCTACTTTAAGACCTATGGTCTCTGCCTCTAGTTACCGGGTACATTCCCCGAAGTGGCCTGTTAAACCTCCTCAATTGGATGCAGATGCATCTCAAGTCGGCTTGACAACGGGAACCTGGGCACGCCTTCCTATTAAGACGATCGAAGCCATTGAGCAGAAGGTCCGTCTTCTGACCACCATAGCTTCTCATGCGGACCTCTTCTCAGCTACGTCGTTTAGTATGCTGAGGGAGGCCTCTCTGAATCCAGCCGCATTACAGCGTGTGCTGGAAGCTGTTGCCAAGACATCTCGGCATTCACTCGCTATTGCAATGGCCCTTTCAGCGGAACTCCTACACATCCGTCGTGATGTTGCACTGGACTCCTCGAGGGTCTTACTTAGCCACAGTAAAGACCTTCTAAGGGCTGGTCCTTTGGAAGCTGAGAGTCTCTTCGGAGGTCTCATTCCCACTGTGGCCTCACAAGATTTGAAGGACCATCAACACAGGTCCTTCACAACTGCACCTGGCCCATCGCAATCGGCCAGGAAGCGTACTAATGTGCATCGACCTCAGGGGCCACCTGCTAAATTCTTTAAGCAGGTACAGCCCCAATATAGTGCACAACCTCAATATAGTGCACAACCTCAAGTGAGACCTCCTCGTCAGTCAGGTCCTAGGCGTGGACCTAGACGCCGAGGAGCCCCTAGGAAGAAGTTCTACAACCCACCTTCCTTTCCCAAGGAAGGAGGGGGGGGGGACGGCCCTAGGGACTCGCACCCTCTCCTGCCATCCATTCCTCTCCCAAACATCCCCGTAGGGGCTCGCCTAGGCCTCTTTTCAGAGGCTTGGGCAAGTATCACGGACGATGGGTGGATCCTTTCTCTTGTAAGCGAGGGTTACCGTATTCAGTTTCAGGAACAACCTCCACTATCAAGGACCCCCGTATTCTTTCATCAGTCCAATCTGGTGAAACTAAGGGAAGAGGTAAATACCCTTTTACAAAAAGGGGCAGTCGAGAGGGTCCTGAACGATCAGTCCCCTGCATTCTACTCCCGAATCTTCCTGGTCACCAAGAAAAGTGGGAAATTTCGCCTTATTATCGATCTCTCCCCCTTAAACCGTTTTCTTTTGGAGGAACATTTCAAGATGGAAACCACCTCCTCAATCCGAAATGCGATGCGGCCATCGGATTGGGCGGTCTCCATCGACCTTCAAGATGCATATCTTCACATTCCGATTTTTCCACCTCATCGGAAATATCTCCGGTTTTGCTTGGACCAGGAAGTTTTTCAATTCCGGGTTCTGCCGTTCGGAATAGCTTCCGCACCCAGAGTTTTCACCCGAGTTATGGGAGTAATAGCGTCTTATCTACGAGTACGGGGAACCCCGATCCTCCAATACTTCGACGACTGGTTAATCCACAACGTTCAGGTTCAGTCCCTCCATCAGGATCTGTTCCGTTGTTGGTCCACAGTAACTCGATTGGGTCTTTTACCCAACCTCGAGAAGTCAGAACTGATTCCATCCCAAGACTTCGTTTATGTAGGAATCAACTTCCTCACAAACCAGAACTTAGTCCGGGTTCCCGGAGAGCGTATAGATCGAATCCTGGCACTCTTAGAGACACTACGAGTAAAAACCGTGTTGTCTGCTCGCCTTTACCTATCCCTACTGGGAACCTTGAACGCCGCTGCAGATCTGGTTCCCTTAGGACGGCTCCATATGCGCCCTCTACAGTTTCTCCTACTCGCAAGGTGGAAACCACACAAGGATTCTCTATCAGCTCTGATTCCTCTAGGACCAGATTTCCATCATCATCTGCGATGGTGGATGAATCAAGACAGATTCCTAGCTGGGGTCCCCATGCACGCTCCGGATCCCCACTCCTACCTGTTCGCCGACGCGTCAGATTCCGGTTGGGGTGCTCATCTAGAGCCGGAGGGGATAACTCTTCAGGGCCTTTGGACCCTACACAAGTCGTCCCTCCACATAAACAACCTAGAAATGAAGGCTGTCTTTCTAGCGTTACAAGGGTGCGTCGACAGGGTAAGGGGTCGTTGTGTCATGGTCTCCTCCGACAACACGTCTGTCGTAGCGTATCTCCGACGTCAAGGAGGCACACATGCCCCTTTTCTTTGCGTGGAGGTCTGGAACCTCCTCCGCTGGGCTACCTCGGAGAACATCTCCCTCCGAGTTCGCCACATCCCAGGGAAAAAGAACATCTTAGCGGACAGTCTGTCCAGGTCAGGCAAATCAGTTCTCACAGAATGGACTCTTCACCGCGAAGTGACAGAGTCCCTTTTCTCACTATGGGGAAGGCCCCTCGTGGACTTGTTTGCGACCAGGCTCAACAACAGACTCCCCTTTTACGTCTCCCCAGTACCGGACCAGAGAGCGTGGGCAGTGGACGCGTTCAGCTTCCAGTGGGATCGTCTGTTCGCATACGCCTTCCCACCGTTCCAATTGCTTCCCCAAGTTCTGCAAAAAGTAAGAACTTCCACTGCCCGGATCATTCTCATAGCTCCGTTATGGCCCCAACGATCGTGGTTCAACGATCTTCTAGATCTATTGATAGATCAACCCAGATCTCTCGCTCACCGGAGGGATCTTCTGTCACAACACAGAGGCTCCCTCCTACACAACAGCCCACACATTCTCCACCTTCACGCTTGGTTCATCTCAAGCGATCTATCCGCCAGAACAAGTTTTCGGGCCGGGTTGCCAGTTGCATCATTCAGGCCAGGAGAGCTTCTACATCCAAGGTCTATGATGCCAGGTGGAGAATCTTTTGTGATTGGTGCAGTAGGAAACGTGTTGATCCCAGCTGTTCCTCTATAAGTGCCATTGCTGATTTCCTTTTGTTCCTTTTCGAGAACAAAAGATGTTCAGTATCTACTATCAAGGGCTATAGAGCCGCCATTTCTAACACACTTAAATTCTCTCAGGGCTCGGAGATTGGTTCAGATCCACACCTTGCCGATCTCATTAAGTATTTTGAGCTACAGAGACCTGTCACTCGCTCTCTGACGCCTAGATGGAATCTATCATGTGTTTTATGGTCCTTAACAAAAAAAACCCTATGAACCATTGAGTGAGGCATCCTTTCAGGATCTCACACTCAAGACGGTATTTTTACTCGCTTTGGCGTCTGCGAGAAGACGTAGCGAGATTCATGCATTGTCGGTGGACACTGGCTGTCTCCGTTTTAATGGCAATTTTGAATCCGTTTCCCTCCTTTGTCAGCCAGGATTTTTAGCCAAAAATCAATTACCTGCGGTAGCTCCATCACCTATAGAGATCCCCAGTCTTAGTCAAATCTGTGCTGGGGATGATCAAGATAGGCTCTTATGCCCAGTTAGGGCACTGCGTTTCTATCTAAATGCTTCAAAAGTGAAAAGAAAGGGCAGGAAACGTCTTTTCCTTCCTCTTAAGGGCTCCGTTGATATTTCGGCCTCCACGATTTCAAGGTGGATTGTCACCACAATTAAAAGAGCTTACCAGTCCCTTACTGATAGAGACCTTTCCTTTATGAAACTAAAAGCCCATGAGGTTCGAGCCGTTGCTGCCTCATGGGCCTATCTAAATCACTCTTCTCTGGAGGACGTCATAAAGGCAGCATTTTGGCGATCCCATACTACCTTTTCGCCCTTCTACCTCCGCTCATTAGCACATCAAAGCGCAGGCATATTTTCTCTGGGTCCCATAGTTGCGGCACAACATGTGGCCCAGAAGGACTCCAGCAAATAGTAAAGTGGACATCTCCCCTCAAATGGTGAGTAGTTTACATTTTTCCTCTGTTTTTGATCAGTTTAACATCAGCCTACCCACCTAACTGACAAATTCAGCTATATAATAGTGATGGGTAAATGTATTGCTGCTATTAAAATGTAGTTTTTTGGGGGGTAAAACTAATTTTAATTATGCAATACTTACCCATCACTATTATCAAATGCCCTCCTCCCACCCCGCTCTGATGCCCTGGCATAATTTCGTCTATGAAAAAGATGAATGTTCGCGCAGGCGCAGAGAGATGCACGGGCGTGACGTGGCTTGTTGACAAATTCTCCACTTTAAGTGGGAGAATGTTTTCACATCGAACGGACGAGTTTTTCGACACGAAAAAGGAATAAAGCTATATAATAGTGATGGGTAAGTATTGCATAATTAAAATTAGTTTTACCCCCCAAAAAACTACATTTTGGTCTCCGATTTTGATTTCCGGATCCGAAACGCGGATTTCTTGATTAACAGAGCAAATTAATGTTTAGGAAATCTATTCCGGTTGAACTCTGTCCGGATAGCGAGGTTTCCGGATAAACGGAGTCCAGATTAACGAGGCTCCTCTGTACATGTACATATCATTTGATTTGCAATAGTCAATCAATTTATACCCATAATTGTTCTTTTTATCATCATGTTATTTCTTTGTGAAGGTATGCCAGCAGTTATGAGTTTATTGGTATTATTACGACTCTGAAATACATCTTCGTTACTGTACATGTACATGTATGTAACTAATGATCACTATCACTAAGTAACAAATACTCTTGCAGATTCATTGTTCTTGCTTTAAAATCGCGAATGAAGTATACATATTTTGTAACATTAAACATATCAGACATTTCATTTTCTATTTGATCAAAAGCATCATTTGAGGTGTAAGGTGATCCCTCGGGTGGAATGTAAATGACACCAAATATAATATAAAAAAAATATTTTCTAGTCTTGGCCAGTACACAGAATCACAGCTATTTTCAATCTCTTATATATACTTTTTTTTTTTTAGCTCTTTCCTGAAGCAGAATGCAATCTCACCAGATGGAATGTTGGCCTCTGAAAGTTGATTTTTAGTGTACAAAGAATGATTCTGTAAATTGATGTAACCTAACACGGTTAGTTTTGTTTATGCTAGTCCTAACAAATCAAAGTGATTACTCCGGACATGGACTTCTGGGAAAATTAGTTTATCCTTTAAATCACAAATATTTATAAACTCTGTTTTAAATACATGCTTCGCTTCATGGTTTTCATCTGAAATTGGCGATATATCATTCCATTGTCAAGATCAGTAGGAAGAGTATTTGTGCAATCGGAGACGGTTGTAACAGTCCTTGGAAAAGTTTTTTTGTTGTTGTTGGTGTCCCCAGTGACCTCCCTAAGCGTCAGTATTGTGAACATCAATTATAGCTTCAGTGGTTGGATCCTGATTTACTGGTGCAGAAAACCTGTTGACACTCATGAATGAAAGTGTGTATGTTGGCGAGACATGAGCACAAAGCTTTCTGTGCGGTTTGGTCTTGATCACTTTTAGGTCACACTGTCTGGGTCGAGTTTGGGGGTCACTATGGGAGTCCTTAAACACTTGAGATGTACTGAGATGGTTCCGGGAATGTTGAACACATTCATCAATATTAGTATTCGATGTCATTATGTAATTAATGTAAAGTTTTTCTCTCACAAGCTTAGCCCTGTTGTTAAGATTCCTTTTAGCTTTGCGAAACATGGGTAATAATGCTCTCCTTCTTTCATTAATTTCTTGTGTATATTGT
This sequence comes from Margaritifera margaritifera, assembly GCA_029931535.1. Classification (NCBI taxonomy): domain Eukaryota; kingdom Metazoa; phylum Mollusca; class Bivalvia; order Unionida; family Margaritiferidae; genus Margaritifera; species Margaritifera margaritifera. The sequence continues at coordinate 3,398,985 of JAQPZY010001629.1, read as the reverse complement.
TCTTTTATGCCAAAACCTTTTTTCAAACATTGTTCTTTTGGGGTGAGTTCCTATCAATTCCATGTCTTTAAACCATGAGAACATCATTACATTGTGCCTGGGTATATGCATATGTGTACATATTTCTGTATTTGGTTTTAATGGGGGGGGGGGGAGGTATTTTTGTTTACTAATAAACAAGTGAACAAAGTTTGCTGACTCGGGGGGAAGGGGTTAAGTGCATTTAACTTATATTCAGATGATGTAAGTGGGGTACATAAAACATAGCATGTGGTATTTTTTTAATTTTTTCCTCTGATATATGCAAATAAATGATACATTAATGTAAGGTAAAGAAAAAATGCGCTTAATGTCTGTGATGATTATTGCATCCATTTTCAATTTGTATGTTTTTGAATGTGAAGAAAATCACAATCAAAATTGGTAAATGAAACCTTGATATATCGCTTGTTTTATCGTCTAAAACATTGGTTAATACCCGGAAATTTGAATCAACATCATGAAATTGATAAATTAAACTAGACTAGTTGTTGTTAATCTATTCCATGCATGGAATCCTCTCTCTAAAATCTCATGGGATCACTAGGCACTTATGGGGGAAGTGAAATTGATAAATTAAACTAGACTTACCAAGTCGATGTTTAATTGTAATTTCATGAACCCCATAAGTGCCTTAGTGATCACATGAGATGACATTGGTCACATGACTGATCAGTCTTTAGAGCATAAGAAATGGAAGCCTCAATGTCTTAACGGGTGGGAAATACTAAGGGGATCACTAAGGCACTTATGGGGTTCATGAAATTACAATCAAACATTGACTTGTTAAGTCAAGGCTTCCATGCATGGAATAGATTAACAACAACTAGAAGAAAAAAGGAAGAAACCTTTTATGTTTTGTTAGTAAATCAGATAACCCATAAACATAGTACATTACATCAGCATTATGAAATTCTGGATGCCAACAAGACCTTTCTACTGAATTCAATCTTGTCTGTAATGGGCTTGTCATAGAATTTCCTGAAAGTACTGGCACTAGCCCAACCAGTTGCCTTCAAAATTGTACCCAATTGTGTGCCTTTAGCACAGGCTGCAGAAACAGATGCAGCCCTTGTGCTATGAGCCTGAAAAACAGATTTCTCATAACAGTCTTTATCCAGTTTGATATTGTGCCTTTAGCAACTTTTTTATATGGGGATTGTGTGCTGATGAATAATTGTTTTTCGAATTTTCACAAAACTTTAGTCCGTTGCAAATAACAATGTAAACAAATCTACAACACACAATTTTTTGTCATGTGGATAGGATTAAAAAAACAAATGGCTCCACATGGTGCCCTTGTTTCGATTGTTTCAGCAATGAAGGCATGTGTATTTGTACGCTGTTAACAGCAAAATAAATGCTGTTTGTTTGCATTAGGTGTAGTGTCTGACACCTCTGTCCTGTCAACAAAGCAAGCAGCATGGCTAACTTCATAGCAAGTTCCTGCAAGGACAACAGGTCATTGCATTGTAAAGATTGGAAAGTAAAGATTGGAAATATTTAAACACCAGCTGCACATCCATACACACGAGTACTTTGGAAACGAAGGCTTGGCAATGAACACTCCTCTGGTAAATCTCTTAAGTAAAACATTATTGCTTAGAGTAGTTTGAGAAGTAAGACTAACTAATGATGAAATTGCAGATCTAGCTGTATTTACAGAACTATAACCTAAACCTCTATCTACTCATTCAGTTAAAAATTCTACAACTAAAGTGACAGGTGGGTCAAGTGGATTAATCTCTTTTATTTGAAAATAACATCCACTTTTGGAGATGACCCCAATACTGTTGTTTAGTTGATGTTCTCCATGAATTGATGATGATGATGGCAGCCCTGTCTGATAATCCTTGACTTTTGATTGCTGTTCTGATAAATGACCACCTGTTTCAGCTTTGGTTGTATGATTTACTCCCCCCCCCCTCCCCCTCCCCCAACCAACAAGCGAGCTGTCACTGGTCAAACAACTTGCGGTTCACCATGTGAGACTACTTTATAACTAGAATGCACATGAGATGTCCACCAAGATATACATTATCTCGTCTTGGCCGAAAGTGATAAATAAGCATCAAAATCACCTTTGTGTATCTTTAAGTGCTTATCTTTCTCATGTTCTAAATCTTTATAATATAAAGGTGCATACTTTACACCTGGTTCATTAGCAACTAACTTTCCCACAAGTTGAGCCAATTCATGAATAGTGATGTTCTGTTTCTGCAGTATATCATAACACATAGCAACTATACTGTCTGCTTTATCTGGAGTCAATCTGAGAGTCATTGTGACAGAGTCCAGCAAAAATCCCACAAAAGTTATATTTTGGGTGGGTTCAAACACAGATTTTTCAGGGTGAATAGTTAATCCCAATCCATCAAGTGTACGAACTGTCTCCTGAACATTTTCCCTACACTGGTCATAAGAATCCCCTAACAAACAACTATCGTCAATGTATGCCACATTTGTAATACCTTTTTGTCTCAATGATGCAAAAGCTGGCTTCAGCAGCTTGGTGAAAACGCGTGGTGCAGATACCAAACCATTTGGCAAGCAGGTAAATTCATACATATCCCCAAACCACATAAAACGCAAATACTTTCTATACTTCTGAGTCACAGGAACAGAGTAGTAGCCATCCTTCAAATCAACTGATGGAAAGAAACAATTTGTGCACATGGCCCTAACAGCTGTTTTTAAAGTTTCCATTTTGAAATGTATCTTCTCAACATTTGTATTGAAATGTTTTAAATTCAGGATAAGTCTCACAGACCCATCTCTCTTAGGTCAAATGAAAATGTTTGAAAAATATTCTCCAGGCATGGAATTAACTCTATGAATAATACCTTTTGTAAGAAATTTTTGAATTTCAGCATTTATTTGTCTTTCTTCATAAATAGAGAAAATTAATTTGGTTTGGTAAATATGTCTGTACAGGTCGTTGTTCTAACTCAATTTCATAACCTTGAACAGTATTCAGAATACAAACATCCGAAGTAATATTCTGCCAACCGTCAAAAAATGCAGAAATTTTCCCAGCAACAAAATTATCTGGTGTGTTATTCATACAAGAAACATTATATGTACTAACATTATGCTGCATAATATTGGCCTTGGAAGATCTTAGATCCTTCCGATGTTTGGGAAACCCTGTTCCTTGTTTCTGAATTTTTTTGTAGCCTTGCCTCGACCTGTGATTGGTCTGCCACTGACAATTCCGGTTCTGGGAGTGTCCGCTGCGTGAATAGGGTCGTCCTAAAAAAGGCACACTGCTTCTTGACATTGAGCCCACTTTTCGTTTTGCTGCATCCTGTTGTTTCTTTCCAAGCAGCTGTGTCCCAGCCTTCTGAGATTCGTTAAGCTTCGTGATCTGCCCATTTAGGTTGTCACCAAAAAGCCAGTCGGTGACAGGGTTTGCAGCAGCACAGATGGGCTGATACACATAAGTTAGCTCTAGCTTTATGAGCTCGTGGCGCTTGACGCTGAAAATGCTGAACAGAAAAGACGAATATGTTTGAAAATGTCCATGACAAAATCCCGGACTGAATCCAACGGTAATTCCCGCAGGTTGTTCCTATGCTTTTTAAACAGTTCAATAGCCCTTAAAGTTGGGACCAGCATTTGCCCCAACTGAGTTTGCAGCTTTCGCAATGAAATATCTGCACTCTTTGCCTGTTTGGACATTGTATTCCAGACCTCAATATTCACTCTGGGCACCTTTAAATTGTCACAATTTGTCACATTTTCCTGGTCTGAAATACTTTTCCTGGTAAGGTTTAACCTTGTCTGGAGTTAAAACGGAATGCAGGCCTTTATTGACAATTTCAGCCAGCTTTTCGTTCACATTTGGGCCCGCTTTTTGTTGCTCCAACAAAAAACTTTCAACCTCTGCAAACAATTCATCATCGTCATTCACAGCGACCTCTTCAGAGTCTGTGTCTGGCATAATTAGCCCAGACACATCTCCAATATCGACATCTGAGTCTACCTCCCCGTCTTTGTGCTGCAAGTCTACCGCAAACTGACCAATGTGTGACATACCTGCAGAATCCGCAGCTGATGTGGTCGGCATTTGTGTCTTACTAGCAATGCTGGCCATTATTTCTTCCATTTTTGTCAAGCCTGCATGCATTTTTGACACCACATCTGCATTTTGCGCCCACAGCTGACATTTCATTGCCAATTCTTTATCCAGAGCAGCAGCCATATTGGTACTTTGGGCGGAAGTCACGTGACTTCAGCTAGCAGACCCAGACAATGATGTCACGTCTTCTATTTGTAATGGCTGCCTTAAGCTAGCCTGTCCGAGCTGGCCAATATGTGCCTCGCTAGGCTGCACACCTATGGATACAGTTGCCGATGGCAAACGTGCTCGTTTCCCCATCAAAACTGTAGTAGAATACATGCTGAGATCACCTGTGTTGTTTTCCTTTCGTTTACGACAGTTTTTGAGTATTTCTCTCATTAAGCCCGTCCCCTCTGGGATCTGTCTTGGGCGGTTTGCACCCTCCATTGTCTGAAAACTTGGCAGTCCAGTGAAAACTCGCAAAATTTGGGAAATGGCCTGCAACACATTGCCTCTGCAAATGTGCACCCCAATCTGCGAAAATTATTGCTCACGAATGGCAAAAGAATGATAACTGCAAAACTTTTATGCAGAAAATCGTAAATTATGCTGTATATTTGTTTTCTTCTTTAAAATTTTGCTCCCAAACAGATTGCATCAATGTAACCATGGTTCTGATCAGTCACATGACCAATGTCATCTCATGGAATCACGAGGCACTTATGGGGGAAGTGAAATTCTCAACTTTTAATAAGAAGTCATATATTTTGTTAAATTTTCTTTCCAAACATTCTCAGTACACTGAAAATAACAATATTTGATGAGATTTTGATCAATGAAAATGTCTCTAATGCCTACTGGTGGCAACATTTAATAACGAAATACCAATTAAATAAGTTTTGTCAAGTGAAATTTGAATTTTGTTTATCTTTTAAGTCAGTTTCAGTGTAATCATCATAAATGCAATATGCCCTCTTATTTTCAAATGTGAAAAATGTCAGTCTACTGTAGCGGCTATCTCCGCGAGCGTATCTGTGAGAACTTAATTAAGTGCCAACTGTTTTGATCTCAGACTCGCAGAAGTATTTGTTGTATTGTTATACTCAATTAAAAGAAGTGCTTTTTATTATCACGTAATTACGTCTTTTGTATCAAATCAAATAAAGGGGGTGGAATAATAGAAAAGTTAAAAGGGATGCAAATCCTACCTGTGTGAGACCTAGCGGTCATGGTCGTGTGTCAGGTCAGCTCATTTCAATTGATCAATCGAACACTTTAAATATTATTATATATGTAATATAACTAAACTACCTTTAAATTAGCCTCATTCACAAATGTGATAAAAGATAGCAAGGCAACCAAGCGCAATGAGTACTTGGTGAATAAAAAGCTTTGTTTTGCCAATACGGTTCATTATGGAGAAGCAAGTTCCAGAGTTTGTAGTGAACTTAAAATTTCAGAATTGGCACTCAGAGATTTCCTCAAGGATGAGAAGAACTTTCACTATTACTTTCAATGAAATCACGGCATCAGTATTTTACTAATAGAACAAAATAAAATAAATTGAGTTTTGACATTGAAGGTTGTTTCATGAAATAAATGTCCCAAGTTTAAAAAAAAAAGGAATCTTGTTTTTGTTGTGAATCAACAACAACAAAAAACAGTGATGTAATACACAATGTTTTCGTGTACACATAATGGTTGTTGAAACCTCTTGGAATGTTGTTAACAATCTTTCAGATGTTGGGTATCTTGAAAAATAAAGGAAATTTATACAAAAAAGCCGACAACTTCATTAGAAATAGGTCTTTACTGAAAATTATTCCCAGTGCTATTATAAAATTATAAAATTAGTATTCTCTCTCACCCCCCCCCCCCTCCACCCCACCCCACCTTAGTTTTTCTTGATATCCAGTGGGGATGGCATCCCCTTCTTAATTTTTTGTTAGGTCCCTCAGTAACTTGCATCCTCACTTAGGGTGCAGTCTGTGTTTTTGGACCCCATTGTGCATGAGCTATCAAGGGGGAGGTGTATCTAGGATCACTTCTTGCGACTATTTGGGATATAAATTTTTGTTTTTAAAATCCACTACTTTGATAATGATTCGGAATAGTACAGTTTCAGAGGCTGACTTGACACATTGGCCGGCAGGGTCAGTTCACATGGAAATCAACTGGTCTAGAGAAAATCAACTGGTCCTCCCAATCAAATTTAGTAATGAATTCAGAGAATTGAACTGAAATCGGACTCAAGATAATGAAATCTTTATAGTGGTCTCTTCCTTTTTGTCTCTCCTACATGTACCTGTGATGACATATACAATTTATGTAGTGTGTAGTGCCCCTGCTCATACACACAAATCTTTTAAGTGCATGAATGCATTTTCTTTTCTCCCAACATATAGAAGTTCAATAAGATAATGAACTTAAATTCATGATCACCTTTTATATTTTACGAATATTACAGAGTCATTTAGCTTCTAGGAATAATTTCTGTTTTTATATTCATGCAGCAACTACCAGAACTGATTTCTCAAGTTTTTATAATGCTGTGATTGGACATGGAAAGAAATCGTAATTATCTTGACGAGAACTTGTGCATGGTGCAACTATTGGAACCTGTATGATTTAGTTTCAGTTCTTTAAGGTGTGACTGCGATTTTGTTATTAATTTGTTAAGTGTTTTTTGTTATTTTCAAAACGAACGAGTACAATATTTATATCACTGACTTTCATAAGATCATTAAAAAAAAATAACAAATTGCACATACATTAACAGAAATAAAATAATGAATGTATCTGTTGGATCTGATAATATACTATTTATAAACAAAAACTTGAAATTCAGATTCTTTATGCAAAATAGAGTATTAATAAAGTTAATATAGTATTCACATTATGTATCGTAATATCTTTGTGAGAACTAGCAAAAAATTGTTTATAATGAAGTCAGTGATAATGTTTTTTTCAGTATACAAAAGTAAGCAAATTCCTCTCAAAAGAGAATGCATTCAATAAGTGTCAGAACATGTGTGTTTTGTTTCACTTTCATTGAAGCGTGAATGCAGTTTTAAAATAAAAACATTGTTCAACATCTTTTCAGATATGTAGTGCAACATATCACTGACTTTCTCAAGATTATTAAAAATAATAAATGTGCAGAAACTTACACAGAAATAAGTGCATCATGAATGCATCGGTAAATTCCGATAATGTTGGATTTTTTTTATAAAAAAACCCTGAAATTTAGATAAATCTGCAATATACAATTTTATAAAGTTCACCCATACTTGGCTCCATGTTAATGTTATCTAAATTTGATATGGAAAAATAATGTGTCCATTAATTTATAAATACAGCGACATAGATAAATTAGTGCCTCACCATGCACACTCTCACCCTCTCTTTCTCTTGATGAAACTATTTAGCTTGCTGGGGTCATAAACAGTAAACCACACCTACTTTATCAACACCACTTCAACTCCATGGTAATCAGCAGTTGCCACTCCGCAAGAAAGCGTGATGTACAGAGCTATTCTCTGCAAAAAGCTGTGGCAACTTCATTAGAATGCGCAGGGCAACTGGGGATGGTCTTATTCTTAATCCTTTCCATGCTTACTCCACTCCCACAGTCACACGTGGAGAAACAAAAAATCGTGTGAGCTGTATTGCACTTATAAATCTTACCCTGTCACCATGACAATTTTTAAACTGAAAAGTAACTTGAATTCCAAATTATTTCAATTTGTTTTAGAAATCAAAGTCAATAGGATAGTCAGATTTAAAGAAAAAAAGACTCGACAATGTACCATAAGCATTTAGTCTAATATTGCCCATATCTCACTTCATTGTCTGTACCTATAATGTTTTAATAGGGAATACTTCAGACACAGCTATATTGTATATATCGCTGAGATGGAAAATTTGAAGTACATGTAACAATTGCCAGTACAGACACCTTTTGTGTGGTTCCTGTTAAGTAATGTAATCATATAATTAAAAAACCAGCCCTAGTATTTCATTGTTTGTTTGGTGGTTATCAACACAATATTGGCTTTATCATGCCAAGGAAATGAGAGCTGCAGTATGTGCCTTTCCCACAGACAAGCAGAGAGAAATAACTATTGTTTAGGAGGAATTCAGTTTTTAAGTTATATCATGCAGTTCTCCTTTGTGGCTTGAATTAATAAGTGCAGACCTTCCAAATTTTCTTGAAAGTTTACTTGCCCATGGGCAAATAAATTTCAGTTATTAACCTGCCCATTCAAATTTTCACTTTCTCTTCCTAAGAATCATGAGTAAATAACACAACCTAAAGTATCCTTGAAAGATAACAATACTTACTAGTACTTCATTTCAAAGAAAAACACATAACATCAAATCACTGCACATTTCATGCAACTCTTCCTGTACAATGCCATCAATGTTGACAAGTTGTCTTGTGAGAAGTATTAGATTTCATCTTTTCAGATGGGTAATTCTGCATTTGTATATACGCTTGCCTATGAGAAAATTGTATTGCCCTAGGCAATGGTAAATGGGAATTTTGTGGGCCTGAAGTGTACACCAAAATTACTTCTTATAGAAAGTGTTGCACGATCTTCTGGAACTATTATTTATGAGAACAGGGTTATTAACAGAAAGCAAAATGACATTAAATCTTTCTTTCATGCAGCACATGTTAAAAACTATCGGAGTTTGTACATCTGTGCTACTATAAAATGGCAATTGTCTAGACATTAATTATCTGGACTGTGGATCATCATAAGACTTCCCAGATACATGATGTATTCTTTTCAAAAACCTTAATTATCCACTAGTCCGTTATCTAGACAAAATCCATGTCTCCTAATGAGTCCCATCATCAGAAATCCATGTGTGATCGATTCCGCGACCACTCCATTCATCATGAGTTCATGAATTGAGTGTAACAGAATTGCTCACGTATGGGTTTCCAATGATGAATACTGCAAGTCCAGAAAATATAAGCTTTACTGTGTTCACAAATATTCAGAACTTTTAGCCTAAAGTCAAGCATGGAATTTTTGCTGTAATAGATACATGGGCTGTGCCTGGTAAAATTCCTGAAAACTTCAGGTGGGCTTATAATAGGAAGAAATTTTTTTTCAGAAAAATGCATGTATACATGAATTTTGTAAATATTGGATGGGGGAGTATTGACATTTCATCAATCATGGGTTTATCTTCGGAGCAATAGGGTATTACATTGCATAATTGAAATAGTACATGTATTATGCTGTTTTATTATTTTGTTATCTGTCATTTCAGATTCTCCCATTACTATGGCAACAAATGTTCAGCCCAAGGTTCCTAAGCAGTTGCTTGGTGACATCGCTAAAGCAGATCCAAACAAATTGAATCACGTAGATGTGGATGATAAGATCCAATTGCCAACCCCAGAAGGTACAAGATTTTCTTAATGCAAAGCATGAGCATATTTTGTAAGATCTTAACTTGCATTGTTAAGTGAAAAGAATCCACCAGAATACATCAGTAACAGTTGACCCATTGGAAAAATGGAGAATGTTTTGCCTACTTATCTGCAATTGTTTCTTTAAAACTGGCAATGTTTTGTTCTGAAACATTTCCAAGTGATTGAAACCAGATTCATAACTGAAAATTTAATAAAAATCAGATGAAAAATGTCCAAGTTCAGAATAATTGAATTAGTATATACAGGACATACATTGTGGATTATGGAATACCATGCAATCCAGTAGACGTAGACACAGGACAAAGCATACATCAGAAATATTGCCTAGCTACAGCATACATCCCTGTTAATCAACTACATGTTCATGTATCAGTTAGCATATACACATGCAGAATTTACATACTGTTCTACATCAAGCAGTAACTTTGATGTTCTTTCTCCAAAAAATTATATCTTTTTAAAGTGCTTGTTGTACAGCCTATTTATTTCTTATAGGTGGCCTTTTAATTTCCATACCATTTCCAAGGTCCCTTTTGAACAAATTATTTAAAGTAGTATACAAATAAAAAACGAAAAGCCCCATCTTATCACAGACATATAGGATGTTCATGTAAGATAGTTATCATTTATTGCATTCATCCTTTATATCAGATTTGAAATGATAAATATTCTTCTCAAATGCAAGGGTCACAGTAGCACAGTTGTGTGAGCATCAGGGTTGCAGGTTCAATTACCCACCCAGGGGAGCCTAGATCAGCTGCCTCGGTGTGTCCTTGGAAGGGAGCTGTGGTAGCTCAGTTGGTAGAGCATTGGATGCATAATCCAAGGGTTTGGGGTTCAATACCTGTCCAGAGCAGCACAGGTCACCTGCCTCTTTTTCTCCTTGGGAAAGGCATTTAGCTCCTATTCCCTTGGCACGATACAGTTAATAAAAGTGCTGTTAAAACCAACAACCAAACCAAACATGGCCTTGGAAAAGGCAGTTGGCTCCCAATTCCTTGCCATGAAAAAACCAAGGCTGTGTTAAAAGGGTCATTAAAACCAACAACCCATAACAATCTGTTCAAATGTAGTGAGTGATTTGAATGTAATTCAGTCTTTATATGGTTTTGTTTACCATTGAAAGTTCTGGTGCATTGCTGCTGAATATTGTCTGATGAGGAAAGATTCTGTATATACTTGATTATTATCTGATGAGGAAAAGTGCTGTACATGTATATACTTTGCTTATATACCCCAATCTGCTATTGCATAATGCACCAGCAGATCAGGGTCTAAGTTGATCGTTCTACTTATTACTACTTATTACTACAAACAAACTGCATAGACCCAGATCTGCCAGCATATTATGTGATGGCAGATCTGGGTCTGAATAGTTAGCAGTTGGACTCAACTTGTGAGTATATATGTTAGTATTCTCCTTGTGATAAGGGTTTTATACATACAGCTCACTTATTTAGAGCTATGCTGTAGATAATTGTAGATACATGTCTCGCTCTTTCTCTCTCTCTCTCTCTCTCTCTCTCTCTCTCTCTCTCTCTCTCTCTCAAGATTCAAGATCAGTTGCCTACAAGTCACATGCTGCTTTTTGTCAGTATCTGTGCAGCTTAATTGATGATTAATCAAGCCTAACTATACACCAGAAAAAGCATAAGATGAACTGCAACATAGTAGAAATGTATTTTATTTATGGTCAGAAATATTCACATTTAGTGCCATACATGTACATACATTTTATCTTGGCGGACATAGTGGTAATGGGAAATTTGATGGTCCTAGAACTAGGAACAGAGTAGGTTCAGTTTAAACTTCGAGTAAATATGTCACATCTCCTATTTATCTTTCTTTTTTTTTGTTGAATTTAAATGCTGAAAAACAGTTTATTTATAAGTGTATACAGTGATCTTTTAGTTGTGTCCTGGATGCAAGAGGACAGTTTCCTGAGTGGTTGTGTGACTGTTATAGGATGTGAAAATAAAGCAGGACATCAAGTAAAGTATATCTTATTATTTTAATATTGCCTTCTCCTGAGGAAACTGTTCTCTTGTGTTATTTGGTGGGGTATAGTGCTTGAGATAAAGGCAAGGGCATTATACTCTACCAGACAATGCTGTAGGAGGACAGTTCCCAAAGGAGAAAGCAATAATAAATGTACATCACATGATGTCACATAACCTAGATAAATAGGTTCTAGTATTCAGCCTAGCAACCAGCCTAGGCAGTCTCAGTAACTGATATGATAGCACTCAGCAGTAGTGAAACTGCACAACAGCTGTAGTAGCTAAAGGGTTAATGTTTTCCGGTATCTTCTAAAAATTAATCTGTTAAATAAACATCCTCTAACTAAATTCAAAGTCTTATCACTCAAATGACTAACCTGTTCTTAAGTCTTCTTAAGATAAAGATAATCCAAGATAATTACTCAGGCACTTTGCCATTATCTTTTTTTGTACCTGCCATGGCCAGACTGCCAGTGGGTGATATTTGAAGCTGGTTTTGTCTTTGTACTGACATAGTCATGTGATTGGCCAGCAATGATGTAATCTACTGGTAGCATAATTTATATATATTTCAGACATTTGCACTACCAGCTCAAAATGTGACACGTCTAAGCAAATTCTTAATAATCATTCTGAAAAATGGACACACCGCTTTCAGATAAATGTAAAATTATCCAGTGCCCAGCTGGCCCCATGTTGGCCTGTTTACGAAGATCAGAGATTGGTAATTCTGATTCAGATAGCGGGATTTCCCCAAGGAAAGATTACAAGAAATGGATGAAAGGTTTCATCAGTGAATGGAAGATTTCATATACTTCGGGATAATTTGTCGTTCAGATCGTAAATCTTCTATATTGCAAAATTGTTATTTAGATCCATCTAGCGGGTGAGGTCAAGGGGGAGGGGGGATGGTGTACAATTCCTAGGACACTATTACAATCTATTCGTTCTATTTTTTTCATAGTAGTTGTTGTGGTTGTAATTGTTGCTGTTCTTGTTATTTATTAGAACATGTGACGACAATTTTGTGAATGAATATTACATCGTACCCATGAGTTGCTCTTACATTTACATTGTATACTCTCAGAAAGAAAAAGAATAGTTTGATCAATAAACCTTAAGTGGTGCCGCTTGGATATCCAATATGGCCACCACAGTGGCCATCTTGAAAATCTTGTTACTGCTGCTAAATATATGTTCACATCAACATGGGGCTTTTGCTAAAGGACTTCATATGATGTCTAGTTGGTCCTAAATGTAGATAGTGCCGATCTAATGTCCAATATCTTGAAAATCGTGTTATCGCTACTCCTCTTGAACAGAAAGTCATATTGACATTGGGTTTTTTTACCAGAAGATGTCCTATGATGTCTAGTTGGTCCTAAATGAAAATCATGCTGCTCGGACAGCCAATTTGACCACCAAAGTGGCCATATTGAAAATCTTGTTATCACAATTCCTCCAGAATGGATGGTCATATCAACATGGGATTTTGACTGAAAGACTTCTTATGATGTCTGGTTGGTCCTAAATGAAAATGGTGCTGATCTGATGTTCAATATGGCCACCATTGTGGCCATCTTGAAATTCTTGTTATTGCTATTTCTCTTGAATGGATGGTAATATCAACATGGTGTTTTTACTGAAAGACTTCTTATGATGTTAGCTGGTCTTAAATGAAAATGGTGCAGATCTGACGTCAAATATGGCTACCACAGTGGTCATCTTGAAAATCTTATCGCTGTTTCTCTTGAATGGATGATCATATCAGCATGGGGTTTTCACTAAAAGACTTCTTATGATGTCTAGTTGGTCCTAAATGAAAATGGTCGTGCCGATCTGATGCCCAGTATGGCCATCATAGTGGCCATCTTGAAAATCTTATTTAGTTATTGCTACTCTGAACTTACTGGGTGGAAATGTTGCAGTTGCCTATCTGCAAGAGTGGTGTTATCCTTCGCTCCCTCCCTTAGGCTCCTTGGGAGGTGGTCAGAGATGTATACAAATTTTAATTACAGTAAAATTTTAAGATATTTTCTGAGCAAACTTTATATATGCAGTAATACATATAGAAGGAAGGTGAATCATATATGTTACCGATATAGCATTATGACCCCTGGGTCACTATCTTGGTGTCGGGGTGAGGATGAGGGTGTTGTGGATTGGAAAATGAGAGAGAAAAAAAGCATTGGGATGTACAATAGCAATCATTGCAATTGCTTCACTTTTGAGTTCACTTACTGTTAGGTCTGTAATTTCTTATACACATTTTACAAATTTTTTTTTCAGGAGCACAAATATTTATGATACAAATATTAAAATTTTCTTTGGTACCAACAGTTGCTAACATGCTAACTTTGAATAAGAAAAATTGTGCAAAAATTTTACAGGAAAAAAAGTAATGATTATTTAATTTTGTACTAAAAGGTGGGAGGGGGGGGGGGGGTAATATTGCAGACAACACAGAAAGTGAGAAATCACATTCCTGGTGGCTGTTAAAACTTTGTCTTCAGATTTTGTTGAAGTTTTTTAAAGTTACATACAGGTAATGTACATCATATCACTGTTTACAGATGAAAAATGAGTATTCTTGTTGAGCAATTGTTGATGCATTTTTTAAAATTTCTTTTGCCAGTTATTGCACAGGAGAAGCAAGAGAAAGAACTCAAAGAGTTAGTTGAGAATTTTAGCAAGGAGAGCCTCAAACACACAGTGTCTGTAGAGAAAAACCCGCTACCAGATCAAGACGGTAAAATTTAAATTCATTTTAACAACTTCAGCTTTCACTGCTTGTCATGACAAGCAGATACTTTGGGAGAGGTGCAAAGTATTAAAATCTCTCTTTCTGTATAAAAAGTGACATCTTATTCTCAGTTGTTATGTATATTTGTAAGCACTGCTTTCTGTAATAGATATTTTATATTTCTTGCTTGAATTGTATCTCATGAATATTAAGGTTTATAAATGGTGAACTTACTTGATCTCCAAACTTTTTCTAATAAGGACATGTACTTGTATAATTTCTGTGTGCTTTCATATTATGGCCATTATTTGACCATCTGATGCCTGATTACATTTTTACAGCGGAATTTAGAATTGCCCTGAACATGCAATTTTACATAAAAATTCAAAATTTGACTCCCTTACTTCCTTTAGCTGTGACATCACTGGAGTCCTTTCGTGGGTTAGTATAGATAATAGTCAGAATAGATGTTAGTTTTTTATCTCTCCGTTGCTGAGAAAACTACATTTGGATAGCAAGCAAGCCATGCGTAGGTCAACATTTCACAATAATTGGTGACTACTTTCATACACAAATGAGAGAATTTTCTGCTACACCGCTTACAGGATCTGACCACATTATGTCGGTGGAGATTGCTTTCGGATTTATAAACAATCGCGTGTTTTATTCTAAAAGTATTATTTTTAGTGGATGTGTAACTTTCATAATGTGATAATTATCTTTTGTTCAGTTATCACTATTTACAGTATACATAGTGTTGAGTGTAGCACGGAATGAAAAGGACTCCTGTGACATCAATTCAAGGGAGGTAACCAATACAATATACATGACAGCAATGCTCTGAATGCATAATTTTTTTGTTAATAAAATACTTGTTTGATATTTTTACACATAAAGGTTATTGTAAGTCAGTAATAAGTTACCTGTCACTATTATTAGGCTTTACCTATCCGCATGGAAAGACCTCGTCTGTGCCTGATGCACTAACTCCCTGTTCTAGATATTTCTTAGAACACATGCATCGACCCAGTCTGATCTACATCATCATCCCTTGCGCTCTAGCGCGTCCACATTCTTTTTTGGATGACCATTGAGTCAACACATGAAAACATTATGGAGAGAAAAATATTTACAAGTGCATTTGTTTCATGCTAGCTACCAGGGCTTGTAGTTAATAGTTCTTTGTAGTGAACTTGCCTCTCTATTTATCAGAATAGTTTGATAAGATAACATTGATAATTTTCATTCGTGCGTTTTTGCATGATGAGCCACCTACCCTCCCTCCTCCTAACATAAAGGGCGTGGGACATTGTAGTAGAAATAGGTACAGTAAGACCTGTCTTGAGAGACTGCCCCGTCTGCCAACAAAAAGCGGTCTCTCATAACATGTTTATACAAAAGACCAGTTTTCAAGGTCGAAATTCAGCACTGTTTAAAAAGGAAAAATAACCACAATCACTGTACATTTATTGTATTTTTTGTTCATAGTTCTTGTTAAAATATTGCATGCATTTATCTGAAAAAATAGTTTATATAGCAATAAAGATATACATCTATCATGAAACATGAATCACATTTATATTTGAAGATAACATGTACATGTATTAGCATATGAATTCGTTTCTGATTGACTCCTTGTCTTTTATTACACCCTGAATTTGAGTTTTACCGACGTTTAAACTGGCTGCTATTTTGTGAGTGATCTCCCCTTTTCACTTCTTTCAATTACATTATTCTTTCCTGCAGTGTTAGAGGTTCTGCCATTCTTATTAAGGTGCTAGGTGTTAATGTTATCGGTGATCAATTGTAATAACGACTAGCGGTTTTGATCAGGCTTTGAGGAAATATGGAATATATCTAAACATATACAATGTATATGTACCAATGAATGAAATAAAAGACATAATTAACTCATCCAGAAACAGAATAAATTTATTTAGAGACAAAAGTCAAAGGCTTAATTCACCAATGACATAAAGGAATTAACTCTATAAACAGAGGGGGTAACTGGCTGCACTAAGGTAAACATATGACAGCTTGGGGTGTGGGCTGTAATCACTATAACAACAAACAAACAAAAAGCAACAAACAACATGACCCTTTAGCAATGACAATCGAATCCGAAAAATGATTCTCACCTATTGGTATTAAAGACAAAGACAAAGAGCTAATTCACCCCTTAGGCATTACGGATTGACTCCAAAGACAAACAATCTATGTGACCACTACATTGACTTTGGCACTATAGTGGCAGTTAGTGACATGTACTTTAATTTGGTTTCTACAACAAAGGACACTACATGTATGACATGTAAAATTTATGAAATTGGTAGCCTTTTTTTTGTTGTTGTTGTTGTTTAGAACAGTCTTTACTTTTTAAGTTGGTCACTGTTGCAAAGGATTAAATAAAGGTCAGTGGTGTTTGTCTCAGTTCTTGTGATGGGGTTGTTCATAGCAGTGTTATTTTAGAACAATCTTCCATTCGCAACTTCATGGTCAATACTACGGATCATACTTTAGTCTCACAGAAACGGCAGAGAGAATACCGAATGAATAATCTGCATGTACTCTAGTCTGGTTTGCAGTCTAGAACAAATGACATTTCACGCATGACCGGTAAAATTTAAGAAACTGGTAGCCAGCCTAATTTTTTTATTTTTATTTATTTTGTTTTCAATACAGTCTTTACTTTTTAAGCAGTCGTGGTTACAAAGGATTAAATAAAGGTCAGTGGTGTTCATCTCTGTTTTTGCGATGTGGTCATTCATATCAGTGTTGAAATACATATTTTGCCAATAAATCGTGGTCACTGGTCACGTTCAGCAGGTGGTCACTCACGACTATGTTTATATAATAAAATCGATCCATGCATTACGATTGTGCTCATAAATGACAGGTGCTCGTTCATAGCAAAGGTCGCTCAAGACGGGTTTCACTGTACTCACTATTCTGGGTTCTCAAAAATTATCCATTTACAATAGTGTTTACAAATGACGGAGTTCCAACATTATTGTGATTATGGTTTATTGCAATACTAATGCAATAACCTGGTCACGACACAGAATTTTATTAGTAGAGATTCTAGGCACCACAAATGTTTCAGTATGTTTTATAACATTACTACAACTCAACAATGATAATTTTGTGTTTATAATTCGTAAATGGACTAAACCGAATAAACTCAGACATTCTTGTTTTGCAATATAAATAACAGTAGTAAAGAGTTAAAACAAGGCTGATGCAACCCTTGTTATTATAATTCATCTGTTCATTTTTTCATACTGAAGTTTCATGTTTTTACGAGAGAAATACCATTGCTACCTGTCAGGTAGTAACAGATATTTCTCAAGGGATCGATGCTCTCCCCCGAATAAAAGAAGGAGCAGCATCCCTCCCAGACAAGATAATGTGTCTTCTAAAAGAAGGCAGCTTCTATCGAAGAGGGCAATAACTTGCTGGGTCGGAGTGCACCCCCCCCCCACTCCACCCGAACTATAGGAGGGCGTGGAAGCACCATTCCACAAGCAAACACAGTAATACCTTTGGTGGGGGTTGAACTAAGCCCTAATATGGAGAATCCTTGTGTCTCCCCTTGGGGGAGGGGCAAGATCCCCATAGTACCCGAGGTCAGGTGAGGAGTAGATCACGCAACCTCAAATCTAGACAACCATTGACTGTAAGTGACAGGTCATTGACCAGCCACATATCACCGGGTACAGGCAGAGCAGGTACTGGGTACAGGTCTTCACAACATGCCAAATCTAGATATAGCACCAGGGATAGATTAGAATACCCTCCTTCTGCTACATTATGTAGTTATCCCACCACAGGGACAGAGCCGGCTTTTAGTCACACTCCTGAGTTAGGAAATCGGACTGATGTCGCTTCCTTTCCCATGTTCCTTTTTAATCCTTTTGGAACTTGCCCCTTCAATTGAGAGACCAACCTATACCACCATGGAGACCGTGTATGTGGCCTCCTGGATGTACGAGTGATGAGGTCCAACGACCATCACAAGTTCTGCAGGAAAGGTTGTCAAGTAAGGTGAGGGTTACTCCCCCTTCCTTTTAGAGGCCAAAGAGAGATGAGAAGAATTCTTACTCTCCTGCCCAACACTCATTATGGACAGTTCTGTCGCTCGCTGTGCTGAGTCGCAGAATATCTATGTCCCTACCTCCCTACAGAGGAATTCTTCGGGTTCCATTTCTCCTTTTGCCCACCGAGCTTTGGAACAGGAAGATGATGATGTTTTGTTGATTATCGTAGATTTCCAGGAATTTACTGAAATTCCAGAGGATAGGGTATACCTTCCTCTCTCAGGATCACCAAATCCCTCTCGCCAAGTGTCACATGTGGTTGAGGACGAGGAGACTTGGTAATTCGGCATGGCTATCAATGAAATCTAAAGCATTCTTCCCTCTGACATGTGCCCAAAGCCCAGGTGTTCAGGTGACACTAAAATTCTTTCTCGCTTACAGAAACTGCCAAGAGCAATGCCCTGACCGGACTTGCTGCTACTTTCTCACTCTCCGATGGTTTTAGAAGTTGCACAACAGCTGAGCAAAGGTTAAGAATAAAGGGTGGTCTGTCCCCCTTGCTACATTGCGACCCTTAATATCAACCTCAAGTTGTAAGGTTCATTCATCTGCCTGGCCAGTAAACCACCCCCCCTCAATTGGACACCAAAGCTTCACAAGTGGGCATTTCAGCAGGTTCCTTTCTTCGCCTCTCAGTTAAATCCTTGGAGGCTTTAGAGTAAAGGCCAGGTCATTACTGACCATATGCTGACCTGTTTTCTGCAGCTTCCTTCAGTTCACTGAAGGAAGAATTATTATCACCCGTTGCCTTGCAACAACTGTTGGAGGCAGTGTCTAAGACTTTGAGACATGCATTGTCTACGGCGATGACATTGTCTGAGGAGCTTCTTCACCTACGTCGTGATGTTGCTTTGGATTCTTCAAAGTTTTTGCTAGAACATCTTCTGAGGGCTGCACCCAGGATTCAGAGACCTTATTTGGCAGTCTCATTCCCACTGTTGCTTCTCAGGATTTTAGGGACCAACAAAATAGGTCCCTTGCGTCAGTTGCTGGCCCGACGAAACTGGCCAAGTGTCCACACAATGGGTCAGTCATAATTCCAACATTCCAACAAAAATGTATACAACCACAACAGAGTAACTAGCCCCCCTATAAGTCTGCCCCACAAACAAGATGAAATAAGTGGAGAGGCAATGGCAGGGCAAAGAAGTCTACTTTTGCCTTCCCCTTCCCCAAAGAGGTGAAAGGGGGGGGGGGCAGATAGAGGCTGTCCCTAGGGACACCTCACCTCTCCTGCAGTGCAAACCTCTTCCTTTAATATACGTAGGTGCTCGATTCGTCCTCTTTTCAGAGGTCTGGTCAAACATCACAGAAGATCGGTGGGTCCTTTCTGTTGCGAAAGAGTGTTTATGTCTATGCTTCTTAGAACTCCCTCCTCTCTCAAGGACACCCCTCTTCTTCCATTAATCAAATGTATTAAACTTAAAGGAAGAAGTGCATACCCTTCGGCGGAAGGGCGCAGTAGAGAGAGCTCAGAACATGCAGTCACTAGCTTTCTGCTTTCTACTCTCAGATATTTCTGGTCGCCAAAAAGGGCAGAAAACTGAGGCTCATTAAAGACCTTTCCTCCCTAAACAAATTCTGCTAGTGGAAACTTTCAACATCGAAACTGCAACTTCAGTTTGGAATGCAATCAAACCAGCTGACTGGGGATAGTTTCCATTAATCTTCAGGATGCGTACTTTCACATCCTGATTTTTCCTCTGCACAAAAAATGTTGCTGGTTCTCGATCGGACAGGAAGTATTTCAATGTCAATCGGTCTAGCCTCAGGGCCTAGGGTCTTCACCAGAGTCATGGGAGTAATAGCTTCACACTTGAGGTACTTGGGGATTCCGTTAATTCAGTATTTCGAAAACTTTCTACTATACAACGACAAACAGTCCCTATTATGTCACATGACCTGCTGTTGGTCTGTAGTGACTCAGTTGGGACTGATTCCAAACTTAGAAAAATCTGAACTCTTCCCTCTCAGGATTTTGTGTACATAGGAATGAATTTCCTTAACTCTTCGGGCCGGGTTCGTGTTCCCCCAGAGAGGATGCACAAAATCGTGGACTTTTAAGGATGTTACAGACTAAGACTTCGTTGTCAGCTCATCTGTACCTCTCTCTTCTGGGGAACCTTGAATTCCACAGCAGATCTGGTATCCCTAGGGAGATTTCATTTATGTCTTCAGTTTCTCCTATCGGCGGTTTGGAAACCCCACAAAGATGCACTATCGGTTCAAATTTCTCATTGTCTGCATTTCATTACCACCTCAAGTGGTGGTACAATCAAGCAAAGTTTCTGAAGGGAGCTCCCCTGCATGCCCCAGATCCCCACACCTATCTGTACACCGACAGGTCAGATTCAGGTTGGGGGACTCATTTAGAGCTAGAGGGAGTACTTCTCCACGGCCATTCGTCACAGGAAGACGGTCTCCTCCACATCAACAATTTAAAAATGAAAGCCGTGTTCTTCGCCCTAGAAGGGTGCATAGAACACGTCAAAGGGCATTGCAACATGGTCTTCGACGACAACACATAAGTGGTTGCATACTTCAGATGACAAGGAGGTACTCATGCTCCTTCTCTCAGCATGGAAGTCTGGAACCTTCTACATAGGCAGAGTCAGAAGGGATTGTCACATTTCAGGGAAGAAAAACGTTCTTGCGGACAGTCTGTCTAGAACATGCAGGTGGTCCTTACAGAATGGTCTCTACATCAAATAGTTGACGAGTCTCTTTTCGGTCTATGGGAGACACCTCTAGTGGACTTGTTCAAAACAAAAATCGACAACAAGCTCCCATTTTATGTCTCCCCATTTCCAGACCAAGCAGCTTGGGCAGTGGACGCATTCAGCCTAAACTGGGAATGATTGTTTTCCTATGCATTCCCACCCTTCCAGTTGATTCTACAAGTACTGCACAAGATCAGGACATCCACGGTATGGATCATTCTGATTGAACCTCTATGGTCTCAGAAGTCTTGGTTCAATGACCTACTCGACCTGTTGGTCGACAAACCAAGGGTATCAGTGGAATAATCTTCTCTCACAACACAGAGGTACGCTACTGTATTATACACCAATCCTCAGATTCTCCACCTTCACACTTGGTTCATCTCAAGCGATCTATTCAGCAGGCAGAATTTTCAAGCCAAGTTACCAACTGCATTGTACAGGCCCAGCGACATTCTACATCCAAGGTCAACGATGTAAAGTGGGAAATCTTCTGTGATTGGTGCTCTAGGAAACGCGTTAAGCCTTGCCGACCCTCTCTTGCAGCAATAGCAGATTTTCTTCTCTTCCTCTTTGAGGAGAGATCTTGTTCAGCCTCTACAATCAAAGGTTAATTGGGCTGCCCTTTTGAACACGAAAAAGAATGAGGATGCGCTATAGTGAATGGGCTGAAGATGTAAATCAGATTGGGTCGATGCATGTGTTCTAAGAAATCTCTAGAACAGGGAGTTGGTGCTTCTAGCACAGATTGGACTGGGTCTATGCTAGGGTTGAAACGATACACCTGTGCCGCGTATCAATACGATTCACGATACACAGCCTACGATACGATACATTATCGATTCTCAGTTTAAAGAATAAGAAGGCAAACGACTAATAATTATTCATGACTGCTGAATATTAAAGTAACTTATATAGGGTAGATATCGTTTTGTATCGATTCTTCACCTCTTGTATCGATATGTGTATCGATATGGCAAAAATATCGATATATCGATGAATCGTTTCACACCTTGTCTATGCATGTGTTCTAAGAAATCCTAGAACAGGGAGTTGGTGCATCTAGCAAGGACAAGGTCTTTCCATGCAGAAAGGTAAAGCTTAATAATAGTGACAGGTAAGTATGACATAATTACAATTAGTTTTACTCCCCCAAAAAACTACATTTTTCCAGGATCAGTGATTGATAAATTTCATATTAAAATAAAAATGTCACAAAGTGATATACTTTTGTTGTTTTCTGCTGTTATAATGTTATTCATGGAATACAGTACATGTCCTTGCATTATTCCTTTGATTGTAACTTGCATGGTTATAGATCTATTGTTAATTTTAAGTATGTCTGGAAAAGTAATAATAAAGTTGATTCTCATTGGCTCAGACATGGCTGTCTTGAAAACCCTGGATTACCTGAGCTTGCGTTTAAGACCTGATAATTTTTGTGATTATTATGTTAAATCTTTTTGACTTAAACAAAGGATCTCAAACTGATTGCTTAGGTCCCTAGAGTGTTCAAGCAAGCAGGATTCTATAGTATTTAAATGTAGATTCTACAAGATAACATGGATAATATAACATATTATAATACTACATTTATATTATACTGTGAAAAACATGGATTGGTCACAAGCATAATATGTTAGCAAATTTATTTACACAAATTTGCAAAATATGTGTTCATATTAAAATCCACTTGGTAAAATTAGTACAAAATATATATTTCATTTTAGGCATATCACAAAGCATATTTTTAATCCACAGACTGACATTTTTTTGGAATGGGACTGTACTGTAGATTACAGTATTTGGTCAACTAAGTGATGAGTATTTTATATAATTTGATAGAATATGAAATTATAGCAAGTTGAGTGCATTACTGTATATAACTCGCGTATAAGCTTGGTCCAAATGTAAACAACATAGACCCTGATCTGCTATCGCATAATGCGCCAGTAGATCAGGGTCTATGTTGTTTGTTCTACTGATTAGTCCTTACAAACTGCATAGACTCAGATCTGCTGGTGCATTATGCGATAGCAGATCTAGGTTTATGCAGTTTGCAGTTGGTATCGGCTTATACACGAGTATGTACAGTATTTATTCTTGCAAATATTTTTTTAACAAAACAGACATTATTTTACTTCTTATCCAGACAGCATCATCTTTACTAACACAGTTTGCTTTACTTCTAATTAATTCTTGCTTCCTAATGTGATATTAAACTTCAACATATTTACATTTACAGCCATACTAAAATCTTTTAACTACATTGAAAGCTCACAAAAGACTAATTTCATCATCTTTTTGGATGCTCTTTCCACATTGTAAGCCCTGCAGAATCTTAAATTTGACAACTAGTGATTATCCCAGTTCTTACCGAAACATGATCGCACAATCTGGAAATAGTATTCTGTACCGTTGGCTGCCTAGTTACATTGGTTTAAAGGATAATAAAACTGCAGATATAAAAAAAGCCAAAGCTGCCCTGCGATCACCATTTACTGACTTCAAATCTTTTATAACTTTACATGTTTGATATAATTGGCAAAACTTGTGGAATGAAAAGGTCTGACAAGCATCATAACATCAAACCCATCATTGGAGAATGGCATCCTTCATGTAGAACACATTGCAGAGATGAAGTGATATCTAGTTGGTCCTGAATGAAAATTGTGCTGATCTGACTTCAAATATGGCCATCACAATGTATATATTGCAAATCTTGTCATGAATTCTCCTGAATAGATGGTCATATTAACATATTTTCACCAAGTCTTCTAATAGTGTCTAGTTTGGCCTAAATGAAAATAGTGCTGATCTTAATCCAATATGGCCACAAAGTGGCTGACTTGAAAATATTGTCACTTGAGAATATCAGAGATGGTTTCAACACTCAACAGTCAGAAAAGAAATGGGTCTTGTCTTGTATTCATGGAAATTCTTTTAGGACAGTGGAGCATTAGTCCCTTCGAGGGACTCTTGTTTATTTTATACATTTTTAGAACTTTACCTTTAATCTGCATCATATAGCTATTATTGTGCTGATGTGCCATTAAATGCTAATGTATATACACATACATTTCCAACCCTGTGTGGGGGCCCTGGGTGGCCAAGTGGTCTAAGGTGCTTCTATCTTCTGTAGGACCTGTCCCTCCTTTGGTTGATGCTGATTCATCTAGGTCTGATTCCCAACTTAGATAAGTCAGATCTTGTCCCTTCTCAGGACTTTGGGGATGAATTTCCTCACCATTTGGAATAATTTGCATTCTCCCAGAAGAAACATTCTGTCCCTCATAGCAGGTATTTTGGCCAAGACTTCATTGTTGGCTCACCTTTACCTCCCTCTCACGGGAACTCGGAACGCAGCTGCAGAATTAGTTCCCATAGTGAGACTTCATTTGCATCCTTTCCAGTTCCTGTATCTAGCAAACTGTAGACCAAACAAGAACCTGTTGTCGGTTCAAATTCCCCTGGGATCCGATTTTTGTCGCCACCCAAGTTGGTGGCTAGATCAAGACCAGTTTCTGACTGGAGTCCCTATTCATAGCCCAGATTTGGGATTGGGTGCTCACTGAAGCCAGAGGAAGTTGTTCTTCAGACACTATAGCCTCGAGAAGAATCAACCTTTCATATCAACAACTTCAAAATGCAGGCAGTGTTTCTATTCCTACACGGGGGTGTCAACATCAAAAGGCATAATTGTGTTGTGATTCTCTTAGACAACACCTCAGTTGTAGGATACCTCTGGCAAGAAGGAGGTGCACATGCTCTTTCTCTATACATGGAAGTATGAAACCACTTCCGATGGGCAATCTCGAAGATCACCCTTAGAGTCCACAACATTCTGGGCAAGAGAAATTTCCCAGCAGACATCCTGTCCAGACATGGCTGTGTGGTCCTTACAGACTGGTCTCTGCACCAGTTGGTAGCAGAGGCACATTTTCAACTTGAGGGGGGGGGGGGGCAATAGTGGACTTGTTTGCTATGAGACTGAACAACAAGCACCCTCTTTATGTCTCACCAGTGCTGGATCAGAGGGCCTTGCCAGTAGATGCTTTCAGTCTGAAGTGGAATCATCTCTACACTTATGCCTTCCCACCTTTCAAAATCCCCAAGGTTCTTCACCAAGTCAGGACCTCCATGTTTTGGCTCTTCCTGATGGCACCAACAATCATGGTTTGATGATTTCCTTGATCTGTTGGTCAACAAACCCAGGAGATTACCTCAGAGTAGGGACCTGCTGTCGCAAAACCGGATGTCTCCTATGCAACAACCTACAGATCCTCCAGCTTCACATTTGGCTTGTATTAAATGATCGATCTGCCAAGACTGGTATTCAAGCAAGGTTGCAAATTGCATTGCCCAGGCCAGGAGGCAGTCTACTTTCAAATGGAGAATCTTCTGTAATAGGTGCAGTAGGAAATGTGTTGATCCGATTTGGTCACCTTTAACTGCAGTTGTAGGTTTTCTTCTCTTTCTTTTTGTGGGAGGAGAATGTTCTGTCTCTACCATTAAGGGCTACAGGGCAGCCATTTCTGATACTCAGAAGTTTTCTAGAAGTTCTGCCACTGGATCAGATCCTCATCTTTCTGATCTCATCAGGTATTTGGAGTTTCAGAGACTGGTATCTTGCTCATTAATGCCTAGATAGAACCTTTAATGTGTTCTTTGGTCATTTTCTAAACTCTCCTATGAACCGTTCAGTGAATCTTCCTTTGAGAACCTTACTCCTGTGACAGTCGTCCTGCTCTTCTTAGCATTGGCAATCAGGAATGAAATTCATACCTTGTCAGTGAAAAGGATTGTTTATGGTTCAGTGGCAGCTACGAGTCCGTTTCTTTTCTTTGCTAACTTCAGTTTCTGGCTAAGTTTCTGTCCAGATTCCGTCGCAGTCACATCTATGCTGGGGATGATTTGCTCCTTTGCCCATTTAGGGTCTTTAGGTTTTATTTGGCTTCCTCTGAAAGGACAAAGAAGGGTTAGAATCCTCTCTTTCTACCGCTCAAGGGTTCCTTTGGATATTTTGGCAACCACCATTCCAGGTTGATTGCTGCATTTTGGGCCTACTTTAATCACTCCTCTTTGGATGATGTCATGAGTCTCCTTCTGGTGGTTTCACTAAACCTTTTCATCCTTTTACCTTTGATCTTAGGTGCACCAGAGCAAAGGCATTTACTTCTTTCATGCAATCATGACAGCACAACATGTGGCCAAGACATCTACCAGCTGTAACTGTAGGGAAAACTCCTACAGTAAGGGCAAGTGCATTTTTCTTGTACCAGTTGTTGTTTTTGAAGTCTTCAGCCTCCCTCCTAACTGGTAAATTCAGCAATGCAATTGTAGCAGGTAATTTATTACTGGTATTAAAATGTAGTTTTGGGGGTGGTGGTTAAACTAATTTTAATTCTCTAGTACTTGCCTGCTACTATTGCAGAGATTCCCTCCTCCCACCCTGCCTTGACGTCCCGTAGTTTCAGTCCAAGTCAAAAGAGGAAGATATTCCCTATGCTTGATATGACCAAGGAATCGGACTGGAATCGTGTTTATTGCTTTTTGGGCTCACAAATTACTAATTGGACAAGGAATATTTAGCTTAGACTGGTGACACAGCATCCTGCAAAAGGGTAGCAATGCAATAGTAGCATCTTAAGTATTACATAATTAAAATTAGTCTCTCCCCCCCCCCCTCCCCTCTCCAAAACCACAACCTTTTTGCACAATAACATCAGTTCTACATCATTTACCTGGACCAAACTTTGTGGATGGCTTGCACGTGTGGTAAGGAAGAGGTCTATCAATTTTGGGGTCAAAAGGTCAAAGGTCAGGGTCACTGAGTGAAAGAAGAAAAATGGTTTCCACCCAATACCATTATTTCAACATCACAGACCTGGACCAAACTTTTTGGATAGTTCACATTGGGGTTAAGGAAGAAGCCTATTGATTTTGGGGTCAAAAGGTCAATGTTACCGACTGAAAAAGAAAAGTGGTTTGTGCACAAAAACTTAAGTTAGCAACATAAAGGATTGCCAAACACAGGGCAGGTGTATAATGTTCCATTCACTGTACTGATTTTTTTGTTTGTTTTGTTTCCAACTTTTTTTTTTTTTTAAATGGTATCCTTAGATTGTGTGTTATAAGCAGGTTTGCAAGTTATCTGAGCACAGGTTAAGAAAGAGACCGGTGTATATAGAAGAAGATATAGCTAATCAGTATTTAGATATAGGGGTACTGTATTTTGAAGTTTTCTTTCAGTGATTGCACAGGAGAAGCAGGAAAAAGCATTGAAGGATTCTGTCGAACAGTTTGACCCAGCAAATCTTAAACATACCGAACCAGAGGTTAAAAATCAACTTCCAGACAGTGATGGTAATTAGTGTGGTGTGAAAGCCAATGATCCCAACCTGGATTTTCTTTTTGAACTTGAACGACACCTATTCCTGAAAAAAAAAAAAAAATAGTTTGGTTATGAAATGTGAAAAATAGTCTGATCTTAAAGTGAAGCAGTAGAATATTGGACAGAATTTGATGTCATAAAATTCTTGTTACATCTCATAGTTTTCCAAAAAACTTTTTAATTATTACAAGTTGCACATATTACTTAATTTTGAAACACCAGATATGGGGCAATTTATTTACATATGGAATTTTTTTCTTACTGTTTTAGCAGTGTACTTGAAAATATCCAACTGTTGTTGTGATGTGTGGTAATGGAGATGCCAAAGAACCGATCTTAATTACTATAGTGAACATTAAGATTAGTATATGAAAACTGTTTTTAATTGGTTGGAGATATAACAGAGTACCATTTTTGTTTTTTCATTCAAGATTATGAAATGTAGTAGACTCCAAATGAATAATCATCAACTTGAAAAACTTGAGTGGACAGAATTTTGTACATCCATGGTATGCAGTTTTATTGGGTTAATATTCCTAATTTGGGTAATTGAAATTTTCACGGGATTTGTTTCATCCATAGCAAGGATTTTTCTTTTCCATTTGGTCATTAGAAGCACCCACTGTCTCGTTAAATCATCATCTCAAATATAATTCATGTAACCTGGATTGTTTTTAACCATTTTCTGTTGTTCTTACAGAAAAGTCATTACCATTCACATGTTTTTTTAAGAAGAAATTTGATGTAAAACTATTTACACTTGATCATTCCGTTGACAGGCATCAGTAGGGTACATGTTACATTTCGACTGTCTAATATGCCATTAACATGGATGTTTTTACTTGTTTTGATTGGTCATGACAACTGTCTTCTTTTTCCTGAAGGAATTGCTATGATGAAATCATCCTCAATCCAATATCAGTAAAAAAAATTGAAATCTGACGAGTACATAACAATGGACACAATCGGAAACTGGTTATCAAGCAGGAAAATCTCAAGTTCTTGAAATCATTTGTGATACTCAAACCCATTTCTGCATGAATTTTGAGCACAATTCCATGTAAATTGAAGTCATTGACCAATTTATAACTATATATTAAATATTTATACTATTTTTCCATCTTTACTGAGCAAAACTTTCCTACAGAAGTGGTTGTTAACACAAAAGTAACTGTGGCAATTAAGTCAAAATGTACCCCCTTTCATCTGCAAAACAACACAAAAATCAGTGCCTTGTATGATGTCAGGCTATCTTAAATGGGTAGCGTATACATGTAGATCACGTAAAATAAACATGGCCTGATATTGACATTATCAGCTATTTTTCCATTTGCTGCCAATATTTTATACAAAAACAAACAACAAATTCGGAACTATGTCGGACATTCTGTTGGTGCTTTCTATTTACAACTTGTTTCATGAGTTAGGTCAGCAAATGTACTTTAAAGCCTTAACATTTCACTTGAAAATGTCGATTTTTAAATTAATTCTACTTGTGATCCATTAAATATATATCACTGTTTTCTCTGTTGTTGACTGGAGTCCACACAAGCAACAGCTTTAAGTTTTGTTTTTTATTTCTGGAAATACTGACATTTTTCACAGACAAAAAACTTATTTTATGATATCAGATTCTGTACCATATCTCACAAGTGTCTCTAACATCTGAGAAATAAACTTCCACATTGTCAAAAATTAGAACTGGGGGAAAATGTGAAAATACAGAAAAATTCTTTGCATATGTGCATTATAAAAAAAAGTGTATTTTTGTAAAAATTGATTCAGCAGTTACATTTGATTTTAAGATTCACTTTTTGGCCAGAGCAAATCTGGCTTGTGGATTGATGTCTGTCTGTCAATCCATCTAGCATCAACAGTCTGGTTAGGTAATTTTCAATGTAGCTCAGGCTTGACTCCATGCAAATTCTGGAGATTTAACTGTGTAGTGGGGCATACTTAAGTGGATACTACACAGGCATGAGTGGGGTACTACAGTGCACACTACACAGTGAAATCTCCAGGATTACAGGTGGATTCAGGTCTGAGTGACAGAGTGCTGATAAAAAAGAGACTTACTTGATTTACAATCCGTGATGTTACCACCTAGCAAGTCCGTTAGGCATGTTGGGGTAATCCATAAGCTTGCTAGGTAGAATCCACTCTTAAAGAGGAGTTGAGAGACCATTGCACCTGATGAGAGAAATATCACTGGAGAAGGGAGATTTCACAGACCTAGTTCAGTGAACTCCATTCATCAGCACCTTCCACCAGCATGAGTGAAATATGGTCAATACACTTGTGTGTACTACACACCTGTTAGTAAAATGTAGGTCACTGTGACTTGTATTTCATGGTCCAGTAATTTGGGTTTACCTTTGCTCATTTTGTCAGGCTCTATTGCCTTTGGAGTCACATAACTTGTAATTGCATCATGAGAAGTTCTACAACCATCATTGAAAATTATGTCACTGTGACTGATATTACATGGTTCATTGATTTGTGCTTTCCTCTGTGTTGAGTTCAGTTGCTGTAGGTTAGGGTTTGCATTTAAGTTGTTTTCTCAGAAAGTATTACTGATCGAGTCACCTATGTTGGTATTCAAATGTGTCAGTACATGGTTCAAAGGAACTAAACAACTCTACAAAGATTGCAATCTGGCCATACCACCTGTTCAAAGATTTTAGCTCCACTGGTCATCAACCAGAAGAACTTATGGGATGGTTTTTTTTGTCTGTCATCTGTCATCCATCCTCCTGAATTGATGGTCATATCAACATGGGATTTCACTCAAACACTTCTTGTGATGTCTAGTTGATCCTAAATGAAAATGATGCCAAACTTACATCCAGTATGGCTTCTATGATGTCCATCTTGAAAATCTTGTTATCACTACTCCTGAATGAATGGTCATATTGACATGGGGTTTTCACCAAAAGACTTCTAGTGAAGTCTGATTGGTCCTAAATGAAAATGCTGCTGATCTGACATCCAGTATTGCCATCACAGCGGCCAGTTTGAAATCTTGTTATCACTCAAGAATATTTGAAGTGGTTTCAACACTCAGCAGTAAAAAAGAAGAAACGGTCATACTTTGGATTCCTGGAAATCTGTTTTGTACACTAGAGCCTCAATCCCTTCAGTGGACTTGATTTAAAAATATGATTTTAAAAAGTCTAAGCCAAAGAGATTGATTGATTGATTTGGTTAGTGCTTACAAACACATTAAAACATGAAAGGTTAAATAGTGTTGAGGTAATTGAAGTTAAGTGTCTTGCCCAGAGATGCACCACAGGGGCCGACCTGACTTGGTCTGGGCAGGAATCAGACCTGCTCCATTCTGGTCACGATTCTGGCATTCTAACCTGTGAGCCACCGCAGCATAAGAAAGCTTCACCTCTGTTGGGTATTGAACTTATGATTGCTGAAAGCAGAGCTACTTGTCCTAGACAGACGCTTAACACCTTTAGGCCAGGGTTGTTTACAACTATACAGTTTTATCTTTATTGAACATCAATCGGTAGAATTTTTGGTAGCATTCATAAATATAGCTTGTTCATTTGAGGCATGAAGTATCCCATGCTTATAATTCTCAAAAATTCGAAATAGGCAAATACTTCAGGAAACATAAATTAGGGCTTGCAGTACTTCAGGTTTTAGAAGTTTTACTTTATGTGAATGACTCCTGAACTTGAGCTCTCACAAAATGAACAAATATTAAGGGAAATGTACAAGGAAATCAGTTAGGTTGATGATTTAGGGTATCAGATAACTACATTATCTCTTCCCTGTTTATGGATTAAGTCACTTTGATCCTAATCCTTGTCGCACAAAAAAAGGTATCAAATTTAATGCCAGAAAGATTGTATAGTAGTATACTGTAAAAATGTATAGATTCTAGGGTAGGCATTGTATTTTTTCAAAGATTGTTTGAATAACCCAAATTTCAGAAGAGGATAATTTGAAAGGGGGAAAAGATTTCATGGATATGTGCAAATATTTTGCCACTGTATCTCCTTCTGTACTTCTTTTGTTCCTCCTGTCTTTCAAGTTAAATTTTTCCTTCCTAGCACATATTGTCAGTCTAACCTTAAATTCACTTCATTAACTTTTCAAAGCCAGAAGATTATTTTCTTTTTCACCCAAGATGGTGTTTGAGGAGAAAGTTCCCTTGTTTGTTCTGATTGAATCCAAGCTCTGATTCAGAGAGATTTTCGTATCGTCAGTTTGTTAGATATCTTGAAAAGTTTTGGATTGGCTATTTTGCCCATGCATGAGCAGATGGGTAAAAGTTTGCATTGCTTTATTTTAATTTTTTTGGACCTTTTGATTTTTGCCTTCAGACCCTCATTTTTCCCAGATTTCAAACTTAATTTTTGCAAAGTTTCATCTGTCCATGTGACTTTTGAACTGCTCTGTTTTAGATCTAATGAGAGAACGTGTGAAATCCAGACACAAATTCCTGTTCCGGGACTGACATTTTGTTGCCTTCAAAAATCTGCTATCGAAAATGCTGCTTTTTTCAGCTGTATTTTTTAATGTATGTGGAACATCTACATGATCTGGCAAAACTGCATCTTTCCTCTTTTCTATAATACCACCTACTTGGGTCTATCATGAATGGTCATACAGTCTGGAAAAAGTATTCTGTACTGTTGACTACCTAATCACATTGGTATTAAGAGTAATGAAAGGGTAGATAAAGCAATGAAATTTGGCCTGCAGTCACCCATTTGTGAATGGAAGATTCAATATACTGACTTAAATATTATAGAAGTCTGCATGTTATATATACTTGGCAAAATATGTGGAATGAAATCTTGACAATCAAGCTTTGGAACATCAAACTCGTCATTAGAGAGTGGCATCCCTCATATAGAACAAATAGTGGTGATATTGTGCATTTCACATATAGGACATGCACATCTGACTCGTGCATACCTAATGAAGGGTGAACCTCAACCAGAGTGCATATATCCTGCCAGTATCTACTGACAGTGGAATACATTGTTGTTGAGTGTATCAACTTCCATCCTGCAAGACAAAAGCTTATGTGAACTCAATTAAGGAACTTTTTGCTGATGTACTACAAATGAAAATTTTGGAATTTTGGGATGAATGTGGTTTGTACAACAGATTTTAACCCTATTTTTTAAGGATATTTTTTGCCTCTATTTTTCATTTTGTAGTACTTTGTGTTTACATTGTTTGGAAGGGTTTTTGTTTGTGAATTTTTGTGCAGTTCATTATATTTACATTTGTAGAACTTTACTTTTAATTGGCAGCATATAGCCATTAGTGTGCTGATTTGCTGTTAACCGCTAATACATAATACCCCGTACATGCTAGCATGAATAGTGATGATGTCACAAACCCTGGAACAAGGGCACTGCCTACTGATGCAAAAAACATTCGGCCTTAATTTATATAATACATTATGTTGGTCATCAGAATATATCTGTGTGGCAATAATATATAGTATATATTCGCTTACAAGTGGAGTCCAACTGCAAACAACATAGGCCCTAATCTGCCATTGCATAATTCTACTGATTACTGCTAACAAACTGCATAGACCCTGATCTCCAAGCGCATTATGTGATGGCAGATCTGAGTCTGTGCAGTTTGCAGTTGGACTATACTTATAAGTGAGTATATACAGTAATAAATTAGAGAAAGTTGAAGGTGGTTACATGTAACTTGATGGATTTGGAAGAATAAGAAAATATTTGTAACCCCAGTTAAAAAAACCTATGATTAATAAAACAAAAATAAAGGGACATATTAAAACAAAAATCAGCCCCTTAGCAGGATTCTTAGATTACCATAGATTCATTTATTTTTGTGAATATCAGTTTTTATGGTTTTGAGAAAAAAATCCATTTTTGATGTTAATTAACTTGTCAAGGCCAAGAGATTGGGGGTTATAGAACAAAGTCAAGACCAAGAGATGGGGGTTAGAGAACAAAGTTTCTTTGTCACTTCTGATGGAATCTCAGCAAGTCTTATTCAGAGAGACTTTGTATCGCCAGTTGGTTAGAAAAATAGATGAAGTTGTTTTGGATTAACTATTCGGCCCTTGCATGAGCAGATGGGTAAAAATAGGACTTTTTATTTTTTTAATTTTTCTTTCTTATTGCATTCATGACTTTTGCCTCCATGCTCCCTTTTCTTCCAAATGTCAGACTTGAATGATGTTTGGGCCATAAGAGGAAGTCTACAATCTGGATGCAAACTCCTGTTCTAGAACTGGTGATTTTTTGACTTGAAAAAAAAAATCTGGTCTAGAAAATTCAGGTTTTCCAGTTGTATTTTTGAATGTGTAGAACATCTACATGTACATCATTCGGCATCATTGTAAAGCTTCATCTATATGTACATCACTTGGCATCATTGTAACGCTTCATTATTCATTTCTTTAATACCTTCCACTTGGGTCTATCATGAATTGTGATCACCTCACAGACACTGGAACAACGGTACTACCTCATGATGCATAATTACGTCATTTGGCCTTAACAAGTTCAATTCATGGACTGGGGATTAGATCCTATTTTACTGATTTTTTCACAAAAGGTCATTGTTCACTAGGCTTTTACTGTACAAGTCGGATCCAACTACAAACAATGTATACTCAGATCTGCCGGCACATAATATGCTGGTGGGTCATGGTGTGTGATGTTGTTTGTTCAATGTCAAATATTTTTTTTACCACACTGTTGACTCAAAAGTGATGGCAGATCTGGATCTATGTGGTTTGCAGTTTCATCCAATTTATATGCAAGTATATGCAGTTGAGCCAAAAAATGTGAAATCCTACTTTCAGCTATTTCACAGGAGAAGCAGGAAAAGGCATTGAAGGATTCTGTGGAACATTTTAACAAAACCAGCCTTAAGCACACTGAACCAGAGGTGAAAAATCCTCTTCCTGACACTGAGGGTAATTTTCTGTGTGTGGTTTTCATGTCACAATGACCTAATTTTTGTTTTGTCACAATAATTATGAAGTTAAATTTTTGTTTTTGGAATCGGAGAAAAATAGTTTTAAATTGGCCTCGTTCAATATTTAAATGTCTGAATATTGATTTACATTTATAATTAATTAACCCGGAGAAAAATCTGATTTTTTTCTTCAGGTTATTATAGTCTTAGTTTATTGAAAGAGTATTTATGTGTTTATGTTCTTGTATCCTTTGGTAATTAGTTTGCAGTAGATAGAACAAATGGTTTTATCAAGTAGCATTAATCATTTGCTTGCATGACTAGTTTTTAGCTTTTAAAACTTTAGATTAACTGCACTTATCCTTACTTGGGTGTGACTTGGATTAACCAATTTTTTGCTCTGCTTTCTTTGAACATACAGATGTACATGCAGTTTTGATACTAAACATTAAAACTAATATATAGCTTGCATTTTATCTCATCAATTTCATATACTGTACAGTGTACTGTGTTTCAAAGCCATTCATTTGTATGCATGTCACTATTTAAGATTTATGCCTTTTGTTTTTAGCTCACCTGGCCAAAGGCCATGTGGGTGTATGGTATGACCTTTTGTCCATAGTGCATCATCTGCTGTCCCTTGTTCATCCATCCATCAACATGTGATTGAACACACCAGAGGCTTCATTTCTGATCATATTTTGATGGGATTTAGAATGTAAGCTGGTCATCAAGACCTTGGAATTTTTAGATTATGAGCAACATCCATGCATAATAATGAGGTGATTTTGAATCTGATTGGCTGAGCTTGTAAACACTCCAGAGGCCTGATTTCTCTTAAGATTTTGATGAGATTTGATATGTAAGCTTGTATCTTCAAGATCTCAGATGAGTCTAATTATTATTGACATCCATGCATATTAATGAAGTGATCTTGCGTATGATTGGATGAGCTTGTGAACACTCGAGAGGCTTTATTTCTCTTCAGATTTTGATGAGATATGGTATGTAAGCTTGTATCATCAAGATCTCAGATGAGTCCCATTATTATTGACAGTCATGCATATTAATGAAGTGATCTTGCGTATGATTGGATGAGCTTGTGAACACTCTATAAGCCATATTTGTGTTCAGATTTTGATCATATTTGGTATGTAAGCTTCTACATCAAAGATCTTGAATGAGTTCAGTTATGAGCAATATACACATGTATTAATGAGGTGAACTTTAATGTGATTGACTGAGCTTATGAACACACTAGAGGTTATAATTTCTTGTCAAATTTTGACCACATTTGGTATGTAAGCTTTTGTTTTCAAGATCATGGACAAGTTAGAATATGAGCAGAGTCCATGTATATTAATGAGGTGATCTTGCATCTGATTGGCTGTGCTTGTGGATACTGTCAAGGCCATATTTCTGATCTGATTTTATATGTAAGCTTATATCATTGATATCTTGGTTTTGTTCCAGTCTGAGTGACATCCATGCATATTGATGAGGTGATTTTGCATCAGATTGGCCTAGAGACCACATTTCTGATGAGATGTTTATCAGATTTGGTATGCAAGCTTATATCAATTTCGGATGAGTGCAATTATTTGCGACATCCACATCTATTAATGATTGCATCAGATTGGCTCAGTTTGTGAACACTCTAGAGGACATTTTTCAAAATTAGATTTAGTATGAAAGTTTATATCAAGACTTCACATGAGTTTGATTATGAGTAACATCCATGCATATTAATGATGTGATGTTGCCACTGATTGGCCAATCTTGCGAACACTTCTGGGGCAACATATGTAATCAGATTTGATATGTAAATTTATATCATCAATATCTCAGATGCGTTCGAGTATGAGTGGGATCCATGCATATTAATGAGGATCCAGACTGATAAGTTAGTGGGAATTAAACCTGCAACCTTCTGATCATGAGTCCAACTCCTTAACCACTGAACCACCAGCACCACCATGGGTGGGGATTTTGACAGTTTCCAAGTTACGACTTCAGTGGTGGGCCCCCCAGGGAGTTCAGGATAGACCCAGGAATCAATGATTGTGCAGATTAACTCCCCTTATAATGCCATGTAGTTTAAGGATTGGATAATGAACAGTTTCTAAGTTACAAATCAGGGCCTAGACCCCACGTGCAGGGAGAGATCCAGTGCAGAATGCTGATTGTATAAATGACTTGTCCTTCTTCTGTCAAGAAAATGATCATATATATATATAGTCAAAGGAAGAATATAAATGACACCACAATAATAGACAATATGGTAATTTGGTGCTACAAGTTTTTTCCTTTCCCCTCGACAGTTTTAATACGCGAGTTTGCATTCACAAGCTCACATATATCAGCGACCCAGATGAGTAATATCACTCCCACTTGGACCTTTTGATTATCCCCCCTTTATGGAGAGCATTTAGTGTTACCCATGTAAAAAAAAAATAATGAATTCGTAGTACTGTAAAAACTGTATTGTGAAATCACACATCGCTAAGAAAAAATTCAGTTCAGCAAAAACAATTTGAAATCTTACTTTCAGCAATTTCACAAGAGAAGCAGGAAAAGGCATTTAAGGAATCTCTGCAACAGTTTAACAAAACCAGCCTTAGGCCCACAGAGCCTGAGGTGAAAAATCCACTTCCCGACAGCGAGGGTAATCTTGTTTGTGTTGTTTTCATGTCACAACAACTTAATTTTTGTTTTGTCACATAATTATGAAGTTAGTTTTTGTTTGGAATCTGAGAAAAATAGGTTTTGAGGTTGTCTCTTGATCATTACCGTATATACTCGCTTATAACTCCATGTTTTTTTTTTTTTGTTTTTTTTTTACAAAAAATTTGATTCATGCAGAGTAGGGGTCGTGTTATGAGCGCAACATACAATCTTTTTTTTTTATAAACCTCAGGGTAATGTTGGAAACTCTAGACATTTGCAGTATGTACAACTGTCAATTCAAATATTGTTACGTTTTCATGTCACTATTTCCATTCAGAAATGCATATGTGGTACGTACTGTGTTTATCCGTTTCATGACGGTATTCATTACACAATACTTGTTTCTACAGTTATTTGGATTTTAATAATTTGAAAATATTACCAATAAATTAAAATATTGCTCACCGCAAAGTGAAGTGTCCGTCTGTGTTGTTTACCATGAGTGTTTACTCGCAAGTATATTGCTTCCATTTTCATGCAAGTCCGAACAACCTGTATTTGTAGTATATTTTGTGTTTTGCTGTATAAGCACTGTTTGTGTTTGATGGAATACAAGTTTTCATTTAATTTGTATTTTCCTTTTCGATAAGTCAAATTTAATTCTCAACTGATATTTCCTAAGTTATCTACCAGTGCATGTGGGCCAATAAGCTATTGGCTTGTAAAGGCTTCATTCTCAACTTGACAATTCATTTGATCGAGCCGTGAGTTTAATACTTGTTCAGTGCCAAGTAGAGTTCCACAACTTCATGTGCATGTTTGACATTAATCCCTTGGCTTGTAAAAGCAGCACCCTCTTTGTTTCCCACGTGACAACCCTTTGATTGAGCTGTGAGTTTGATACTTGTTCAGTGCGAAGTAACAGAAGGTGGTTATTTGAATGCCCTGTGATTGTGCCGCACAATTGACACCTGTTCAGTTGCATCATTTAATAGATTTCACAAACTCTGTGATCAAAGTGTCACTTACAGAGCACAAGCTCAGTCTCCACATAAGCGCCTTCATATGACAGTAAAGACGAGGAATCTGAGTTGGTCTATATTCACGATGGCTAGATGACAATGGAGGATATCAGAACTTTATTTGGTCACTCAGACAATGAGAATGATTTCTTGGGCTTTGTACCAGATGACATTAGATAATGAAATCTATAGGAAACTGTGAATTACAAAAATGTGGACTTAACTTTCATCATTTTTTTGTAAGATGTGGAATTATCTTTTTTTCAGGATATTGTGAATTTGGCTCATTCTGGGCTACTAATTTTATGCCAGTATGTGACCTATAATAGAATTCATGGATTTAAAATGTCAAGCATTATGGATTTTATGACCCAAAGATGATAAAATGCAAGTTGTCAATTTATTTGTGACACATTCCACTCAGTAATATAATTGTATTTTACACTGGTTTTGTCTTTATTTTTCTCATCTATCTATCCATCCAGTTTTGCTTGTTTATTTTTCCAAAGTGCAACCCTGACACACTGATGACAAGTCACATCTTCAGATGGATCTGACTTGCAAAATACACTCTGACTTATAGGAGGGTCAAAGAGAAATTAGCTTTTTGCTGCCCTAAAAGGGGGGGGGGGGTAAACGTATTGTCGAGTGGACTTGTAATCGAGTATATATGGTATTTAAATATCTTATTTTAATTTGCACTTTAATTAATCCACTAAGAGAAAAATCTGATTTTTGACTGTTATAGCTTAAGTTGATTGAAAGTTTGAGATGTTTTTGTATAGTTTTGGTAATTAGTTTGCATTAGATGGAACAAAACAGTTTTTAAAACTAACATCTGACGTGTTTGCATGATCTGCATGTTAGCTTGATGTTAAACACTAAATCTAATACAACTGATTATCATCTTGCATTTTATTTAATCAATTTCTTATATAGCGTACTGTATTCAAAGCATTTCATTTGTATGCATGTCTCCATTTAAGATTTATGTATCCTTTTTTATTCCCCCACCATAATTATGGAGGGAGCATTCAATATTGTTTAAGTCCACCACTTCATGCCAGGTTACGCCATGGTTGTTGGCAATATCATTTATGCTCCTTAAGTTTTGAATGGACTTGTTGGATTGAAACCCAATATGTTTCGAGTCTTACATTAAGAAGTTATATTTTCTAAATTTTTTGGACAAAATTTAATGTCATTATTGCCTCTTTTTCATTTGGATCTTTACCTTTCCGTAAATCATAATGGCGGGAACATGTATGGACACATTTGTTGTTTTCCCCCACTTTAATAATAAAAGTGAAATTTCATGCATTTTCAGTATTGCCTACCATATTTTTTTCAGTTTGGTACATTTTCAGTGCAAAATAACAATTTAAAGAATATGGTAGGTTTCCATTGGTCATTGTTCATAAATATTTGTGATTTTTAGCTCACCTTGCTGTAAGGCCTAGTGACCTTATGGTACGGCCCTGCATCCATCATGAGTCGTGTGTCATCCCTTGTCCATCCATAAATAGTTGCCTTTCATCACTTGGGAGGCCGTATTTCATATCTGATTTTGATTACACTTGGAATTTTGGCTCATATCATCAAGATCTAGGACAAGTTCATTAATGAGCAGATTCAAGCAAATTAAGCATATTGATGAGGTGATCTTGCATCTGACTGGCTGGACTTTTTACCACTCTGGAGACCATATCTGTGATCTGATTTTGTTGAAACTTGAAATATGACTGATGTCATCAAGATCTGAGCCTAGTTCAGTAATGAGCAGGATCCAAACATATTAATGAGGTGATCTTACATTTGATTGCTTCAGCTTGTGAACACTCTAGAGGCCATACTTTTTATCAGATTTTGATCAGATTTGATATGCAATCATATATCATCAAGACCTCAGAATATTTTGATTATGAGCAACATCCTTGCATGTTAATGAGGCGATCTTGCATCTGATTGGCTGAACTTGTGAACACTCTAGAGGCCATATTTCTGATCAGATCTTCATCAGATTTGGTATGTATGCTTATATCATCAGGACCTTGGACAAGTTTATTTATGAGTGACATCCATGCATATTAATATGATCTTGCTGAGCCTCTGAACACTCTATAGGCCACATTTCTAATCAGATTTTTATTAGATTTATTATATAAGCTTGTATCATCAAGATCTCAGATGAATTCGAGTATAAGCGACATCCATGCATATAAATGAGGATCAAGACTGATCAGATGGTGGGAATCGAACGCACAACTTTCTTGTCAGGAGTCCAACTCCTTAGCCTCTGAACCACCACTACTTCGTTGGGTGGGAATTTCCATGGTTTCCAAGTTGTGACTCCAGGGAGTTGAGGACAGACCCAGGAATCCATGTCTACTGCACAGAATAAGTCCCCTAATAATGCCAAGTAGTGCATGTACTTGAACTCGTTACCCCACATGACACATTTATGTGTCATGAAGCAGTACCCTACTTCAAGCTCTGTAACGTCAACATTATTTATGATATGCCAAAGCAGGTGGTATTACAGAAAAGGGGAAAGATGTAGTTGTATAATGGTATCAAATAATGTAAACTTTCTACTCACATTAAAAAATACAGCGGAAAAAAACATAACTTTTGAGACCAGATTTTTTTTCAGGCTGAAAATTAAGAGTTTCAGAACGAGTTTGTTTTCGGATTTTAGACATTTTGGCATTTCATATAAATCAGACCTGTCTGAACTGCATACGGACAGAGAGTCCAATATGCACACGAAAAAAGTAAAATTGTTGCTCTTTTTTACATTCACACCATAAATAGCCAATCGAAAACAATGTCTTTTATACACCTAAGCATCCGGTTTAAATGTCTTTTATACACCTAAGCATCCGGTTTAAACGTCTTTTATACACCTAAGCATCCGGTTTAAATGTCTTTTATACACCTAAGCATCCGGTTTAAATGTCTTTTATACACCTAAGCATCCGGTTTAAATGTCTTTTATACACCTAAGCATCCGGTTTAAATGTCTTTTATACACCTAAGCATCCGGTTTAAATGTCTTTTATACACCTAAGCATCCGGTTTAAATGTCTTTTATACACCTAAGCATCCAGTTTAAATGTCTTTTATACACCTAAGCATCCGGTTTAAATGTTTTTTATACACCTAAGCATCCAGTTTAAATGTCTTTTATACACCTAAGCATCCGGTTTAAATGTCTTTTATACACCTAAGCATCCGGTTTAAATGTTTTTTATACACCTAAGCATCCGGTTTAAATGTCTTTTATACACCTAAGCATCCGGTTTAAATGTTTTTTATACACCTAAGCATCCGGTGTAAATGAAAATCTCTTGAAAACAGTTGTGTTTGGATCCATTCAGAAGTAACCCCAAAAATGTGTTTCCTCTCCCCATTTCAGACCCAAAAAAAATTGAGAAGAATCTCCAGGTGGCAATGAGTTAAGGCTGGGTAATAAACAGTTTCAGAGTTATGAATAAGGGCCTAGTCCCCAGGGGGCAGAGAGAAGTCCAGGCCAGAATGCAGATTGTATAAATGACTTAAGTGAACATATTTATATATATCTATGGTCAAGGAAAGAAGATAAATGACACAAACATAATAGATAATGTGGCAACTGTACTCCAAGATTTTCTTTCCTCTGTATGGTGTCAGTACGTGTATGAATTTGCATTCACCAGATCACATCAGCTGCCCAGGTGAATGATATCAGCCCCACTTGCACCTTTTGTTCTCTTGCCATATTTATAAGTGAGCATTTAGTGTTGCCCATGTAAAAATTAGTGTCTTCATACTACTGTAAAAACAGCATTGTGGAGCCAGTCTTTTGCTAATGAAACATGGAGTTAAATGTGAAAGATGTGAAATCCTGCTTTCAGCTATTTCACAAGAGAAGCAGGAAAAGGCATTTAAGGAATCTCTGCAACATTTTAACAAAACCAACCTTAAGCCAACAGAGCCTGCAGTAAAAAATCCTCTTCCTGACAGCAAAGGTAATTTTTGGTGTGGTTTTCATGTCAGAACAACTTCATTTTTGTTTTGTCACATAATTATGAAGTTAAACTTTTGTTTAGAATCTGAGAAAAATGGGTTTTGAAGTTGTCTCTCATCCAATATTTAAATATCTGAATATTGATTTACATTTTAATTAATCCACTAAGAGAAAAATCTGATTTTTGACTGTTATAGCTTAAGTTGATTGCAAGTTTTAGATGTTTTTGTATAGTTTTGGTAATTAGTTTGCATTAGATGGAACAAAACAGTTTTTAAAACTAACATCTGATGTGTTTGCTTGATCTGCATGTTATCTC
Organism: Margaritifera margaritifera; assembly: GCA_029931535.1. Classification (NCBI taxonomy): domain Eukaryota; kingdom Metazoa; phylum Mollusca; class Bivalvia; order Unionida; family Margaritiferidae; genus Margaritifera; species Margaritifera margaritifera. Next base: position 3,356,518 of record JAQPZY010001629.1, on the reverse strand, counting down.
GGATGTTAAACACTAAATCTAATACAACTGATTATCATCTTGCATTTTATTTAATCAATTTCTTATATAGCATGCTGTATTCAAAGCATTTCATTTGTATGCATGTCTCCATTTAAGATTTATGTATCCTTTTTTATTCCCCACCATGATTATGGAGGGAGCATTCAATGTTGTTCATGTCCGTCACATCATGGTTGTTGCAAATTTCATTTATGCTCCTTAGTTTTGTAATAGACTTCTTGGATTGCAACCCAATTTGTTTTGAAGCTTACATTAAGTAGACCTAGATAAAGTTAGATTTTCATAATTTTTGGACAAAATTTAATGTGGTTATTGCCTTTTTTTGACTTGGATCTTTACCTTTTAGTTTAATCATATTGGTGGGGACATGTATGGACACATTTGTTGTTTTCCCACACTTTAATATTGAAACTGAAATTAATATCAGTAATACATTATCTGTCACAATTGTTTAGCTTACCCTTTCCACAATAGACAAACCCTCGTCCATACCAGATGCACCATCCTCCTGTTCTATAAACTTTTTACAACACCTGAATCGACACAGTCCGAGTCAACGTCATAGGCTTATGCACAATTGTGCCTTGTCATTCTTTTCTGGACAACATCTTGTCAACAGTGGAAAATTCTCGCTTGAGGAGAAAAAAATCTTATCAGCAATTTGTTATCGCTGTTCAGGACCTTATATTCATATACCTCTTCATTAACGAAAATTATTCCTTCAGTCCGTTACTTTCAAAAAGTTTTTTTGATGGTCCAGATTGATAATTTTCAGCGTGTTTTGTCACGATGATCTCCCTACCCTTCGTGGTTTCATGAATTACCTTGTAGGAAAATGAAAATTTCTAGGGAGTCATCAAAATTCACTTGAATATTATCCATATACATGTCTTCACTTTTAGTGTTTACATGTATTACAATGCGTCAGTTTCATTACTGTTCTTTAATGCAATGTGCATTATTAACAATTAACCTCCTAATCACATTAGTAGAGATTACACATTCAAGCACTCATTATTTAGTGTTTGTGGCATAAGTTTAATTCACAGATGATGTTTTTTTTACTGCAGTTTACTTCTCGGTTAGTGCACAACATTAAGGTCTTAAACTCGTAGGTAAATAGTAAGGATAACAATGCAGCTGTTGCAACCCTGGTTGTTATTAACATCATCATTTTTTGTCATGAAAAATATTTCTTTTTCAGAAATTTTTATTTCAGACGTCACAAAGTGTGGGTAAGTGTGGTCACAGAAAAACCCCATGGGACACCCACACCACATTCTTCGTGTAAAAAATGTGTTTATGGTCCGACAGTGTCTGGGACCTCACCGAAAACAGGCATAATATAAAAGGAGGAAAATAAGTACATTCTTCCTCCTCTCCATCTAATACTGAGATCTAGTGTGTCTTCTACCCCAAATGAAAAGAGAGTAACAGTATCTTCCCAGAGAGTGCAGCTGTTGCCACCCTTGAAGAGGAAACGGCTTCTTCTCAAGGGATCAAGTACGCTCCCCGGAATAAAAAAGGGAGGAGCAGCACCTTTCCTGATAAAGAGAATGCGTCTTCTAGGAAGAAGGCAGCAGCACTCATTAAGGGCTATAGCCTCAAAGCTGGGATCGGGTATAACGACACCCTAGCATCGAGACTGATTGTGCCACCGGGGAAGGGTGAACATTATCCAGGTACCTGAAGCCCATCTGAGGTGACAAGCAGTTCACACAACCCCATTCTAACTGTCTTGGCTCTGGGGAGGGATACTCCCAAAGATCTGATTCACTATTGAGTTCAGGTGACAGGTCACTGGGTTCCAGTCAAACATTTACCAAATCTTGGTATGGAGTCAGGGCTCAGGTTGACTCCCCTTCCCTCCTTTCAACACCACCAAATTATTCATTCACAGGGACAGGAACCTGCATTGATGCACTCTGCCAGGAAAGGGGATGAGACCGGTGTGCCCCCTTTTCCCATTCAACCCATATATATGTCCTCATCCTGCAGTGCCATGGATGGCCTCAGTATGGAGACTGCTACCTGATGCTAAGAAGATATCATCTTGGAAGGGGAGGGTCAGACCCCCTTCCCCTAAGAAGCCTAGGAAAGATGAGAAATTTTCTTCAGAAAGGGCAGTTATAAGGGACAGTCCAGTCATTTTTCATGAGGAGTCACAGGACATCAATGTCCTACTTCCTGGTCTTCCCCGAGGAGGGATCGTTCTGGTTCTTACAACATTGCATCCTCCCGAGGTTGTGGTCAGGACGCTGATGTGTTTTCTCTACTAGCAGATTCTCATGAATTTGCTGATGATCAAGAGAAGGTTTTCCCATCCCCTCTTAGGATCTCCTAATCCTTCTCACAAGGCATCCCAGTTGGTAGAAGAAGAGACATGGTCATTTGACAAGGTGGTAAACGAGGTTTACCGTCGTCTTCCACATAATCTTTGCCCTAAGCCCTTGGGCTCTGGGGACACCAGGATCCTTTCCAGCTTGGAAAGACTTTTGGGGGCCATGTCAAGACCAGATCAGCTTTTGCTCCCTCTCTCTCTACCATGGTAAATGAGCTCACACAGAGGTTTAACAAAGGGCAGGAATCTGCAAGACAGCCTAAAGGGTGGTCAGTTCCCCCTGCTATCCTGAGACCTTTAGTCTCAGCTTCCAGCTATGAAGTCCACTCTCTTGCCTGGCCTGTTAAGCCCCCACCCCCGGACACTGGAGCTTCGCAAGTGGGGATTTCATTTGTATCATTTGCTCATCTCTCTGAAAACTTTAGAGGATTTGGAGGCTACGGCCACGTCAAGTGTGACCATAGCTTCACATGCTAACCTGTTCTCAGTGGCTTTCTTCAGTCTTCTGAAGGAAAATACATTATCACCTGTTGTGTTGCAACAGTTATTACAAGCAGTTGCCAAGACATCAAGACACACATTGTCTACAGTCGTGGCGTTGTTGGCAGAGTTAATCCACCTCAGCAGAGATGACTCTTTGGACACCTCAAAGGTTTTGCTAGAACATAGCAAGAACCTCTTTTGGGCTGCTCCCCTGGAATCAGAGACTCGATTCAGCAGTCTCATCCTGTCCATTGCATCTCGGGACCTGAACGACCATCAACATAGGTCCCTTGCTTCGGCTTCTGGCCAATCGAAACTGGCCAGGAAGCGAACTCAGCCTGATCAAACCATGGGGCAGTCCAGATTCCAAAAGGTTATGCAACCGCAGCAGCCCAGTAGGTAACCCTCTTTCAAACCCCCTCTAAAGCGTTGATCCATGAGATGGAAAGGCATGGCGAGGTAGTCTACTGCTGACTACTTCCCCTTTCCCAAGCCGGTTGGGGATAGGGGACAATCTTAAGGATTCCTTACCTCTCCTGCAGTGCATCCTGCTTCCTTTAAAACCAGTAGGTACCAGTTTGGCTCTCTTTTCAGAGGCCTGGTTGGACATTGCAGAAGATTGTTGGGCCCTTTCCATAGTAAATGAGAGTTTACATCTTCACTTCACAGAACTCCCTCCTCTCTCAAGGACTCCCATCTTGTTCCAACAATCAAATATAATCAAACTAAATGAAGAGATGCACACTCTTCTTCAGAAGGTTGCAGAAGAGAGGGTACAAAATATCCGGTTGCCAGCTTTCTGCTCTCTGATTTTTCTGGTACCCAAAAAGGTGGGAAACTGAGGCTTATCATTGATCTTTCCCCAAATTGCTGCAAGAGGAAACCTACAAGATGGAGACTACAGCATCAGTCCAGAGTGCCACCAGGCAAAGAAACAGGACAGTTTCCATTGACCTTAAAGATGCTTATTTCCACATCCCAATCTTTCCTCCACAACAAAAATACTTCGTTTTTTTTATCAGACAGGAGGGGCCCCTGGGTGGACGAGTGGGTTAAGGTGCCCGCCTTTACAGATCACTCGCATCTCACCTCTGTCCACGTGGGATTGAGTCTCGGCTCAGCCAACATGGGTATGTGAGAAAGCTTGCCAGTAGCTTCCTGTGGGTCGGTGGTTCTCTCTAGGGACTTCCTGTATTCTTCCACCATCAGATATACTGGCCGCCATGTATCATGTGCTGAAAAATGGCATTAAACCCACAAAAGCACTCGATCAGACAGGAAGTTTTTAAATTCCGAGCCATGCCATTTGGTCTAGCCTCAGCACTCAGGGTCTTTAAATGTCATGGGAATAGTGGCTATGCACTTGAGGTATCTGGTGATTCCCCTTCTCCAGTACATCTACGACTGGCTGCTGCACTACAGCAGGAAACAGTCCATGTTACTTCACATGTGCAGCTGTCGGTCCGCAGTGACTCAGCTAGGACTTGTACCGAACCTAGAGAAATCAGAGCTTATTCCTTCTCAGGATTTCATCTACATAGGAATTCATTTTCTCACCTATCTGGGCCGGGTTCATGTTCCCCAGACAGGATAAACAGAATCCTGGATCTTGTGAGGACTCATCAGGCCAAGACCTCGTCAGCTCGTCTTTACCTCCCCCTTCTGGGGACCTTGAACTCTGTGCCAGACCTGGTACCCCTAGGGAGACTACATTTACATCCTCTCTAGTCTCTCTAGGGAGACTATTTACATCCTCTCTAGTCTCTCATGTTGGCGATCTGGAAACCACACAGTGATCCTCTATCACGGTGAATTTCTCTAGAGTTGACTTTTCAGTATCACCTCAAGTTGCGGGTAATGAAGAAAAATTTTTGATGTGAGTTCCACTGCATGCCCCCAAACCCCACTACTATCTGTACACCGATGTGTCAGATTTAGGGACAGGTGCTCATTTAGAGCCAGAAGGAGTACTTTCTTCAGGACTATTGGTCCCAGGAAAAAAGTCTCCTCCACATCAACAAACTATTTCTGTGATCAGTTTTGGTCAAAGTTCATTTCTGCACCATTCCACAGTTTCAGACTTCTAGTTGAAAAATAACCCCATTTATGGCAAGACACATGGACAAATTAATCGATTCTTAATCAGTGATTGGTAAGCAGAAACTGCTGATCCACAGTGATTGGTAAGCAGAAACTGCTGATCCACAGTGATTGGTAAGCAGAAACTGCTGATGCATCATTATATTTTTTTCTGAATGTCAATCCGATTTCTTGTGGACTATAGAAAACGTGGTGTAATCCTGCAAAACTTGTCTTTATCAAGTCATTAATTTGTGAGTAGATTGAATAGCTGATGTTATTCAGGTATGTTGTGCGTATTATTAAAAAGGTAGCTCATATATATAATTATCATGGAGAAACACAAGTATTAGATTATTTACAACCAACTACAGATGGTGTATCATGTGTAGGCAGGTTCCTAGCTCAGATTTCAAGGTTATGACGAGGGAAATTGTAAATCTATAACTTATTTTCATGAAACTTTATCTAAATATATATTGCAACTAGATGGTGTCATGCTCCCTGCTTCAAGGTCAAGATCACAGGAAGGAAAAATTTAATTTTATGACCAGTTTGTTTATCAGGGTGTAACGTTGCAGACTTTTGGGGAAAGGGTTTCTATTGTTGCAACAAATGGATTATAGTTCATTATCCCTGTCCCTAATAGCCCATTCATCCATCTCTCTGTCAGTCACCACATCTCCTCCTAAACTCCAAAGTGGAAATTCATGAAACTTTGTTGTTATGTTGCCCTTTGGGTAAAATTCTTCATCCTTGGTTGCCACCCCTGCAGTCATATGTACAAAAATGTCACTGACAATAACAATTTCTGTTGAAACTTTATTTATGCAGTCATAGCAGGAAGATGCATTGTGTTTGTGATGGATTTTGCATTATGACCCCTGGGTCATTGTCTTTGGGTGGGTTTGAGTACAGGTGTGGGGGCAGGGGAAAATATAAAGGGGTATTGGAATATGCATGAAAAAAAAGCAAAAAAGCATGGAGATTTGCTTGGCCAGCCATTGCAATTGCTCATATTGGATATTTAAATTCATTGTTTTTTTAACAGTCACAAAGTTTAGAAAAGTAGGTACCCTATAAATAAAGATGAAATCACTAAAGTTTTTACCTTATTTACTCGTGCGCACAATATACAACCAGCCAAGAGCCATAGCTGTTAAGGCATTGGACTTTTGACCAGAAGGGTGTGGGTTTAGTTCCCATCATACCAGCTCGAATCGGCTATCGTGGTGTGTCCTTGGGCAGGGCATTTACTTGCCTCAGCACTGTAATCTTCAAAGAGTTGCTGTGCCATAAAACACCAAAAATAAACCAAACAATACCGATCAACTGCAAACAGCATTGACCTAGATCTGCCATCCCATGAGAGTGCTAACAGATTGGGGTCTATATCATACTGTAGACATAGATCTGCCATTCCATGATGTGCTAGCAGATTGGGGTCTATATCATACTGTAGACATAGATCTACCATTCCATGATGTGCTAGCAGATTGGGGTCTATATCATACTGTAGATCTAGATCTGCCATCCCATGATGTGCTAATAGATTGGAGTTTATATCATACTGTAGACCTAGATGCCATCCCATGATGTGCTAGCAGAGTGGAATCTATATCATACTGTACACCTAGATCTGCCATCCCATGATGTGCTAGCAGATTGGGATCTATATCATACTGTAGACCTAGATCTGCCATCCCATGATGTGCTAGCAGATTGAGGTATGTATCATACTGTAGACCTAGATCTGCCATCCCATGATGTGCTAGCAGATGGAGTCTATATCATTCTGTAGACCTAGATCTGCCATCCTATGATGTGATAGCAGAGTGGAATCCATATCATACTGTAGACTTAGATCTGCCATCCCATTATGTGCTAGCAGATTGGGGTATGTATCATACTCTAGACCTAGATCTGCCATCCCACAATGTGCTAGCAGATTGGAGTCTATATCATTCTGTAGACCTAGATCTGCCATCCCATGATGTGCTAGCAGATTGGGATCTATATCATACTGCAGACCTAGATCTGCCATCCCATGATGGGCAAACAGATTGGGGTCTATAACATACTGTAGACCTAGATCTGCCATCTCATGATGTGCTAATAGATCAGTGTCTGTAGCATCCAGTAGACCCAGACATCTCGAAGCATTATGCAGTGGCAGATCTAGGTCTGCACTGTAGTTAGTTGCACATTATATACTTGCAAATATGGATACCTTGAAGAAAATTGATTAATTGAATAATTAGATTGATTTATTGACTTTTCAGTTATTAACCAGGAGAAGAAGGAGGTGGAGTTGCGGAAGTCCGTCAGTGAATTTGACAAGAGCAAACTGGCTCATGTTGAACCAGAGGAGAAACAAACCCTTCCTGACCCTGAAGGTAGTTATAGGTTATTGTTTTTGTTCTGTCTCACCAGGCAGTATCAAGATATTAAATTGTAAAGGTAGGAGATCGATTCTGATAAACTTGTTATTGGAAGTAAGAATATTTTAGCTTTCCACCCCCTCTTCCAAATTTCTAATTGCGAGCATTTTGTCCCAAATTATACTCAAAATATGTTAAAAAGTATGAAAATTAAGACTTGTGTTTTATTAAAGCTTTTTTTGTGCCTTACAATGAGTTTTCCTTCCTTGAAATATATATGCATACATTTCCTAAACTCTAATGTTATGTAACAATTTATTTTGGTTTTTATGTTATACTGCTACTAAAGTCGAGCCCGGCTGCATGAAACAATGTCATTCGAAGCCTGGCTGCATTAAACTTTAATGCAATCCGAGAAATAGTACACCGGCTGCAACAATAGGCTGTGATAATACAACCCTCCTAAAATGGGAGACAGCAAATGTTACACGACCAAAAAAGCAGCTGTACTGGCGGCTAGGGGTATAAATACTTCACACCGACAAGATCTGGTGATCAGTTGAAAAAATGAATCAACAAGACCAATTCCCTCTGACGAGTTACAAAGATAATGAAACTGGTCAGGGTCCAGGAGTGACTAGACCATCTCAGCAGATGGGAGGGAACTCCACCACATCCTTCAGGCAGTACCTTCTTTGATAGGAGTACCTAGATTACATTGTGGTCATTACTAAAATCTAAAAATATTTAATTGGCTGTCACTAGATCAAACAATTTTTTTTTATTTTAAATTTTTTTAAAACTGCACCAAAATGTGACAAAGCCCAAAACATACATATTCATATTTTAATTTACCCCACAAACATGTAGTCCTAAAGTTGAGGTTACTCCCCCTTAACATCAGTTATTACTTTGATTTGAATACATGACCACTGTAGTGTGAAGACATCTGCGCATGTGCTCTCCAGTTTTTATAGGGGTTTGTTTTAAAATAGTTCTGAAATGTTTTGGACGTTATTTTTTAGTAAAGTTGTGGAAACTAACAGAAGATAAATTGGTTGTTTAAGGGGTAGTTTATTAAATATTTTTACCTATTAGGAATTACAATTATGTAATTTAGGTACTCCAATCAGTTAGAATTAATTACAATATATATTTTCTGCTGTGCTTGTATGAAGGCTGCCCAAATACATCATGTAATGACTAAAATGGGTACATAAAATTTGTCATTATTTTCATGCTTTTTAAAAAGTGTTGTGGTTAATTGATAACCAATTAACCAATGTCTGTCAGTTTGTCTAATCACTTATCTTCTCCTAAACCTCTTGATGTAAAATCACAAAACTTGATTGTTCTCTTGTTCCTATGGACACGCATTTGCAATTTGAGTATTATTTTTAGTTACCTCCCCTTGAATCTCTTTGAAGTGGTCAAAAGGTTAAATGGACTTGAATTTCATTTTCAATGACATTTTTTGATATATTCATGGTGAGACATGGGTATCATTTCTTCCAGCTGCAACTGCGGTTGCATCAATATTCAAGTTTTGTGAAAGTTTTTGTATGTCATATAAGGGAGAGATAAATCATTGCACAAACGCATGGATACACCAGGTTCTTCAGAACACATTATCTCATGCATTAGTTTTGTGATCAGCAATGTTAAAGTTTTGTGTTCAAGTTTTTGCTGATCAGATACATGGGGGATACATCCCAATCTCACCTTCCTACATATAACCATACGGAGTACATCTAGTTTTTTGGTCAATGGCTTCTCTTGACTGCCACTGGCAATAATTGATCCAAGTGTTTTGATGAAATCAAAACTGGTCAGACAAGAAAACCAACCAAGATAAATAGCTACTTCTTAAGTAGCTTTGGAGTGTGACATCATTTTTTTAAAACTGTAAACTAACAAGCAAAAACCTTTTTGAATTGGATGCATTCATCTTAAAAAAACGCACTCAGTTTAAGGTAAGATTTGCTATATTTTTATTAGGATTTTATGTAATGATGATGTCCATCTGTCTGTTACAAATTTTGTTTCCCCACAATAAAAGTTGTCTGCCATCTAGTTAACAAACTTTGTGGATGCTTTCACTTGGGTTTATAAAGAAACCAATTGATTTTGGAGAGAAAGGTCAAGGGTTGAATTCTGAAAGAAGAAAAATGGTTTCTGCACAATAACTAGAGTTCTGCACCATCCACAGTTGCCAGACTTTGTAAACAGTAGTTATGCATCATGTACCTGAACCAAACTTTATGGATGGCTTGCACTTGGGGTAAAGAAGAAGCCTATTGATTTTGGGATTAAAACATCAAAGATCAAGGTCACTGACTGAAAAGAAAAACGATTTTTGCTCAGTAACTTTTATTTTTGACTGTATGTTGACCAAAGTTTGTGGAGGGCTTGCACTTAATGTATGGAAGAGACCTATTGATTTTGGGGTCATTGTGGCTCAAAGAAAAATGTTTTTTGCAGAATACATTTTGTTCTAGAGCAATATCCTTGACCAAACTTTGTGGATGGCTTGCACTTAGAGCAATAAAGAAATACAGATGGATCCAAAGGTCATGGTAAATTGAATAAGAAATTATGGTTTCTGCACATTAAGTTTAGTTCAAGACCACGTACCTTTACCAAAAATCAAGATCATTGTGACCTGTTGGTCAATAATCTCCGGAGTCAACCATACCCAACTAGTGCCCACATCTAGGATTATTAAACACAGGGCAGGATTATAATGTGCCATTCACGTTACTTTTGTTGACATAAGCAGTGATTTGTGAAAACATTGTAATGCACCAAAGACACTATCATAGTAACTACTTATGCAGCTGGTTTTCTGTATTTAAAAAAAAACACTTCAGCTAATTTTTTGATTCATAGGGGCTGAGATTTGAAGCCAGTGCCAAAAAGTCAAAAGTTATCCAAATGCCAATGAAGTAGGATGGCAAGCGGACACGGGTGAGACACTGGGTTTCATGGAACAATTGTTTTGCTTGCAGTCATAACATCATTTTTTTTTAGTTATAACTCCTGGGACATAGATAGGAGTGGGGGAGCAGGAGCTGTAAAATAGCAATTTCTGAAATTAGGCTTGAAAAGGGTTGAGATTTGCAATGGTGAGTTGTAGAAGTTGCTCAGGTTTGAACTTGATATTGATGCATATGCTTGGAAAACTATTGAAGAATGCCAAATTCCATGGTCATTGCAGTAAGAGAAGCCAAGGGAGCAATATCAGGTTCACTTGGCCATTTGTTATAGAGTTGACTTGAATACAATTTAAGAAGGTTCTTGGTTTTGTCTTTTTCAGTAATCCAGCAGGAGAAGACTGAGCTGGAAAAGAAACGAGGCATTGAGCAATTTAACCGCCGCAGTCTGAAGCATATAGAAACAGAGGAGAAAAATCAACTGCCATCCAAAGCTGGTAACTACTCAATTTTGAGCTAATATGCATCCTGTGTGCTTAAAAGATTAATATTTGGGTAAATTTCAAGAAAATAAAGTTGATCATACTATGTGCACATCGACAGTGTCATACTGTCAAAGTCATATGTACATCCCATTAGTATTAGAAGGATTAACTCCATAGTCTGTGTTCCGATTTTTCCACTTTGGAGGTGCAATTCAATGAAGGTTTTTGTTTCACCCTCTTGATGAGAGCATGGATTAAGATTTAAGCACTTAGAAATTAGTGTTTTTATACTTGCACTGCTTGAAGCAAGGGCATCTTGATTAAGTCCTGTCTGTCCATCAGTCTGTACTTTTTGTATTTTTTCCTTTTTTTCCCTTCATCCACCCAACCATTATCCACACTTTTGTTTCTGGAGTATAACTCGCAAACCATTCAAGGTATCTCTTTGAAATGTGTACACATATTGGACTAGTGGTCCAGGTTTGCCTTTTGCTATTCACTATTCTTCAGTTTTCATATTTATTATCTTTTTGTCTTTTCTTTTTACCATCCATTCATCCACCCTTCATACTTTTGTTTACTGAACACAACTCCAAAACCATTCAAGATATCTTGATGAAATTTGGACAGAGGGATTGGTACCAAATACTGTCAGTCATCACTTACTACTTCTACTCATTTCTGGTCAGCATGTTGCAAGAAACCTTGTAAATACTGTCCACTTTGTGCATTGAGGAATTTTTCGAGTTTTCTCACCTGAGCTAAGTATACTCTTAGAGGTGGTTCAATAAAATTGATGCAATGATAAATGGCAATATTTTTTATTGCAGTAGTGTATCATGATGCAGACTCTGTCAATACAGGATTGTCATAGAATGAAACATGAAGAAAAAAAATGTAAACTCCTGAAAATGAACATTTTCTTGTCAGCTTTCTGTTCCTTTTGATGAAATAAAAAACAAGACCGCACAAACCATGTATAAAAACTTTCCTTATATGTACTATATCACCTAAGTAATTGCTACATATGCTCTTTTTAAATCCAATGAATTGTACTCACTTATGAGACCGCAGTTATTTCTCCTCTAGAGATTTGAAAATTTTTTATTGTCAAATAATACTGGATGTATGTTTTGATTCATTCCAGTAAATAGATTTTATCTTGCCGGTGTAAGCATGGTGAGATATAATAATCACATTTCCACATTACTGTGGGTTCAAAGATTATACACAGATATGCTAGGATTTCCTGTCTTGCATGTCACACCTGCTTAAGCAGAAGGCTTGGTTCATCATTGTGTGCAATGTTTTGTGTCGAGGATTGTGAGCAATGTTTTGTGTTGAGGATCTTCAACAATTGTTGCTGCATTCAACTGAAACTTTCTTATAATATTACCATAGGTTTAAAGTTTATACACTGATATGCTAATGCTTTCTGTTTTTCCTGTCTCGCCTGCTTAAGCAAAAAGTGTTGCTGTAAGCAATTTTAAAATTTGTTAACATTTTTTAAAATCACAGATCTTCAACATCAATTGCTGTATTCAGCTGAAAATTTCAATAATATTACTATGGGTCTAAAGGATATAAGCTGATATGTGATGAGTTCTTGCCTTGCTTGTCTAACCTACTTAAGCATCATCATCAGCAATGTTGAAGTTTTGTGGGATAGTTTTTGAAAGTCAGATAAAGGGGTTATACTAACAGGCATTCCAAGGCGTGACACTGAGCTTTGTTGAACACTTTTTTTCTACCCAAGTATGTTTGTGTTTGTTTACCACATAGATTTATTATTAATCAAACTACCGTAAAAGTGCATAATAAAAGTGTTTTGAAATCAATTTAAATAAAGACCGAGACGAAAAAAATTTGTTTTAGTTCTGTGCATTCAGCCTATTTTACAACAGATTTATGTAATGATACTAGTGATGTTTCTTTGCAAAGATGGACTCTTTTTTTTTATATATTTTACAGTATATTTATACAATACTTTCATGATCAGAATCGTTCCTATTTAGCCTAAAGTTGTGCCATTAGGATCACTTCTGTCAGATTTCCATTTTAAGGTCATATAATATTGTGTAGGAAAACTGCAACTTGATCAATGGTGTAGCTAGATTACAGAAACACATGTAATGTCTGATTGTAATTCTTTTGTGAAAGTGTACACTTGTGTTACAAAAGCAACTGAATATTGACCAATAAGAAATCACATTGGCTTAGCATCCTGATTCACATGAGAAAGTTCAAGAAGGATGTTGAACTGAAAGGATTATACTTTGATGAAGATGTGTATGATACAGACATTCTAAATTGAAAATGCAAGGTTTCAACATTCAACTTGTCTTCACCAAATGCTTTGGACCTTTGCCTGATATGAATGTACCATGGGTTGTGAAGTGGCTGAACAAGGCACCCATCTGAATTTTGTCTAAAGTCTCTCGGACTCGTCTTTGGTGCAAGACCTGCTTTATAGACACTCCAGACACAGCAGGCAGAATCAGTGAGATTCACGCCTAATCAGTTTACCCACACTTTTTTCAATTCTGCCACGATAGTTTGGTTCCTCTCATGATGGTCCCAGCTTTTATTGAACAGCCTCCCGATTGTGAAATATAAATCTTTTGTCTTGAAACGCATCTTCTTTGGACTCTTAGTCCCAAGGGCATCTGCAGGACCCCATCAGGACACTGAAGTTCTACATGAAGAGGGCTAATCTGTTTAAAAGGCAGAGATTTTGCTAGTTTCTGGTCACTTGAGGATAGGGACGATATATCCACACCAGCTCCATTTTCCTGGATATGTTTGGTTATCCTTTTAACTTGGAGGGAAAAAAAACAGACAGATGAAGTTCTTTTGCAATTATCTGCTTATTTATGGCAGTTGCCACTAGCATAGCCATCGAGTGCAACTGTACTCGAGCTGACATCATTCAAGTTGTGGCATGGAGGTCAGAGACAACGTTCTCGAGCTTTTACCACCAGGACTTTTTATCTGAAAGGGCTCAGTTCAACCTGGGACATATAGCAGTGCAACATGCTACCTTCGATGGTCTATCAGCAGCTTCATAATGACAAGAGTTAATCTACTGCCGCTGGAATTGCGGGAGCAACATTTTTCTTTCTTTACCACATCCGTATATTGACCATGTGCATTACCATAACCTGCATTTCACATGAGACTTGAAGCTGCTTCACATTCATTAGAAGAATGAAGTCAGTGCCAGCTCCATTGTAAGGCGATGTAACTTCCTGTGCCTACTATCTTTTCCATTAATGTATTTTGATTGGGTAATGATTTTGAAGAGGAAACCAATTTTTGGAGAAAGAAATGTTTCTTCAATAATACTGACTTTGATAGTAATACAGGTACACACTCCCAAGTCCTTATGCAGTTACATCCCTGGAAGAGTGTGCACATATGCTTCAGTATAGTAACAGGCGATTCATGGAAGATGGCACCAGTCCCTGCATCCACGGTGAGACCAGTCTTGTCTGACTTAAGTCTTGGCAAGCAGATGGTTTATTTTTGCACTTTTGCTGGTAAAACAAGCCAATAGACGTAGTAAACGTCTCTTTTAGCTTGAGAGGGCTGGATTTGCAAGTTAGTGGATGTACCCGTAATATATTATGTTTGGGTAAGTATTACTGAAAATGCATATTTACTCTCAGAATCTGATAGAAGTAAACCATCTGGGACCAACCTAGTTATGTAAGAATATAAAGTGTATAGACATAAACCATCTGGGACCAACCAGGTTATGTAAGAATATAAAGTGTATGGTAGTGGACCTCCTTTTATCTGCAGGAATCCATAATACAGAAGCCAGAAGATCACCCGCTGATTTTTTCAGGAAATTTAGTTGCTCTACCTCAGTTTTAAACATGTTAGAAGCTCAAAGTTTTATGCCCCCTCCATATCTATGGAGAAGTCTCGTAGTTTTACTCCTGTTTGCCCATCCTGTCATGTCATGTACTATCCAACATGAATTTTCTTTCTGCTCAGTAACTTTAGCAGGACTGCATGGATTAAAACCAGTTTTGATACAAGGCTAACAAATTTGATACGAGGCTAACAAGTTCGATTTTCACCTGTTTCTGACAAAATTTAACATAGTTCTGGACTTTTTTTTACTTGAAACTTTGCCTTCAATTACATCATATTGGTGAGTGCATCTGTGTCAAATTGACACATTTCTGGTTAGTAATGCCAATTGCATGCCTTAAATTTAGTCAGACAGGGCTTTATTCATTGCTTGAGATTGATTTTGACATAAAGAGGTTGATTCAGAACATAAAATAGTGTCATAAAATGCCACAGTAGTTTGGGAAGATGTATGTTGGAGCTTACAGCATAAGGAGATAACTGTACATGTTTTATGAGAGGACAAGTATACAAGTTTATCTTACAAGTTTTGATTTTAATACTCTCCAGACCAATGAAAATGTTTATAAATGAACATTTGCTTAAAGCAAAAAGGCATATGTTGGCAACAAGTCAAATTTAAAAGTATTTCTGTCTTTTAACTGGTATTTAATATAACTATATTTGCTGAAGAAAGTTGTCACTGCAGGCGTAACCCAGATTTTAGGTGATAGAGAAGTAGATAGGTTTTGGTTTGGTTTGGTGCTTTACGGTACAGCAACACAAGTAGGTTATTTAGTGCCGAGGCAATTGGAGTAAAGTGCCGTGCCCAAGGACACAGCACGGTAGCTGACCTAGGCTGGTCCGATGGTAGGATTCGAACCCACACCCTTTAGGTCGTGAGTCCGGCATGCTAACCACTGAGCCACCGCGGCTCCAATTATTTGGATAGATAGATGGATATATTGGTAGATTGTTTAGACAAGATAGAGTCTAACTATACAGATGATCTTGTACAGTTAACATGACAATAAATTTGAAATACATAGGTAGTTACTTAGCTGGTTGGATAGATAGATCATATAAAATGCTTAAATAAACAAATAAAGGATAAACTATGTTGGAATTTATTACACACCCATATGCTCTTACATGGTTGATTAGGCATTCAATGTCGATGGTCAATATTATCATATTGCATAGCCTGATTTGAACTAAATCAGTGTTTGAATTACATCCACGAGCTAATATTCTTAGATGCACCAAATTGAACTTATATAAATTCCAGTTTTTGAATTTCATTCACAACATTTAGATAGAAAATATTTGAAAGTGTAAAAAAGCTTTTGTTAGTAATAAATACAAAAGTGCATACGTGTTTTGTTCTGTGTCACGGGAAAGAACTTATTTGATATGGTTTATGAATAAATGACAGCCTTTATGCATCCTTATGCCATACCAAACTTCTTCTTTATGCTGACCCATAACAAAATGTGTCGGTTTGCATCCATATATATATATATATATATGCACACATGCATGTTCAAGGGATCTGTTGTAGTTAAACATACTGATTACATCTGG
The DNA here is from genome assembly GCA_029931535.1 of Margaritifera margaritifera. Classification (NCBI taxonomy): domain Eukaryota; kingdom Metazoa; phylum Mollusca; class Bivalvia; order Unionida; family Margaritiferidae; genus Margaritifera; species Margaritifera margaritifera. Next base: position 3,340,350 of record JAQPZY010001629.1, on the reverse strand, counting down.
TTTTGCATTTATTTCAGATATTGCATTGGAAAAGGAGAAATGCTGCAAATGAGATAACAGAGTTCTGCCAGTGCCATGACCAGGCCAATAGCTTCAGTGGGAACAAACCAAGAATCTTGTACATAACAACCAATAGCTTCAACATCAACCCTGACAAATAGACCATAATTAAATGGCAAAGTGACATGAGCAGGTCAAAGTTAATGCACTTTCTTCAGTATCGTTCATTACAGCAGAAAGTTCATTTTGTATTGGCTATTAATTGCTTTTGCAAGATTTTCTGTATTTCTGCCTTTGGATTGAACAATTTTATGAAAATTAACATCATCTTGCAGTCAAACCAAGAATGGTATTGCTTGAAAATACATTGCTGAAAAAATTTTGAAAATGTACATCTCAGTATGCATTGTGACTTACAAATGTTTTTTAAAAATCGTTTGAAATTATACATGCAATTTGTTCTTCCATCTTGTTGTAAAAGAAAAATCATGTAGTTCAGTCTTTTAGGATCAGTTTTAAGATAAACTTCTATTTATTTTGAAAAAGAAAGTATTTTTCAATCTGCAAAAATTTCAGTAGATAAATCACAGTTATATATCACTGCAATTGCTTTGAAAATTGTTCATGCTATTAGTTTCTGTGGCTCTTCCTATTTTAAAACACCTGTGACAATAAAAAAAAATCTAAATTTTTGTTGAGATGCTTGCATCATAAATTTACCTATTTGTTACAATTTGTGATGAAAATTTATAAAAAAAAAAAAAAAATCATCATGTGCATTAGGAATAATTTTGTCAAACTTTAAAAAAAAAAAATTTCACAAGTGCTTATGCTTTGTTACATTCCATAAGTTTAAAATGTATTTAAAGGCTATCTAAAGAACAGTAAGAAGTATTGTATTTATTGAATCCAATTGGAGTGGTGGGGGCTGCCACTTTTTAATATGGGAATGTACCACCAATAGAAAAGAAATTAAATATACAGAAAAGAAACAGAAAAATGAGTTCATATCCCATTCCCATCAAAAATAAAATTCCCCTTCCCTCAGCTAGATGTAAATGGAGTAGCCCTAATTTATATAGAGCCAAAAAAAACATATAGAGCCAAAAAAACATGATGCCTAATTGACAGAAGGTTTTAACACATTTTAAATATGAATAGATGCCAAGTTTTGAAGTGGTTGCAAAACCTGCTCTTTGAGAAAAATACCTTGCATTTTCAGTGATTTTGAGGTCTTACCCATTGGAGCCAATTTCTGTGTATATCACAGTCTGTACATAGCAAACACCAATTATCATAAACTTTTTTTCTGTAATGCTGTATAATCATTCTTGTGTATCTCATACAAAATATCTAATTACTATACATTTTGAAGTATTAATAAAGTTATATAGTACATTGTAATACATTAAAACATTATTCAACTAAAATTCCAACTTTTTGTTGAGAGAAGTGTTTGAATACTTGGAAGTAATACTTTTACTGTTTTTATTTAGGTTTGATTCGATAAAGTATAAAATGTGAATTATCCTTAAATATAGAGAGTATCGGGTATTATGTAAGAAGATCCTTTTACTGAGTAAATTTCTTAAACAAGTCATAATTGTCAAAGTGTTAAAATTTATCAATGGATGATAGGAATCATCGAGTTGTATTTATCACTGTTAGTTACACATATTTACATTTTTAATGAGGCATTGTGTTATAAAACCGTTGGCATTATTTGGTGAAATGGTAAGCATCATCATTTTTTTTCTTTCTGTTTATCTAACATTGAGCAGAAAAGACGCAGATTGGTCAGTGCATAATGTAGTCATAGATCCGAGTGCCCCTTGTTCGTTGTACTTTAAATAACAGTTTTACATGTTTTTACATAATATATTGCCACAAATGGTGAAATTATCAATGGCAAAAGGATTGGAAGAAACATTCCCCAACTTACTTGTTACTCTCCATAAATGAACAGTGAAAACTCTGATCTACTGCTTCCTTATGTGATAATGGATAAGTTGTCATTGTTGGCAGTTTTGTGTGGGTTACGTACACAAAAATGTTGTAATTAAATCTTATGAAAACTTTCTTTCATGTCATCATTGTTTTCCTTTATCAGAAATTTTTTGGTTTGGCAGGATAACCCTTCCATGCTTAATGGCATAGTATCCATTCCCTTTTTCAGAATATAGTTTGTAATACTAAAGTTAGTGACAAAGTATAGCTCCATTGGCGTTTTAGATCCATGTTTATAAGTCAAGGGAGGCAACTCAAATTTAGGTAATTGATTAGACCTAATAGTAATCTTCCTTGGGTATTGTTCCACCTGTATACTTGAAATAATACTAGAAGTTGCTTTGAAGAGGAAATCACTGCAGTAAATCCTCAAATAATAATGGAAATATTAATATAAATTAGATTGTGACCTAAGAACATTAAAAAAATATGAAGATTATTTTCAGCAATAAGTCTGCAGTAATAAAAAGGACCATGATTAGCAGTATCTCTGGAGTTGTGTTCTTCCATTTGATCTTATATAAATTAGTATTACATCAACCCACCAAGCCATCAATATTCTCAATATGTCTATTTTTAATTCCCCAAGAGGTTTCTCAAATAACATTTGTATATTTTTAGATTTGAATGTTTTGTATCACATACAAATGTGTCATATTGTTAATTCCATATCACGGTTTCATTAATATAAACCATTGCAGTATAAAGTTAGAGAGACATTTTAGTGTTGTAGCCAATTTTTTCTGATATGAAAAAGTTGTGTCAGTATTACAGACTTGGACATTTGTGTCCATTCTAGTTCATGCTCAATGCCTTTTTGTTTTTAGTTACCAACTTTGTTTTCAAAATATAATTTGATTGCTCTTAAGCTGCTTTTGCCATGCAGTTTTCAAACCATATTAGGAATGCTCTAAATGTGAAGAAAAGTTGCAGTAGAACGTAGACTCTAAAGTGGGAGGGGGGGGGGGGGAATGCACTATTTTCAGTTATTTTTCTTGTCTCGTTTCACAAGCTTGCACAACTATCACTGTTGGTCTGTATTCACACACACAGATGTGGTACATATTGCTGGATTTAATAAAGCCAAAATCTTGTTCTGGTTGGTTTTTTTTTTTTTTTTCTGTTGCTAGCCTATAAACTTTGACTTTGATCTTTTACATGAATAATGTGTATGGGGAAATTTTAGCATTGCCATATTTTTGCAAAATCACGATTTCTAAAAGGCTGAATGCAACATTATTGTGTAAAGCCAAAACCTCAACTGTTTTTAATAGAATAGTATTATTCAGGGGAGATAATCCAATAGCTACTTAGAAGCCTAGCTGATCAGTATATTGTCTGTTTCTTTAAATTTGTTTATTTCTTAAATGTTTTGAGAAATCCATATATATATATATATATATATATATATATATATATATATATATATATATATATATATATATAATGTTACTTGAAATTCTTATTTTTGTTTTAACTTTCATGCTCTCAAGTTTGACCTTGTGTTGGTGTACTTTCTGCTATTATTCTGGAAAACACATTCCAAAGAGCATCTTAAACCAATTAGTTTTAATCACCAGATTAAATAGTATCATCTGCATCATAGGGGGTTGGGGTCAGCTTAGATAATGTAAGATTTTGGCACAATAATCTCTTTTTACTCCATGTTCATTTAAACTTAGAAGAGGTATTTCTACTGCAGAATTTAAATAGTCCAAGTGTTGGACAGGTTCTTGATTGTCTTTCAAAAGACCCAAAGGGAAGAAGCTGTTCATATTCTGACTGATATATACTCAGTGCTTTCTTTCATGATACATATTTATCTAGTCTGTTTCTGTAAACACAAATGTAATAATTAGTAGTGCAATGTAATCATCACTTTGCTTATCGTTTAAAAATGTTTTTATGGGTAGAAAAATTTAGCTTTTGCTACTTGGCTTGTATTCATTTTTGCAGTAATGGTTAATTTTCTTGTTAGGCTTAGGTAAAATGCATGTCACTTGTGCAATTTCAAAATGATGGAAAAAGCTGTCGATTTTTATTACTATGTTGGTGTAGTGTGGAGCGTAAGTAGTGAATTATAACAAAAGAAGACTTTGTGATTTGAAATAACTTGATCATCATTCTTGTAAATGGAATTTGGCCACCTATTAGGCCTTCAGATGGGTGTTCTGGTTTCTGTTTCAGAGGCTTGGACCTCTGATACAGAGAACCAGTCTAAGAATTCTGTGGCATAGTAGCTCCACCTAGCAGCAGACAGTTTAATTTCGATGCACATTTCTTGTAATAAAACAATTTGCCAATAAATAAAAGCATTTAGATTTTCATGTAATTCTTTTTTGTAAACATCTTTGAATGTTTCTTCCTTTATTTCTTTTATTTGTAATGAATGTATTGAAAGTAAAATTTGAGAACATGCGTACTCAATAAATGATACACATTTCTCTTTACAAAAATTATGATTGAAGTGCATATACTGTTACAAGGTCTCTCAGTAGGATTATTAATATTGACATCTGGGGTCACGTTTCTCCAAAGGTTGGAAGTCCGGTAAACTGTTGAACAAATTTTGAAAACATAGTCCAGTACCCAAAGGTCCAGAAAGCAGGTATCTCTTTACGGAGAACTGTTTTAGATTTCTTTAATGGAAATTGGTCCTTTCTGAAATTGGCTGCCTAAATGAATTGCACAATAAAGCCAATTGTAAAACAGTTCTTTGCTCCTGCATAAATGACTTTGTGGACAAGTCTCTTTTAGCATGCAGCCTTAAAATTTTCTTGATATGCAGGATCGTTTTTTTCACAATCCTGATTAGCCACAAGATTTTTCATACAGAGGCTCAATCAATAAGTCGGAATGCCAGAGATTACGAAGTTGGAACCAGTGCAGTCAGATTTTATTTATATGAAGGGAAGCTACTCTGTAGATTAAATAAACTAATTTGATTCATAGAGAAGAATGGTATAGATTCCAGTCACTTGTGTCTTTATCAGTATTCAGAGATGACCGCAGAGTAATTGAACAGTGGATAATAGTTAAATTTTTCACTTGGCACTCTTCAGATTTTGTGATTTGTTTAGGAAGAAAAATGTTAGACTATGCAAAAGAGTATTTGATTATCACTGTACATAATAGCATACATATACTTGCCAATAAAGTTCTCATTACTCACATGTTGTGCTTTTTCATTAACCACACGCTTGTACTCTGAATCATTTTAAAGCCTTACAATACAATAGCAATGTGTTACATAACCTGTATGTTTATTGGTGCACAATGTGCCATAAACAGATGTTGTATTGATGTAAAATCCAACTACACTCGTACTTGCCATATTCCTAGATGGAGGGGGGTGGGGTTGGGGGTTGGAGACTCGAAAAGTGTTTTAATGTCAGTAATAACTTACCTGTCACTATTATTAAGCTTTCTCCTTTCTGCATGGAAAGACCTCGCCTGTGCTAGATGCACCAACTCCCTGTTCTAGAAGTTTTTTAGAACATGTGCATCGACCCAGTCTGATCTATGTCATCAGCTTGTGCTCCACAGAGCGTCCTCATTCTTTTCCGGATGACTGTTGAGTCAACACGTGGAAAACTTTATGATGAAGAAAATATCTACAAGTGCAATGGTTTCAATGCTAATAACCAGGACTTGTCATGAATATTCTCTATAATCAATGTTAACCTCTGTCCCTATTTATCAAATTCGTAATTGATAACATTAACATTGATATTCGCCATTCGTGCATTGTTGATGCACTACGAGCCACCTACCCTTCCCCCTCCTACGTAAAGGGCTTGGGACATAGTGGTAGCAACAAGTATTCAGAATTTCCTTTTTAAAAAACGGTGTTGCAACATTGGGGTCCATCTTTACTGTGATTATTATTTATTAACGTAATAACTTGGTCACGAGACGGAATCTCATAACTGTTGTCTATTAGTAGATTCTAGTGCCCATAAATGTTTTCTATAACATTACCTTAACCTACAATGATGCTCTGGTGTTTATCTCCGTCACAAAGTACCGAATAAACTGAGACATTCTGGTTTACAAAAAAAAAAAAATCAGTAGTAAGGAGATACAACAGGCTGATGCAACCCTTATTATTATCATTGCTGTTATTTTGTTAACTAAGTTTCTTTTTCAGAACTTAATTTTCAGATGTCTCAATCAGTTGGTAATTGTGGGCATAAGAAAGGCCTATGGGACACTCACCAAACTTGCTTGTCATGTACATGTATGGACGGATGCCCTATGTGTTGTCTATGGTTGGACGACACTTGGGATCTGACCGAAAGCCATCACACTTATATGAAGAGGATAGAAGCACGTTTTTCCCCTTCTAAATCAAATAAATCTCACTTAGAAAGAAATACTGGTGCTACCTGTGAGGTAGAAACAGATGTTTCTAAAGGGTTCTAGTGCGATCCCCCAAATAAAAAAGGGAGGAGCACAGCACCTTCCCTAGACAAGAGAGATATTACTACTGGTGAGATGGTAACAGATATCTCTCAAGGGTTCGAATGCGATCCCCAGGATATAATAGGGAGGAGCAGCACCTTCCCAAGTCATGATGACTTTCCTCTAAGGCATCGGCTTCTATCGTTAAGGGCTATCAACTTGCTGGGTCCGAGTGCACCCCTCCCCTACTACGGGAGGGAGGGGTAGCACCGACCCACAAACAGACAGTTATACCCCCGGTAGGGGTTACATTTAGCCCAAATATGGAGAATCCTTGCGTCTTCCGTTTGGGGCAGGAACAAGACCTCCATAGTATCCGAAGTCAGGCGAAAAATACATCACGCAAACCCAAGGGGTTTAGCCGTCGTTCAAATTCTTCTAGTTCTGAGAGAAGTTCTCTCGGATCTAGATCGCCCTTGACTATAAGTGACAGGTCACGGACCGGCCACTTATCACCGGATACAGACGGACCATATACTGGGTATAGGTCTGCGAGACATGCCAAATCTATGTCTAGCGTTAGGGTTAAGTTCGAATATATTACATTGTTGTCACACCAAAGGGATAGAACGCGCAAATAGACACGCTTCTGGGATAGGAAATCGGACCGATGTCCCTTCCTTTCCCATGTTCCCTTTCAATCCATTTGGTATGTGGAACTTTCCCATGCAAGGGAGAGAACTACCTCTACCATGGATGTTGTCTATGTGGCCTCCTGCATGTACGAGTGATAAGATTCGACGACCATCACAAGTTCTGCAGAATAGGTCGTCAAGGGAAGGGAAGATTAATTCCACTCCCACTAAGAGACGAAAGAGAGGCGAGAAGAGTTCTTGCTCTCCATACATAACACCCATTGAGGACAATTCTGTCGCTCCCCGTGCTGAGACGCAGAATAGATATGTCCCTACTTCCCGGCCGTCCCCGCCCAGGGATCGTTCGGGATACATTTCTCCTGCTTCACACCGAGCTTTGGAACAGGAAGATGATGCCTTGTCGTTCTTAGTAGATTCACAGGAAGTTCCTGAAACTCCGGAGGATAGGGTATACCCTACCATTCAAAGTGCTCCGAACCCCTCACCACCATCGTCTCAAGTGGTCGAGGAAGGGGAGACTTGGTCATTCGACATGGCTGTAAACGAAGTATACCGCCTTCTTCCTCCTGACATGTGCCGAAAACCAAATTGTACAAGTGACACTAAAGATTCTCTCTTGTTTAGAGAAACTGTCAGGAGCAATGCCCAGACCGGACTTGCTGCTACTTCCGCACTCCCAGATGGTTAGCGAAGTTGCGAAACGGCTGAGCAAAGGCCAAGAATCAGTGTGACAGATTAAAGGGTGGTCTGTCCCCTCTGCTATACTGAGGCCCTTAATTTCAGCCTCGAGCTATAAGGTCCATTCACCTGCCTGGCCGTTGACCCCCCCCCCCCACACACACACACTTGGACGCCAAAGCTTCACAAGTGGGCATTTCAGCGGGTTCTTTTGCTCGCCTATCGGTTAAATCCTTGGAGGCATTAGAATCAATAATGACAGCTTCTCATGATGACCTGTTTTCAGCAGCTTCCTTCAGTTTACTGAAGGAGGAATCATTATCAACAGTTGCCCTGCAATGACTGTTAGAGGCTGTGGCTAAAACTTCACAACACACATTGTCTATGGCAATGGCGTTGCCGGCAGAGCTTCTACATCTATGTAGAGATGTAGCACTGGACTCTTCTAAATGTTGCTGGAACATATCAAAAATCTTCTGAGGCCTGCACCCCTAGATTCAGAGACTTTATTACGGCAGTCTCATTCCTTCTATCGCCTCTCAGGATTTCAGATACCAACAACATAGGCCCCTCGCATCGGCTGCTGGCCCGTCGAAACCGGCCAACGTTCACACACGTCCTGATAGAGCTATGGGTCAGCCACAATTCGTACTAAAACGTGGTACGCAACCACGACAGCAAAGTAGACAACCCACCTATAAGCCCTCTTTAGATGCGCGACGTAGTAACTGGAGAGGCAGGGGCAGGCGGTCTAATCTTGCCTCCCACTTCCCCAAAGAGGCGAAAAGGGGAACGAGAGGTCGTCCCTAGGGACACCTCACCTCTCCTGCAGTGCATACCTCTTCCTTTAATTCAGGTAGGTGCTCGACTGGCCCTCTTTTCGGAGGTCTGGTCGAACATCACGGAAGATCAGTCGGTCCTTTCTATTGTGAAGGAGGATTTGCGTCTACGCTTCATAAAACCCCTCCTCTCTCAAGGACACCTATCCTCTCCCAGCAATCAAACATTTTCAAATTAAAGGAAGAAGTGCACACCTTCTTCGGAAGTGCGCAGTGGAGAGGGTTCAAAACATCCAGCATTCTACTCCCGGATTTTTCTGGTCCCCAAAAAGGGCGGAAAACTAAGACTGATTATCGACCTTTCCCCGCTAATCAAATTTCTGCAAACGGAAACGTTCATGATGGAAACTGCAACTTCCGTTCGGAACGCTATCAAACCAGCCGACTGGGCAGTTTACATCGATCTTCAGGATGCGTACTTCCACATCTAAATTTTTCCGCCGCACAAAAAATATTTCCGGTTTTCAATTCCGAGCCATGCTGTTCGGTCCCGCCTCAGCGCCCAGGATCTTTACCAGAGTCATGGGAGTAATAGCTGCACACTTGAGATACTTGGGGATTCCGTTAATCCACTATTTCTACGACTGGCTACTAAACAACACAAACAAACAGTCCCTATGCAGCCACATGACCCTCTGTTGGTCTGTGGTGACGCAATTGGGACTGATTCCAAATCTAGAGAAGTCCGAACTCGTTCCTTCTCAAGATTTCGTGTACATAGGAATGAATTTCCTTACCTCCCTGGGCCGCGTTCGTATTTTCCCAGAGAGGATACACAAAATCATGGAACTTTTAAGGACATTACAGACCAAGACTTCGTTGTCGGCTCGTCTGTATCTCTCCCTCCTGGGAACCTTGAATTCCGCGTCGGACCTGATTCCCCTACGCAGACCTCATTTACGTCCTCTTCAGTTTCTCCTGTGGGCGGTTTGGAGACCCCACAAGGATTCCCTCTCAATGCGAATTTCTCCGGGGTCGACGTTTCAGTACCACCTAAAGTGGTGGTACAATCAAAATATGTTTCTGAGAGGAGTTCCCCTGCATGCCCCAGGACCCCACTCGTATCTGTACACCGACGCGTCAGATTCAAGTTGGGGGGGGGGGGGGCTCATTTAGAGCCAGAAGGAGTACTTCTCCATGGCCAGTGGTCACACGAAGACAGTCTTCTCCGCATAAACAATGTAGAAATGAAAGCCGTTTTCTTCGCCCTAAAAGACTGCCTAGAATACGTAAAAGGGCATTGCATCATGATCTCCTCAGACAACACATCAGTGGTTGCGTACCTCAGACGACAAGGAGGCACTCATGCTCCTTCACTCTGCCTGGAAATCTGGAACCTTCTACTTTGGGCACAGTCAGAAGGGATTACACTCCGAGTTCATCACATTCCAGGAAAAAAAACCATTCTGGCAGACAGTTTGTCCAGAACAGGCAAGGTAGCCCTAACAGAATGGTCTCTTCATCAAGCGGTTGTAGAGTCTCTGTTCAGTCTATGGGAGCGACCTCTAGTGGACTTGTTTGCGACAAAACTCAACAACAAGCTCCCATTTTATGTCTCCCCAGTCCCAGATCAGGCAGCCTGGGTAGTCGACGCCTTCAGCATAAACTGGGATCGACTGTCAACTTACGCATTCTCACCCTTCCGGTTGATTCCACAAGTGTTACAGAAGATCAGGATGTCCACCGCACGGATCATCCTGATTGCACCTATGTGGCCTCAAAGGTCGTGGTTCAACGACTTACTCGACCTGTTGATCGACAAACCAAGAGTATTACCTCCGTGGAAAAATCGTCTCTCACAACACAGAGGCACTCTAGTTCACACCAATCCCCAGATCCTACACCTTCACGCTTGGCTTATCTCAAGCGATCGATCCGCCAGGCAAAGTTTTCGAGCAAAGTTGCCGACTGCATCGTACAAGCCCGGCGATGCTCTACATCCAAGGTCTACAGTGCAAAGTGGAAAATCTTCTGTGATTGGTCTGTTAGGAAACGCGTTAATCCTTGCCGACTCTCTATCGCTGCAGTAGCAGATTTTCTTCTCTTCCTTTTCGAAGAGAGATCTTATTCAACCTCCACAATCAAAGGGTATAGGGCTGCTCTTTCAAACACTCTTAAATTCACTTGTCGGATCTTATAAAGTATTTCGAGCTTCAGAGACCAGTGTCTCGCTCATTGACACCAAAATGGAACCTTTCATGTGTTTTGTGGGCATTGACAAAAACACCTTATGAACCGTTGAGTGAGGCCTCTTTTGAAAATCTCACGTTTAAAACCGTTTTTCTTCTGGCCGTTGCGTCAGCCTGGAGAAAAAGCGAGCTACATGCTTTATCAATTGAAGAGGGATGTTTACGCTTCAATGGAAATTATGAGTCCGTTTCCCTATTGTGTCAGCCTGGTTTTCTTGCCAAAAACCAACTTCCGTCAGTATTCCCATCCCCGATTGAAATCCCCAGTCTTAGTCGTATCTGTGCTGGGGATGATAGTGATAGACTTCTTTGCCCAGTTAGGGCACTTTGATTCTATTTAACATCTGCTAAAGGGAGAAGGAGGGGTAGGAAAAGACTTTTTCTCCCCTTTATGGGTTCAGCTGATATTTCAGCATTCACTATCTCCCGATGGATTTCGCTCACCATCAAGAGAGCTTATGCATCTCTCACGGAAAGAGACTTATCGTTCATGAAGATTAAAGTCCATGAACTCAGGGCTATTGCTACTTCCTGGGCACACTTCAACCATTCATCGTTAGACGATATTACGAAAGGCTGCGTTTTGGCGCTCACACACAACCTTCTCGTCTTTTTACCTTCGGTCATTAGCAAACCAAAGCCAATGTATCTTCTCTCTGGGTTCGATCGTCGCAGCACAATCTACGACCCAGACAACTGCCGCTTAAAACTGCAGTTGACTGCTTGGACTGGAAGGTGAGTAATTGTTTTCCACATTTCTACTCTTCTCAAAGTCCATCAGCCACCTTCCTTACTGACAAATTCGCTTAATAATAGTGACAGGTAAAGTTATTATTGACATTAAAATGTATTTTTTTGTGGGAGTAAAACTAATTTTAATTATGTAATACTTACCTGTCACTATTGGATGCCCTCCTCCCACCCCGCACTGATGTCCTTCATTAGTCTCACGTCCTGAAAAGAATGAAAACGCTGTGGAGCACGAGCTGATGACATAGATCAGACTGGGTCTATGCACATGTTCGAAGAAACTTCTATAACAGGGAGTTGGTGCATCTAGCACGGGCGAGGTCTTTCCATGCGGAAAGGAGAAAGCTTAATAATAGTGACAGGTAAGTATTACATAATTAAAATTAGTTTTACTCCCCCCAAAAACTACATTTTAAGGTCCCAAGGGGGGTCAGTGTGCATGACCAAAAAAAGTAACATCATCCAATTGAGAATAAGTTATCTTTCAAATAAGCTTATAAAAAAATTACTGGAAATTAAACTTTTATATAAAAAAAAGAAAAGTATTTTCTTTGAAGTATTTAATATACTTACAAACAAAAAATAGTGGGTAGATTTAGCTTTGTCCAATACCATCACCACATACATGCCAACACTCACATAATACAACCCGAAAGACATTAAATGAAAAAATATATACCAAATTTCTGTCTTTAAAATTCATTGAACAGTCGAATATTTTCTTAATTAGATGCAGTCTATGCTGCCCTCAATAGTTTAGTGAGAGGGTGTGGGGGGGGGGGGGTTGAAGATAATGCAGGTGTCGTTTGTGTTCATTTTTGCACTAATTGAAGACTGGATGGTAATGTTGTTCAGACTTCCCCAAAGATCTTGGTTTATTTTTCTCAGCATATAAAACTATCTGCATTGTTGTGACGGAGTATCAAATATGCTGGCAGGTGTTGCTATGTCAACGGTTGTCGTACACTCCAGAATGACTGACGTCAGTATTATGTTTGCAGTGTGTGCAAACAAAATGCTCCCCCTTGCTGCTGTGCTTTACAAAGTCAAACTCCGTCCAGGAGTTCAAAAATTTGGTTTTTCTGGGCTCTGTAGAATCCCACTTGTACACTATTCCGACTACCGAAATAATCATGTTTTGCGTTTTATATATGGAGTGAAATCTGAGTTCAAAGAAACGTTAACGCTTATCACGGTCTTGCCAATAATCTTTAATAAAGATGGCTTAAACATTCTCATTCAAGGCGATGTATAATAACTTGTTCTTCAAAATGCATCTCTTTGATTGTACCTAACTTTAAATAAATTGGGTTGTTCAACTTTACCTTTGCAAATTACCCTAATTGGCTCTCCCACAGCATCCTTCAAAGGATTTAATGGGCTTCATCCTAGCTATTTTCAGCCAGTTCAGTAATCTGTGAAATGGTGGTTGCTTATGTATGACCACCTTACCTTGTAATTGCCTGTATGATAAATGTATTGTATAAACTGCCCCGTGGATAGTTTTACATGGGCTCTAAGCAGGACTGCTTACTGTTTATACAGACTGCATGCTATGGACATGTATAGTGGTGGTCAGAAAATCTGCTTATTTTTTTATATCATATTTTTTCTCAGATTACTGACAATCGTGTTTTTCGAAACACAACCGTGTCGGGGTTTGGAAGTAAAAAATACTTTTCGCGTGACACATCTTGTTATGGTAGGTATGTACATTAGGTAGCAATATCATTCAAAATCAAATTCTTTGCAATGAATTGATAAATAAAATTTCAGAAATGTTCAATTTGAAGTTGATCAAACTTGCTGAATAGATCCTTTTCACAATCTCCAATCGGAGCATCCTCAGCATTGTGTTCTGCGCTAAGAGCGTATCCAGAATGAGGCTACGGGTGTAAAGCCACTGCCTACGGGTGTAAAGCCACTGCCAATATTTAGCTTCTTTTATTAATAATATGCACATGATTGCATTATACAAGAGTTGAATGAGGGAAAAGGGTGCATCCACACCTGCTTCCATATTTCTAGTCACAAAGATTATGGTTGCTCTGTATTTCTCGTTTTCTTAAAGCAATCGATTTTCCTTTCAAATACTTTTATTTCTTGATACCTTCTTTATTTCACACTAGTGGATATATATTCTTTTCACACTAGTTATATATTCTACTGGATAAAAAATAATTCGTTCAATATCAGTAATACGGGACCTGTCACTATTGTTAAGCTTACGCTTTCAGTAATGGATAAACCTCATCTGTGCTAGATGTGCCATCCTCCTGTTCTAGAAATTCCTAGAATATGTGCAGTCTCACCTACTTCATCGGCTCATGTGCAATAGCTTGTCCTCTTTTTTCGGACGACATGTTGAGTCAGATGTGGAGAAAATACTTGCTTGAAGAAAAAACACCTACAGTAATGGTTATGCTATATCAGGACTTGATATTCATATTTATTTGTAGTGAAAAGTTATCCCTCAGTCCGAATTTATGAAAAGTAGCATTTGATAGTCCAGTGTTAATTTATTGAATGCGTTTTGCACGACGAGCCACCTACCCTCCCTACTCCTTGTGGGAATTACTTGTAGGAATAAGTATAATTATTAATGGGTCATCAAACTTATTCATCCATGGTTTACACTTGAGTGTGTACATGTTGTATGGGAGTTCGTCTATTAGTCTCATTATTGTTATTAATTCAATGAGAGTCATTAACAGCAATTAATCTCGTAGTGAGACTTGGTAGAGATTTCACATTCCTCTATTTTTTTAATTAATGCTTTTAGCATTAATATAATTTATACGTGATGTTTCTGTGTATATAATTCATTTAGTGAAATACGAATAAACTTGTGAGTTTTCTTTTAAGAAAAATAAGTAGTAAGGATGAGGCTGATACAACCGTTGTTATACATCATCAATTGTTTTGATCATCCAAAAATGTCTTGTTTCTGAAATTTCTTTTCAGATATTACAGGTGTGGGTAAGTATGGGCATAATAAAAAAGCCCCATGTGACACTCACACTACATATATTTTGTGTTCAAAGTGTACATGAATGGATGGATGTCCAATTTGTTGCCATGTTCCGACAATACAATCGTACATAATAAAAGTAGGAAAGACGTGCATTTTGCTTCCTCTCCCTATGAATCCTTTAGATTTTTAGAGTGTAATACCATAATTGGAATCTACTGCGTCTCCCCGAATAAAAGAGGGAAAGATGGCATCTTCCAGGAGGGAACTACTGTATCGCCCTTGGGAGGTTACAGCTATTTCGCAGAGGATTGATTGTACTCCTCCGAATAAAAAGAGAGAGAAGCAGCAGCATCCCTGATTAGATAGTGTCTTCTAACAAGAGGGCAGCATCTATCGTTAAGGGCTATAAGCTTGCTGGGATTGAGTGCACCCCCTATCCCCAACTATTACAGGGAGGGGAAGCACCTTCCAAAGCACAATCACAGTCTTACCCCCTCCCCCAATTCTAGTCGCCAGCATTCTACTTCCGGTTATTTATGGCTCCCAAAAAGGGCGATAAACTGAGATTGATTATAGATCTAATCCCCCCCCCCAAAAAAAAAAAAAAAAAAAAAAAAAATTCAGCAAGAGGAAACTTTCAAGATGGAAACTGCAGCATTCCCGTTTTCGATCACGTACAGAAGGTATTCATTTCCGAGCCATGCCAGTCGGTCTAGCCTCAGCGCCCAGGGCCTTCACCAGAGTTATGGGAGTAGTAGCTGCGCACTTGAGGTATCTGGGGATTCATTTCGTTCAGTACTTCGGCAACTGGCTGCTACACAATAGCAGCAAACATTCCTTATTACTTCATATGACCCGCTGTTGGTCCGTAGTAACTCAGGTAGGACTTATTCCCAACCAAGAGAAGTTATTTCTCATTCTTTCTCAGGGTTTCTTCTGTTGGCGGTCTGGAAACCACACAAAAATTCGCTGTTAGATCCAATTTCTCTAGGGTCGACTTTTAAGTACCACCTGAAGTGGTAGTACAATCAAGACAAGATTATCATTAGAGTTCCTCTTCATGCCCCCGAACTCCACTCCTATCGTTACATCGACGCTCAGATTCACGGAAGGGAGGGGCTCACTTTGGAGTCGGAAGAAATACTTTTCTACGGACATTGGTCCCCTAGGATGAGAGCCTCCTACACAACAATTTAAACTGTGTTCCTCGCCCTGAAAGGATGCATAGATCATGTCGAGGGGCATTGCATCATGGTCTCCTCAGACAACACATCGGTAGTTACATACCTCAGACGACAAGGAAGTACTCGTGATCCTTCTCTCTGCGTGCAAGTCTGGAACCTTCTGCGCTGGGCAGAGTCAGAAGGGATTGCACTCCGAGTTCGTCACATTCCAGGAAAGGAAATATCCTTGTGGACAGTGTGTCCAGAACAGGCAATGAAGTTCTGACAGTTGCAGAGACTCTGTTCATTCTGTTGGAGAAACCTCTAGTGGACATGTTTGCAGCGAAACTCAACAACACACCTCCAGTTATATGTTCCCCAGTCCCAGACCAAAAACCTTTGGCAGTGGACTTCTTCAGTCTGAGGTGGGATTGTCCGTTCGTTTTTTTGCATTCTCTCCCTTCAGGTTCATTCCACAGGTACTTCACAAGGTCAGGACATCCACAGCTCGGATATCCTGATATCACACCTGTGACTTCAAATGTCTTGGGTCAATGATATCAACGACCTTTTGATCGACCAACTCAGGGTATTAACTCAGTGGACGAGATTGTTTTCGCAACACAAAGGTACTCTGTTTGACCAATGCCAGGCGAAGTTTTCGAGCAAGGTTGCTGTCTGCATCGTCCAGGCCCTGAGACGTTCGACATCTAAGGCCTATGGTGCAAATGGGAGAATCTTTTGTGATTGGTGCGCTAGAAAACACATTAATCCTAGCCCCCCCCCTTTATTTCTGCAGTAGCAGATTTTCTACTCCTCCTTTTTGAGGAGAGATCTTGTTTAGTTTCCGCAATCAACTTAATAAAATCCGCCAAAGGAGGATCTGGGCCAATAGACTGCCCCTTGGAGAATTTTAGAATGCTTGACGGGTCTCCAAGGGGCAGTCTATTGGCCCAGATCCTCCTTTGGCGGATTTTATTAAGTTCTTCGAGCTTTGAGTGAGGCTTCATTCAACAATCTTACGCTTAAAACACGTCTTTCAGCGCGGAGAAAAAGCGAACTACAGGTTTTATCAATAGAGGAGGGATGCTATGGTTCAATGGGAATTACGATTCTATTTCCCTGGTTATGTCAGCCAAGTTTCTTGCAAAAAATCAGCTTCCATCAGTACTTCCATTCCCGATAGAGATCCACAGTCTTTGTCGCATCTATGCTTGGGACGACCAAGATAGACTCAGGTGCCCAGTTATGGGCACTGAAGTTTTATTTAGAAGTTGCTACGGTAGAAGGAAGGTAGGAAAAGTACCCCTCCCCCTTAATGGCCCAGCTGATATTGCAGCATCCACCAATTCTAACTGGAATTCATCAAGAGAGCGTATCGGTCTCTCACTGAGAGAGACTTCTCATTCATGAGGATAAAAGACCATGGAGTTAAGGCTATCGCTACTTCTTGGCCTATATCAATCACTCATCTTTAGAGGATTTTATGAAACTGCGGTTTGGCCATGGCACACGACCTTCTCATTTTACCTTCGGTCGCTATTAAACCAGAGCCAAGGTATTTTTTGTCTTTGTCCAATTGTTGCTACACAAACAGTGACCCAGACTGCTGCTTATAACAACAGCTGAGTGGCTGGTCTACAAGGCGAGCAATTTTGTGACTTTTGCTCACTCACAGTCCATCAGCCTGATAAATTCAGCTAAACAATAGTGACAGGTAAGCTATTACTGATATTAAAATTTAGTTTTGGGGGGAGTAAAACCAATTTTAATTATGTAATACTCACCTGTCACTATTAGATGCCCTCCTCCGACTACGCTCTGATGTCCTTCATTAAGCCAAACGTCCTTTAAAAAAATGACGACGCGCTATTACGCTTGGGCCGATGACGTAGGCCAGACTGGGTCAATGCACGCGTACTAGGAATTTCTAGAACAGGAGGATGGTGCATCTAGCAAGGACGATGTTTTTCCTTTACGGAAAGAGTAAGCTTAAAAATAGTAACTGGTATGTATGACATAATTAAAATTAGGTTTACCCCCCCCCCCCCTCCAAAAAAAAGCAACAACAAAAAAAAACAACATTTTCTCACGGCTAACAACATTGATTTTTCTATAACTGTTTTCCCATGTCCTTACTACTAGCAGGTCAAATGACAAATTAAAGTTAAACTGAGGAAATAATTTACGGTGATTATACATTGTAATTTTCAACCTTGAAAGGTCATTTCAGGTAATTTAATTTTGTAAAAGTCAACTTGCTTGTGTGTTGGTTTTGCTGATGCAATTTACAATCAAGTTGTTGGCATCGGATATGGGATCAAGAGCATAATATTTAACTGTTAGGAAGTATTTATCATCAGACCCTTTTTATTATTTTTATTTTTCATTAGATTTTAAAGGCCCACTCTCAAACTTGGACCATTAATATCCAATAATGGAGCAAACTCCGCAGTTCGGCTATAATAGTCCGCCATTGTCCTTAGTACACATACACGAGGCATGCACCCTCCACATTGCATTCAGTCAACAAGATAATGCGACAACTCACGTTGCCTCCGATTATCAACTATTGTGAAACTGATATATTATACAATGTACCAGTAGCTGTCAGTAGCCTTGGCAATAATGTACAACAACTAATTATTATTGCATCAAACCTTTAGTGCTGTCACACCTGCTGACCTTTAAGTTGATAGTATTATTAGCATGCATCAAATTTAGGAAAATGTAGATGTTGGTGTATTGTAATTTTCAGATATTATGTCCCAAGGGTTCTGTTCAATGGTGATTGGTTGTCAGTTTGCTTGATTATATCCCAATAAATGATGGTGAGTGTATAATGAGAGTGTTCATGTATTTACTGGTAGATTCGAATCATAACCATTGCATCAGCATAGGTCGGCTACCGTAGTGTCATTGGGTAAGGCACTTGACTCCAATTGCCCCAACACTAAGTAACCTACTTTATGCTGCTGTACTCGGGCTCGCCGTGAGGGCGGGGGTGGGGGAGGGAGGCAATTGCACAGGGGCCCGGTGATTTCTAAGGACCTGCCTTCAAGTCAGTTATACAAAATAAATTAATCTTTGGAGTAAATATTAAAATTTGTTCTTTGCAAGAGTTTAAGTTATGGTAGATTACTACAGGTTTAACATGCAAAACTGTACACAGGTATTGATATACAAAAAATTAAACTAGTTTTGGGGCCCATGACAGCTCTGCACAGGGGCCCGGAATCAAACCAAACCAAATCAATTACCTACAAGGTAAATAAACTACAACATTCAATTTGATTGATGGAATGTACAAATATTAATTTATTGTTGAATGAGTTTCCAAGTGGAGTTTGATTACATTGCAGTACTTATATTTGCCACCATGGAGGTTATGAAAATTGAAAATTATGGCAACTGTGGCAACAATGGAAAATTTAACATTGGGACCTGGTATGGTAGTTATTGTAATTTTAACACTACAGTTCGGCTGGTGTGGTGGTTATGGGAATTAAACATGGGATGTGCTGCTATGATGATTGTGGGAATTTAACATTATGTGCTGGTATAGACCCATAAGGGAATTTAACATTAGCTGTTTATGGTCCCTAATGGGAATTGAATATGATGAATGGCACTATAGCTGTCTATAGACATTGAACATTACAGCAGGCTGGTGAAAAGGGCAAAGACCTTCCTAATGATAAACAAGCACCTGCTTTTACAATCCAACACACATTTGTATACTATCCAACACTGGAGTGAGATGCAATTTTCATTGTTAAGAGTGTTTCAAACTATACAATATAGACAAATGTACTGGGGTGTTTGTACTTGTCAAGAATAAAGAATATAATAATCTTACCTGTAGGTTGTAAAAAAGGGAAGGAACAGTTCATTGCCTCCAATTTTAAATCTAAACTCGCTTAAACGACAAATAAAAGCGTCCTGGAGCTTTCTGGTAAAATGTTTATTTTTAATTGGCCTAATAATTCTGTTATTTCTCTTCTCGTTGGAGGACGAATTAACGGATGCTGCAATCCTCTTCTTTCAGATTGTGGTATTCTCTTGTCAGGTAAATGTATATCTATTTAATAGTATTATTTAAAGATGAATTAAATGGTGTACCAATACAGGACTTTTGTGAACTTGAAGGGAGTTATATATTTTTAGAACTAACAAAGATAAAAAAAAAAGTATGCAAGGATTTAAAAAAAATTATTCAATAATTAAAAAGAATTTAATATTAGAAATGTACAACGATTGCCTATTTAATCAAGCTATAAATCACCAAGCGATGAATTTAATTAGACCCTACCATGACTATACAAGATTACTTTAAACATGGTTGCTTATTGACCCTATGATGATAAATGTTATTTGGTGGATAACATAACTACTCAACCTTATGGTCGTTATTGGATCAAATTTTTTAATCAGAAAGATACTCGAGACGCATAAATAACTTGTATGTTTACTCTGTTTTAATTGTCCTACAATTTCATCTTTTTCATCTTTTATGACCGTATTTACTCGCTTATAAGTAGAGTAATGCAAACAACAATTAAAAGTTCTATGTGAATATCATAAAACTGTAGTAAAGGTGGTAGACTTGTAGTAATACTCTATCAAATAAATAAATTCGTCCCAGATTAATTGGTTGTGGTTTAATTTATGATGGTTTGTGTTGAATGGTGTTATACATGCACCTAAATCATATATGGTAAATATCTTGTCTAAAAAAATGGTATATTTTATCTTTTAATCACCGTACCAGATTTGCACAAAATTAGTCAAATGCTTTAAATGCCTTAACAACTAGACTAATCTTTCAATTTATTTCATTTTCTTTTAACTTGTTTAGGTTATGATACACCAATGTATAGTCCTATTATATTATAGTCATCATTGAAATTTTTTAGAAATGTACTCAAAATTCAATTCTGTGATTGTATCCCTTTTGATTGCATCTATAACATCCCTAATTATTTAATTAGGACATCGCTTTGTTTGTATTCGTCTCATTATATTTTGCAGTTGAATTAATTTGCTTTTGAATTGTGATGTTCTACCTTTTGATTGTTTTCTTCCTCTTGTAATTATTTGAAAGCTACATATAACACAATCTTCCTGCTCAGCTGTACCATTCCTGTTACATCTATTACATAATCCAAACATCATACCTGGAACTCAATCATCATGTAATATTTTTAATTGTTCCATTTGTTATTTTTTTAAATTTTTTTAAATTTTTTTTTCATTTGAAGACTAAAACCGAATAGACTTTATCTCGTTCAGAATAATTACCTGAGAATAAATATACGTTTTGTGCGCCTCTGCGTTTTCTTTTCTGTTTATCTGCAACTGTATTCCTTGTTGAACATTAGATAATTAATAGCCTGCTCCATGTACTCTATTATCATGTGTACTTTTCAAATCAAACCATAAAGAATGGTGATCAGTGTAAAAATTATTAACACTGATATTGCCAAGTTCAGTTTGCTTTTGTTGTTCGTCAAGGAAATATTTAGTGCTTCTGTAAACTGTTGCTTCACTTTACACCCCTGTGAATAAAACATGTTAGCTAATCCTTCCACAGTAATCGTTATTTTATTTATTGCTGAATTAAAATACCCTTTTTTAGATCTGTTTCTCTGTCTTTCTTACACAGTATCAAAACTTGAACTCATTGTTGGTGAATCAAGTATAACATTTGTTAAGGACGTACTGTCACCAGCACCAATACTTCTCTTGTAATCTACCGCATATACTCACGTATAAGTTGATACCAACTGCAAACTGCATAGACCCAGATCTGCCGTCGCATAATGCACCTGCAGATCTGGGTCAATGCAGTTTGTAAGGACTAATCCGTAGAACAAACAACATAGACCCTGATCTGCCAGCGCATTATGCGACGGCAGATTAGGGTCTATGTTCTTGGCATTTGGACCCGAGTTATACGCGAGTACAGACGGTAGTCATTAAAGAAAGAAATTCCATTTCTGTACTCTTGGTTCACAGAATTAGCCATTATATCAGAAGTAATTGTATAGTACTAAATACAAATATTCTCCAGTTCATAATCCTAGTTGGTACCTTCTATCACTTCAGAATCTTTTCCCATTGTAATTATAAATCTCAAATCCTGATGATGAATAAAAGGATACAACGGACAATGATCTGTCAGTTTCTGCCAATCAAGTAGTATTCTAAATTTATTTCTGTATTCAATAAACTGAATAACTTCTGTACCATTGTTCTTTGTATTAGCCTCTCCTGGTCTTAGCTTTCTCCGTTTTTCATTACAGATACCTTGCTGTATTTTGTTTGTTCTCGCCGACGTTCGTAACCACCAGTCTTTAAAAGTCATGAAAATGTTGTAATCATTCAACCAA
This sequence comes from Margaritifera margaritifera, assembly GCA_029931535.1. Taxonomy (NCBI): domain Eukaryota; kingdom Metazoa; phylum Mollusca; class Bivalvia; order Unionida; family Margaritiferidae; genus Margaritifera; species Margaritifera margaritifera. Next base: position 3,318,298 of record JAQPZY010001629.1, on the reverse strand, counting down.
AATATAGCATTACTACCATAAGAAATGGTTATGTCTCTAACAAGCTTTCTTCCAACAATTTTTTACACCTAAATTATTATCATCTCCTTTAACCTTTACACAGAACGATAGGAAGACAAAGAATACAAAAATAATAGTTACAATCACGATATTAGGGCCCAATTTAGGTATTACCACCTGTAATCTTGTTCGGATTTAATACTACATGGAATGTGTGCAATTCAATGATGTGTTGGATTAAGATGTTTAACACCCTGTGGTGTTTCTTCCTCTTTGTGAGGAGTTATATGCTTTCCGTATGTTGCCATTCTATTTATTTCGCTAAATTTTAGTGAGTGAACCGTGATGAAGTTTTAGAACTTGTTAGATTTTCTCAGGTACTTATAACCAACATAAAGATTATCACTGATTATAATAACAATAAATACATACCTATACGCTATCTGCTTGTCAGAAGGTTTGTAACAATTATAAAGTTTAGATTGCATAGGTTTATCTAAAACAGCATCAGGACGAGTAGAAAAAAGAGAAGAGAAACATCAATCAAATTATTTAAGTTCTGAATACCCAGATCTGGCTCTCTTAATCTTTCAATCAGGTAAATGAGTAATATTGATGAATATTTTCCATGGCTTCAATATTCAGTTTACCTTGCATGTAATTATGTTGAAAGGCTGGCATATTGCCAAATGTATAACCTTGCGAACAAGTGGAGATTTAATAAGCACCAATATGTGATACTGTTACATTCTTAAATTTCTCATCTCCTTTGCACATTCCTGGAATAATTTTTTGCGCAAAATTTAATTTGCACCTTCACAACAACGTCTCATTTAGTCTTGATTAACACCACTTTATTTCGCTCTTTGACAGAATTATGGTTTCGCTCGGGTGTGGTTTGATGTAAATAAGCAGTAAAGATATAATTTCAAATTAAGGAATCAATACAGTTTCATATTAGCTAGACAAAATTACTACCTAATATATGTTAATAGATTTAATTTTCACTTTTTAACACTTGAAGAGAAACTTGAGTCAAATTTATGTTTACAACTTTCTAGGTCTTTTATTCATTTCATGACATTTTTTCAATTTTAAATACCAATTAAATGCCATATGTTGCAAACTGATCCGCAACTTAAATATCAAGGTCGATACTAAGAGACGCGAAAAATCAGGACAATTTAAAACACAAGCATCTAATCCGGAATATAAAGCCCTGGTATTTCTACCTTTACTGGCAAGCTTGGATGTTACTCATTCATCCTAGCCGTTTCAAGTGCGTTTTTGTATATTGTTGTGGATAAAACGTTTTAATTTTGCACTTTTAATCGACTTTACGTACTAGATGTAGACTTGGGGTTTTAGTACGGTTATACAATTTGTAACATAACACTTTTGAGACTTTTTCTTTCTTTGTCTTTCATCCTTTCATTGTTTTTGCCTATATCAAACGAGCAGTACTTCAGGCGGAATTCGACTTCGACGGCGAAATACAGAGGAAGGAATCTTTACAGGCTGTGAAATCTATGCCACAATATTAAATTGCGAAATCTATGCCACAATATTAAATTTGCCTCGGTCCTAAAAGGCGATAATAAACATAACCGCAATTACTGTAAACCATAATATATTGCGTTATTAAATTTGGGCGAATCTGCTAATTGCGTCATATTGGAAAGGCAAACATTTTACATATTAACTATCCGCTGCATACTTAATCTTATATACACAGTCTTATTGTTTCAACGCCGAATGTGTGAAAATGCTCATCGCAATTTTTTTTTTAAAATTTACAGTTCTTTCAATAGACTAAATGAATACCCAGACTCTGCCTTTTCTTTACACATGACCTGGACATGCATGGAGAGTAATTATCAGTATCTATATAACACAGCTTCACATAACCACGTTTACCAAGTTTGGTATAAAAAAATTATCGTTGTTATTGTTTTTTGGGAATGCGTCTAAAATAAATTTATTTCGGCTACATAATGAAAGGAAGTGGGGGATTTTAATGTATACATTCAGATGTGCATAGTATTCACCTTTGTGTCGAAGCATAAAATTCATGATCTTGCACGTGTTTAACTTCAGTGTGTAGATTGACTCCCTTGAGCGAAATCCATGCATGCCCAAATCCAAAGAGCGGATGCTTCTATCCGTCAAACTTGTAACCTCACTATCCTTTTCAGGTAGGATAGTATGTTTTTTTTAAAGGGACTGTTTACATATTTTGGTAAATTCTGACAAAGAAATACAACGACAACAAAAACAAGGAAACAAATGAAAACAACAAAACATTTTACTTTAAACGAGCGCATAATGTTATAAACCTCCAGTTAAATACACCCCTGTGAAGTGCACACTGACAAAGTTATGATATTGATAAACAATGAAGAATTTGCTCATTTAGACTAAACAACTAAACTGCTTAGGAGGCATTTGGAATGATACGAACAAAAGACCGACATGCAATATGTGTAGCCTTGAAAACGAAGTGGATCTGAGTATATTTTTGCCGAGAAAACATTGACGACGAGCAATGAACAGCGCATTATGGCAAATTTACTGACACTATATGTAATTGTACGATTGTACGACACAGCAGGTTATTTAGTGCCGAGGCATTGGCCACTGTAAGACGGTACACACACACACACACACACACACACACACGCATATATATATATATATATATATATATATATATATATATATATATATATATATATATATATATATATCCCCCACGACTAAGCACACATCCCGATATAAGGATGGAACAAAGTCATTGATACAGGCATACAGGCATTCGTTCATGTATCATCCTTTCTTGGGGATACGTGCTTAGTGCGGGCAGGCAAGGCGATGGGTGCCGTAAGCCGCGGACCCTAGTTAGAATCTCAGTAGAATACGAATTAAAAACACTCTAACCTGTATGATAATATTATTTATCCATATGTAAAAAAATCAACTTCATATTATCACGCATCCTCCTGTAGGATCCAGGAATAGCACTTTCCACTATATTTGGTGTATATTTGGAGAGAGAGAGAGAGAGAGAGAGAGAGAGAGAGAGAGAGAGAGAGAGAGAGAGAGAGAGATCTGGGAATTAAGTACACTCCACTTGAAACAACAACAACAACAACAATACTACTACTACTACTACTGTAGTAACAGCAACTTATACCATCTTAATGACATCTGCTACAATAATATGATATTTATACACAGTTTATAACGATATACTTTTTTCAATGAAATCTCCTCAGTATTACTTTTGCTAACGTCATTGTGAATGTGATTGAAAGATATAAAGTCTACTTGCACAATGACTTTACAAAATGAGCACTTTTCTTTGTAAATTTCTTTGCTTGATATCTAGTTGAAATTTTGGCAACTTGCGTAGGGAAATGAGGTTCAAGTGACAAATATTTACATGCAAGGTACACCCAAGTAAATGGTTATACATCTTCTGAAACAGATTGATTTACGTCATCCACTGGAATACCATACAATATTGATATATTTGGAGTTGTTTTTTGTGGTTTTACTCTCTCGCATAGGAGATCATACTTTTTGGAGTGGTTGCTAAATGTTCTTTATATCATAGTTTAAAAAAAAAATAACCATCCCATCCCACCGCAAGGAGGCGACACGATTAATTTATCATGAAGTCATCAGTTGTATTTAACCAATCGGAATCCTCTATTTGGATTCGCTTGTTCATTGGAAGAATTTGTTGTTTCCCTGTGATCATTCTTTTAATACCTTTGACTTTGACGAGAAAGAAAATCGATCGAGTGCAATTTTTGTTGTAGGACCAAATATGCATAATGAATAACATTTTAACTTGTTTTTCTTAGATATTCAGAGAATAATTTTGAGAAATTGTACGATTAATAATATTTCAGAATTTTAATCAGGATGAAAGATAATACCCAAGTAAACAAAATATTTTCACCAACCGGAAACAATGCTCTAGCCTCTATGTGAAAATTATGAATATGGAAAGTTACCGGGATCAAATTCTTATTGCATAATGCTTTCTTCCTCGTATATACTTTGTTTGCCACTCTCATTGTTGTTATTTGATTTGTTATTCAAGATTATTCATTCGTTATTTTGTGTCAGAAGTGTCTTATTGACAATCTTTTTTTTTTTTTGGGGGGGGGGACAGAGCGGTTAAGTGGATGAGTTAACGTGTGCATATTGGTGTGGCTAGGATTTGTTCGTCCGTGAGTTTACGTACGAAACGCACGATCATATATAAAACAATGGGAGTTGTAATAGCAATATTTTTACTATGATACTATTTCTAGATTATCGACATAAATGAATAAAAATCTTAATCTGAAACGCAACACCTGTTATAATATACACTTAATCTGAAATGCAACACCTGTTATAATATACACTTAATCTGAAATGCAACACCTGTTATAATATACACTTAATCTGAAATGCAACACCTGTTATAATATACACTTACCCACACGTACTGCCATACACTTAGGGAGGGATGGGGGTGTTAGGGGGAGGGGGTGTAGCTGGGATATTTTGAAAAAGAATTTCTGGCTCCCAAATAGCTTGAAAAAATACTCTGGCTCTGATTATAGTAAAAAAAAGATCTAATTCTATCCATCATATTAGTTGGGGAAAACATTATCCTGGTTGAAAAGAAAATTCCACCCCCTCCAAAAACAAAATAAAAAATTTAAAAATAAACAAAGATTAAATGGTCGCTCTCAGAGCGTTCCAGGATAAAAGCGCAAAGCTTCCCGCGTACAAGAAATTTCAACATTAGATAATTGAACAGAGTTAATAAGCGATTTACTTTTTTATGTTAGAGTAAAATTAATTTTCCAAAGAAATGAACATAAGTTATGATTGGTGGACATATTTTGAATCACGAAATCTCCGTCGGTTAGACCGCCACAGTGCACAAAATCACCCCTGGTCACTAGGTAGATGACGTCGCGTATGAAATGTACGACACATAATACCTATCTTCGCTCATTCCATCTACGAGGAAGTAATTTCTTGTTCATCGATGAGCTGCAGTAACGCAATAATACCCGCGATATATATATATATATATATATATATATATATATATATATATATATATATATATATATATATATATATATGGCTTTTAGCGTGTTGGTATAAAGCAATTTGATATACCACTACTGTCGGTATATCGAATTGTGATTCTCCTATGGAGTATGAATACACATATTATTACGCATATAATTATGGTTTCAACAGCAGACTATTGCTTCTGTACATTCTAGATCAGTGATGAATTTCCACTTTCCACTTATTAATCATTATTAAAATGAGAAAATAACGAGAAAAGTATAATCCCCGTTTTCCAAGTGAATAAAGCATATTACACAATTTCATCGAAATCCATCTGATACAAAAAAAAAAAAAAAAAAAAAAATTCAGATGCAATTTACAGTTTCCCCAGTGAAGGCGCCAATCCGGAACGCTGGCTTTAATTAATCCTTTTCTGGGACGGCGCGCCCTCCCGATAAGCTGATGTAAAACGGACGAGTGTCTCCAAAGAGACCCAGCTTCTGAGATCTATTGAGAAATAGCCACTTCAGCTAATCGTTCAATATAATATCTATCATTTCCAAGGAATAAAACAACTACCAGAGCTTTGGCAAGTTATTACGTGATATTACTCATATTCTCAACCGTATTTTTATTTATAAGAATACATTAGTTATTGTGGAGCAGACGAGTTGAAAAATCCCCTTCGCTTGCGTCGTTATTTCTATCTCTGAATGAATAAGATGTATTCGGGAAAGAGAATGTCTTGTTTCTCTACTCGTAAATTTTCTCTCTTTTTTGGCGACTGGAGAATCGAACAAGATTGCATGTTTTCGGTCGACACACACACACTGCGGAATGCAGATTGGGTGCGGCCTGATAAGGGATAAGTATAAAAGACCCCCGAATATCAATGACGTGTGATATTCAATATTGATACATGGATGCGGCCACATTGATACACCTCGTCTAACAATGCCGCGCACACATTTTGATGTACGAATGTATGTTATGTGAAAGTTGATTGAAATCCGCTTTCCCTATTTGTGTATTGTATAAGGTACCTCCCTTCTGGACAAGGGTTTGTTTCCCCATAACAGGTATTTATACAGGATCTGACTGAGACAGCATTTTGTAAACTTTAGAACGATTTTTAAAGAAAAAGTTTCCAATTTATTTACACATTATGTTATATTTATATAAATAAACAGAACTACGTAGTCCTTTGGCCATAAAAAATGTGTCTGATTTTTGTTTTATTAGCTGAAAATGAATCAAGATGTTTTCGCTATGCATCGTTAACATCTACTATAGGGAGCTAATTTCTTGTTTTAAAGAGAAGCAACCCATATGGCACTAAAAGAATAAACTAACTGTATGTTTTTATATCTGGAGGGAAGGTCATTACTTCCTATATGAAGTTCATGATAAGTGTCATATATGACGTGAGCAGATTAACTATTCCAAAATAAAATATATCATGAATAGACATCAGACATGTAGAATATGTGAATGTACCTATTTATATACGTTATATACAGACACTTTTCTGTATGAACCTTCCAGACGCAACCTTAACCAAATAGAAGATATCTTTCAAAAGCGAGCTTCATCATCATGAGTCGATTCTCAAATCTCGAACAAGATTCGTATGCATTCATATTTACTAGGAGTGGTGATTAATTTTGTTCTTCTCGTTATGCTGAATCATTCCAACATAGCGCAGTGTGATTTATGAAAATGTTAATTTACGCAAGAATAACGGCCTATTTTCCTATCACGTGGCGACATCCACGCTTTAATTCAGATGAAGATTAAATGATTCATAATGTTAATGATGAATTAAAGAAGTACAACGCCTAGAATTTAGATCATTAAGATTCGAATAATTTAGTTGCTAAATTATGGATAAATATGTCTTGTACAAGAGCGCATATAAGCATTTATCACACCATAAACATGTTTTTCAACATATATTTGCAATGACTTTCCAATAAACTACATATACATTTCGTGACCAAATCCATTTCACACACACACACACACACACACACATATATATATATATATATATATATATATATATATATATATATATATATATATATATATATATAATCTTTCTACTCACTTCTTAATATGTTATCATCCATTGAAGTGCGGTAGTCACATGAAACAAAACACGCAGAAATAAAGATATAATGCATATCTTGTATGTATACATGTAACAAGATAAATTAAAAATTTTAGTCGATACTTTGAAACCATCCTCACATGTATCTAGTTTTGGAGTTATTTATAAGGACAGCGTTAGAGGATGTAATATATTTAAACTGTTGTGTTTTAATGTATTGCTTAAAATGATATTGCATGTAGTCTAGTTCTACCAGACTCTCTCGTGGTTCCGTGAAATGTTACCCATACAAGGGTCTGGTAAAATGTTTAATCGATCTCCGTTACTTATAGCTTCAGTAAAACTTTGTAGAGGTGAAACTAAAAAGACATGTCTCCCTATCTCAAAGTTTTTCTGCAAAACTTTTCTGCAATCATTCAAGCGAAAATATTGCAAACTTAAAAGGATGGTTTTAACACCACTACTGTTGCCGGAGGAGTCTTAATCAGACAATCGAAATGAAAATGCCCATTAGTAGTGAAATGTGACGTCATCTTATGATCACAATGTAAGACAACATGTCATCAGCCAATGAAATCACTTTGACAATTTTGGGACACCCTCACTCAGGCGCCACGCAAAAGTATCGTTGAACGAGACTATATTGCATGAACGTAAGTCATGATGGCCGTTACCAGAAAAGATGGCGTAACGTAACACACTACATACACATCCTGACACCGCTCACAAGTACAAGATAATGGAGTCCTCATGAAAATAATGCCAATTTAGCATATGTTTATTATATTAAAAATATGGAAAAGAAAAAATTGACAGACTGGAAAGTGTTAGTAGACTAGCGCCCGAGTGATTTACTACTGTTGAAAGATAACGGTTGGTAACGTCTAGAAATATATGTAAATGGAGGGAAGATCATTCACTATCCATTGTGGATATATTAAATCTCTCTGCTTGTTGTATGCCAATGTGCACATAAGTCGTTAAATGTGCTTGGTGAAACTGCAACTGTTTTTATTTTCAAAGCAGAGTTATTAATTTTAGTATAAATGATAGCGGCAAACGACCCTGGCGGGTATTGAACCTGCTAAGCTTAGATTAAAAGTTTTAGGCTCTACCAACTGAGCTACCGCGACCGTCTCCAAGTAACAGACTTCTGCTAATATTCAGTGATCGCTATCAACAAGTTATCGGTCTGGTGTACCCATGGGCAATCCCTGAAAGTAAAGTGTGACGTCATCGCCATAGCTTCTGATGACGCCCATAAATAAAGATCCCTCCCTATAGTTTCAAGACGTCTGTCGCTGGCGCATCAATAAATTTACCGTATTGATGCACGGTGAACTGCGCAACATGGCCAGATGCTATGAAAAGGAAACTATTTCCGTTAACAAGAAATATAGTATACTGAAAGGAAATTCCATATACAGTAGAAGGAAATTTATGTTGTAGTCTAAATCAAGCAAACTTCCAATCAACCAACAGATAGACCAACCAACCAACTTATCCACCTACCTACCGAGCAACTAACCAAGCGATCAGCCAATCAACCAACGAAATAACTAAACAACAAACTCAAGGAATAAGTAACCAACCAAAGAAAACAACTGAAAGATTGTACAAAGAAAATTAGCCATCAGCGTCTGTATTAAATGTCGTTTGTACTATTTATAAGCGAATATGTATATGCATAGGTCCCTCTGCCGGTATCTGCGCCTGCAGGTTTCTCGGATATTTTTTTTACATAACCAAGAATTCACGAATCTCCAGAGGCGAGATAACAACGCCTACAAACAAACATAGCATTTACATAAACAGAAGTCTTTCTTTTGAAAGTGTACCACTTCATCCACTTTATTCAAGACTAATTTTTGGTTGATAATGAAAATTTAACTGGAATTTTATGAAAGATAATGAAGTTATTAAATGGTGAATTTGTACATGTCATCCAGTTGAATTTGTACATGTTATCCAGTTCAATTTGTAAATGTTATCCAGTTGAATTTATACATGTTATCCAGTTGAATTTGTACAAGTTATCCAGTAGAGACTACCAAGATTTTGGCCTACTGTACATACTCGCTTATAAGTCGAGTCCAACTGCAAAAACTATGTCGACCCTTATCTGCCGTCACCTAATGCGCCGGCAGATCAGCGTCTATGTTGTTTGTTCTACTGATTACACCTAACAAACCGCATTTGGAATGCCTAAATTTAAATTCGGTGAAACAATTCGAATTACAAAATACAAAATAATCTTTACAAAGCCATCTTCCTAATTTTACTGAGGGGCCCCGGGTGGCCTAGTGGTCTAAGGCGCTCGCCTTTACAGATCACTCACACATCTCGCCTCTGTCTGCGCAAGTTCGAGTCTCGGATCGACTAACGTAGGAATGTGAGAAAGCTTGCCAGTATCTTTCCGTGGGTCGGTGGTTCTTCCTGGGGTCTTCCCGGATTCTTCCTTCACCAAATATACTGGCCGCCATGTATAGTCTACCATGTGCTAAAAAATGACGTTAATTCCCACAAACCCAAAACACTAAAAATCCCTAACTTTACAGATGAAATGCTTGAAATCAAGGGGAGTCGTTTTAGGTTATCCACATGGAAGACTTGAAAGGACAGGATATAGAGGACGTGTTTTACGAACGTTAGGTGATCCACATGGAAGACTTGAAACGACATGATATAGAGGACGTGTTTTACAAACGTCAGTTATCTATATACGACAAATAAAATTACATATGCAAAGATAAACAGATTTTTGAAGACCAAAAAATTAGCGCCTTAAAATCTGTACTCGATATGATGGATCCTTTAACAGCTGGGAACCAGTTGAAAACATTCTACCATAACAATAAATGATGGAAGCATAATAAATAGATAAAAGCATTAATGAGCATCAAAACTTTGAGTTTTTGAAAGATAACGATTTTTAAAACTTATATATATATATATATATATATATATATATATATATATATATATATATATATATATATATATATATATATATATAGTTACGACTCTAGGTCTTAAAAAATGTAACAGAAAAAAGTGAAACCAACAATGTATGTAATATCAACAAGCAATTTATTTCCCTATAATACAAAGTGAAATTCAAGAGATACTTAAAATAATGTTAATCAAATTCCAAATAATCCTAAAGGTCCTAAGCACAGGTCCAAAAATAAAGAATGTTCCGAATGAGTTCCAATAGTCTTGAATGTCCTGATGTAACACAATGATACAACCCAAAATGTCTTTGAATGAGTTCACAGAAGTCCTATTATTTCAAAAGTCAATGAGCACTTTAGTAATTCCAATGAATATATATCAAATACATAATTCCTCTCGAATTACATCTAATTTCAACGCCACTGATACACATTTTGACTTGACCTATATCAACAGGATGTGAAGTAATAAAATGGAGAAAAAAAACACTCTAACTGTAAATAATAATGACCTTGAACTCAAATGCTTGTAAACATTCTATTTACAAGTGACCAGAATCTAAAGAATAACTCACCTTCATGGACAAACGTAATATATATATATATATATATATATATATATATATATATATATATATATATATATATATATATATATATACACACATCACAAAACACATGTGGATAAATCAACGCTTTAGGGCATAAAGTAGATAAAACATGCACAATATGCGATTTTGTGACCATTACAAAACCAGAAGGAAAACAGAAAGTACATTCAAATACATCACAGTTAAACAAGAAAATGATATCCATATAGAATTGCTATGGTGTCTACAATGTAACAATGTTCAAGTAGGGTAATAAACGACATCACAGAAATTTATTTAAAAAAAAACATTCCACCATATGAAGTTGATTCCAATTACATCTCTAAAAATCTATATATAAAAAACCAAAAGACAAAAAATGCAATGTAATATAATACAAGCTGATTCCAATTACATCTCTAAAATCTAAACAAAAAGACAAATAAAATGTAAAATACTACAAGCTGATTCCAATCATATCTCTAAAAATCTATAAAGACAAAATACAATGTAAAATACTACAAGCAGATGTAAAAGATCTTAAACAATTAAGAGGTAACATGACATAGATTTTGATGCAACCATGAGGACGTTTGAATTTCTTTGAAATTTCATACAAAGAAGTATAGCACAAACACCATAAATCCTCCACTTTCCATTGACAAAACTTTTTAAAGGTACAATTTTAACACATCCATAAAACCTTCAGTCACAAAGAATTACCACGAAAATAAGTCAATTCATATGGGAAGAGCTTTGACTCCACTTTGATGAAGTAAAAAGAAGAAAACCATTGTAGTTGGTAAATTTATTCATTTTGAAAGATATAATTGTTCCTGCATAACACACTTACTTTGGCATGATTTTTTTAATCAGAAGTTTCATTTTACAATCTAGTAGTAACAGAAATTAAGTGATACAGAGTAAATGGAAAAACGAAATACAAACTATCAGAGATGTAAATACTGAAACGATGTGTAAAAGAAACGATATTAAACTGGTAGTAAAGTAGAGAATACGAAAAGATGAGAGAGACAGACAGACAGACCGACAGAGACAGACAGAGACAGATACAGAGATATATTAAACCTCAACCAAGTAAAAACAAAATAAGAATCTGAAAGCACTGATATTAGTCAAAATTAAATGTGTACAAGTTGCTTTGTTATTGATGCATTTGTACTTCTCTCAAGCCAAGTCTTACAAGTTAAATGGAGTAGACTATACATTTTGAAACCCTCTCAATGCAATGATAAAGTTAGCCATATTGAATAGTTCGACGTGTTTTCTTGTGCTCTATTAATGTCTTTTCTCGAAGGTATTTTATAAGTTTGTATGCTTTCGATTTCTTTGATGCATGTGGTGTTTAACCCTTGAAAACATTTTCTTGTAGTTCATAATCAGACAAATAAAAAAAACCACACGAAATAACGTGCTCATTATAAAATTCATGTAATCGTTACAGTGCTCTCTATTTTCGCCTCTCTATTTTTAACCTTTGCTTTGAAGTACTCTTTGTTTTTATCTCTCCATTTTTAAGGTATTATTTTATACAATATCTGCAATAATTATCACATGAGGTAAAATAGATAAGCCTTCGTTTTATTTACCCATTTACAATTCAAATTATATTTTACTACTTGTAAGCAAATAGTAGGCCATCATGCAGTTAACTTTTGTAACATCCTGAAATCATGTTCAATTTTCTTGTGAAATAAATGGAAGGTGAACAAGATAAGAATTAAAACAAAAAGAAGGTTAGCAAAGGACTTCAAAAGATAACTTTGCAAAAGCAAAAACTCCGCGTAGAGCTGAGCTTGAAAGACAACATTAAAAGCGTTCACAATAATTTCAAAAAGACAAAGCCGAACGTTGAATGAAAGAAGAACAGTCTACAAAAACATTCGATTCTTAAAGCACAAAATCCAACTACCTGCAGTGTAAATATCTTCAAACCCAGAACCAGAAATGTTTTAACTTTCCAGGTAATATATAGCACAGCTGTATCTACAAACAAATGTTGTATGCATAGCACAGCCTGTTATTAATGTTGTGTGCATAGCACGGCCTGTTATTAGTTTTGTATGCATAGCACGGCCTGTTATTAATTTGAGCTAGATATTTAATAAGATAACGAGCGAAACAGAATACATCATCAACACATTGTCATACGCAACATTAAGCTCTACTCATACTGTTCCCTACAGTACGCTTTTGAAAAAAGCTATTGAAGTTTGCAATTGGTACACCAGCAAGCATGAATATTGAAGAAGTTGTATAGCTAATAATTTCAGTTTCACTTAGTTCAAAATCGACTGCCTAATAGCAAATGGACTTTTACATGACAAAATTGTTACTCAATAAATATTTTCCAAACGCAAACCTTCACTATTCTTTGGTAGCTAAGCTACAAGTCTGTGCTCATCCACGCGCTATTTCCAGGCACCATAAATGCGTACAAACGGTCCAAAAGAATACATTTCTAATTGAAAAGGACCACATACTCACACAAACACATACAATTGTGTAGCATCTCTGAAGGAGAATTTTAAAAATTACAGCAGTACAACCAACATCAGTGAGGGTCAGCCTGTACATAGCACAAGTTCTTTAGAGTTTCTAAAACCGGTTACCACTCTTATATATATATATATATATATATATATATATATATATATATAATATATAACGAAATAGTAACACCTGCCATCATTACGTTGAATATTATTGAATAGAATCGAGAATACGATAAGCAAAGCGATCAGTGACAACGAAAGCAATCATGAATGGTTTAATTTGATCATTAACGAGTGCAACAGACATAAAGAGAGAAGCAAATGCAACCAGGAAAAAATAAACAATATACCCAAGACGTCAGAGATTTATTAATGGTGGACAGAGAGAAAATTTTAAATCAAATTAGAGGAAGAAACAAATTAAATGAGGAACAGATACAAGAGGAACTTAATAGAAAGGTTACACAAGGGAAAAAAACAACAATAAATTAAATACAGGATGTTTAAGCTTAGGCTTCGTTAATTTCTCCTGTACAAATGCATATGCTTGTAAGCACACACAGTATTGGTGTCTTCTACCAATCCAATTGATAACATAAATGATCAATTATCATTTTCATTGCAACGAATAGATTTTGCTGCTGGGGATGACACGATTTCCGATTATCTAAAACATCAATATGTTCTACTGCACAATCGATACGAATTAAAAATAGTCTGTTTTCAAATCTATTGGGTTTTAAAATCCTGAAATGTACATGAAAAGTCAAAAAGGGAATGACTACAACTTGTGACAATAAAGAAAGTATAGATGATGAATATTTCAAACCTGTCTGAAATATGATACAGTTTGTGGTTTTTTGAAACCCAATAATTTATACATATCTTCTCAACCAAATCAATAAAACCACATATTACACTAATATCTATGTTTCGTGTTTAGAAGAGTCTTTGCCTATATAAAACGTTTTTCACCTAGATTTTGTTTCATACAATATTTATGGCTATTACAAAACATGTACAAAGTGGTACAATTAGCAGAATTAATATTAGTATACAGGATTTTCATGGTATACGTTTAACATATCTTTTCCATGTAAATTAAATACAGCTGTATATGTAATTTTAGCACAGAACTTACTGACTTGAACAAGATCATTGCTAACACTAATTCCATGTCAAGTTTCAGAAGAGCATTGATTTAACAGAGATAACCAAACAGATAGGCAAGAACAAAAACACGATAGATGTTAATGAAAACACAATTAGATCTATGAAAACAACTTACAATTTATCTGATGCAGATTTTCTTAAGAAGATCCAACAAATAAAATATATTACATCGAATTGTAGAATAAATTACAATCTGAAACAGACCAGAAAGAAGATGCTGAACAGTAATGTGATATGTTGGTCAGTAATGTGATATGTTGGTCAGTACCAATGATGTGTTGGTCAGTAATATCGGTGTGGTACACGGTAATATTGACGAATAAGACAAAAAGATCAAATGTCTTGAAAAAGATTTATCTTTTTTGAAACAAGCGAATTCCATACGGAAGTAGGCATAACAATCTTAGATTTCGTCTTATAAGAATGCCGGCAGTTTAGTTTCAAAGATAAATTACTTCATATAGGTAATGTTCAGAGCAAACACCAAATAGAACTGGAACTAAAGAATGTTTATCTGTTCATATTAGTAAATATTACTTTCAAAACATAGAACACAGAGATAACATACTGGGTTGTTTTTAAATTCTTTTAAGTGAAAAAGATGCTATATAGCAGAACTTTCTGAGTATACTACTATTGATTATTTTACTGTTTAATATGAAAAAATATCCGTATTGAAAGGTCACTTTGCTCCAATTTTAGGAATTAAAGTTTTCCATAAGATACTAATAATAGTACCCTATTAAACACATTCAATTGATCATTTGGTTTAGTAAACGTAAAACAGTAGTGTAATTACGATTTTAATTATCGACCGATGACAACGCTGAGTTTCAGTAAAGATTAGTAGAGTTACCGTTCCTAGCGTGAATCCCTTGATGCCACTCTTCATTTATAAATTATCACTTCTTACCTCAACCGGTAAAATGTCTCCTAATCTCAGCTTACTTTCAGGACATCAGTTGTAAATAGCAGACTTCAATTTTACAGACTGGGCACCCATTTTATCCTTTCGTTCGCTCGAGGTTTTTGTTCTGTTTCTAAACACAGTTTCAAAAATACCGATCTTTAACTTCTTCATTAAGTTAACATGAAACAATTACACAATTGTGTGCAAGAAACCGATGATATATATATATATATATATATATATATATATATATATATATATATATATATATATATATAGAGAGAGAGAGAGAGAGAGAGAGAGAGAGAGAAAGAGAGAGATTAGTAGTAACAGTAGACAGCAGACTTGTCTAAATTACATCAACATAGTTTATTCCTGAGAGTTTAATACAATCAATAAACTAGTTATATTTAGATTATATCCGCACTCACGGTGTCTTTTTAAATTGTAATGTGCACAAAAAACAAGGATAAAATAAACACCAGATGTGACATATTAAATAAAGCACCAGATTTTGCAGATTAAATAAAATGAAGACTTGTTCTATTGTCTCAAGTCCTATACTTCAGTGAGATTAGTGGCTTGTCAGCTTCTCCAAAGCTTATTGTTTGTACCCGAGGGCGAGAAGCTAATATAATTGTTTTATCTAATGAAAATACTAAACCCTTATTTAAAGTAACATTCTTGTAATTTACACCTAAGAACTGTATATTGTTTTCCTCTTGTTTTTTCTCATTTGTTTGTGCATTCATATATTTCGTAATTCCTCTATTTGTCTCTTTTCTTGTATATTGTTCTTTCATTCATTCATTCTTATTCTTACTATCTCACTCTGCTCCTACAACTGTTTGTTCGTTCAGTTATTTGTATATTCCTTGTGTTTTAATTTCATATTAATTTCAAGGGTGACTGGTGAAATCGCAGACGGAATTTACTAGCTTTGAAGCATACTTTTTTCAGAAATTTTGTCAAATGAAAGTAAACATAGGATTTCGGGGATTCAGTAGAAAGCATTAGCTTATTAGAGCACTGTCTTCCCAACAGTAAGAAAAGTAAAGAACAACATATATATATATATATATATATATATATATATATATATATATATATATATATATATATATAATTGTTATAGACTCAGAGCTAACTAGCAGCACGCACCATGGTGGGGTTGATATTTGCTACATCATGTGATGTCTTTATTAATATGTGCGAAGGGATGAGTTTCACCTATTACCATATCAATAGCTATTTCACTCTTTGCTTGTCAAAGTTGGACATTTTACATTCAGGACCGTTTCATGGGGAAATTGCACGGCTATATTACCTTATTTAATTCTAAATGTATTTTTCTACATTCTATTGTTGTTCCATAGAGCCATCGTGATACATATCTTAAATATCGAGTTTCATTGCGCTTGTGTTTCGTGGTAAAGGAACTTTTCTGTCAAGCTCTTATGGACGCCATTTTTATTTGTGATCTGTGACCCATGACATCGATGTTTAAATATTACAGGTATGTACATTTACAATCAGCTGAAGTCACATTGAACTTAAAGCCATCAATAATATGTAAAACTTGCAGACTGTGGAGAAAAAGTCGATAATTTGATTGAGTAGTGCCATTATAGGACGGCACTATTTTGTGTCTAGTTGCAACTTCCTGGTAACTGCATCTCGTTTGCAACCGTTATACACTGTCATTGGTCTGCCACAATTTATCCCCTGTAGAACTGTTGTTTTGCTGCTAAAGACTTTATAGTCAAGTTACATTTAGAGTTTGAAACTATGAGTGTTTATACAGAGTAAGAAATCGCATGTACAAATATTTTATACATCAAAGTATGATGACACTTATACATGCACAGGAGCTAGTGTAAGAATAGCGGCAGATTGCTTAATGAATTCGGTCTACCAAATCCAATTGATCCAGTTCTGTCACGTGATTAAAAACCGAAGGTTATATATAGCGATGACTGAAGATACTCGCCAAATAACTGCTGAGCGCTGTCGAGTTCAAGTCGAATTAAAATTTCTTTAAAAGTGTATCTTTGGTATAGAATCATTATTAGTGTATCTTTGGTATAGAATCATTATTAGTGTATCTTTGGCATAGACTCATTATTAGTGAATCTTTGGAATAGAATCATTATTAGTGTAGCTTTGGCATAGAATCATCATTAGTGTAGCTTTGGCATATAATTATTATTAGTGTATCTTTGGCATAGAATCATTATTAGTGTAGCTTTGGCATAGAATCATTATTAGTGTAGCTTTGGCATAGACTCATTATTAGTGAATCTTTGGTATAGAATCATTATTAGTGTAGCTTTGGCATAGAATCATCATTAGTGTATCTTTGGCATAGAATCATTATTAGTGTAGCTTTGGCATAGAATCATCATTAGTGTATCTTTGGCATAGAATCATTATTAGTGTAGCTTTGGCATAGAATCATCATTAGTGTAGCTTGGGCATAGAATCAATATTAGTGTAGCTTTGGCATAGAGTCATCATTAGTGTATCTTTTGTATAGAATCATCATTAGTGTATCTTTGGCATAGAATCATTATTAGTGTATCTTTGGCATAGAATAATTATTAGTGTATCTTTGGCATAGAATCATTATTAGTGTATCTTTGGCATAGAATCATTATTAGTGTATCTTTGGTATAGAATCATCATTAGTGTATCTTTGGTATAGAATCATTATTAGTGTATCTTTGGTGTAGAATCATTATTAGTATATCTTTGGTATAGAATCATCATTAGTGTATCTTTAGTATAGAATCATCATTAGTGTATGTTTGGCATGGAATCATTATTAGTGTAGCTTTGGCATAGAATCATTGGCATGCAGTAGTAAAAACAATTTGGATACAATGCTTCTGAAAGACATCACAAAAAAAAAAAGAGTCCAATTTCTACTCTCTTCGGTCTGAGCAGCCCCTCTGTACTTGTCTATTAAGTGATCGCGGTTGC
Organism: Margaritifera margaritifera; assembly: GCA_029931535.1. Lineage (NCBI taxonomy): Eukaryota > Metazoa > Mollusca > Bivalvia > Unionida > Margaritiferidae > Margaritifera > Margaritifera margaritifera. Next base: position 3,299,969 of record JAQPZY010001629.1, on the reverse strand, counting down.
AAACTTTATGATATGTTTTTTTTTGCTGACAGATATGGGATGTATTTGTTGAGTTAAAATATTTTTGATCTTCTGCATTTTTTCAGTCTTAATTCTCGTACATCAGTTTTGCGATCTTATCCAATGCGTCTTAAAATATTTGAATACAATGTGTAGACCTTTTGAATTATTGGTTTATATCTCTCAATATGGATTAATTTGAGGTAATTACAGAATCCAGATGTAATGTGTTTAGCTATTTGAACTGTCCAGAATATATTAGATTGTTGCATAGCACCATAGCAATTTTGTGCTTGTGATACAATGATACTTTCAAAATCACAATAAATAACATTTGGAAGTTCAAATTGATGTTGATAGATTCTGAATTTGACAAATGTGCCTTTTTCAGGCATTATATTTATTTAAGTTATCTAAACTGTAACATAGTCTTATGTATTCTAATAATTTCAGATTTTGAAAAAGTGAAAAGAGGAATAATGGTTGAAAATCATACAGTTACCTTAACAGACAAGAGTTGAAGATTTGCTTTCATTTGTTTTGAACCAGGTTACCAATGTGGTAGGATATAGCTGCAAAAAAATTTGGAAGATGAATTAAATTACTCAAGTATTTATTGATATATAGAAGCTACGTAATGACCAAAATATCTTCATCTGCACGATTAAAAATATTGACGTTTAAATTATCAAAATATTGCATCTTTTACTAGCTTTTCATAGCAGTTACTGATATAAAAGTCTCTTGCATTATTATACTAAAAATATAAGTATAAATGTCCAACAAGTACAAGTATTATTAGTACATTGCCCGCCTAATAGTCTTTATTATTATTTTTCTTTAAAAGAATAATTCCTATTCATTTAATTCAATATTCTTGCCAAAGATACACTAATAATGATTCTATGCCAAAGCTACAGTAATAATGATTCTATACCAAAGATACACTAATAATGATTCTATGCCAAAGCTACACTAATAATGATTCCATGCCAAACATACACTAATGATGATTCTATACTAAAGATACACTAATGATGATTCTATACCAAAGATATACTAATAATGATTCTACACCAAAGATACACTAATAATGATTCTATACCAAAGATACACTAATGATGATTCTATACCAAAGATACACTAATAATGATTCTATGCCAAAGATACACTAATAATGATTCTATGCCAAAGATACACTAATAATTATTCTATGCCAAAGATACACTAATAATGATTCTATGCCAAAGATACACTAATGATGATTCTATACAAAAGATACACTAATGATGACTCTATGCCAAAGCTACACTAATATTGATTCTATGCCCAAGCTACACTAATGATGATTCTATGCCAAAGCTACACTAATAATGATTCTATGCCAAAGATACACTAATGATGATTCTATGCCAAAGCTACACTAATAATGATTCTATGCCAAAGATACACTAATGATGATTCTATGCCAAAGCTACACTAATAATGATTCTATACCAAAGATTCACTAATAATGAGTCTATGCCAAAGCTACACTAATAATGATTCTATGCCAAAGCTACACTAATAATGATTCTATGCCAAAGATACACTAATAATAATTATATGCCAAAGCTACACTAATGATGATTCTATGCCAAAGCTACACTAATAATGATTCTATTCCAAAGATTCACTAATAATGAGTCTATGCCAAAGATACACTAATAATGATTCTATACCAAAGATACACTAATAATGATTCTATACCAAAGATACACTTTTAAAGAAATTTTAATTCGACTTGAACTCGACAGCGCTCAGCAGTTATTTGGCGAGTATCTTCAGTCATCGCTATATATAACCTTCGGTTTTTAATCACGTGACAGAACTGGATCAATTGGATTTGGTAGACCGAATTCATTAAGCAATCTGCCGCTATTCTTACACTAGCTCCTGTGCATGTATAAGTGTCATCATACTTTGATGTATAAAATATTTGTACATGCGATTTCTTACTCTGTATAAACACTCATAGTTTCAAACTCTAAATGTAACTTGACTATAAAGTCTTTAGCAGCAAAACAACAGTTCTACAGGGGATAAATTGTGGCAGACCAATGACAGTGTATAACGGTTGCAAACGAGATGCAGTTACCAGGAAGTTGCAACTAGACACAAAATAGTGCCGTCCTATAATGGCACTACTCAATCAAATTATCGACTTTTTCTCCACAGTCTGCAAGTTTTACATATTATTGATGGCTTTAAGTTCAATGTGACTTCAGCTGATTGTAAATGTACATACCTGTAATATTTAAACATCGATGTCATGGGTCACAGATCACAAATAAAAATGGCGTCCATAAGAGCTTGACAGAAAAGTTCCTTTACCACGAAACACAAGCGCAATGAAACTCGATATTTAAGATATGTATCACGATGGCTCTATGGAACAACAATAGAATGTAGAAAAATACATTTAGAATTAAATAAGGTAATATAGCCGTGCAATTTCCCCATGAAACGGTCCTGAATGTAAAATGTCCAACTTTGACAAGCAAAGAGTGAAATAGCTATTGATATGGTAATAGGTGAAACTCATCCCTTCGCACATATTAATAAAGACATCACGTGATGTAGTAAATGACAACCACACCATGGTGCGTGCTGCTAGTTAGCTCTGAGTCTATAACAATTATATATATATATATATATATATATATATATATATATATATATATATATATATATATATATATATATATGTTGTTCTTTACTTTTCTTACTGTTGGGAAGACAGTGCTCTAATAAGCTAATGCTTTCTACTGAATCCCCGAAATCCTATGTTTACTTTCATTTGACAAAATTTCTGAAAAAAGTATGCTTCAAAGCTAGTAAATTCCGTCTGCGATTTCACCAGTCACCCTTGAAATTAATATGAAATTAAAACACAAGGAATATACAAATGACTATACGAACAAATAGTTGTAAGAGCAGAGTGAGATAGTAAGAATAAGAATGAATGAATGAAAGAACAATATACAAGAAAAGAGACAAATAGAGGAATTACGAAATATATGAATGCACAAACAAATGAGAAAAAACAAGAGGAAAACAATATACAGTTCTTAGGTGTAAATTACAAGAATGTTACTTTAAATAAGGGTTTAGTATTTTCATTAGATAAAACAATTATATTAGCTTCTCGCCCTCGGGTACAAACAATAAGCTTTGGAGAAGCTGACAAGCCACTAATCTCACTGAAGTATAGGACTTGAGACAATAGAACAAGTCTTCATTTTATTTAATCTGCAAAATCTGGTGCTTTATTTAATATGTCACATCTGGTGTTTATTTTATCCTTGTTTTTTGTGCACATTACAATTTAAAAAGACACCGTGAGTGCGGATATAATCTAAATATAACTAGTTTATTGATTGTATTAAACTCTCAGGAATAAACTATGTTGATGTAATTTAGACAAGTCTGCTGTCTACTGTTACTACTAATCTCTCTCTTTCTCTCTCTCTCTCTCTCTCTCTCTCTCTCTCTCTCTCTCTCTCTCTATATATATATATATATATATATATATATATATATATATATATATATATATATATATATCATCGGTTTCTTGCACACAATTGTGTAATTGTTTCATGTTAACTTAATGAAGAAGTTAAAGATCGGTATTTTTGAAACTGTGTTTAGAAACAGAACAAAAACCTCGAGCGAACGAAAGGATAAAATGGGTGCCCAGTCTGTAAAATTGAAGTCTGCTATTTACAACTGATGTCCTGAAAGTAAGCTGAGATTAGGAGACATTTTACCGGTTGAGGTAAGAAGTGATAATTTATAAATGAAGAGTGGCATCAAGGGATTCACGCTAGGAACGGTAACTCTACTAATCTTTACTGAAACTCAGCGTTGTCATCGGTCGATAATTAAAATCGTAATTACACTACTGTTTTACGTTTACTAAACCAAATGATCAATTGAATGTGTTTAATAGGGTACTATTATTAGTATCTTATGGAAAACTTTAATTCCTAAAATTGGAGCAAAGTGACCTTTCAATACGGATATTTTTTCATATTAAACAGTAAAATAATCAATAGTAGTATACTCAGAAAGTTCTGCTATATAGCATCTTTTTCACTTAAAAGAATTTAAAAACAACCCAGTATGTTATCTCTGTGTTCTATGTTTTGAAAGTAATATTTACTAATATGAACAGATAAACATTCTTTAGTTCCAGTTCTATTTGGTGTTTGCTCTGAACATTACCTATATGAAGTAATTTATCTTTGAAACTAAACTGCCGGCATTCTTATAAGACGAAATCTAAGATTGTTATGCCTACTTCCGTATGGAATTCGCTTGTTTCAAAAAAGATAAATCTTTTTCAAGACATTTGATCTTTTTGTCTTATTCGTCAATATTACCGTGTACCACACCGATATTACTGACCAACACATCATTGGTACTGACCAACATATCACATTACTGACCAACATATCACATTACTGTTCAGCATCTTCTTTCTGGTCTGTTTCAGATTGTAATTTATTCTACAATTCGATGTAATATATTTTATTTGTTGGATCTTCTTAAGAAAATCTGCATCAGATAAATTGTAAGTTGTTTTCATAGATCTAATTGTGTTTTCATTAACATCTATCGTGTTTTTGTTCTTGCCTATCTGTTTGGTTATCTCTGTTAAATCAATGCTCTTCTGAAACTTGACATGGAATTAGTGTTAGCAATGATCTTGTTCAAGTCAGTAAGTTCTGTGCTAAAATTACATATACAGCTGTATTTAATTTACATGGAAAAGATATGTTAAACGTATACCATGAAAATCCTGTATACTAATATTAATTCTGCTAATTGTACCACTTTGTACATGTTTTGTAATAGCCATAAATATTGTATGAAACAAAATCTAGGTGAAAAACGTTTTATATAGGCAAAGACTCTTCTAAACACGAAACATAGATATTAGTGTAATATGTGGTTTTATTGATTTGGTTGAGAAGATATGTATAAATTATTGGGTTTCAAAAAACCACAAACTGTATCATATTTCAGACAGGTTTGAAATATTCATCATCTATACTTTCTTTATTGTCACAAGTTGTAGTCATTCCCTTTTTGACTTTTCATGTACATTTCAGGATTTTAAAACCCAATAGATTTGAAAACAGACTATTTTTAATTCGTATCGATTGTGCAGTAGAACATATTGATGTTTTAGATAATCGGAAATCGTGTCATCCCCAGCAGCAAAATCTATTCGTTGCAATGAAAATGATAATTGATCATTTATGTTATCAATTGGATTGGTAGAAGACACCAATACTGTGTGTGCTTACAAGCATATGCATTTGTACAGGAGAAATTAACGAAGCCTAAGCTTAAACATCCTGTATTTAATTTATTGTTGTTTTTTTCCCTTGTGTAACCTTTCTATTAAGTTCCTCTTGTATCTGTTCCTCATTTAATTTGTTTCTTCCTCTAATTTGATTTAAAATTTTCTCTCTGTCCACCATTAATAAATCTCTGACGTCTTGGGTATATTGTTTATTTTTTCCTGGTTGCATTTGCTTCTCTCTTTATGTCTGTTGCACTCGTTAATGATCAAATTAAACCATTCATGATTGCTTTCGTTGTCACTGATCGCTTTGCTTATCGTATTCTCGATTCTATTCAATAATATTCAACGTAATGATGGCAGGTGTTACTATTTCGTTATATATTATATATATATATATATATATATATATATATATATATATAAGAGTGGTAACCGGTTTTAGAAACTCTAAAGAACTTGTGCTATGTACAGGCTGACCCTCACTGATGTTGGTTGTACTGCTGTAATTTTTAAAATTCTCCTTCAGAGATGCTACACAATTGTATGTGTTTGTGTGAGTATGTGGTCCTTTTCAATTAGAAATGTATTCTTTTGGACCGTTTGTACGCATTTATGGTGCCTGGAAATAGCGCGTGGATGAGCACAGACTTGTAGCTTAGCTACCAAAGAATAGTGAAGGTTTGCGTTTGGAAAATATTTATTGAGTAACAATTTTGTCATGTAAAAGTCCATTTGCTATTAGGCAGTCGATTTTGAACTAAGTGAAACTGAAATTATTAGCTATACAACTTCTTCAATATTCATGCTTGCTGGTGTACCAATTGCAAACTTCAATAGCATTTTTTCAAAAGCGTACTGTAGGGAACAGTATGAGTAGAGCTTAATGTTGCGTATGACAATGTGTTGATGATGTATTCTGTTTCGCTCGTTATCTTATTAAATATCTAGCTCAAATTAATAACAGGCCGTGCTATGCATACAAAACTAATAACAGGCCGTGCTATGCACACAACATTAATAACAGGCTGTGCTATGCATACAACATTTGTTTGTAGATACAGCTGTGCTATATATTACCTGGAAAGTTAAAACATTTCTGGTTCTGGGTTTGAAGATATTTACACTGCAGGTAGTTGGATTTTGTGCTTTAAGAATCGAATGTTTTTGTAGACTGTTCTTCTTTCATTCAACGTTCGGCTTTGTCTTTTTGAAATTATTGTGAACGCTTTTAATGTTGTCTTTCAAGCTCAGCTCTACGCGGAGTTTTTGCTTTTGCAAAGTTATCTTTTGAAGTCCTTTGCTAACCTTCTTTTTGTTTTAATTCTTATCTTGTTCACCTTCCATTTATTTCACAAGAAAATTGAACATGATTTCAGGATGTTACAAAAGTTAACTGCATGATGGCCTACTATTTGCTTACAAGTAGTAAAATATAATTTGAATTGTAAATGGGTAAATAAAACGAAGGCTTATCTATTTTACCTCATGTGATAATTATTGCAGATATTGTATAAAATAATACCTTAAAAATGGAGAGATAAAAACAAAGAGTACTTCTCTCTCTCTCTCTCTCTCTCTCTCTCTAAACAGCTCATCCTCTCCTGCTCACCCTCTCCAGCTCGCGCTCTGCCAGTCGCTCTCGATTACTCTATCTCGTCCTCTACAAACCACCAAATGATCACTATAGCTCACCCTACCATCTCTCAAATTCACCCTACGATCTCTCCAGCTCGCCCTACAATCTTTTCAGCTCAGCTCGCCCTACACTCTCTTATACTGATCCTACGATCTCTACAGCTCGCCCTACGATCTCTTCAGCTCAGGTCGCCCGACAATCTCATAAACTCACCCTACGATCTCTACAGCTCGCCCTACGATCTCTCTAGCTCACCGCATGATCTATCCATCTCGTCGCTCGATTTCTCTATCTCGGCCTATGATCACTCCATTTCGCCCTACGATCTCTCTAGCTCACCAGGTCCCACTCGCTCTCGATTTCTGTCACTCGATCTTTATTACTTTTTTGCATCCATTTTTAGCGATTTAGCGTTCCTGATGTAAGTACATAATAATGATTAACACATAGTGCAGTTTGAGTCTGGCTATCGGCCTATTGAAATTGCGAATGAACAACTATTTACTGACAGCTAATGGTAGATAGACTAAGTTTGGGGTATTCTTTAATTTAACATGGCTAACCACATGTGCCAATATTTAAAAAGGTGATGGGCAATTCTTCTCAAATTATGTTAAGAACTAAAACATTAATTTCTTTACATATATTTGTCTGTAAGTTTGTCACCCTTTCATGTCTATCTCAATTTATTTGTATTACTAAATGTCTTTCTCTCTTACTATTTATACATCTATATGTTTATGTTTTTATCTGTCTTGGTCTCTGTCTCTCTACTCGTTTGTTTGAAAGTTCGCTTTTCTAACTCTCAGTCACCCCACCCATCCCGCTCTCAGTCACTCTTTCCGTCTTTGAAACTTTTGCCAACTAAAATTTTCCTTACGTAATTTTTGCAAAGGCACATAATCCAACGAAATAAACAAACCCTAGATAATGCAGCAGGACCATGGCTGCTACATCTTTTTTTTTTTTTTTTGGGGGGGGGGGGGGAGTACGGCCATTCCCTACCCACAATAATGGAGGGGAGGGGGAGGTTGTAGTAAGAGATAAAGAACCAACTATTCGATCTCTATGTGAAATTACGCGGGTTTTTTTGCGGGTCATCTCAAAGCGTTTGTCTTTTATAGAGGGCTAATTTTCAACATAAATGTGGTACCCCATGGCTGAACTGGCAGTATCGCCCGCGACAGCCTTGAACAATAGTGTGTTTCTCTTTGCATCATTGCGGTATAGGGTTCAATCCCTGGAATCGACATGTGCAAGTGGTAATTGTAGCCTGCCAAATATTCATGGGTTTTTTCCCCCTAGTTATCCGATTTCTAGATGCTGCGGTGGCTCAGCGTTTAGAGTGCTGGTCTAGCGACGAGAAGGTACGGGTTCGAATCCCACCCAAACCAGGCCTTGTCGACCGTTCCGATGTGTCTTATGGCTCTTTGCTCCGGTTGCCTCGACACGATATAATCTTTCATGTGTTGGTGTGCTCTTAAACATCAATCAAGCAACTAACCTTGACCTGAAAAACACCTACCGATAACATCAATCAAGCAACTAACCTTGACCTGAAAACCACCTACCGATAACATCAATCAAGCAACTAACTTTGACCTGAAAACCACCTACCGATAACATATGAGCTGTCTAGCTTATTTGGTTCAGGTTGTTAGAATTGTTGTACATTCCACTTAAGTATAGGTTTTATGTTTATACAGCTACATGAAAAGTAAAGTTTGCATATACCGCAAGTTATCAAACTAAGGATTGACCCTGTATATGGATTCAAATTTGTAGAACAAGAAATGCGACGTGCACCAATCTCCGCTTCAATACCGTAATTATATCGGAGCGTCACCTTCAAAGCTGAAAAGTGGCTAATTTCTTGCCAAGTCAGACTGTCCGTCCAAGCGTTCGTTAAACCTTAAATCGATTTGACTTAGAGTCGATATAAGATCACGCTACACCTCAAATCGGCTTTACGTATATGCCTGCAAAATTCTAAATCAATCCACCGCACACGACTGTGTTTGAATAGAAATGTCATTACTAACTTGTATACAACATAACATTTATTTGCAGGCCAACGTGTTGCATCATACCTAGTTAGATATTTGTCCTATTGTGCAACACGTGTTTAATGTACAAAACGCCAAGTGGCACATGGGCTGAAACAGGGGTTCACACCGACATTTATTCAGGAGAGAGGACATAAAACAAAGGTAGGACATTATTTTTTTTTAAACTGAGCACTTGCCAATATATCTTTTTTTTAATCACGTTTATTTCATGGTTTATAGATTTCTTTTGTCGGCAAAATATTATATATTTAGACTTATATGGATGGTAGATAACATTTCTTCGGCCCCCCCCCCCCCCCATCAGCCCACCCCAACTCCTTGCCAGCTGACAAGATCTGTATTTTTTCCTGTCCTATATCGACATTGAAGAAAAGCTCAAATCTTTTAAAACTTTCCTGATATTATCTAGTCCTAGAACTCTGATGTATTATTATTATGATTATTATTATTATCATTTTACGATAAATTCACTAATTCTGAATTCGTGAGCAGTGATAAGTGAACGTAAGTAATAGCTGGATGAAATGTAAACCTTGTTGCGTGCGTATCTTTCTTTGTTTCTTTCAGCATTATTTACATTGCTGAAGTACCTACTGTATTCCCAATAGCCCTTATGACTGAATAAAACATAATACTATTTTTATGATACTAATGTGTGCCATTCAACGTCTGATATTTTAAGAAATTTAAAAAAAAAATAATACTTATTTGTTTTGACGACCAAAATAAGAATAGTTAAGTATTTGTTACATGTTTCCTGTGAGACATGTACTTGATAATTACTGGCTGAGAAATGATGCAATTCAAAAAAACTGTACACAATATGTGTTTACAGAATAACAAATATAACTTTAATCTACAACTCAAACTGCGCAAGGTTTGACGCTTAGGTTAGCAAAGCGTAAAAACCCAATTTACTACCGAAAAAGCAAAATCTGAAGTTCACATATTAAATCTATGAATAATAATGTAAAATAAGACGCGATATGTAAACAATATATATATACCCAATGATGAAATTATGAGACCAGATTGGCCATCTAGTCATTTTTTTTAGAAAAACCCCTGAGACTTAATCAAAGTACACGACCTCGTCTTGTGTGAGCTGGATGACTGGTCGACTCCGATCACCTGTCAGTCAAGGCCTCGTCTAGTCAGAGCAGGATGGATGGCCGACTCATCTCACCTGTCAGTCAAACGTCAACACATTACAACTAGCAATAGTCAGCTGGCTTTTTTCTGGATAGGCATGGACAGAATGACAACCAGGCTGAAAGCTCGTCGTCACGCTTGTCGGAACAGCTTCGACACTTTCATGATTGCCGGTATATAACATATACAAATTCAGTTGTCATAACTTCAAAATTTGTCATCCAAATTTTGTTCAGTATATACTGACAGAGACGTATATAGAACAGGGAGTCGACACTAGATCACCGCCTTTGTTATGGCGTGTGCCTGCTTTTCATATGCAAAAGTCGATGAGTGTCCAGGTAAGTGCCTGTCTACGCTTGCGCCGTAGCAAGTTAATTGGCGATGTAAACATCCGGTGAATATCAATTCGCTAACTATGTCACGAATTGCTACGGCTTTTTTTTTCCATCTGGATTTTTTAAAAATAAACATGGAAGATTATAGTTTACCAAATCGTGAAGCTAATTAAGCAAACGTCATCTGCACAAATAATACGCGTTTAGTTAGTTAGCACTACAAAGCGGTAAGATGTACACACCATTCAAATGCTTCTGTCTGTCTTTTGGCCGATAACGTAGGCATTATTAACACTTTATCAGGGTATAAAAATAAATGAAATTTTGGATGAGTTGGATACTGATGAAGATCGGTGTAAACCAGTAATCCGATAAACTGAGAACAGCTATATCAATTATTGAGATGGAGAGATTGACAGAGTATGCGTTGTAATGAAGTAATGATCTGCTCCTATACAGTTGCAGACGTTCGAGGCGCCCAGGGGCAATGTTATTTAGTGGCGCCCCTACTTTGCTACAGAGAACATTTTCATGTAAGTTGCCAACCTTCCTCTCCCCCCCCCCTCCCTCCTAAAAACAAGTTCTGCGAAGAATTTCCCCCGTTACACTAAGGTGAAGTTGAAATACTATAAAAATTTCTAGCTACAAAAAAAAAGAAAGAAAAAAGATTAAGACTGCGCCCGAGGGCAAAATACCCCCTCCCAACCCCTCACGCCGCCACTGCTCCTGTATTTTGTTTGTTTGTTGGTTCCTAATGCTAGCCTACCGTGAAAAGATGACAGTAAAATAATGCTTTATCTAACAGTAATGAAACCAATGATTTTTTTTTTTACAAAAATCACATAGCACCTGTGACTTAAAAAGGAAAGAAACTGGGATTAAAAAAGGTGCATTTAGATTGTGTCTGTGACAATTTTATGTATGATTTTACCATTCAAAAATGTCTTTAAATGAATAATAAGACTGGGAAACTGAGCAGTTTGCAGAATATTCAGTAAGCTTTTAAATAAAACCAGATCAAACTCGGTGAGTGAATTATGAAGATATGCATGAATCAGAACAAATAAAATATTTGAGAGAGTTGGGATAGTAATAAAGTTCAGGTTATTTCAAATTATAGCTCTTTATAGTTTGACCCTGGATACTGCTATTAGATTTGAAACTTGCCTTTCAAGAAGTTCTGCAGTCGACAGAAGAATTTATTCAATTTTTAAATGATATAAAACATGACTTTATTGTATCCGAAAATAGGAAATACATCAAATAGAGATATGAATATATATTCAAATGTCTACGGTCTACAGAAAATTTATTTAACTTTTAAATTATACCAAATATGGCTTAATTTGATGAAATATGCAAAATGTATGAAAGAGCCCATGTGCGTGTCATTTGGCAAATAGTGCAGAAAATGTGCTCTATTAACATTTTTAAGACCTTGGTAAATACTTTTACATTTGAAATAAATTGCTTGAAAATCTGTGCAGTTTATTCGAAATATAATATATTTTAAATAATAACAAATGTAAAATAATAAAAAATATAATCAGTTTGCCTGAAGCATTAAAAGAGGGATACAATTGAGTCAAAAGATATATCAGCCCCCGATTTTACTTTCGATGTCACACACACACACACTACTTGGACTCTTTTCTCGCATAATGAAGTCCTTTTCTCAAAATATTTAAAAGAAATCATATAATAATAATAATATTTTTATTTCCGTGTTAAATATCGACGATACATATTAGAGATATCACAGAATAATGACTATGCTTAATAAACTACCCAGAACTTCACATTTGTACGTCCCTCATTCACAGTATATGCTAGTGGCGTTAGAGAGTAACGCCCGTTACATTTAAGTTTTCTCAGTTGTTTGAAATCAACTCATTATCTCACTATACCGAGATTTGATGAAAAATTCCAATTGAGAATAGGAATTTTTGCGTTGCATATGTTTCTTTAAAAGTAAAAATGTTGCAGAAGGAAAAGAATTATTGTAATTTTATATTCTTAATAATTATAATGAGCATAACTGTCATTTAAACAAAACAAAAGCATTCAGTTTAAACGATGAAAACAAATTCTGTCCAAAAGCATCCATATTTTGTTAAGATTTTTGTTTCATTATTCAATATGTTACTTTTTCATTTTATCCCTCGACTGACTGTTGACGGCGCCAAGGTATCTCGAAAAAGAGATCTATGGCATACTAACTTTTTTGCTGTATTTCACTGAACTACTCTTATACAATTCAGATGCAAAGTGTCAGGAAAATAGCAATTGTAGATACGAGCAGCGTGCACAGTGATTCAAAGTGTCACGAAAAAAAAATTTGTAGATATGAAAGCAGTATGCAAAATGATGCAAAGTGTCAGGAAAATAGCAATTGTAGATATGAGCAGCGTGCACAGTGATTCAAAGTGTCACGAAAAAAAAATTTGTAGATATGAAAGCAGTATGCAAAATGATGCAAAGTGTCAGGAAAATAGCAATTGTAGATATGAGCAGCGTGCACAGTGATTCAAAGTGTCACGAAAAAAAAAATTGTAGATATGAAAGCAGTATGCAAAATGATGCAAAGTGTCAGGAAAATAGCAATTGTAGATATGAGCAGCGTGCACAGTGATTCAAAGTGTCACGAAAAAAAAAATTTGTAGATATGAAAGCAGTATGCAAAATGATGCAAAGTGTCAGGAAAATAGCAATTGTAGATATGAGCAGCGTGCACAGTGATTCAAAGTGTCACGAAAAAAAAAATTGTAGATATGAAAGCAGTATGCAAAATGATGCAAAGTGTCAGGAAAATAGCAATTGTAGATATGAGCAGCGTGCACAGTGATTCAAAGTGTCACGAAAAAAAAATTTGTAGATATGAAAGCAGTATGCAAAATGGTGCAAAGTGTCAGGAAAATAGCAATTGTAGATATGAGCAGCGTGCACAGTGATTCAAAGTGTCACGAAAAAAAAATTTGTAGATATGAAAGCAGTATGCAAAATGATGCAAAGTGTCAGGAAAATAGCAACTGTTGATATGAGCAGTGTGATTGCCCTGAAGATGAATGACTCTAACTTGCGTAAATTGTTGCAATCAATGCTTTTTACATTGATGGAAATCTTGACGAAATAAAGCTGTAATTCATCACACTTGAGTTTGAATAACTCAGGTTCTATGACCTCTCTATCTGTAGGAGTGTATGAAAAAAGAGAACATTTTAGAAATCTATATCTCTTGATGTCTTATATTTCAAAAAAAAAATTATCTTGTTGGTTTTGAAGTGCTACTCCATGTAATTACATATGTCAACGACAACCCAATATTTTGACACTCCAACGTAAAATGTTTGCCCGATTCATATAAACGTATACAAGATTTCCAAATCGATCAGAATTTTGATTGTACTTTGGAGATATGATAATGCTGATAAGAACTGTATTATCATTTGACACGTGCCAAGGTGTTTCACAATTGAAAATACCAAATGACCTTGTATCTAGTTACAATCTCTAAGTTGATAATTTCGTTCTTAATGAATCTAAACAACTCTTGCTTGTGTACAGTTTATTAGCGAGTGCCCTCTTTTGGTGGAATTTATTTACAAAAAAAGTATTGAAGTGATGGGGACCCCCCCCCCCCATTATTCTGATCTGCTTAATTAGTGTATTATTACACAAAGATACAATTTACGAATTCTATTCACAGATATGTTCTTCTTCAAGCCTATTTAAAAAATCTCCTACATACTTTGCTATTCCCTGCATTTACAGATGTATCTGATAACGTTCTTTTTTGTGACACCCCTAAAAGCACAACAGTAACATTCCTGAAAACGTTCTTTTTTGTGACACCCCTAAAAGCACAACAGTAACATTCCTGAAAACGTTCTTTTTTGTGACACCCCTAAAAGCACAACAGTAACATTCCTGAAAACGTATAACAGATTACCAAATCATTTACTTCCGAGGCTTAACCATTAAATTAGGATTTGCGTCACCATCTAGGATGAAGACGCGCAATTTCTTTCACAGCCGAAAACACCGCATACGCTAGTATTAACGTGTATTTCATTCTTAATTAAAATGAATACACCTGGCTTGTGTAAATTTTAGAAGTTAATGCCTTTCTTTATTGTTGGAATTTATTGACAATTTTCTGGAAGAGATGCCACTGCCACATTTTTTTTTTTTAAACTCCTATTCTTCTGCTCTACATAAAGGACTGTTGACAGTATGACAAAAAGGATAACATTTCGAAGTCCTATTTTACTTCTGTTTCTCTTCAACCCTGTATTATCTTGTATATATTGCGCTATTCCATACATTTAAAGATGTTTATGATAACACTCCCTTTTGGTGATAACCACCACCACCACCAGTTTTGTTGTATTTTGGAAGATGCTCAATACAAGAACTATAATGCGTCATCATCTAACATGAACATGGTCTTGCGACATAGGAAATTAATCAAATGTCCGAGTGCGAGGGTTCATGTTGTAAGATAATGATTTAATTCTAAAATTAAGCTGATCGCTTCTAGCTTGTGTAAATTTTAACAGATTTTGTTTTCAATTATAAAATTTATTAAAAACAGGCTGGTATTATTGATAGTACTTGATATTTGCATACTTTGGTGTCTTGTGCTATACCTGTAGAGGTGCATGAAAAAAAGATAAAAGTTATGAATCCTATTTTACCAATAATTTCCTCATTATAACGCTATCCCTGGATGGCATAGAGTATGCCGCCGTATAGTGAGATCGCCTTAAAATAATGTACATAATATATGTCGTTTTACTACCACTTAAAGAAACGGAATCCATGACCATACCCGCCTTATACGAGAAACCGTGTTGTAATGAAGTGCCTTATACTAAAGGAGTGCCGTATGTCCTTCTTCAAACGTCTTTAATATATGACATGTATTTTGTTATTCCTTGCATTTACAGTTGTATATGATAACAATATTTATGTGGCACCAAAAAAGCATACAGCAAATCAATTACAATTTTGATTGTGCTTTAAAAGGATCTCAATACAAAAGATACTGCATTCTCATATAGCATTTGCAAGGCCTTTTGCGGTTGAAAAGACTGTGTCCTTGTATTTGATTTAAAAATGCAAGCTGATAAATTCATTGTTAGTGCAGTGGAATAGCTCAGGCTTGTGTAAACTGTATGTATTAAATGCCAAATTCCATTCCGCGTCGGACTGACTACCTATGGCTTATGTAAATTTTTGTTGCAAGTTTCTTCTCTGATTTAGTGGAGCTAAGGATAGAATGTTTTCTGAATACCGTTTGGACTCGCTTAGAAGTCGAGTCCAACAACAAACAACATATACCATAATCTGCCGTCGCATAATGCGCCGGCAGATCAGGGTCTATGTTGTTTGTTGTACTGATTAGTCCTACTAAACTCTATAGACTCATATCTGCCAGCGCTTTATGCGACGGCAGATTTTGGTCTGTGCAGTTTGCAGTTGGACTCGACTTATAAGCGACTTAAGGTAACTGAAATTCTTCCGCTCTGCCTTTGGATCTGTGTGACAAAAGAAAAAAGTTTGAGAATTCTATTATATTGACACGTTTAACTTCAAACGTCCGATATCTTGTTTATCTGTTCATATTCAATGACTTTACTGATCTGTATTATGGTCTCTTTAAAAGCATACTGACAACAGTATTGAAAACATCATGTAAATGTCTGAATCAATGATAAATGCAATTGTTTACTTTGCTGTTTTATTGCACAGCAACACAAGCAGGTTATTAAGTGCAGAGACGATTGGAGTAATGTGCCTTGCCCAAGGACACACCACTGCGGTCGACACGGGCTGATCCGATGGTAGGATTCAAGTCCGCACTCTTCTAGTCGTGAAACCAGAACTCTAACCACTGAACAACAGCGGCTCCTGTGCTATGGAGGATCGTCAATACTAGAGTATTTCCATGATTATTTGATACATGCAAATCCATTAACAAGTTAAAATTTGGAACTAGTGGCTTAATGTCTAGTTTCAATACATGTGCTAGTGATTTTATTTATGAAGTCATCTTAATGTGCTCTCTGCATGAAAACATTCTTGCTATGTCTCTCTAACAACAACCCGATCCAGGTATCTCACAATTCAAAAAGCTGAATATGTTTTTATCTGATTACAAGGTGTAAGTTGGTAATTGCATGCTCAGTTAAGCTGAATAAATATGGCTTGCGTAAATTTTAGTAACAAACGCCCTTTACATCACCAAAGTGATCAACAAAAGAATCTGCACTCCCCATCGCTTTATTTCTGAATAGCTTCCATTCTTCTTCCCCACGAGTAGGACTGTATGACACAATAGCAGGGGCCCCGGATGGCCGAGTGGTCTAAGGCGCTCGCCTTTACCGATTACTGCTATCTCACCTCTGTCCGCGTGGGTTCGAGTTATGTGAGAAAGCTTGCCAGTAGCTTCCCGTGGGTCGGTGGTTCTTCTCGGGATTTTCCCGGGTTCTTCCTCCACCAGATATACTGGCCGCCATATATAGCCTATCATGTGTATAAAAATGGCGTTAAACCCATAAAAACCAATCCAAACCAAACAAAATAGCAACATTATTTGGTGACACTGCAGAAGCATGCTTGCAACATTCATGTAACTATAAAAGATATTTCTAAATTTGATCAATGAAAATGTTGATTGTACAATACAGGGTAATTACATCCATATTGAACACGTGCAAGGTATCTCACTATGGAACATACTAATGTCTTTATATTAGGATGCATGCTGTAGTATATTCATAAGAGAGGTCTGAGTTCAGTTGCATGACCCAGTCCTTTGCAAATTTAACAAGTAAATGCAAATAACATTGGTTTTGAGGATATGATGAATAACTCCGGTGTGTGTTAATCTTTCTATTATATCTCTTTCTTTATTTGTCGAGTTATTAAAAAAAAATATGAATGAATGCACTGGATTTTGGATAACTGATACTCATTCACTTTATCTGTAGATGTTTGGGCTGGAATATAAAATGTATTAATCATATTTCGCAAGTTTATCATTTCGTGTTGATTTCATATGTTTACAGGTGTGCATGAAAGCATTTTTGGTGCTGCTTGATAAGCAAACTGACAATATTTATGCGTATGCATAATACAATTCCAATTCATATCAAACTTGAGTTTACTCTGGACGATCGACAATGCAAGCGATTATATAATCATTTAACATATGCAAGGTTTTTCGCTTTTGAAAATAATAGCGCTCTTATGTTTAGTTACAAGCTGTTAGCAAGATATTTCATTCGTAAATTCAGCAATAATTCTGTCCTGTGTAATAACTCAGGACTCGGTTCATTTCTTAACTGGTGATGTTATGGAAACAAAACCTAAGACTGATTGCACTTGAATTTAGAACAACTGAAATTCTTATTGTCTTAATGCAAATGCGTATGATGAAAGAAATCAAAATTTATGAATCATATTTTATAGTCTGTTCGCTGCAAATGAAATTGTGTGAACAGCACAGGATACAAGTAAAACAAAATAAAGTTTGTTTTAATTGAATTATATGTTGGAACTCGGACATTTGCATTTTAACATTTTTAAATTCCAAGTTTATTCTTTGTTATTATCATTTTTATACACAACTGATAAACTGATAAACTGGGATTCCCTACGGGAATAACAGCTAATACGAAGGATTACCCCGTCTAAAAAATAGTACTTTATTCGGGTAAATTGGTGCAATGGATAGGGCCAGCACTACAGCCCAATACACGTCATGACACTTAACTTGTTATAGCAGCCAATCAGGGGTGCCCTTGGGCGAGACATGCGAACAATATTCTTGACCCGAGTACAATGTTCTTGTGGTTCTTCTAGGCCTAACACCAAGAACCTTGTTCGACAACTGCCAAGAACCTTGTTCTCGGGCTGAGAACCCACACCACCTCTAAGGCGGAAGTAGACAAGAACAAAGATGGCGGAGCATGCCGAGAGTTGATCCGCCATGTTTTTATTCTGAAATCAACTCTAGTTGTAAGGGTGAGCACATTCAGGAACAATCCAGAACCAACGAGAACGTGTTTTTAGTGTTTGGGCGAAATCCCAGAACAGGCCGACCAAAAGACGGTCAAAATCTTCTCCGTGTGCTGTTAAATCTAATCAGCAAAAAAAAAATATTCCATATGTACGGATGCGTATACGGCATTCAGACATGTTGTTCGTGTAGTTCCATATATGTGTGGAATCCGTATAGTTGTGTCCGTTTTAGCTGCCATCTGCAAAATACGTGGCTACAAGTATGGAAAATATTTAATTTCTCGCGTCATCTGAGTGATTTTCCCGTCAGAGTTGTGTGCTGATACGCCTGGAATTGCTACAGGGAGCGATTGAAAAAATCGTATACACATCTGCATAAAAAATCGTATACACATCTGCATATAAAATCGTATACACATCTGCATATAAAATCGTATACACATCTGCATATAAAATCGCATCCGTATCTGCACATATGGAATCATAAACAGTATTTACAATTATCGCGATTTTTGCCGTATCCGTGTTTGCGTATGCATTCGTACATATGGAATCATAAACAGTATTTACAATTATCGCGATTTTTGCCGTATCCGTGTTTGCGTATACATTAGTACATATGGAATCTTAGCTGAACATATATGCGGTAATTCATCCAAAGTGCTTCGTTGTGAACTATTGATGTATATGGCAAAAAAATATGAACAAAACAAAATTTGGGAAAAAATGTTTAAGAATAAGGTCACGGCTGTGTGGGCTCGTAATCGTTTAGACGCTTAAAATTTGGAGAAAATTGATTTTTATCACCAGTCAAAAAGACAGCATCTATTTTTGTTTCATGTATTTACACATCTGTATGACAACATTATTTTTCAGTCTCTCGAGACATAAAGGGGACATTCATTTAAACATTTAATACGTGTCTAAATCAAATCAAGTTCGAGTCTAATTTGGAAGATTGACAATAGAAATAAATCTTGTGTATAATAATTAATATGAACTACAGTCTTTGACTGTCTTTTTTCAAGCTGCAAGCTGTAATATAATTATATTATTACAAAATCGAGGTGAATACTGTAGCGTACTAACGGGGGTGGGGGTGGAGAGGGCGGACGGGGAGGTTGCCCCAGGTGCCAGAGATCTTGGGGCGCCAGCTGATAAAAATTCGGGCCTCGTATTCTGGTATCATCGTCGCCCTGGGCGCCATTTACCCTTAGCCCTTCTCTGGGTGAATAACACTATCTAATTTAAACTGGAGTGGTATATACCTGTATTTTCTTTACTGGTTGAATTTTTTTGACAGATAAAAACAACAACCTACAAACGATGGCAGTTGAGGTTTGAATACATATAACTCCAATCCCTGTCTCATATACGAAGAATGAGGAATTGTGCAATGTCATTTTCACTAATACGTTCTGCTAACATTTGTCATCATCTTATTCATCTGAAGCCACTCAATTCATTTACAGATGTCTATGAAAACACTCAATTCATTTACATATGTCTATGAAAACACTCAATTCATTTACAGACGTCTATGAAAACACTCAATTCATTTATAGATATCTACGAAAACACTCAATTCATTTACAGATGTCTATGAAAGCACTCAATTCATTTACAGATGTCTATGAAAACATTTTTTTTGTGAAACACTAAAAGTATGCTTGTAATTTTCATGTAAACGTGAATGTAAGACATATCCAAATGAAGTACATTTTGTCTTAGGAGGAACCGCAATACAAAAACAAAAGATTGCATCATCATGACTGTACAAATTGCATCATAATGTATATAGAGATTGCATCATCATGTAAGACGTTCAGGTCTTTCACAGTTGAAAAAAAGCTGAATGTCTTATGTATAATGACAAGTTGTTAGCTGACAATGTGTTTCTTAGTTAAGACGAATAACTTAGGTTTCAGTACGTAATAAGTAAGGCAGGGGTGTCAAACATACGGCCCCCGGGCCGGATACGGCCCACCAGACTCATTATTTATTATTATTATTTATTAATATTTATTATTATTTATATCAAATCTGGCTCGCCATAGCAAATGAGTTTGACACACCTGAAGTAAGGTATCTACCATTTCATTTCAGGAGGTGCCTGTAATTTTCTTTCGAAACCAGGATTTTTTTTTTTTTCTGCCTGAAAATTTATTTCTCTAAATGCCATTCTTTATTGGTGACGTTGTGGACAAAAAATATACAATTGATTGCGTTTGATTTTGCATAACTAAAATGCTTTACTCTAGCAGTAGGTATCCATGATGAAATTAAAATATGTATACATTATATTTCTTTGATATCTTCTACTTCAAACGTTTATTTTCCTGTTTATATTTTCCTGTTTTACGTATTTACAAACATGTAGGACAACATTCTTTTTGTGTCCTTTTCAGAACATAACGTATATACTCGCGTATAACCTGGGTCCAAATTCAAACAACATAGACCCTGATCTGCCGTCGCTTAATGCGCCGGCAGATCAAGGTCTATGTTGTTAATCTACTGATTAGTCCTTACAAACTGCATAGACCCCGATCTGCCGGCGCATTATGCGTCGGCAGATCTGGGTCTATGCAGTTTGCAGTTTGTAGCGGATTATACGCGAGTATATACGGTACTTAAACTAGTAACATTGATGTAACATATATTTAACATAAACAGCAATTTTGGTTTGTTTTGGAAGTCGCCAATACAATTTTTTGAGGATCTTAAAAAAGAATAAATGCATCATGATCTACCATGTGCAAGGTACTGTATTTTTTTGGGAAATACTGGGCGTCCTTGTGTCCTGTTACAAGCTGATAACTTCATTCACAAATTTAGCCTAATAGCTGTAGTTTGTGTAAATTTAGTACCGTCTATACTCGTTTATAAATCGAGACCAACTACAAACAATATAGACCCTGATCTGCAGTGGCATAATGCGCAGGCAGATCAAGGTTTATGTTGCTTGTTCTACAAACAACTTAGACACAGATCTACCTGCATATTACGTGACGGCAGATCTGGGTCTGTGCAGTTTGCAGTTGGACTCAACTTATCATTATTAGTGCATATGGATTGCATTTCATTTTCGAATGATTATAAAGCTTCTGCTCTGTCTGTATATATGTATATAAAAAATAACGATTTATGAATCATATTTTACTGATATGTTCTGCTTCAAACATTCGGTATCTCGTTGATTATTTGTCACTCCACAGGTCTGTATCACTCCACAGGTCTTGTGCGTTACAGAAAGAAAGAAAAAAAAGCAAAAACTGTATTTGCAATGAATAGAAATCGTACTTGATTTCTGAATAACTCCACCTATTCTGTATAACGAATAGGAGGAGTCGCGTGACTCAGTGATCAGCGTGCTGGATTCGAAGTACGAATTCCAATCCTATTGGCGGATCAGCCCGAATTGGCAATCGTGTTGTCCTTGGACAAGGGAATTAACTCTAACGGTCTCGGCACTAAATAACCTATTTTTGTTGTGGTGCCGCAAAACACCAAACAAAATCAAACCAAATAATATGAGTATATGAAGAAAATACAGTTTATGAATCAGATTTTACTTATACGTTCTGCTTCAAAAACGTTTATTATCTCGTCTTCTTTTTTTTTCATTTTGTTTTTTTTTTGCTACTCGATATATTTACATAACTGTATGACAGAACTCTTTAACTTTTGATTTTGCATCAAGGATTATTGGGAATATTTAAGTAAACACGTAAACGTATAATCCACTATTCAAATCTAATAAAATAGAAATACACTTCGGAGAATCGGCAAAACAAGAGAGAACGCATAGTTAACGCATGCTAGGTCTTTTGCATTTGGAAAACAAACTTAATATCAAGTTTTGGAGTGTATACATAGATTATATATATATATATATATATATATATATATATATATATATATATATATATATATATATATATATATATATATAAAGTGTGTGTGTTTGTAACGTGCATATACTTTATATACTTCTTTAAATCCGATAATGTTTCTGTATTAAATAGATAAGATTATATTCCATCTATAAAAAGATTAAAAGGGAAAAACTCTCGTTCCCAATATGGCGAATCGATTTATATCGGTTTTGGCAAGCTATATTAGAAAAACAAGATGTCTTTAGCAAAGCAACATTACCCCCCACGCTTTTTTTCATGTATCCCTACCCGCACGCCGCTACCATCATACACATATGCATAAATGTCCAATCACCCATCTTTTGACCCCAGTTGACGGATTAAAGCTAAAAAAGAAAAAACGTTGTGCACATTTACTGGCCGACACCTATCACACCGGGAATTGTCAAGTCTTTATCTTATATGACGTGGGAGGAGTTGCGTGATATTTTCATACATTCGCATGGATGAGGTGACGGGCGGGATCACATACTCTCCACCTTGTCTTCGAAAGTCGATTATATTTTGTAACAAATACTGAACTTGATTTAGTTATGCTGTGTTACCATTTTACATGTACATTGACCCATGAATCAATAAAGCAGAAAATCAGGCACACTTATAAGATTTTGTCAGCGTTCCAAAGTACTAGGTTAATAAATGAGAAAGTGATAAGACGACTTTCATTAAACAGGTCATAGGTGCCAGACATTTAGAACAGCGGTTGGTATTGATCGATGTATGCATGTATTAATTTGTTCTGGATCTGCTACCTGCTATTCACATTTCTGTTTTTAAAATCGAACGGTGCCAAACGTATGACGTCATCAAGCCGTGTCGGATTTCCCTGGTCCCGCTGTCATTAAACTTTTCAACTTAACTATGTACTCAACTCAAAATTGTCCCTCTATATCATTCGTATAAAGCATTGTTTAAATGTATGTATGTCATTATAATAATCCACGTTAAATTCTAAAATATTGTCATTATAATAATCCACGTTAAATTCTAAGCTATTGTCATTATAATAATCCACGTTAAATGCTAATTTATTGTCATTATAATAATCCACGTTAAATGCTAATTTATTGTCATTATAATAATCCACGTTAAATGCTAATTTATTGTCATTATAATAATCCACGTTAAAGTCTAAGCTTTTGTACCAATTTTCAATCGTTTTCCTAATTAGATAATCAAGATATAGGCCAAAATTTCATTATCACAGGACCACGCCATGTTAGCTTTATCCATGTAGTCTGAGACGGATTGAATTTCCTCCCATAGTAAACCTATGGAAACACCATGATATTAAAAATTCAATAACTTTAAATTTCTAAATGCTCATGATCAAACCTATATTTATCAGTATAGATTCATCCTTCGTGCAAGCTTCTAAGTGAAGAAAACCACATAAGCCGCGGCATAGTTTGAATCTACGTGTGCATGAAACATGTGTTATCCATTCTGCACCTAATGAATAAGGTGCTATTGTTATTATCGACCGTTCCTAAGTCAAGACTGTACAAATACTAAAATTGCATCAATAGAATCTTGTCTCTATTTTTTTTCAGGTATAGATAGGATAAGCTCTCAAAAGAATTTTTTTACTAAAATTTTACTTTTCATTATTAACCAATTATGGACCACCAAACCCGTATATACTCTATTTTATCTTCACCCATTTCTAGACTGGTTCATAGTCGTACCATATAATTAGTACCCTGAGTCCTACAACAGCATATCTCACTGGTGGTACTCGTTGGTATGTAAACGTTTTCAACTGCTTTTTTTTAATTTTTTCCAGCTAAAATATTCATAGTATTTCACCTCACTTTAGTGTAATATCAGAGATGGTTCAACACTCAGCAGTTAGAAAGACGTAACGACCTTATCTTGGATTCCTGGACATTCTTTTTCTCCAGAAGGGCGTCAATCCCTTTGAGGGATTTTGTTTTTCTGTGTGACCAGTCTATCATAATAGCATGTTTTCATTGTAATTATTGTTTTATTGAGAGAGAAAAAATGTTCATTGCATCCAAATATTTCAAAGACGCAGAACTTTCAAAGTTTATATGCGAATATTTGCTGTGCTGAAAGGCTTTTATTTGTACACTAATAAATCATAATATACAACATTTCAAGGATTTGGATAGCTTTTCTGCATTTCTACTAATGTGGAAGGGCCATACAGTGTTACCCTTGTCCGTCCATCTGTCACAGTTTGATAAAGTTTTGCATTTGGGTCAGTTTTTTGGTATTGCAAGTTCCAGTCATGCACCTTGGCATATACATAGGTCTTGGTGAATACCACTTGTATCTTCTAAAAGTAGGTCATAGCGGCAGGTCATTTGTGTTCTATGAACACATTTCTAGTTGTCTCTTTATCTGTCACACTTCCTGAGTATTCTTCTATAGGAACCATTTGTTTTGGTGTAACAGACTCTATGTAAAGCTCTGTCAAACATTTACCCCAGCAGCAGCTTGCGAAATAAAAATTACATGTCCATTACATTTCTGTCTTGCCTGCTTTAGCAGTGGCGAGACAGATGAGTCATTAATTCTGTCATTGGCTGTGATGGTTTCGACACTTGGTTTCATATTTTTTTTCAGTACCATCATAAGTTTAGAGTACCTTGGGTAATTCTTTTCATATTTGGACCGTGGCTTCAGTAAATACTGCCCTTTTTATATGCGTACATCCACAATCACCCATATGACCAAGTGTCAAAGTCCAGGTCTTTTGAAAATCTTCGTTCAAGTTTGTGTTAAAGTTTTACTATACCACCATAAGTCACAACCCCTTGTGGTATTGAACTATAGCTTTGGTCAGGATTTACTTTTTGTGTGCACACATCACCACCCAAGCATGTGCCCCATGTGAGGTAATTGAACATTTCCAGGCAAACGCGCAAAAGGCAGGACATCATCTTCCTTTGAACATCTTGTTGAAAAAATGGAGCCAGGATGACCTAACTTGATACATTCCGCATCTGTGACATTTTGCGTGTGTCTCTTTAAAAACAGTGATGTAACCTATTCGCATGTGCACTGCATCTATATATATTGCCTCATTTGTATGCCCACCCACAGCTGTGGAAGAGATCTATAGTGTTACCCTTGTTAGTTCGTAGCCCCATCGGTCAGTTTGTCAAAAACGATTGCCCATATGTATATAACTTTGTAATTTGTCATCCAGATTATGAAAGTGGAAGGTGGGGTATTCGTGTCTTATGGACACATGTTGCAGTTTCTCATTAACTGAAATATAATGTCCACAAATTCAGTGAGGCAAACTTTCAAGTTGTCCAAATGCTGTTGATCTCACATTCAGTATCTCCATTGTTATCAAAAATAGCATACAATCTTTAAACGAGTCTTTCTCCAGAACCCCATGACCAATTTTGATGAAATTGAACAGAAATGACCTTTGCATTGAGGTCTTTAAAGTTTATAATCTGCTATTCAGTATGGCTGCCATTACTAAGAAATAATACAAAACCTTCAAACATCGTTTTAAAAACAGTTTTGTTGATTGGGACAAAACTTCACAGAAATGACTTCGTGTCAAAACACTTCACTTTTACACGACGGATACGACGGATACTGGTCCATCATCTGATATGGTCAATGTTACTAATAAATTGCATTAAACCTTTTCAAAACTTTTATTAAGAACTACGATTCTATAGAAATGACCCTTGCGACGAGGGCTTTCAAGTTTCCATAAATGATGACGATCCTCCATCCAATATGGCCACTGTTACTAAAATTGAACAAAACCTTTTAAGGGCTTTTCAAGAATTGTTTGTCCACTTTAGACCAAATTTCACAGAAATTAACCTTAAATCAAGGAATTTAAAGTTTTTTTAAATGATAGATATCTAACGTTTGGTTGGTTCTGCTAAAAATTGAGAAAATCTAGAATAACAGTTTGGCCATATTGGTCCAAATTTCACAGAAATTGTCCTTGTATCAGAGACTCGTTTTGTAGAAATTATGCCACTCTGCCATCCAATATATCTGCCTTTACTAAAAGTTGATTCATTGACTTTATGTGAATAAATCACTGGGACAGTTTGGACCAAATTTCACAGAAATGATCTTTGCATCAAGGACTTTAAAAGAACACACAAATGATGTTTATCTGCCATTCAATGTAGCCGCTTACTTCAAATAGCAGCAAAATTAAAATTACTTGTTCTCAAAAACTTGCCAATTTGGACAGAATTTCATAGAAATAATAATTGCATCAATACTAATTTCAAGTTTGTATAAGTATAGTTGATGAACAATCCCATACGGTTGCTGTTACATAAAATAGAAGATACAAATTACTGCCCCAAAGAATAGCTAGGCCAATAGACCTTTTTCAAATTGTCTGTGCGCATGCCCATGGTTCTTCAAATAACAATAAATCAGTGAAAACTTTAGAGATTTCATTGGAGGAGGCAAACTTGTCATTTAATCCGCTGGTCACTGGAAAATTGTTAGTAAAGAATAATCAAACTCCGAAGCATCTTAAACTTATATTTTGTGCAGTAATGCTTTATTTCATGTAAAAAGTATAATAACAAATATAGATTCTTGATCTACCACAGATTAACAATTTTTAATTTTACTGAAGGCATCTTAAGCGAAGACATCAGTTGATTATGTCATCTGAGAATTGTTAACGATCTTATTTTAATTAGATGCTCTGCTGATATCGATGTGTACAAAAAAAAAAAAAAAGACAAAGATAAACACCAGTTGTAGCAGATTAAATAAAATTAAGACTAGTTTTATTGTTCCAAATTCTTTCATTTGGGAAGATTAGTGGCTTATCATTATTGTGATTTTTACCTAATAACTAATTCACTTCCTGGTTTCACTCTATAGTTAAAATATGAAATAAAGAGTTACTTGGTGTATGAAAACAAGCAAATTTTCCATTTGATCGTATAATCCTACACTCTTGTAATGTTTAT